>CM070515.1:47662502-48297902 GCA_036346375.1 Guadua angustifolia
TACACCCACGAACCCTTAATCCAACGATCCTCCTTCCCTTGAATATGGCTTAAGTTAGCATCTTCTCCATCCACTTGTCATCTCGGTTTGCAGCAACTCCTGAACTCAATTATCTTCGAGTGTCACTTTAACCGTCTAGACCTTAGCCCTCTTAGCTTAGTCCCGGTCTCCTCCACCTTACCATGACTTAACTATGAAGTCTTGCAACTATCATGGACAAGCAAACATATCACATAGCAATATCCAATAGCATATGCAATTAAATCACCACATGATTCAAAATGATACACACACATCAACCCATGATCAGACTATGAGCAGCAAAGGCAACGATTACCCTAGGATGCCTTGTCCACTTAAGGCCAAAAGTGCTGAAGGCTAAGACTAGTACTGAAGGCTAAGACCAGTCAAATACTCGACCACTCTAAGGTGCCCTGACCACTTAAGGCCACGTCCAATCGAGGGCACAACCACACTAGGGTGGCCTAACCACATGAAGGAATAAGTTGGCCTAGAGGGGGGGTGAATAGGCAACTTTTCAAATTTTAACAGATTCATTACAGAATAGTTATCTTGCTTAAGTATGTAGCTAACAATACAGGATGATTGAATATAAAGCATAGACAATTAACAAGCACCGGAAAATAACACAAAAAAAGAATAAGCACAAGAGATACAATAATTTATCCCGTGGTTCGGAGGCACTCTCCTACTCCATGTTAAAACACTTCTCTCGAAGTATAGCTCCTCCAAAGCTAGTCGCAGTAGCTTTGGACTCCACTAGGGTGACTCTTCCACCACTCCGGTGAGGTGAGTCCCAACCTCTCACAAACTAGGTGACCTTCCACAAACTCCTTTTGGATAGGTCGCACCTACACTTCCTCCAAACCATCTAGGATCACTGATCCAAGAGTAAAATACTGTCCACAAGTCCTGTCTCTTGGTTCACTCAGCATAGCACTATCTAGACTAAGCTTGGAGCTAAAACACTTAAAAAGTGTTAAGATTTAGGGTTTTAAGTTGAAGCACAGTCTCCTTGGAGGAATGTAAGCTCTAGAGTGCTAATATGTCAAGGAGATCAAATATATGCAAAAAGTTCTATAGTAGATAGCTCAGGAAATACTTATATAGCTATTTGGACTGTATATAGTCGTTACACCTACCACAGTAGCCGTTAGAACATGTCAGACTATCAAAAATAGGTTAACACATTTGCAATGGACTTAGCAAGAATAAGCTTAGAGATAAGCTCTTTGTGTTCCGGACTGATTTTGTCAAGAAGTGTATTTGCGCCGGACTAAAATAACATGGTCCGGTGTACATAGGGTTTTCAGAAAATTTGGTCCAGCAAAAGATGAGAACTTGAGCATGTGCGCCGGACCGAAATATTTGGTCTGTGGCAGAAGGATTTTAAGGAAGATTAAACCAACAGACTTTTTGAAAAAAAAATCTGAGTCTAACCGAGAGGAATGCATCTGCGCCGGACTAGATTTTGTGCTAGCAAATTTTGGTCCGTCGTAGATGGTGTAGGTTCGGTTTGATTTAAGTAAAGGATACTTTTACCATGGACTAAGGAATGAAAGGTCTGGAGAAAAAGGCTTGCATCGGACTAAAATTTATGAGAAGTTCAATATAGTCCATTGTGAAAGGAATGTGCTCGGTTAGAAATTTTGACTGCGTAGATTTTGGTGCCGGACTAAATTTTGAATGGTCCGGTGAAAAAGGAATTATAACTGAGATTGCGCCGGACTTAAGGAATGAGCAATGAAATTGAGTCCGAGGCAAATACATATTGTTGTTCAAGGAGAGGATTGATTTTGGAGAAAATATATTTGAATGAAATTGACTATGAACTAAAATTTTAACTTGTGCACAATCCCCCTTTATAGTACGGCCAAACAAAAATAAGACCTAGCTACTTAGCTTGAATCAACTCTCAAGCCAAAACTAGTAACAAATATCCTTGATCTTGACCTTTTAATTTACTTTCTTGATGCTTCAACCAATATCTTTCAATGTTTAAAAATTATTGACTTAGTCATCAACACCAAAACCTTATGAATAATTATGAGATAAAAATTAGGGGGCCTAGATGCTATCACCACATAACTCAAATTGCTCAAAATCAAAGCAAACTCATTTCAAACTCAAATATGAGCACCACAAGATCAAACACAGTCAATTACTTGTCACAAGCATGAGTAAACCACCATATGGTCTCTCAATCGTGTTCATATGTTCAATATAAATATTTAGAAAAATATTGATAAATCATAGTTTAGAAAGTTTGGGTGCACCTATTCAAAATGCTGCTCTTCTACAGGGAGTATTAGTAGATTTATTGGAAATATATTTTAACTATACATGACTTTTTTATTAATATATAATATATAATCAAAATTAATCGTCAAACACTACAACACTATATGGACTGTGTAAATGCCTGAAGCCACCATTTTATTAGGAAGCCCAAAACTAATCTACGCTCTGTGAAAAGGAAATATGAAAATCGCCATATGGAAGAGTGGAGGCGGACGCTGCTCGAGTCACATACTCACATGGAAGAGATCAAGCAGCAATTGGCCGGCAAGTAGTTGTGCGGGAACAAAAGGCAAACCAAGTGGTGGCGCATTGTTGAGGCGATTTCTCCGGCGATGGAACATATACAGTTGCTAGCTCGATGACACTTACTGCGGCGGAAATTTTAAGAGGTGCACGAAAAAATTTGGTTCTTTTCTTTTCTGAATAGTAATCTACTGGAATTGGAATGGGGTTTCCTATTATTTTCATCCTAAATTCCTTGTTCCAAATTGTCCCTAGTAGATAGATGTAGTGACCCCCATTTTTACATAAATGCAAAAATAGAAATCTAATGTGCATGCAGTGCTAGTCTCTTGATCAGTAGCTAGCACAAACATTTACAACAATTGATATCATATCCATACTCTTTATTACAAATAATAAGGGTAATTTATGCAATAAAGTCTTACAATTCAAAGTAATGCAACGGAAAGAATCAAAAGTTTTATAGTATGCCACTACTATGGAAAGAGCCTTCAATCCCGGTCTAAAACTACCTTTAGTACCGGTTTTTGAACCGGTACAGGCCATCCGGGACTAATGCTCAAAGGCATCGATCCGGTTCACTCACGTCTTGATATCGGTTCGAACCACACGTGGCCGCTGGCGTGAAGCCCTCGAGGACCTCATCGGTGCACGGTTGGTTTCTCCAACCGGTACTGATGTTTTGTATATATATATGTCTATTTCTCCAGTAGCTATTATATATGTGTGTGTGTTAAATCACAACTAATTAAAAGCACAGATAATCAATCATGCACTTTGCCTGATAATTAAATCACTGAACATTCATTAACAAATTTAATTACATCTAATGTATTAAAATATGTACACATATTTGTTCTTCTGCTCATCGTCTAATGTATTACAATATATATGTACACAACTTTAATTACAACTTTAGTATTTCTTTTCCTTCTATTCATCGGGATCTTTTACGCGCATCGCTCTTGCTAGCTGTAGATGTCGACCACGACAGTTCACCGGTCCTTATCGAAGGGCCCCACCTGTTAAAGTTTGGTTCGTGAAACTCGCCTTTTGGATTTACAACCTCATCGTAAATAAAGCCGACGAGTTGTTCTTGGATTGCTCTCACTCGTGCCGGTGAGAGTTCCGAACCTTCTTCCGCCAAATATTGAGGCACCTATCGTTAAGTCATTAACTAATCAATACTTGAATTTGTACAAGATATAAGGAGTACCTATACATCATTAAAGCTAGTAGTTATATTAACTCACCCCCTTGTTGCCTTTTAGCATGCGGTCGACGGCTCCAGTTTGGGTGTGCATAAACTCGCATACATAGTAGCCGCATAAATTGTTACCCGGCGGCTGAGTCAAGATCTGCGGTGGAAAAAGTTGAAAGCGTGAAATGGATGCAAGGAAAATAAGTTAACTAACTAAAAAGCTAGCATTATGATATCATTACGAGAGGCAAATGTAATGTCAAATTCCTCATTGAATACGCATACGTTTTAGCACGGAACCGTGTGAATGCACTACACATGTGATTACGAATTGTACATGATTAGAATTTGTTTCAAATTGAAGGAAATAGAGCTAATATGATAATAAAAGGAACAAGAATTAATACCGGTTGAGCATGTCGATAAAGTTTTGATACTTTTCAACTGGTCTCCTTTGCAAGTCCATAATTGTGATCGAGCTACGATCTAGCTCGATCATAAGAAGAATCCAGTGAAAACTATACATAGATGTGTCAACGTAGATAACTAATTAGTTCTAACATCGTGTTATGAAAAAGGAGTAGAATGAGGTGGTATGCGAAAACACGTACTCAAATGAGTAGGCTAGATATATCTTTGACTTATATCTTTGACCCATTAGCGCATTGAATACGTTAGTCTCTGTTTCGCTTGGGTGGTCTCTAACGGTTGTCTCGTTGATAACTCTTGGGTCCATGAAGCCTATGTAAAATCGATCCTTGGCATCTTTGTATCTCCATGCTACATAAGAAATTAGTTAGGCTTGCAAGTTAGTATAGTACAAGGAAGTGCACGATAGTTTTTACAAATAATTAAGACACTTACGAGTCCGACAACCCATCAAGCTCACGCCGAGGGCGTCATGCAGTATAGATCATATATGTAGTCGATCGACAACAAATTCACCTTCACATGAAAAAAGTCTTGTTGCTTAAATTTGACGGCGAACATCTGAGACCATGCTTGGTGGCGTCCAAGTACCATTCATGAAATTGCGCATCTTTGTGGTTAGTTGGGCACTCCTCATGCGACCAATGACCGCCTATTTTAAATAACCATTTTACTTGGGCAACCTCAATCTTTTCCGTGCCTAATATTTGATTTGCAGTAAGGCGGTTTCTTGAAGAATTTTGCATCTCCTTACCCTTCCCTCGGTGACATCTTCTTCTTGGGGCATTCCTTACTCAATGTGCGCTCGTAGTTTGATAGGCGATGCATTTCTTTTTATCCTTCAAATTTTTAATAGTCATTAAGCCTTTATAAAATTCTTACGTGCGAGTTGAACCTTCTTCTCTGGTGACTTGGGTTTAAGAAATTTAGTTACCTCTCCTTTTACCACCTTCTTGATCTCCTCATCGTTCATATCATACTGGCCGCTTGGAAGTTCAGCCGACTTCTTGGATTGGGTGGAGGACCCCGTCTTCTTGGGATCTTTAAACTTGTCAGAATTTTCTCTTTTTTGTAATTCTCGGTATATAATGAATCTGAACTTAGAATGATTAACATGATACATATTCATTTGACATGATACATATACATTTCAAACTTCACATATACATAGAAATCTCACACATACATAGAAATCTCACATATACATAGAAACTAATCAATAAAAATAGAAATTTCAAAATTCACCAGAAATTAGAATAATTCACATGATACATATTCATTTCACATGATACATATATATTTCAAACTTCACATATACATAGAAATCTCACACATACATAGAAATCTCATACATACATAGAAATCTCACAATGTTATTTAAGCACTGAACAGAGACATGATCTAATGTCACAGTATACAAGCTCATGAATAAGTATTTGAAGATTTGCCTAATAATGACAAGTAAAGGGACATCACAACTAGCATAGTGCTCAAGTTGTCAATTTTGTATTGTTCTCAGATAACGGGTTGCCTTAAAGACCGTCCTCGTCAGTAGGGACAAAGATCATTGACCAATTTGTGACAACATTACTTTAGTGAAAATGAAACAACTTTTCCAGCACTTGACAACTTAGAATAATTCACATGATACATATTCATTTGACATGATATATATACATTTCAAACTTCACATATACATAGAAATCTCACACATACATAGAAATCTCACATATACATAGAAGCCTGATCAATAAAAATAGAAATTTCAAAATTCACCAGAAATTAGAATGATTAACATGATACATATTCATTTGACATGATACATATACATTTCAAACTTCACATATACATAGAAATCTCACACATACATAGAAATCTCACATATACATAGAAACTGATCAATAAAAATAGAAATTTCAAAATTCACCAGAAATTAGAATAATTCACATGATACATATTCATTTCACATGATACATATATATTTCAAACTTCACATATACATAGAAATCTCACACATACATAGAAATCTCATACATACATAGAAATCTCACAATGTCATTTAAGTGAATCGAACAGAGACATGATCTAATGTCACAATATACAAGCTCATGAATAAGTATTTGAAGATTTGCCTAATAATGACAAGTAAAGGGACATCAAAACTAGCATATTGCTCAAGTTGTCAATTTTGTATTGTTCTCGAGATAACGGGTTGCCTTAAAGACCGTCCTCGTCGAGAGGGACAAAGATCATTGACCAATTTGTGACAACATTACTTTAGGAAAATGAAACAACTTTTCCAGACTTGACAACTTAGAATAATTCACATGATACATATTCATTTGACATGATACATATACATTTCAAACTTCACATATATATAGAAATCTCACACATACATAGAAATCTCACATATACATAGAAACTGATCAATAAAAATAGAAATTTCAAAATTCACCGAAATTAGAATGATTCACATGATACATATTCATTTGACATGATACATATATATTTCAAACTTCACATATACATAGAAATCTCACACATACATAGAAATCTCACAATGTCATTTAAGCTGAGCAGAGACATGATCTAATGTCACATATACAAGCTCATGAATAAGTATTTGAAGATTTGCCTGATAATGACAAGTAAAAGGGACATCAGTATATATATATATATATATATATATATATGCAAACAATACTGCTGACACAAGGAAATGATTCTAGCTGACAGGAAATATAAAGCAAACACAGGGTGAGCCTATCCAGAATGCAAAAGGAGCATACAACTTACTAGAACTTACTTCCAGAACTCACTGCAACAGATTATTATGCATGAATAGTAAAGATTCATAAGACAAATATATATATCAGAATCACTAGATACCAATTGATCTATACAACTAAATGTCAAGTGGAAAATTGTTGTTGTCACAAATGGTCTATCGAGTTTCCTCCACTGGGAGCCATCAGCAACGTGCCTTAGCCTTCCGTCGTCCTTACGGTCTTCCTTGTGCCAGCGCATCATCTGGGCATGCGCTTTGTTCGCAAATAAACGCTTCAATCGGGGATTATAGGAAATACCACACCACCTTAGCGGGAGGTCTCTTCTTCTTCGCTGCCCTCTACCTCACAGGTCATCACGCTGGTCTTATACCGCAGTTTTGCACACGGACAAGCTTCCGAATCCTCATACTCATTGCGATAAAGGATACAATCATTACGGCATGCATGTATCTTCAGTACCTCCAACCCCAAAGGCGGACAACTTGTTTGGCATCGCACGTAGTTTGGGCGGTGTGTTCCCCTCGAAGTAACTTCTTTATGAGGCATAACAACTCATCGAATCCTTATCGAGACAATCCATTGGTCGCCTTCCATTGCATCGGTTCTAGTGTGGTACGCAACTTTTATGGCCTGTCGACGGTTTGGGTACAACAATGTTCCGTGGTCCTCCCATAGGTATTGGAACTTTTCGTAATGTCTTTCATCGATGTATTCTCCTCTCCATCACGCAAGACATCTGGTCTAGGTCATCATCACCACACTCCCCCAATGTATCTTCGAAAGAACCGTGTTGACCAGCGTCCGGGATATTGTTGTCCGCCTCTTCTTCTTCACCGTCTTCCTGTATAATCTCTTCTTCACCGTGCTTGGTCCAGCAGGTATAGTTTGACATGAAACCTCTTGTGAGCAAATGAAAGTGAAGGTGGCTGGATTTTGGCCACTCCTTCTCATTCTTGCAGTCTATGCATGGACAGCATATGTAGCCCGACGTCGTGTGTGCATCGGCCACACGAAGAAAATCTTGCAAACCCTGCAAGAACTCCGGGGAGCGTCGATCCATGTACATCCATCGCCGGTCCATCTACATTATGTTACATCAAGATAACTGTTAGCTCATTTTTCAATAATGAATTGTTGAACCAAAACCTAAATATTAGCTAGATCCACACCTTCAATCCGAGCTAAATAATAATCCAAGCAAAATATAAACCCACACAACAAGTTTTTGCAACCTACAAAAAGAATTGGTCGATCAGAGTCTGGATTCAAAATTCTGAACAAAATTCACGATGACTTTGTTTGCAAATTCTGTTGAAATTGTAACACCCTAAAAATTTCTAAATTATTATTCAATCATTTATTTTTATTTTTTCTAAATCTCTAGCACTTAATTAATGATGTTTTCAAAAATAATTTCTTGATGGAAATTAAAACCAAAATTATACTAGAAGTAATTTTCTAAGTTTAAAATATTCCAAAGTATTTTTGAAAACTTTTCTCAAATATTGAACTCATTTTATATTTTCTATAAAGCCATTCATATTTCGATATTATTTTAATTCGCAAATGAATTTAAATTTCTTCTTTTCCACATAACCATTGCCATTTGAAGATCCCAAACTCCATGATTTCCATGCACCATTCTCCCCCCAAATACGTGCAACCAAACCTCATCCTTCATCGATCGATGGAACTAAAACCTAAATTTAAGCTAGATCCACACATTAAATGCGAGCTACATTATAATCCAAGCAAATTCTAAGCTTACACAACAAGTTTTTGTATCCTATTTGAAAAGATCAAGCTAGATCTCTACATTCATATTAATCTTTCATCAATCATGGGAAAAGATCAAATTTTTTCATAATTCAAGCAAAAAAGAGGCTCCATTTAACACCAAATGATGTGAGGAATGATGTTACTAACCTTAGTTACCTTGGTTGCGAGTAAAATGACCAAAATTTTGAAATTTGGGCAGCACCTCCTCTACATTCATAATCTTTGATCAATCATGGGAAAAGATCAAATTTTCTTCATAATTCAAGCAAAAAGAGGCTCCATTTAACACCAAATGAAGTGAGGAATGATATTACTAACCTTAGCTACCTTGGTTGTGAGTAAAATGACCAAAATTTTGAAATTTTGGGCAGCACCTCTCCCTTCAAGCTCTTGGCGAAGCTCCTTTGTTCTTTCAGCAAGCCTTTGGAATGATCTGGGTGCAGCAGAGGCGGGAGGAGAAAAAGTTTAAATTGGGGATCGATCTGGGTTGAAGAC
Organism: Guadua angustifolia; assembly: GCA_036346375.1. Taxonomy (NCBI): domain Eukaryota; kingdom Viridiplantae; phylum Streptophyta; class Magnoliopsida; order Poales; family Poaceae; genus Guadua; species Guadua angustifolia. Next base: position 47,671,764 of record CM070515.1, read on the forward strand.
ACGAACCGGTATTGATGTGATCTCATCGATCGGTTCGTGTCTTCAACCGGTACTAATAGCTCCCGAACTGTGGCCGTTGAGCAGGGACTGATCTAACTATCAGTCCGGTTCGTCAAACCCAGTACTAATGGGCGTAGCAAAGGTCGGTTCTGTAGTAGTGTGCTCATCCAACTCTCAGGCAACTGACAAAACATAATCTCTAGAAAAACTCGTTAACATCCCCGAATTCTGCATCAAATAAGTTTTGTCGAGCTATTCTGATTCTTCACCTAAAAACAATAATAAGCAAAAGTGAGTACTTTCGTACCCAGCAAGACTTTTGCAAAGCCTATATGATATGCAGGCCATTTCAAAGGAAAGGTTTCTATGGTTAATTTGCATAAAGCCAATTTAATTTGTAAAACAAGTAGTAATTGCTAAACGGAATTTAGGTAAAAGCAATTTAATATGGAAATAACAGAATGTAAGTACGAATAAGTAAAATCACGAACCTGGGTATCTTGACCATATCCATAAACCAACTTCTACCAACACCCAGTAGAATCCAAACCAACTTCTACTAAGACTCGGTAGAATCCAAACCAACTTCTACCAACACTCGGTAGAATCCAAAGTTTTATGAAAATAAAAACAGCTAACTATGTGATGACTTTACCAAGTACCCATGACCGCGGGTGCAGCTAATCATTGTTTTACACTCTGCAGAGGTGTACAACTTACCTACAAGAAATGATCAACCCCTTTTGCCAGGCCAGTAACACACTTTCTTTGGTGTGTCAGTAAGGAGATCATAACATAACTGTTACATTACTTAATCCTAACTTTGCACCAGTTCAGTAATGTTAATCCCTTGCTATGACAGTACAAACACACTCCCAAGACATGACAGTAAACCTCGTCATTCACACCATAACATAGACAGTAAACCCCGCCATTCACACCTGGCTCCAAGGCGTATCGAGTCTACGATCCAACCACTAGGCGAGTGCACATCAGCCGCGACGTGGCAGTGGGATGGTGATCAAGCGGCGAACGATGATAGCGACTTTGTCATCGAGTATGCCACCGTGGTACAGCCGTAGGTGGTGACCACGCTCCAGTCACCAGAGCGTGCAACGATGCCACCTGTGCCTAACACTCCGACAGGCGTGCCCGCGTGGGAGGTGAGTCCCTTTACATCAGCGCCAATGATTGAGTTCGTCTCGCCACCGCCAGGAGCAAAGGAGACCCTCGATGCAGATCACGACGACGCGCCACTTCGTTTTCGTGCCATCGACAACATACTGGGGCCGGCGACACCACCAGGGATGGTGGATCGGGACCTGGTTGAAGACCTTCTCTTAGTGAGTACCGATGAGCCGGCTTCATTCGAGGAGGCACAGACGCACGAATGCTGGCGGAAGGCGATGCTCGACGAGATGGCATCGATAGAGTCCAATGTCACGTGGGAGCTCGTCGACCCTCCGTCGCGCCAGCGCCCAATTGGGCTCAAGTGGGTTTTCAAGACCAAGAAGGACGCCGCTGGCAACATCACTAAGCACAAAGCGCGGCTTGTGGCGAAGGCATATGTGCAACGTCAAGGGATCGACTACGACGAGGTGTTCGTACTGGGCACGTCTCGAGTCGGTCCGCTCCTCTTGGCACACACGGCGAAGGATGGCGGTCCACCACATGGACGTAAGTCAGCTTTCCTGAACGGAGAGTTGCGGGAAGAAGTCTACGTCGCTCAACCGCCGGGATTCGTGGTCGCCCGCGAGGAGCACAAGGTGTTGCGTTTGATCAAAGCGCTCTACGGACTTCGTCAAGTCCCACGCGCGTGGTACGCCAAGCTAGACGCCTCCCTAGTGTCACTTGGGTTCCAGTGCAGCGTGTCTGAGCACACCGTGTACGTTCGCGGCGAGGGCGTGCACCGGCTGGTGGTTGGCGTGTACGTCGGCGATCTCGTGATCACCGGTGGCGACTCCGTCGAGCTCAAGCGCTTCAAGAAGGAGATGCAGGGCACCTTCCACATTAGCGACCTCGGGCTGATGCACTACTATTTGGGTCTGGAAGTGAACCAGACCAACATTGGCATCACCATCAGCCAAGGCACGTACACGTTGAAGATTTTGGAGGCAGCGGGGCTGGCAGGGAGCAATGCCAGCAACACACCCATGGAATCGCGCCTGAAACTCAGTAAGATGAGCACTTGCCCTGTTTGTCGATGCTCACGAGTCTGGCAGATTGTGGAGCGCTACGCTATCTGGTGAACATGAGACCGGACTTGGCATACTCGGTGGGCTACGTGAGCAGATTCATGGAGAAGCCCACCACCGAACACCTGGCGGCCGTGAAGCGCGTGCTGCGATATGTCGCAGGCACGGTAAACCACGGCTGCTACTACCGGAGGAAGAAAGGAGATACTGAACTCGTCGGTTACAGCGACAGTGATCTTGCTGGGGACGTTGACACCCGCAAGAGCACCACCGGAGTCCTGTTCTTCCTCGGCAACAACCTCGTCACCTGGCAGTCGCAGAAGCAGAAGGTAGTGGCTTTGTCAAGCTGCGAAGCAGAGTACATCGCCGCTACAACAGCTTCCTGTCAGGGAATTTGGCTGGCGCGCCTTCTTGCAGAGCTTCGAGGAGAGGAGGCCGGCGCAGTCACACTGAAGATTGACAACCAGTCCGCGATCCAGCTGAGTAAAAATCATGTCTTTCATGATCGCAGTAAACATATAGATACGAGATACCACTACATCAGAGAATGCATCGAGGAGGACAGGGTGAGGGTCGAGCCAGTCGACACCAAAGATCAGCTGGCGGACATCTTGACGAAGGCTCTTGGGCGTGATCGATTCGTCCAGCTGCGCTCCAGGCTCGGCCTTGTCGACGTCAAGCAGGTGTGCAAGGCTTAGGGGGGAGAAATGTTAGTTAAGCCTTGTGCACGTAGATTAGTTAAGTTATTTTTCAGTTTCCTGCATGCATGCGCATGAACTCTGGAAGTGGACGTTCGTGCGTTTCAGTTTTCAGTTTCCTGCATGCATGCGCATGAACTGTGGAAGTGGACGTCGTGCGTTTCAGTTTCTTGCACGTAGCTTCAGTTTCTCGTTGTTGTTATTGTCTTTGCACAATAAATAGAGGAGGAAAACCACAGAAAAGCTGCAGCTTCTCAGCAGCACAACCTGATTTGTGTTCGAGTCCAGTTCGTGTGTGTGGGTGTGTTCTTGAGCAGGGTAAGTTCATCTCCGGCGCCGGCGTTCGCTGGGAGATCCAACACCCTACGTACAGGTTATTCTAGTGTATCTGTGTGGTCAATGTCTCGCCACATGATGCAGGAAGCATTAGCCTGTTTTTCTCCTTTTTCATCTTTTCTAGTTTCCAATTTTGAGTAAGTAGTAGCAGCATTCAAGCACGTACATGGACCTGATACTATTCAAGTGCAAGCAGCATTCACTCTCGTTTCATTGATTCCCAATACAATTAACAATTACCGGCTACTATTCGTGTGGTAGCCTCCTGTTCTCGTTTCGCTCGTGTGGTACTGGCATGTTGTTGCTCTCTGTTTCTATTCTACTCTGACAGTACGTACAGTCGGTGGTAATCTGCTAGTATTTTGCATCTCTGAATAATGGACGCTTTCCTCATCGCCGACCGCAGCAACGAGCTCCGGAAGGCACTGGCGTGAGCTGTGCTTCCAGTTCCTTGTCTGAGAGAAGCTCTGCAGAAAAGATATCGGTCTAGCCACATGTTTAAGAATGTTACGTGCTCCTTGTCCGACACTATTCCAATCCTTTTGATCTCATTGATGTACTGATTCCAACCATCTCCCTTAGTGGAGATCAGCTTGTATTGGGGTTTATCGCTAAAAGTCGATAGCTGCGCTCTGTCGGGTCTCAAGCGACATAACTGCGCTACATTTAGTAAGGTTGGTCCGGTGGAGCTTATCCTTAGCATGAAGGCATTGAAGGTGTCTAACTAGAAGTAGCAAGCTGTAGCTATGAAGGATTCATTAGCTTGCAGGTTGGCTAAAGAAAGGGGAAGGCACTCTGATATTCCAACTCGTTCCCACAGAGGCATTTTTGTTGCCGCTACCCGATTGTACCAGTCTCTCTAACTCTTGAGTGATGTCGGTCAGGACTTAAAGCTTTTGCTCCATCCTTCGATGTTATACTCAGAAGCGTACAAGGGAAGCCTAGGTATTTCTTCATTTATGACGGTGGACAGTTCTAAGGTGTCTATCGGACCTATGGTGGCACATCATTTTTTACATAATTTAATTTATATAAAACTAGTATATAATTGATGTGAGAAGGCCATGCAGAAAGAATAATATTCCTTATCCAATGCCTAAAAAAATTGAGAACGCCTTGGTAAAATAATACTGGAATAGGAGGAGACGAGACAAATTGATTTCATCCAGTAGATCGAGAACTAAAACCTCAAAATTTGAGTGCTATTTAACCAAAAAAAAAAACTTGAGTTCTCTTGGACACTCCCTACATTCTACATAGGCATAATGTGGAAGAAACCGAATTGAGGAATCTTCTGGTACCAAACCCCCAAGTGGAGTCAGCTAAATAGTACAACAACTAGCACTAAGTTAATTGTCAAGGAAATTCTCCTTGTACAACAAACAGAGCTTCCTTGCCAATCTGTCCACGAAAAGTCAAAAGTAAACGCGAAAGAATGGGGAGAAAATCTCCATTTCAGTTAGGCCATAACATTGTCAATGGGCATTTGGAATGTACGTCACGATGCTCCAGCGCCCTCCACGGCACAAAGTCATCGACGCCGACCAGTGGGGCACCCAGGCTTCCCTCTGTCGCCTCGCCATCATGGCCCACGCCGCCTTCCTCGACATGGGCTTAATCCCTGCGCCATGCCACCGAAGCGCCAGCTTAGAGCATGTGGGCGCCACAGCGTCAACTCTCGCACTCCGGTACACAATCTCGGAGCTTGTGCGGTGGGGGCGCGAGGCGGCCGGCACTGAGACCACCGTCCTGAGCCTCTGCGGGCACGGGAATCTTGTCATACTCTACGGCTACCTCATCGGCGACGGCAACCAGGCGTCTGTGGAAGGCGCTCGCCGGCGGGCTATCCAGGCGTCTATTTGTGGACGTCTGCCTGTTGAAGTATGAGTGAATTACCTATTTTTCCTTATCTGTTTGTGAACAGCATGTGGCTTCCGCCGCTTCGTGTCCCTCCCGGACGATCTGCAGGCCGCGATCATGAGTAGGCTCGGCGGCGAGGACCTTGCCAAGGTGGAGTGCACCTGCACCCAGCTGCGTGACCTTGTCACCAGCCACGAGCTCAGGAAGGCGAAGTGCATGGCCACGTGCTGGCTCCTGCTCTCCTCGAACCGCTTGCAGTTCGACGGCACCTCGAGCTTGAGCTGGAAGGAGAAGTACGTGAGGGCCAGGCGGCACTGGCAGCTACCATGGCTGACGCTGTGTTTGTTTAATCTTGTAATTTCGTTGTTTGTTTTGTTCTGGCATGAGCAAATTTGTTCAGAGTCAGTTCCTCTCCTGAGAATTTGTATTCAGACTCGGTTTCCAGGAAAGTGTCAAGTTGCTGGACAGAGCACAGTATCTGTGTCGTATTGAGTTCAGACTTTCCGATTGGGTTTGTTTGCAGTCGAGTCTGATTTGTACGCTTGTAAATTGAGTCTATATAAGCAAAGAAAAACCAGAAAAGATGTGGGAATTACACATCGCAAAAATCTTTGTGCGTTCTGCAGTTTTTCCCCTGATCTGAAAGCTCTATTCTGATTTTGTCGAGTCGTTCAGAGTACACGAGAGAGAAGTTCAGACTTCAGACAATTGAGCTTCTCTGAAGATTTTGGCTTCAAGTCTGTTTTGCGGATGTAAAATCATGTGCTGAAAAATTGGTTTAATGGTGAAATTAGCATTGTAAAGTGGTTGTGATCATGGCATGTGTGGTGTTCGTGCATATGCTGTGTCAAATGATTATTTGATATGCTGGTGATAGCATGATGATGATTTTGCCTGATTCAATGCGCTCGTATGAGTAGTTGCTTGGATTGACTTTGAGTCAAGTCGTGGACTTGTGCTCGGATTCGTTTGTTGTTTATTTGTGTGCAGGTGTTGCTCGACGGCAAACGTGGTCGGTGACGGGACCGGAACTAGGTTCATAGAAGAACTGAGGTTTGGGACTAGGTTCAGGAAGGAATCGAGGTCCTGATGGTCGAGGATGTCATGCGAGACGTTCGGGCTAGAGAACGGTGCACACGAAGGCTGGTTAGTCACGTGAGCGCGACAGGTGGGTCGTTTTTACGTTTAAAATTCTTGATATGTTAATTTGGAAATTGAATCTAGTTTTTACGTTTAAAATTTCACTTCAATCCAACGGTGGGATCTTCAGGAATTACTGTTTTAGTGGACATATATCTCTCTGTTTTTTGTCGAATCTGAATTAGGTAATTTGAGTCCGAATTGGGGTGTTTCAAAAACTATCAAAAATTTGATTTTAGCTTCTGCTCAATCATTCACCCCCTCTGATTGCTAGTTTAATATATATCGATCCTACAAGTGGTTTCAGAGCTACGTTTTTCTAATTAATCTTAACGGGTGAATTAGAAATCATAGCGATAGATAGGTATTCGACAAAATCTTGTGTTTTCGATGGTGTTGATTTTCAGTTTTGGAAAACGAAGATGGAGGCATACATTCAAGCTCAGGGCTTTACAATTTGGGAGAAGGTATACAAGCTATATAAAGTTCCTGAGAATGATCAAGTCAATAAAACCAATCAAGCACATGTGGAAGCGGATAGCAAAGCACGGAATTTGATCATCCAAGGATTGGGAAGAAGTGATTTCGACTGTGTGATCCATCTCAAGTCTGCATATGAGTTATGAAAAATCTCTTTGTGATTATCATGAGGGTTCTAACACTGTCAAAGAGGTTTGTCAGGATATATATAAGAAAGAATACATGCGATTTGAGATGAAGCCTGGTGAGTCACTAGATGATTTCTTTGCACGTTTCAATAAGATTCTTAGCAATTTACGTGCTGTTGGGGTTTTCTTTGATGAAGCTACTAATGTTAGACAACTGCTTGGTGCATTGACATGTCTATTTGGGAGATGAAAGTTACATCCATTAGAGAATAAACTGTCATGAGTGAACTTACTGTAGATGTTCTTTTCTCTAAATTAAAAACTCATGAATTGGATGTTCTTGCTAGGAAGAATGATCATAAATCAATTGCTTTGATCTCTCAATCTAACATGTCTCACGATAACTCTTTTTCGTCAAGTTTTGTTTTGTCTTTCTTGTCTTTACTAACCAATAAGCAGATTGAGGAATTTCTGGAAGAAGACTTGGCATCCCTCTCTTCTTATTTTAATAAAGCTTTGCAGAATGTGAGAATGAAGAAGAGATTTGGTGGTGGCTCTCCAAGATGCTATAAGTGTAGTGATCTCAACAACATTCGTTCAAATTGTCCTAAACTTGCAAGTAAAGCATCAAGAGAGGAGAAGGACAATGACAAAAGAACAGAGAAGAAGTTCTCTTCAAGTGATAGAAAAAAGAAGAGCTTCATCAACCGCAAAGTTGTTTACCGAGTTCTTTCTGCTCTTGAACAAGTCAATTTGAGCGATGTGGATTCGGAGAGCAGCGAGGATGATGCAACTCCAATCAAGCATGATTTGATGGGGTTGTGTCTCATGGCTAAAAGCAACAACAGCTTCACCAAGGACAATCACGACAGCGATTTTAATGAGGTAGAACCTTCTTACGATGAATTAGCTATTGCTGTTGCTCGTCTTGGAAAATTACTTAATAAACGTGATAAGAAAATTAAGAAACATGATTTTATTGTGGAGTCATTGAATATTGAAATTGATAGACTTAAATCTTTGATTTCTGATGATGATGCTTGTAAATTATGGGACTTAATTTACAATGAGCTTACCTTGCTTAGGAAATAACATGTTACCTTGTTAGAGCAAGTTAATCCTGAAAATAAGAAAAATGAGAAACTTGTTAAACATGTTAGTTGTTCTACCATTGATTTGCATGATTCAACTCCATGTTCTAAATGTTCCACACTTGAATTGAAGTTGAATGATGCTAATGGTAGAGTTTCTTAAATGACCAACGCCTTGCTCACACATGAGGTTCTTTCATGCTCAACTTGTCGTAAGCAAAAAAGAAAAGTGGACGTTCCCTGTAATAATTGTTTAACTCTTTCTCGAAAGGTTAATTATTTGGAGAAATCTTTAGAACGTTTGACTAAAGAAAAGAAAAACCTAAACATGATTTTGGATCAATCAAAAGTTAGCACTCATCACAAAGGTTTAGGTTTTGATTCTTATGGTCATCATAAATCACATGCTCCCACTGTTGTTAACGCACTTGAAAGTGGAAAATTTGAAATTGTCAATGAGCCTAAAAAAATTGTTTTTAAGTCTGCTGGTGTTTTACCTTCTACTGTGATGAATGCAAATATTACTTCTACTGTTAAAGCTAAACATCATGTTAAATACACTTGCACTCACTGTGGTAGAGATGGACATTTAGTAAATTTTTGCTTTAGACTAGCTAAACAACAAAAGAAAGAAAGGGATAAGGCTAGGTCTAATTTCAGACAGGCACATTTTCTTCCTCGTGAGGTAGAAGCACCTCGCTTTGTGCCTAGAGTGAAGCAAACGCCTTTTGTTGCTAGAAACACGAGACATGTTAAATCTGATTTTGTGTACAAGCATACTCGTGTTGTGCCTACTCATCGTGTGTCTTAATCTGGATTCCTAAATGCTTTATTTCTAACTTGATCTGAGAGGCCTCGACATCTTCTTGTGCTATGTAGGTTTTTAGATACGGGTTTGAGAACAGAAGCTTAGTAGATCTTGGTCTTTTGCAAGATGTGATCAAAACTTAGATGATTGTCACCCTTGAGATGGCTTTCAAGAGGCATGTGCGATAATTTTCACCTACTTTGTGAGCTATTTTATACACCCATGTCTTTTTCATTCACAGATATCTAATTGCGTTATGAGATGAGATGTTTGTTCATATGCTCATATGTATTCCCTATCATGTTCAATAATGTTACATCTTATATCATACCTTTTCATGCTTAATATTTATTTATCATGATCCATGCTTATGCTTAACTAAACATACCATGATAACTCGGACACATGTATATCATCACCTCTCTTTTGATTTCATTGGTTATCCGTTTGAGGGGGAGTTAATGGATTTTTGTTGAAAATTTCTTTTGTTTGCTTGTTGGGAGGATTGTTCTTTCATACTTTTGTTTATAAAATTAATCCCATTGAGTGATAATTTTGAAGAAGGTTTTTAAGATGATTATTTTTAGGGGGAGTTTTTGAAAACTTTGTAATCTTGTGTAACATACTTTTTATTTTATGTGTTTCTTAAATGAAAAACAAAAAAATAGAAAGCAATGAAAAAGTAATGAGCAATGTATTTCATACACATATGTCATTTGAAGCCATGTTTACGCTAAAAGGTCTTTGTAACTTCATGTTTATGCATATATGGTGTAGTTTATGACATGACTATTTAAATGGAATGATAATTTGAATTAAATCTTGTCATGGTTGAACTTTCTTGGTTGTCTTGATCCTGCTCAAAAAGTGCTAAATATGAAAATTAAGTGCTAAAGCTCAAAGAGTGATTGTTGATAAATGCAAGAAAAAGGTTATGTACTATCACACTTCTTCTTTACGAGACTGCTTATCATTGCACTTTAATATGAACTTGGAAGAGATTGTGTATAACCGACACCATGAAACCTTAAGCTTGTGATTGCTTGGCATAGTTGAAAAGTAAGGCTGATGGTGCATGTAATTCCTTGCAATTGTTATTGTTGCAATCAATTAATAAATCAGTTTTTAAGCACAAATAAAGTGCACAAAAAATTTCAATGTTTTCAGGTTTTAAGATTGTTGAGAAAGGGAGATCATGCCATGCAAAAATCGTTAATAGTACTTGATTTCTAGTTATACTTACTCTACATTATTTATGTGTAGATTTGAGGATGCAAATACTTTTGATAGCATGACTTAGTGATGAAATTGTTACATTTGTGCTGACTTATAATGCTCAGTACCTAAAGAAAAAGAAAAAACTAAAAATAAACAAAAAGATTTTGTTCTCTCTTTTGTATTCTTGATAAATCCACTGCTAAAGGGGGAGAATTTTGGACACACATTGCACATTCACACATATTCTTTTTTTCATTATTTCTTCTTTTTAGGGGGAGATTTTTCACTTTGCTTTTTTGGTTTTAAAATAAAATTTCTTAAAACTTTTGTTGTGAGATGAATGCCAATGTTCAGTTCTAAATGGTGTTGCCAATGTTTTCATAAAGGGGGAGATTGTGAAATCATGTGCTGAAAAATTTGCTTAATGGTGAAATTGGCATTGCAAAGTTGTTGTGATCATGGCATGTGTGGTGTTCATGCATATACTGTGTCAAATGATTATTTGATATGCTGGTGATAGCATGATGATGATTTTGCTCGATGCAATGCGCTCGTGTGAGTAGTTGCTTGGATTGACTTTGAGTCAAGTCGTGGACTTGTGCTCGGATTCGTTTGTTGTTTATTTGTGTGCAGGTGTTGCTCGAGGGCAAACGTGGTCGGTGACGGGACCGGAACTAGGTTCATGGTGGAACTGAGGTTCGGGACTAGGTTCAGGAAGGAATCGAGGTCCGATGGTCGAGGATGTTATGCGAGCGTTCGGGCTGAAAACGGTGCACCACGAAGGTGGTTAGTCACGTGAGTCACGGCGGTGGGTCGTCTGGCGTGCATATGTGAATTTTAGGTTGTATGCATATATTGGGCCATGTGTTTTGAATCAGGTGAATATGCATGCATGTATTTAGGAAGATATTAAGGTTTGGTTTATGTGACCGGGAAAAATAATCAACTGAGTTGTCGCTTTTGGCCGGCGGCTGGATGTGTTTTGCTTGGCCAGCGGCTGTGCACGACTGCTAATTGATTTCCAGCCAGCACCGCGTGTATGCATGCATGTTGTATTGCGGCTGTACTTCCTCGCGTCTGGAGTGATTTGGGTGGAGCGTTGTCTGTGCGGCCAGCGACCTTTTTTTTTTAAAAAAAAAGACAGGAGCTCTGCCAAATACATTAAGAGAGGATAGAACACAGATCCGTTCACAAAAGGGGAAGAAGATCCAGACAAGGAATAACAACCTAAAAGGACGGAAAGGGAAAGATTTTTGATATGTTAATTTGGAAATTGAATCTAGTTTTTACAGTTAAAATTTCAATTCAATCCAAAGGTGAGATCTTCAGGAATTACTGTTTTAGTGGATGTATATCTCTTTGTTTTTGTCGAAGCCGAATTAGGCAATTTGAGTCCGAATTGGAGTGTTTTAAAAAACTATCAAAAATTTGATTTTAACTTCCATACAATCATTCACCCCCCTCTGATAGCTAGTTTAATATATATCGATCCTACATCGAAAGAAGTATTGAGCCTGGGCTTCTAGTTTCAACACGCTGCAGCTATGGAATCGAGAACTACGTTTAGAGATGGTGACCACGACATGGACGGACCTTCTTCTTCAATGCCGTATGATTACTAGGAAATTTTTCAGCGGCGTACGCGCGCATTGCGTTACGTGAAAAAATTTCTTTTTCGATTGGCGTTTTATTTTTAAATCGTTGAAATAATGAGCGTAAGCAATTTGAAAGGACACAAAATTTTTGGCGTAACGTAACGCCGTGTGTGTCGTTTTTGAAGGAAAATTTTTTTTTTCAGCGGCGTCTAATTTTTAGATCGTCGAAGTAATGAGCGAAACAGGGAAAAATAGAGAGATAGAGTTGTAGAAATATCTCTTTCGATTTAATTACTTGGAAAATATTGGAGACCGAAATGGAAAACGGAGGGAAAAAGTCTAGAGGAAAAGGGTGAAAAATCATTAGAGATGACAACCTTCTTTTGTCGAGTTTAACACTCTATGCGTTCGCCGAGTAATAATACATATTTTAAAAAATATTAGAGACTCATGATTGTAACACGCTTGTGGCGATGTCGTTTTTCGTGAGGAAAACTTCTATTTTTTCGGCGGTGTTTTATTTTTTAAAATCGTCGAATTAATGAGCGAAACGGGGAAAAACAGAGATAGAGCTGTAAAAATATCTCTTTCGTTGAACTACTTGGAAAATATTGGAGACCGAGCTGGAAAACCGCGGCGAGAAAAAAGTCTAGAGGGAAATGGATGAAAAACTATTAGAGATGACAACCTTCTTTTCTTTGAGTCTAACACTCTCTGGCGTTAGCGAGTAATAATACATGGTTTAAAAATATTAGAGATCAAAAGTCTAGAGCAAAAGGATGAAAAATTATTAGAGATGACAACCTTCTTTTGTCGAGTCTAACACTCTACGTTAAGCCAAGTAATAATAGATGCTCTAAAAATATCGAGAGATCGAGATGGGAAATAGAGGTGGGAAAAAGTCTAAAGATAGAGCCGCACAAATATTTCGATTGGCGAAAAACATTTTTCCGGAGAAAAGCGAAGAAAGGACCTAAGCGTAAAAGTAAGGACACAGATGTTACGTTTTGGACTGTCGCTATCTGAAAAATTAGAAATTGGCTGTTAACGATTTGAATTTAACGGGAGGTTCTTTCCATAAAATGGCGACGAGGACCCAAACGCGATTTTAACGAAAAATCTTTCTCCCACGAGAATATCGCGAAGGACCTATTTGTAATTTTAAAAAGGACCAAATCGTAAAACAATTTTTTGAGCCGAGCCGCCGGCAATCTTGCAAAGAACAATAGAGGTATAATTTGTACCAACATTTTATTGATAGACCTGAACTCGATCGTTGCATTCGGCATGATCCGACGAATCACTTGATAGAGTATTTCCTGGAAAGGAGCGAGGTTCCAGTGGGCGGCCACCGGCGGAGGAGGGCAGTGCACGGGGAGAGACGGTGTAGTAAATTATGAATTATACTATATAGAGTGACAAGTCATCAATTATTCTTTTTTTATGTTTTGAAATGAAATACCATAAAGCTAGTGTATTTAGAAGTTTACAAATTGCTTTAAGGTTGTTTGATTTCTTTCGGTAGACCAAGTCTATATCATATTCAGGATTCAGGACGATGAAAGATCAAGCCCATTAACGCACTGCCTTCAAAAAAAGAAATAGAGAGTCCAGATTTTTTTAAAACCAAGAATTAGTCATGATAGCGAACGAGGTTGTCTGGCTTCTTCTCTGACGTACACAGCCTTGTATACCTGTGTGCGGTGATGTGGCTCTCGGTTCCATCCGGAAATTTATGTCCTAACTCTATATGTTTCGGGAGAAACTAGCTCTCGGACGTCTGATTTCTATTCATCCTATCGGATGTCTCTTGCAATATTTTTTTTACGCTTGCAACATTTTCTGTCAACGTGTGAAATATTTTTTTTGAACGCTTGCAACATCCGTTTACTGTAGCGAATTTCACTGTTTGTTGAAGGAAAATGTTGCACGCGTTGTAACAAAATGTTGCAAGTGAAGAAAAAAAATGTTGCAATGCGTTCGAAAATTTCGGACATCCGAGTACAAGTAATTCCGACATGTTTTTTCATATTAGTCTCATAATTAGTAGTTAGCACGTATATATTACATCATTTCATCATATTTATAAAAAATTAAATAAAACAGAGTTAAAAATAAATAAAACAGAGTTAGACATAATATTAAGCAGTGGTAAGTCGTATGTAGGATACACGAACACGCATTACATAAATTGACTGACCAGCGAAATAGTTCACATAAGAAAGCATAGACTTTTCTACTGATTTAGCTTTTTTGGTCTTTCTCCCTGTGAAGAAAAAATTGAGCCTTATATGTACCAAAATTACCCCAGGGGGCAAGCAACGAGGGGCTTGATGATATCCTCGGTCAGAGAGCTACAGTACCATGACTCTCCTCTAATCTCAGCCGTCGGATGCAAAACAAACTGCCTAGATTAGGCTCATACCTAAAGATAAAATAGGACTCGAAATTACAGGTGAAACTCCTCCACCCATTCGTCAAAAGCACTTCCCCACGTCATTCTTCTCCTACACTATGCATAGGTCCTGTCACGCCACTCACTGATTGGAAATTACATGTGAACCTCATCTTAAGGGACTGATGCGCCTCCACTCCGAATTGGCAGTAATAATATTTTTTAAAAAGTCATAACTTTTGCATACGGAGTCGGATAGAGACAAAAGTTATATGAAAATTGTAGATTTTGATGAGATCTACAACTTTGTAGTTGACAACTTTTTTATTTGAAGCTATTTAGACGTCCAAATAATCGTTGACAACTTTTATCACTGCCGGTTCGGAATTGAACCTGTAGTGATAATATTTTTTGAAAAATCATAACTTTTGCATACAGAGTCGGATGGAGACAAAATTTGTATGAAAATTGTAGCTCTCGATGAGATCTATATTTTTTTAATAGACTATTACTGTCGACCACGTACTACCGGTTCCAATATCCGGCAGTGATACTGTCCTTGGCTCCCTTCACCTTACCATTCCTATCCATGCTGAAGCGCAGAACTGTGAATTTATGTGTATTTACATGTATTTTGACTTGCATATTGGAAGCACGTACTCTACAGTACTGAGGCCCCGTTTTGAACATTTCTCCATAATGTGAACTCAAGAAATATTTCTTTCAACTCAATCATATGACTCCAAGATATATAGGAAACTGGGAATACAACAACATGCACATCCATACGATTACTAGCATTCAAAGTAGCGGTGTCTACATGATTCTCCAACAAAAGGTATACAAACAACACTCACGTACATTTTATAGCACATTAATAGTATAGTTACAGATTACTAGCTAGAGGTTGACATGGCTGTAAATTATGCTCTTTTTTTTTTAAAGAGCAGCACGAGAAGTTGCTGCACATAATATTAATAGAAGGGAAAAGGATGTTAGATCCTGTTTTTTAGGGAAAAAACCGGACCCGTGAAAAAACCTTACAGGTAAACACCGTTAACGACTATTCCAGAAACACCACTTGAGACAACCTAAAAAGAAAAGGAGAAAGGAAAACCTAAAAAACGCTAGGCAAGTGGATTACAACAAGACTCCTATCTAAGCCGCCGTTTTCCATGCCAGGGCGTAGCAATGGGATAGCACCGTGTCCTTGATCATGGAGGCCACTTGCTGTGGCGTACTATCCAAACCTTGAAAAATACGACGGTTTCTTTCAAGCCACATATTCCACCAGAAGTAAATTAGAAGACCGTCTAAGTCTCGTCTTCTTTCTTTGTCAAATTGGGTTCGAAGTCTTCTCCACCACTTATACATCAATCCATCTGAGCTCAAGTTGTTGCCTTGATCGAAATTCCCCCAATTTGAGAGGTGCCTCCAAACTTGTGTAGTGAAGGGGCAGTCTTTACAGATGTGACTTAGAGTTTCCTGCTGCCCGTTGCAAAGGTAACAGGTTGCATTGCATGGCCACCCTTTCTTGAGCATGTTATCCGCTGTTAGAATTTTATTGTGAAGCAATGTCCATGCGAAGAAACGATATTTAGGTTCGGCTTTCGCTTTCCATATCGGGCTCATCTTCATCTTGCAGTATACCGAGTGGAATTGGATCAGGTAGGCGCTCCGTGTTGTGTATTGTCCGTCCGTGGTCCAACGCCAGGTTATTTGGTCCTCATTTTCTTCATCTCGATTGATTCTACCTATTGCTTCATAGAGAGTCACGAACTCCCTGATTTCGCTTACAGAGCTCACCAGGGTGCAGAAGCGGATCCAGTATTTGTTTGCCAGAGCATGGTGAACGGAGATATTCTTCCTTCTAGCACGTTGGAACAGATTAGGTGCCATGTTTTTGGCGTTTGCCCGTCCACCCAACTTGATCTCCAAAAATCCGCGAGTTTACCATTACCTATGGTGA
Source organism: Guadua angustifolia (assembly GCA_036346375.1). NCBI lineage: Eukaryota > Viridiplantae > Streptophyta > Magnoliopsida > Poales > Poaceae > Guadua > Guadua angustifolia. The sequence continues at coordinate 47,687,677 of CM070515.1, forward strand.
CCACCGTTGATGCGTTGAAGAAGAAACATCGGCTTTATCGCAAGCGAGGTCAAGTCTGTCGAGCCCTCTCATTGCTTTTCCATCTAAACCGAGCCAGCGCAGCCTAAAGCGCTCTGGCGGCGTTCAGATTTTTGATGCCAAGACCTCCTTTGTTTTTTGGCAGACAGGTGGTCTGCCATTTGGTCAAGCAGTGCCCTCCGCTGCAATGTGCCGGATCTTTTCCTCTCCAGAGAAAGCTCCTTCTAAGTTTATCAATGCAACGAATCAGCCATTTTTGAGCCGGGAAAACCGTCATGTGGTAAATTGGTTGTGATGTTAACACCGAATTAATCAGAGTCTCCCTTCCAGCCGTGGAAAGAAGTTTGCCTTTCCACCCCGCAAGCCGGCTGCTTATTTTATCAATGAGAGGCTGGGTTTCAGCCCTCCTAAGCTGTCTGACGTGTAGAGGCAGGCCGAGGTATTTCCCTGGGAAACTTGCTAGTTTTCCGGGGAAACTATTCAAAAGCACTTGCAAGAGATCCTCGCGGCATCGAATAGGGTAAATTTCTGTTTTGGAGATGTTGATTTTTATACCTGAGCATTCACCAAATGTATTCAATATGCGTCTTAGGGCGTTCAACTCATCTACATCAGCATTTAAAAATATTGCTGCATCATCTGCGTAGAGGGAACATCGTAGCCTCGCTTTTGCCGGAAGCACCGGCTTGAGAACACCCTGGTCCGCCGCCAACTCGAGCAGTCTTTGTAGGGGATCAATGGCAAGGATGAAAAGTAGGGGAGATAATGGGTCCCCCTGTCTTACCCCTCTGGCATTTCTAATTGGTTCCGTCAGTTGTCCATTGATCAAGATCCTCGAAGATGAAGTCCTGAGGACTGCCGCCACCCATTCACGCCACTTCTTGCCAAACCCAAGGGCCGAAATGCGTCGAGGAGAGATCGCCCGGTTTAGCGAGTCAAAGCTTTGGAGATATCAAGCTTAATGAAAAGCCCGGCTTCGGTCTTTGTGCGGTTTGTATGCAGACTCTTTGAACATAGAGGAAATTGTCGTGGATGCATCTCTTTTTTATGAAAGCGTTACGTGAGATTGAGACCAGCTCTTCAAGTTTGGTGCAAGCCTATTTGCAAGAATTTTGGTGATGATCTTCATGAAGCTATTGATGAGGCTAATAGGCCTAAAACACTCTAATTTGTCCGCATTTTCCTTTTTCGGGAGAAGAATAATATTTGTATTATTCAACTTATGCAGGTGTTCGTGGCGGAGAATGAAGAAGTCCTTGATTGCTTCAACCAGGTCGGCTTTGATGATGTGAAGGCATTTTTTGTAGAACAGACCGATGTATCCATCAGGCCCAGGTGATTTCTGCGTCGGTAATTCCTTAATGGTGTTGGTGATTTCGTCGTCAGTGATCTGGCACTCAAGATCACTGAGGTCCCTTGCCATGTAGCCTAAGGATTCCCAATGAAGCGCTTTGCCCCTCGTTTCATGATCCCCCAGCACCTTCTTGAAGTAATGGTATGCTTCATTTAACTTTTCTTGTTGCTCGAACATTACTCCGCCTTCCCTTTTAAGTACTCGAATAAAATTTCTCTGGCGTCTTGAGCTGGCCATCATATGGAAAAAACGAGTGTTGGCATCCCCCAGCCTGATTTTAGCTAGCCTTGAGTGTTGTCTTGCCCTGGCCTTCTTTATCCGCCAGGCCGAGCAGTTTGTGTTTTAGAATTCTCCGCAGCTCAACTTCATTGCTTGATAACGATCGTCTTTCTTGTGTGCATTCTAGGATCTCGATTGTAACCTGGATCAAGGCTGATTTTAACGCTAGCTCCGCAAGTATTTCCCTCCTCCAAATTTTTAGTGACTTAGCCGTTCTGCTCATTTTGACATATAACCTTAGTAATGCGTCCGCGTGATGGACTGGCTGCATCCAAGACTGTGCAACTATTTCTTGGAATCCCGGCATCTCAACCCAGTAGGACTCGAAACGGAAACCCTTGAAGAATTCGAAGGATGTGTTTCCTTACATGAGAAGCAGGCAATGATCCGATGTCATGGTTGGCATTGCGTACAGGTCGGCATTTGGGAAGGATTCATGCCATTCAGTTGTGGCCAAGAAACGATCTATTCTTGTCATTGTGGGCTGCTCCTGCTCATTTGTCCATGTGAAACGTCTCCCATGTAGGTCAAGCTCCAATAGCTGCAGTCTGTTTATGACTTGGTTGAAACGTTACATCATTCTTCTACTTGTCGGGCCTCTGTTCTTCTCACTCGCTTGTCTGATAAGATTGAAGTCCCCTAATATCAACCAACTTTGAAGAACCGTTCCTTGCAGCGCTTCCAATTCGTTGAGAAACTCTCTCTTCTCCTGAACCGATTGTGGGCCGTAAACACCGGTGATGTCCCAAGACAACGTATCACATCTGGAGCTTAGGGTCGCCGTGATTGTATTAGTTGTGGTTCTAGGGTTTTGAAGGTCATACAGGTCATCCACGACCGCAAGAAGAATGCCTCCCGAGGTTCCATTGGACGGCAACCAAATGGCCTGCTTGGCTAATCTCGCACCCACGGTTTCAATTAGCAATCCAGTGGTCCAGCTAGCAATTTTCGTTTCTTGAAGACAAACAATAGAAGCACCGGTTGACAGAATAAACTGTTTGGTACTCTCTCTTTTCTTGGGTTGTTTAAACCCCTAACATTCCAAGATAAAACAGTGCAATTTGTAGCCATACGGAGGTTGAAGTACTACTTCATAGTGCACCCGGCGGCAAAAATCTGGGGAAGAAAGCGCCCAATCCACAAGGTAGAAACCCAAGCGGGACTGGCGAGGACCGGTTAAACGCCTAAGGGGTCGGGTACCCTTCGTAGCACATGGCGCCAACTCGCCGATCCGGCAAACATGTAGCGATATGCATAACGCAGAACATGGCATAGTCTTGGATCCCGACTAACAAGGATATTAGGCGGCATGGCTGTCTGAGTAGTCTGAACATGGCTTGCAACGGAACACAAAAGCGCTGGCGTGGCATAGCTCGTCTGTTGGCATGGCACAAATCCGACTGCCATGCACAACACACATAGCCCGCCCGGAACACATAACAGACAACCTTACACAACACTCCTGACCCGACTAGAACAGAGAACCGGCAAACTTGCACAATACACCTAACCTGACTGATACACATAACCGACAACCTTGCAAAATACACTACCACACCGGCAGGATGAAATGCGGAGCTGGTTGGCATTATGAAGCGATCATTGGTACTGGGGGTAACCACCTTAGTAACTTCAGTTGTGCCTGGAAACAGACCAGGATGAAATTGCAACAACTCATTTAGCGTTATGAGAAGAAAATGCAAGACCCCCTCGATCTGTAGACCCGATCCCTTCTCATGCATCCAGTCGGAGCTCTTCTGTGGTTGTTTGCTTTTTGCTTTTATGCTTGGTCTTGGCGTGATTCACCAACTCCAGTATCGCGTCCGTCTTTTCTTTGCTCAATGGCTGTTCGAAGGACGAAGCCAGCTGCTCAAATAAGTCATCATGTGAGCGTTCTTTTGATGAGTTTTGTGGTTGTGGGGATAGACTTTTAAGTTTTGATACCAGTAGCTCTTGAGCTAACTGAATTGGACCTTTATTGGTTCTGAATCTTGCTCTCTTTTTTGCTGCTAACCTGGAGCTTTTCCTAAGTGTGTATCCTCTGGAGATTGTCCCTTGACACTCCGAATTGGAGTGATGCGATCTGTTGGGGCACGGGGGGGTCAGAATTATGGGGACTTCTGGGTTATGTGAGACGGCACTAATAAACTCTTCTAGCCCTGGCCGGTTATTTGGTGTGTTCAGCACTGGGCTCGACGAGCTTTGGTCTGGTGGCGAAGTGGGTTGTGGTGATGCCGGAGGGCTTTCCGACATCACTGTTTCTGGAGACATCAGCAAAATCGGTTGCGATGCTGTTGGAGGCAGGTTTACAGGAACTAAGGTTTCTTGGGCATTTGTTACTGGTGTTGGTACTTCGGTCATTGCAGTGATTGATGCACTATTTTCAGCTGGTGATGAGTGTGGTGTCAATGTGTGCAAGTTTTGAGACTGCTGCGGTACCAGGTGCATGTTTTGAGACTGCTGCGGAGCCAAGTGCTCCGAGGATGGCTTTGGTGATGCGTGTGGCCTACTGTGATGCGCCTGCCGCTCAGAGGCCGGCATGACAAGCACCTCACCCTCTTCCGACTGAGTGTCTATTGGGGGGTCAGGGGGTAGGTTGAGCAAGTGGACCGGCGAGCCAGGAGTTTGTGATTCAATGTGGACTTGCAAGGGCGCTTGCAGTAAATCATTGTGCACAATATTAGGAGCTTGATTACCACTAACAAGGGGACTAGCCAGGTGCAATTCAGATTTAAGAGGTGAGACAATACTCGGACATACCTGCACTCCCGATTTAGAGTGTGCGGGAGAGGGCCGCCCCAGCATCTTGTCCACCGGGGAAGGGTGAACCACTCCAGATCCACGAATGATCCCCTTATGTGGCTGCACCGGGGGATCAGCAAAGGAGACTTTCTTGTTGCTTGTCCGCCGGTCCCCTGGCAGCCTGATGGCGGTCATGAGATTCCTTGGCGCCTGCTGCAGGTCGTGAGGGTGTCGTGGGAAGCGTCGGGCAGACGACCCAGCGATACCCCGCCAGGAGGCGCTGTGGCGGTCCTCTCCGCCCCCTCTGCATCTAGCCTCACGGGCCCAGCCGGACAAGCTGCGGAGCCTGCGAGAACTGCGATGACGATCGTCACGGCTGTGGTCGTCTTCGTCGTCATCATACCGGCGGCGGTGCCCACCATCTCTGGTTTCGTCTTGCTCTGTTCGGCCCCTTCTTTCCCCGACTTCATCCGAGGTGCCGTAGGACCAAACAAATTCTCGTCGTTGTTTACGATTGGGGAGACCACCGAAACCACTGCGCCCCCGGAGGAAGGAAAGATCTTCTACCACCTCCAAGTGATTGCGTAAGGTGAAGACCTGTCCACGCTTGAAGTCCGTTGGTTCGTCGTAGCGGATGTCCGCCAGCGGGAGCGGGACGTTGGTTGGTGGGAGCTCTCTATCCGGCTCAATGACAGTGAGGACGACCTCCTTCGGGATTTCATTCGGGTCTGAGCACCACGCCCAGAGGTCGAATGACCGAGTATGCTCGCGGCGCCTGGTGCGTTCTTGAACATAGTGGATGGCGCAGCAACCTCCCAGAGCCCTCGCCACGACGTCTTCACTCCAACAGTGCATCGGAACCCCTTCAACTCTGACCTTGACGCGGAACTCAAAGTTGACATTCGAGGCGTAGCGGTGCTCGGACCAGGCCGCCATGCTGAATTGACGGCCATGGTACGGCACCACCGCAGCGCTGACGACCCTCCTCCGTATCGCCGGGTCAGAGAAAATGATGAGGAACTATTCGGGGTAGTGCTTTAGAAGTTGGAAGTCGCCGTGGCCGAGGTTGAAGCGGTCGCGCAACATATCTCCCACCGAGTACGACTCGACGTCGTGACTGTTCCCGTCAAACCAACAGACAGCCGCCCGGTAGATGAGCTCGTCCCGTTTGCGCTTGATAGCCCCAGTGGCAGAGATTGCGCAGTAGGCCTTGGTCGGCCTAGCCCTGGGGTCTCTTGGGTATCTGGCCATGGGACTCTTCGCTAGGAGAACATCACGGAAGGATTTGGTGTTGGAGTGCTGAGAGCTGGAGGAGTTGAAGGTTGAAAGCTGATTCATCTGGACGCTTGGCCTGGGCTGAATATTTGAAGCACGAGCACCCGCACTACCTCTCAGGCATTGAAGAGCCTTATGCCCCAAACGGAAGCATTTCCAGCACCTCACCGGGGCTTTGCAGTAGCCATCAATGTGGTCTGGTGAAAAACAATTGAAACATTTCCCGTTGAGTTTCTGTTTGAAGAAAGCAGTTCCAGAGAGTCGATGGAGAGGCTGTACTGGGTTGCTCGCGCGAGATGAATGTGTCTGACTTTTTCTCCACCAGTGCCTTGGCAATACACGATTCCATCCGTCTGCTTCCACCTCTGGCACCCTGGACTTCAATGCGTCACTCTCATGGTGATGCCAGTCATTCAAGCGGCTTCCTTCTCCCAGCTTGGATTGGGTAACTCTGGATTGTTGCCTTGATTCATCCTGGTGCCCTTTGCCCGTGAAGTGACTTGCGCTTGGGGGCCGAGAGGCGAGGTCTTCTTCTTGAATTTCCTTCCCCTTACGAGAGACTGGAGTGCACTGCCTTAGGGACTTCCCTACAGATTGTAGACTTGAAAGCTGCCCTGCGCCATGATCATCAATGCCGTCACTGCGGTGTGGTTGAGAGCTGCAGTGACTTGCCAACTCATCCTCAGAAAACGTGCGCAACCCTAGCGCCATAATGCCTCTGAGCTCTAGGCACCCGGACGAAGCAGCAGCAGCCTGCCCAGGCTGGGAGGGGTCTTTAGCATGAACTCTCCGCGGAGCAACCGTAGTAACCAACAGATCTGAAACTGCATTCCCATCGTCCACCGCGCCGCTGTGGCCACCTGGACCCTTCGGGGCTTCATCTTCGAACCGGTAGTAGGACGATTTCTTCCGTGGCGATGGAGGAGCAGCATGTGGGGAGTCCGGATCCAGGTTAGATTTGGCTGATTTAGAGGGTGATTTGGCTAGATCTGGCTCGGATCTATGGTAGGAGGTGGGGTGGCGGTGGTGGGGGGGAGGGGAGGCGGAAGGGACATGGTGGGGGACATTGGAGAGAGGGCTCTCATGGAAGCCAATGTAAATTATGCTCTTCACTCTGTAGGAAAGGCGCGCCATGCAAATGATCAAATGATCGTCGGCGCTTTCTTGTAGGGTTTGTACATCCGTGACTCTCAACGGCAAGCTGCAATGCATCGCACGCGTCGTAGTATTCGGAGGTATTCGCGATTGCCACGTAACTAATTCAAACTCTTCATTGGGTATAGCCCTACATCCTGCAATTAGGTCTCCGTCGACATGCTAGTCTGTTTGCTGTTGGTAGCATCATCCTTCTCTACTCGAGGCGTCAAGCGAGACGGCGAGGATCTGAAAAAGCAAACACGGAGATGTCTATGGGCTGCTCTTTCTCAAGGATTTCTTTTGGGTGTTGTCCATACTTTGATAAGTTGTTCTCAACCATCCCTTGAACCGTCGCGAGAATCCGGAGCGAGGCGAACATCAAGGTTCCTTCTCGACAAATCGGCAACCACATTTGCGTGATGAGTGACCCACTCGGGACTTTTGCTAGGTCATTTCTGTTGATGCCAAGCTGAGGCGGGGGCCGTTCTGGGCTGGTGCAACAGTGCGTCGCCTAGGGCCTATGATGGGGAGGGCCCCGGGCACTTTGTGGCAAGTGCAACTGTGCAAGTAGTATATATATGTGCTCCTTATCAGCATGCGGTTCACATACGAGATGGGATCGATCCTGCAATGGTAACTTAATTAGGTGCAAACGATGAAACTGAACTTGATACCAAGTTATTGCTAACAAATAATAACTGTAGTAACTACAGTGGTGTCCAGACTTCCCAGTAGTGCTAGCTAGTTTAATCTTTTTGCCAAGATCATTACTTTGTATTACTTATAACTAGCAACATCATGTTCATGTTCTCCATTAGCCTAAAGACATATATTTGGCTTGACACTGATTATATTTATAGGAGGGGCCTTCACAAGAAGCCACAAATTAACCAGTCTAATAGGTATATAGGCTACAATTTGTAGATATTTGGCAAAAGCTAGTTCATAACCTATAGAAAGAAGAATTCCCTGGCCTCCTCCATACTAGAGCTTCACCATGAACCAAACAAGACTTCACTCAGAAAATTTACAGCCGGCTTAATATATCCTGCTTTAAACTTACTACTAGTTATTACCTTAGATGCAATTAATCTGAGTCATGAAATTAACAGTCTTACTTAAGCTAGCTACTAGGTAGGCCACATAAACTTCTCCGCTAGTTTAGCAAACTGTCACAAGTTACTAATTATAATTTGTCATGATCAACCATAACTCGCTGTTTTGAATTGCTTGGGATGGTGGTTGCTGCAATTTATGCTGACATGGAGAGGTTGAATGCAACAATGTCTCAAGAAAGGTTGAATGGTCTAGCCACTTTATGCATTGAGAAGGCTATGTTAGATCAGATTAATATAGATACCATTATCGATGATTTTGCATCTAGAAATGTGAGAAGAAATTATTTTAAATGATGGGTTTGCTTATTTTGAATTCGCAGGTAGTAGATGGTATATGATGGCCCTCATTTAGCATAGTCTAGCTTTTGGGATATGGAACCTGCGACCACCTCTACAATTATTCTCTCCCCTCTCTCTTTCTCTCTTCTATCATTGATATCAGGATATGTCCTGTGCTAGACATTCTCTCCCCCCTCTCTTTTTCTCTTCTATTATTAGTTTTTTAAGGGGATATATCATGTATATTTGCAACCAGACCGCTTATTTTGATTATATATCACGTATGCATCATCTTTGCAACTGAAGAAATGTCTTGATTATATACTTAACATATGCCTTTGCAATTAATAGATAAAAATATTTTTATGTTGTTGAAATCAAGGACCGTATTTCGTGACTTGTACTTTTTTTTAAGATAATGGAATACAAAATTCCGGCTTCATCCCTCCAGGAGAGAATCAGACCACACTTATTACAGTCTCAAAATCGAAAGACCATTTTGACAAGGGAGACAAGTCATCAAAAAGAATAACCAATCCTAGACACAAAAGGCCAACCAAACGAAGTAAATATCTCCAACGCCACAGTCTCCAAACGTCGACAAACATCTAGAAGACCCGCTTTGATGACTTCACACCGCTGTAATTTGGCCCATGTTCGAAGCCAGTGCGTTCCTCTGAACAAGACCTGCAAGAAAGATTTAGGTATGCGCTTGTCAAAAACATCATTCCTTGTGAACCATAAGGCCCAGCAAATTCGGCTCGCTGTAAGTATCTGAAACTTGGTCGACCCTCCACGCTTCACCCACCCATTAAATAAATGATGAATAGTTACAGGAGAGCGAAGACCCAAAGTTATGTATACAACTCGCCACAGGAATTTAGCATAACAACAATCTATGAAAAGGTGTTGGATAGTTTCAGTAGTACTACAGTAACAACACCATTTATCTCCGCGCCAATTGCGCTTAATCAAATTATCTTTAGTCAATAACACCCCCTTCTTTATATACCACAAAAAAAATTTAATCTTCAAAGGTAACCTCGTATGCCAAATCTCCTGTGAAACTTTAATACCATTGTTAACCAGGTATCTGTACATAGATTTTACCGAGAAAATCCCATTAGTGTGAAGATGCCACTTGAAAAAATCAGTCCCCCCTAGTAAACTAACATTCATCATTCTTGCAACTAAAATCCCCCAGTCTCTTAGGTTATTTCCCATTAAAGATCTCCTAAAAGACACATTTAGCGGTGATGCACCAAGGACCTCAGCCACCGTTGCATGTTTCTTCCTGACAATATTAAACAAGGAAGGAAACTGATATTTCAAGGGTGAATTTCCCAACCAAGTATCTTCCCAAAACCTAACTTGGATCCTATCCTTTAAGATATAGGAACCTAAGTTAAGGAATTGAGGTTTTACCCCCATTAGACTGCTCCAAAAATAGGAGTCACCTGGTTTCTTCTCTACCTGGCTTAAAGTCTTGCCTTTTAAATATTTGTTTCTCAGTAATTGCTGCCACATCCCTTGCTCATTTCACAACTTGAACAACCATTTGCCCAACAGACTTTTATTTTGAAGATCTAGGTTAAGGATCCCTACCCCACCCTGATCTTTAGGTTGACAAAGAAGTTCCCATCGCGCAAGCCGGTATTTCTTCTTGTGCTAGTCATTTTGCCAGAAGAAACAGGACCTATAATAATCTAATTTCTTCAGGACTCCCTAGGGATTTTAAAAAAGGACATCATAAACATTGGCAAACTAGACAACACCGAATTAATTAGCACCAACCTCCCTCCTACTGATAGCAGCTTTCCTTTCCAGCCACTTAATCTTTTCTCGAATCTCTCCTCAACCATCCTCCAATCAGAATTTCTCAGCTTCCTATAGTGCATCGGAATCCCCAAGTATCTAAAAGGAAAAGTACCTAACTTACAGCCAAACAACTCGGAATATGCTGCCTCATGATCCCTTGCTTGACCGAAGCAAAAAATTTCACTTTTGTGGAAGTTTATTTTAAGTCCTGAGAGTTATTCAAATGCACATAATAGCAATTTCATATTCATCACGCTTTCAAAGTCATGGTCCATGAAAATTACTGTATCATCAGCATATTGGAGAATAGATAGGCTCTCATCTACCAGATGTGGAATGACCCCCTTAATTTGCCCATCCTCTTTCGCTCTTGCCAAGATGATAGCCAACATATCCGCGATTATATTAAAAAGTATTGGGGACAATGTATCACCCTGGCGGAGACCTTTACGAGTCTGGAAATATGCTCCTATTTGATCATTTACCTGAATTCCTACATTCCCCCCTTGAACAAAAGATTTAACCCAACTTGTACTAGGGCCTCCAAAATATGAGGAACGGCCCTGATTGGGGGTAGTCTTGTTCGTCTGTGCTTCCGAACGCTAGCATCTTGAAGAGGTAGCTGTACTCCTCATGGGACAAACTATTTAAGTGAACTGCCCTTACTGTTCCAAACCTTACAAGCTTTTCAATCCTACTTATGATTATCACTTTGCTTCCTCTGGCCATGCATGTTAGAGTAGAACAGAACATTACCCAGTCGTCATCATCCACGTCGGTAACAAACTCAACAACAAGTAATGTCCTCTCAGTGCTGAACTTTGCATGGTCCATCTGCAATATGCTATCACCACTGATGTACAATATCAAAGGGAATTGGGATCGGATCTTCTCATTTTTGCATACGTGGCTTACCAATGCTTTCTTGCCAACCCTGCAACCACCGATGATTGGAAGCACCATGGGAGCACCAAGATGAGCAGGGGTTTGCAGCAAGATGTTGAAGATCTGCTGCTTCTCGACATGGCGACCGAACATGAAGTTGTCAGTGTAAAGGTAAGCATCATAGGGTCTGCGAAACATGCGTTCGCATCCCCCCAACATTACAACGAACTCACTCATGTTAGCAACAACAGCTTCTAAGTTGTCTACAACGCTTTGTAAATCATTACTTACGGCAATTCCTCTCATGGCATCACTTACAGCAATTGATCCTCTCATGGCATCGAAAGTTGTACGTGCACGTTTCAAAGGAAATGCAGAATCCGAGATGGCAGATAAGCTTCTAACCTCCTCATCTTCAACAGATTTGTACTTGAAGGTGTCCACCATATGGTACCCTCGATACATGGTCTCCACGATCAACTTGAGTTGCATTAGCTTCCTAGGGTTGGTGACGTATCGCACATCCGCCTCCTCGACAACTACATGGACTCTCAGTAGGAGTTCGTGCAACCTTTTCAACTTGTCATCTGAACCTATCTTCTCTTGGTATTTCTTCATCAGAAAGGAGATGAATCGGCTGATTAGGTCACCCGCAATCGCAGATATGGCTGCCTCCATCTTGAACTATGATTTTTTTTTTCTGTGCGTTTATGTGTCTAGATTGTTTCCTCTTCTTCCGGTCTGCGTGCTGTAAGTTTAGTACGTTCATTATAAGTAAGAAACGGAGCTATATATAGTAAGTGGGAAACGAGAGGTGGCTTCTTGAACTTCTTTTATCTTATATATTCTTGACATTGTTCACAAGAGGTGGCTTCTTGAACTTCTTCACCCAATTAGTCAAACTCCTCCACCCATTCGTCAAAAGCACTTGCTACGAAAATGCAATCGTGACATGCGATTCTCTCATCTACTGGCCAGAGAAAGAATTCCTATGCTTGGTATCCTTGAAGAATCTGATCATTCGTGCATGCAGTAGGCTAATAGGGCCCACACCCACACAGATAAAAGGAGACCCAACTCGAGCAAGGGATTGGCTCATGCCGCATCTCTCAGATATATTGATATTATGAACTGATTTAATCTCGTGTCCATATGGGGGAAGGAGTCAGAGAGTGTACGTGCAGGTATGCTAGAGCAATTGCCATCACCAAGAAATAATTCTCTATCGTGCCTAGAAAGTCTATACATAATTTATTATTGTTCTAAATTGGTAGCACTTCCGTATCTACATAATTTATCGTGCCTAGAAAGTCTATACATAATTTATTGTCCTAAATTGGTAACAGATTTCTTATTGTGGTAAGCTTCGCTCCGTGTCAGGGCAGCTGGACGCACTCGAGTCTTTATCTATTGTGCGCTGCAATACGTTGGAGTCACCGGAGTGTTTGGGTGACCTGCCATCGTTGCGAGGACTCATTCTTCACTAGCATAATACCCGTGCTAACGCTACGGCGCTATTTAGTAATACAATTCAAATAAGCAAAAGGTGTTATATGTTTTGGTAATCAAGTGTAGTAAGATGTAATTATGATAGAAGCACAAAAGAAAGATACAGAGAGTTATTATATCACGCTTTGACAGATCTAGCTCACTGGTGGTAAAATAGGTAATTGTGCCAAATAATATGCTGGATATTTTTGCATACTTGTGGAAAAGTCTTAAGTACAACTTCTTAATAGAATGTTCGAAGATAACTGTAATGGTAATATACAACCGTAACAAATAGATCAACAGAGCAAACAATTTCATTTCTTACCATCATTAGGCATTGTTAGAATGGGTATTTGGGTAATGGAGCGGTCCTCCTTCAATATGCCCAAGACGCTCATATATGGTTGCCAGATCAGTATACATATATCCAGGATAACCACGCCTACCTGGCACCTCTTCTCGGGCTGCTGATACCTACATACACATAAGCACAGTTCCCATGAAATGCTATTGTATTGTATATCATAAAAATACACATGACAGCCATTTACCAACTTATTACAGCTGAACAGTAAATACATAAATGGGATATGCAAGACTAATACATTAGAATCTTACGAATTGCTATTTCATAGATAGAGAAAAGCACAAAACAATGTCGGTAGATATGTCAAGGTAAATCCAACATTGATTTGCCCATTTTGGGCTGTGACGACATGATCAAATGAAATCTCATGAACTTTTCCAAGCAGATAATGACCAAACTCATGCCATTTCTGATCAATCATCATATGAAACACTTGAAGTTTGTACAAGCATCATGCTCATGCGTGCAAACTGAAAATGTGGCTTTTCAGGTTTTAGTTCATTCAAACAGGAAACTTTGTAATCACATGGATGGCATTTTAGTTCATTCAAACAGCCAAATATTCTGCGGTTGTTAGTGCAATTCGAGGGGTGATAATACGTTCAATAGTGGGATCATTTGCCTATAAGACAAAAAGGAGCAGAGCATTAAAAATATGCTTTGCTTGATATTGGTCAAATTCTGTTCGGGATACATCTAAAACCACACAGAATCACGCTTGAAGAATTGGGTTGTTTCCATGTTCACTCCCATAGCAGCAAACACAATAGCAAAGTTGTCTTCTTCACTACCCTGGAGGTTAAAAAGAATCAGAACCAGTTTGAATCATCTCTTCTGGATAGGTTCTCTCACTGGGGTTAATAGAACTTCCTGGAATTCAGTCTGGAAGTTTATCACCATCCGTACTTCTAATTTTTATGTGTCCCCTCCATGACATGCACTTATCCATGATGTTCTTACACAAAAGTGAGCTTGCATTGAAAATTGAGAAAGAACTTACCAGATTTCAGTCTGGAAGTTTAAGATGAGCCTGTCCACTTTATTTAGTTCCAGTGGTATGCAGTTGTCATGCCTTAGTCAATAATCAACATATATCAAGAACAGTAAGATTGAAACTACATGTACTTATCAAGATTCTTGTAAATTTTGTTTATCAGCTACATCCCTAAAGTGAGACCATTCTTCATGCTAACACTTCCAGTTCAAAGCGTTAGCCTATTAGAGAATACTTAGCGTTACCAGTATGTAACCAATAAATAAAGTGACAAGAAGAGACATGTGAACAAGAGACATGGTACCTCGCCTGTGAACTGCACAGTAGTATATTTGTTGTCTATTCCTGAAGTGCCTTCAAAGACCTGAAGAATCAAGACGTTCAGAGTTCAGTCATGATGTGCACAGGGAAGTAAGGAATGAAGCAAGGCTGATGTCAGAGCTTGCGTTCACATTCAAAATATGCACATTAAACTGTAGCCAAACCGATCTATCGAAATATGAAATAAGCTCAAATTAAGCTTGATGTCAGTATGTTTTCACTCAAACCAAGCTATTTTTCAAGTTGATTTCAGGAACTTGCAAGCATCAGGCTTTTTTGCATAGCCTCAGATGGAGTTACGAAAGACTGATCGTGAGCCTTGGAGTGCAGAAAATGCAACCATTACATTCTCAAACCATTTGAGAAATGAAAGGTGTGATATCCCATCTAGTTAATCATGTATGCAAGCCAATTGGAAATATTTAACTGAATTTTATTGTCTAGAATTGGAGTAATCCAACTATCAAGACCTGTTAAGTCCTTTACTATGTTTTAGAACAATAGTCTATGATGCCCTAGTATCACATTTTGTTAACCACCAATTTCTGCTATGTGCAACAAAACTGGGTCAAATGTTTAATACTTGCTCTAAAAAAGAAAACCTGGATATGGTTTGCACATGTAGTAATCATCTGCATAGAAATGGAGCATGGGATGGCAGAACTTTTTGACCGGTCATCAGTCATCACAAGTTTTGCATTGGAATGTGTTTTATAGAACACAAGCATATTCATGGCTTATTAAAGGAAAAACTCAAATCATATATGAGTTGTTTAGTATTATAAGCACATGCAATTGTCTAAAAGCATGGCATGATGCAAACTTATAAAAGGTTAGGTTTTCAGTGATAAGCTTACAAAGAATATCCTTGAATCTGGATTTCTGTGAAGGTTCCAAAACAAAAGCAATCAGTATCCTTCCCAATCCGCCAGATGAGTTAACTGACAAAAACAAAGGATCTCATAAAAACTACTAATTAAAAGATGAGTTAAGTGATAAATCCACCAACCTTGTACTCTGTGATCAAACGGGAAACAGCATGATATGCTGGATCGTCTTTGCTTTCTACTACAAACAAGAATTCCAATGGTCCCCCATAAAGAGATGTAATCTGTTTTTTATGTGTGTTAATAGCATAATAATTAACACTATAAAGATCAATGGTTAAATATAAAGGGGTAAAGATACTGGATTGCTCATCTCACATTTGTAGTCAAATTGCGAGGCTTGTGCAGGTGGGGTGATCAACTTGTTGACCAACTTAAGTAGGGTCCTTTCGAGTTCCTCGCCACTATTCCATGGATGGACCTCAGCCTTGAGAAGCTGCGTGTTGCTGCTGATGAGATTCCAGAGTGGGTATTTCTCCTTTGGCATGACATAGTCCCCTTCCCCTAGCTTAAGAGACGGGCAGTAGTCTCCCTTCCCATCACCAATGTAGATGAAGTGCTTATTCTTGGCACCGGTTGTCACCTGCATCCTCTCGATTATCTTGCCCTGCACATGGTAAGCAAACTTTTAGTTCATGTCATGGGTGACCATGATGGGTTTTCATTGTTCATAATTTTAGCACAAAGAAACTTTAATGATTGAACAATACATTATTAATTTATGCCTAAGATTCAGATTGCAGAACACATCATTATCTTCCTTCTTCCAGTAATCTGTAGCGTTTCTTTTGGACTGATGTTACTGTTTCTTTTGTCTCCATCGTCCACGTGCAGTGAGTGAAGCACTGAAGCAGACATTAAAAATGTCAACTGATCTGGCACCTTATTGTCCATACCTTACACATGTTCTCAGGGCAGAGGCTGCATCCATGCGGCAAGCTCGTGGAATCATGGAACGGCGAGATCCTCAGCCTGCCGTCAGCGTCGACATGCGTGGGGTTTGTGTTGATCTCCGAGAAGCAGCCAAGGACCCCGTGGTGCTCCAGGACGGTCTCGATGAAGAAGGCGTTGGCGTCACTCACCACCCTCAAATCACACCTGCAATGTACGCCATGACCAAAGATCCAGGCCATCAGAGCTCGAACCACCGTGCGAGAAGAAGAAACCACATGGTCGTGATGCATCCGTTGGTGGCCGCAGTGCATACCCTAGTGCCGACGCCGTCCTGATGTGTAGTGCTCCCCTTGCCTTGGACCCGTCCAGGCGTGAGATGTTCCACACAAAAGCAAACAAAGAAGCAAGAACAAAAGGGGAACAACGAAGAACAGGATAGAACGAGGAGGAAGGCTTTCGTGTTACTCAAGACAAATCATATTTCTCTGTCTTTTCCTCCATTACAACTCCCGCTTATATACTTCGTCTTTTCACTGAGTTACAGAGTTTTACCACACCAACTCCTGTCCTAACGCGCGAAAACTTAATAACATTTTACCAAGGCTCGTCGTAATTACTGTAGTCCCAGCTGCACGCGCCATCTCCCTCCGATCGCCTCAAGACCAATCCCCACCGTTAGTTGCCACTAACTGAACCCGACGAACCATTCACTTGAACGCCGATTCTCCCCTGTACATCTTCTTCCTCCGAGCGAGACGTGACATCACCCCGCCCTGCAAAGCTTGCTTGTCCCCAAGCAAGAGAATCAGGAAAACGCTGCTGAAGGACGTCCAAATCTTCCCAGGTGGCGGAATCACGGGAAATACCCTTCCATTTAACAAGCACTTGTACTCTGGCCGAATTGCCTTTTTTTACCAAGCGCCGATCCACAATGAGTTCCGGTTCAAGAACCTGACTATCCAACTCCACCAACTTGGGCAACTCCACAAAGACTGGACTGTAATTAGGGTGGAAAGGCTTCAACTGAGAGACATGGAAGACTGGATGAATTTGACTGGACTCCGGAAGATCCAACTTATAAGCAGCAGGACCAATTCTGGCGAGAATCTGAAATGGCCCATAAAACTTGTATGCCAACTTGGGACAAGGTCTGTTAACCAGAGAGGATTGGGCGTATGGTTGCAATTTCAGTAACACAGGTTCGCCCACTTGGAACTGACGCTCCTGACGATGTTTGTCAGCTTGACTCTTCATACGATTCTGGGCTTCTGCTAATTTGTTACGCACCACTTCAGTGAGGCGATGTCGTTCCAACAGAGCATCCTGCACCTCCTGAGATTTACCAGGTAAGATCGGCGGTAAAGTACCATAATTGGGGTCACAGCCGTACAATATTTTGAAAGGAGAGTGACCCAGCGATGTGTGAAAACTGGTATTATACCAGAACTCAGCTAATGCCAACCACCTTCGCCATTTGCTCGGCACTGATTGAATGAAGCAACGTAAATACATCTCCACACACTGGTTAACCCTTTCGCTTTGCCCATCCGTCTGGGGATGGTACGCCGTGCTATATTGCAGCTTAGTGTCAAGAGCAACAAACAACTCTTTCCAGAATGTGCTCGTAAAAATGCGATCACGATCAGAAGTAATGGAAACAGGCATACCATGTAATCTGACCACCTGATCCAAAAACAAGTGAGCCACCTTCTGTGCTGTAAAAGGGTGCCGTAAGCCAAGGAAATGGGCGTATTTTGAGAAGCGATCAACCACCACTAAAATAGCATTGCACCCCTCCGACAGAGGCAACCCTTCGACGAAATCCATAGTAAGGTCTTGCCATGCGGCGGCTGGCACCGGTAGTGGCTGTAAAAGACCCGGTGACTTGGTGTGCTCACTCTTCGCATGTTGACACACTGCACATTGCTGCACAAACTCCACTGTATCATGTTTTAAACCTTTCCAAACAAACAGCTTCCGGATCCGTTGATAAGTGGCCTGCATCCCAGAATGACCACCAATTGGGCTGGAATGAAAGGCAGAGAGTAACCGAGTACGCAATGCCGAGTTGGCGCCAATCCAAATGCGACCATTCTGTCGAATAATGCCCTGATGAAGACTGAAACCCTGCTGATCCGGGCTAGTAATGGCCAGACGAGATAACATGTGTTGAGCATCAACATCAGTAGCATAGGAATTCAAGACCTCCAGAATCCAAGCCGGTTGGACTTCAGATGTCGTTTGCAAAGCCATCAAATGTCCTGTGCGTGACAGAGCATCCGCAACGACATTCTCTTTGCCTTTTTTGTAGCGAATCCGAAACTGCAACCCCATAAGCCTAGCCATGGCTTTCCGTTGCATATCAGAGTGCAAAGTTTGATCCTCCAAATAGCATAAACTGCGATGATCAGTGCGAATAATAAACTCTTGGCGCTGCAAATAAGACCGCCATCGATCAACCGCCATCATAACAGCCAAAAATTCTTTTTCATAGATCGACAAACTCTGATGGACTTTCCCGAGAGCCTTACTGAAAAAGGCGACAGGATGGTTGTTTTGGAGCAAGACAGCACCAATGCCAATATCACAGGCGTCAGTCTCCAGTTCAAACGGTTGATTGAAGTCTGGCAACTTGAGAACCGGCGTTGAGGACATGGCTTGCTTTAAGGAAATAAACGCCTGTTCTGCTGTAGAATCCCAATGAAAGGCCCGTTTCTTCAACAAATTAGTAAGGGGTTTAGCAATGACCCCGTAGCGCTGAACAAATTTACGGTAATATCCCGTAAGACCCAAGAATCCCCGTAACTCAGACACCGTGGTAGGACGCGGCCAATGGATCATGGCATGTGTCTTACTGGGATCCGTAGCCACGCCATCAACTGAAATAATATGACCAAGATATTCCAGACTAGTTTGGGCAAAAGTGCATTTGCTACGCTTGACAAACAACTGATGTTCCTGCAACTTGCCGAGCACCAAAGCCAAGTGCTGAGAATGTGACCGCAAGTCTGGACTATATATCAAGATATCATCAATGAAAACTAGAACAAACTTGCGCAAAAATGGGGCAAGGATGGAGTTCATTACACATTGGAACGTGGCCGGAGCATTCGTGAGACCAAACGGCATGACACGAAACTGATAATGCCCTTGATGTGTTTTAAATGCCGTCTTAAACTCATCTTCTTCATGCATACGTATCTGATGATACCCAGCTCGAAGGTCAAGCTTAGAAAAATACCTTGTCCCGGCCAACTCGTCCAATAGCTCATCAATAACCGGCATAGGAAATTTGTTCTTGACCGTCAGATTATTAAGTCGACGGTAATCAACACAAAAACGCCACGAACCATCTTTCTTCTTGACCAAAAGAACAGGCGAGGCAAAAGGGCTAACACTTGGTCGAATGACCCCGGCAGTCAACATCTCTGTTACTTGCCTTTCAATCTCGTCTTTATGCAAAGGGGAATACCGATAGGGTCTACAGTTGATTGGAACTGCCCCTGGCAACAATGGAATAGTGTGATCATATGGCCGATGAGGTGGCAAACCTTGAGGTTCAGCAAAAACAGCAGTATATTGCTGCAACACTTGTGTGATTTCAGACGGAGGGGAACATATCGGTGTATCACTGGAGTGCTCCACCACTGCTAAAGCCAGGATATTACCACTAGTTGTCCATTTGCCCAACTGTTCAACAGTTACCGACTGTATCTCAGATTGCAAGGAATGCTGAATACCCTGTAAAGAAATAGTCTGGCCTTTGTGTGCAAACTGTAATGATTTAGTATGCCAATTACATAACATGGGGCTATACAAGCTAAGCCAGTCCATACCCAAAATCACATCAAAACCACTTAACTCCAACACCTTCAGATCAGTATGAAAAGTGTGGCCCTGAGCCCACCACTCCAGCTGGGGTATCCATTTGTCGCAAGAAAGTAAAGCTCCATTAGCAACTCGCACTTGTATCGGATGGGAAATACTGAGTGGCTCAATACCAATACGAGACAAGAAATGCTCATTGACAAAACTGTGAGAGCTGCCGGAGTCTATTAATACCAGCATATTCTGATTCTTAACTAATGCCAAAAACTTCATTGTACCCTCATCCTCCGTGCCAGCCAACGCATGAAGAGAGACTTGAGGAAGGTCATCAGTGTTAGTATCAGCACACTCCAAAGCATCCAACAGTTCGTCCGACAATATTTCCCGAGACTCTTCCACAGCCAACGCATGAACCTGTGCCGGCACTTTCTTTTTACAATTCAAGGCATGAGCTGGGTCATATTTATCCCCACACTGAAAACACAGCCCATTCATACGGCGATACTCTTTTAATTGTCTGGCTCGCCATAAATCACCCTGCCCAACTTTGCCGCCAGAAGTGGAATCCTCCGTCTTAACAGGAACAGCCAAGCGAGATTTCCAGACTTTACCCCTTTGCTGAATATTATGCTGTACCCGAGCGAAAACAACTGCCTGGTCGACCGTAGTCGGCAGATGGGCCTGGACTTTGCTGCGTAGCTCTGGCTTCAAACCATTAACAAAATGAGAGACAAATAAAGCCTCGTCATAATGAGGATTGTGCATAGAAATGTCATACATCAATTCTTCAAATTGTGTTTTGTACTCTTCCACCGAACCACCTTGTTTAATATCTAACAATTCTTGCAACAATCTACGACGATCATCAGCCCCAAACTTGCGTTCCACATCAAAAATAAATTGATTCCAATTACCCAATTCCTGCTTCATCTTATAAACTTGTAACCACCTGGCCGCATTGCCATCCATATGCATAGTGGCCGTCATTACCAAAGAGACTCAGGAATATTAAAAATGGTAAAGTAATCGACGCACTTGTCTCTCCAAATACGAGGAGTGGATCCATCAAAACGAGGAAACGATAACTTTGGCAACGGAGACTTACCCCCGCCCTGAATGTCACGGATGGTCCTCGATTGGTGCCCAGAACCCTCAGGAACGCGGAGATTGGAAGGAGGCAGGTGCATATTAGAAGAGGACTGCTGAAAATCATCATCTATCTCAAAACGAGGGCCTGGACCTTTGGGAGTAAACAGTGCTTTACCTTTACCATGACTCACAGCCAAATCTCCCGCAGGACGATGTTCCGCCGCCAAACGATCGGCAGTGAGTCGAGCGACTGCTTGCCCCGTAACCTCCAATTGTTTGGAAAACAACTGTTGATCTTTTGCCTGTTGTTCAACCGCTTGGGCTGTCAATTCCGTCCGGGCCAACAATTGCTGCTGAGTGGTATCCATCGTTCCCATCTGCGCAAAGAGGCGTTGTAGATTTTCCTGAATAACATCCAACTTCTCCTCCATTCGCACCGAAACATCACCCATGGCGTCAAGGATGAAGCCCGTCTGCACGGAAGGTTTGGGCGGCGCCGTGATGACCGATTGCCAAGCCGAACGAACCAGACTCGGGGATTTTACCAGGATCGATCGGAATGGATAAATCCAGCCCGAGTTCCCGAACCCTCCTCTGGAGAACTTTTACCGTTCAACCGAGTAAATCTCTCGATCAACACAGCACCGGCAGGATCGACGCGAATCTGATACCATATGTAGTGCTCCCCTTGCCTTGGACCCGTCCAGGCGTGAGATGTTCCACACAAAAGCAAACAAAGAAGCAAGAACAAAAGGGGAACAACGAAGAACAGGATAGAACGAGGAGGAAGGCTTTCGTGTTACTCAAGACAAATCATATTTCTCTGTCTTTTCCTCCATTACAACTCCCGCTTATATACTTCGTCTTTTCACTGAGTTACAGAGTTTTACCACACCAACTCCTGTCCTAACGCGCGAAAACTTAATAACATTTTACCAAGGCTTGTCGTAATTACTGTAGTCCCAGCTGCACGGGCCATCTCCCTCCGATCGCCTCAAGACCAATCCCCACCGTTAGTTGCCACTAACTGAACCCGACGAACCATTCACTTGAACGCCGATTCTCCCCTGTACATCTTCTTCCTCCGAGCGAGACGTGACATGATGGCCGAGAGGACGTGCGCGTCGAGGGGCGCGCTCTGGAGGCACTCGCGGATGTCCTCGGCCGACCTCCCCTGCGCGTGCAGCTCCCCCATCATCCTGTCCTGGAGGAAGCCATCACGACAAGATCGATTGCGCTAGGCTAGTCACCTGGATGCATCTGCGCATGTGTGCGCAGCAGGGCAGGGCAAGATGCACGAGTATGTGGCGTACCATGAGGATTCCAGCGCATGGTCGGGCGCAGGCGGTTGAAGGCGTCGGCGTCGGAGCTTCGGCGGCGACGGGGCCGCGAGGTGGCGGCTGCGGGCTTCGGCGGCGGCGGGCCGCGAGGTGGCGGCGGAGCCGGCGCTGGGCGGGGCCGCGGCGCGGGATTGGCGCTAGGCGGCGCGCTTGGCGAGGCTTGCGGCGGCGGCGGGGGCTTGCGTCGGGCGGCAGGCGGCGGATTTGGTGGGCTTGGCGAGGTGGGGTGCGACGGCACAATTGCGGCGCGATTGGGGGCTTCGTAGCGTATTGGGGAGGGGAACAGTTGGGCATGGATTTGTGTTTGTGACTGGCGATTTGTGCGGGGCGGAGAGGGGAACAGTTGGCGCGGGGAGGAGGAATCTGATGATTTGGACCATCTGATTTGATGAAGTGGTGTGATAAAACATCTTGGCGCTTCATTTTGAGGAAGGCAATTTTTTGGGTGCACATATTAGAGTGGATAGAGAAAAAGTACTCTCTGTGAGGGCAAAAGACTGTGTGGCTGTAAAAAAAAACCCAACTGGTGAATTATAGTATAGATAGGTGCAAACGGCTAAAATCCTTACCAGCTGGTCTTACAAGTTATGCAGGTCTTCGGAGGATAATGATTAAATATGAAGCCGTTTTGCAAATGCCTGAAACAAAGGACTGGACAGCCTTGAACGCAAGGACCTATCCCATGCTCGTTCAAGCGATCGTGTGGAACGTACCTTTCGATTTGCTTTCCTTCTTTTTTATTTTTTTCCCCTTGCCTACTATGCTACAAATCTACACCTTGCGTGGCCTATACATTGAAATTTTATTCATGGTATTTTGGAAACAAATTTGGTATGGCATGTTATTTATTGTTTAATGCCATTTTCAAGTTTGTAAACAAACTTTTGTTCTGTTTTGAGATGAAGGTGCTCCCCTGAGGGAGAGAGGGTGAAGGGGTGGTTTGCTTTCGGTAGGAACTAGGAAGGCAGCCCCTTTTTGATTGATTAACGTATTTCAGCACAACACGAATGCCAACATCTATTATTTAGTACTGATCTATAATTTGTTGACCACCAATACAATGGAAATATATTTCTCGTGTGTACACAATTCATTATAATAGGGGGGACACCCAATTTCAATAGTTCATATGGTTGTTCAATTTACTTTTTAATAAACTAGCAGGCTTACCCGCATAACTGCAGTCTAGATATTATATTACAATTGTTTTTGATATACAACTCTATTTTCAATTATTGAAATATGATATTTGTTATATAACTCTATTTATATCGATTAATCTGCCTTTGCTATAATCTAGCCCCACCAAAATAAGTGGTAGAGATCCTTTCTTTGATATACAAGTCTACTTCCAATTATTGAAATACAATTGTATTTGTTATATATGATTAATTTGCCCCACCAAAATAAATGGTGGAAATCCTTCTCTTTTTCTTCTGATTAATGTAAGAATTTCTAGAATTTAAGATTATTATGGGATTTTCTTACCCTTAAAACGAAGAAGGTGCCTTGAATATCACCATTTGTTTTTATATATATAGATATACTTACTCAGTTATGGGTGTAAAACAGAAAGTTTCAACTAAAATGCAGGTCATTTACATTGAGAATTCTGACATCATTTTTCCATCTTTAGGCCCTAAACTAAGGGATCCAAAATCTTAGAAATATGTTATTCTTGGATGTTGGTGTTACTGAAGCCCCAAGTGGAGATCTAGTGTTGATTTATAATTTTTGTGCTGAGTGATTTGCCAAGTAATAATAATTGTGATGGAATAATATAGTTATGTTAATGGAATAATATAGTTTGTGCTATTGGATCTGGAGCAAAGTTGCATGCAGGCTATTAGCAGGACAACTAGCAACAAGTGCATGAATTAGCAGGAAGTGGAAGTGGACGTCAACTTTCAAGCAAGATGGGCCGGCCTATCCATATATACATATATATTGATGCTTTGTGTTAGAGCATCTCCAACAGTTCCTAATATTTAGACTCCCAATATTCTTAGATTGGAACCTTCCCAAAAAAATTTGGGTCTACAAAATACCTTGTTCTCCAACAGTTCCTATATTTTCTCCCAAAAACACCTTTGAATTGGTCCGGTGGGCCATCACAGAGTCTTGAAATAATGTTGATTGGGAGCGCGGACAGAGCGCACACACTACTACGGAAAGGGCATTTAGTCCCGGTCCAAAAGCGCCTTTAGTACCGGTTTTTGAACCAGTCAGAATATCCGGGCCCGATGCTCAAGGGCATCGATCGGTTCACTCACCCGTCTTGATGGAGTATCGAGACGGTTCGAATTCTGCGTGGCAGCGCATTGGGAATCCTGAGCCCCTCATCGAGACCGGTTGGTGTATCCAACGATCTTGATGAACCATCATCGATACGGTTGGTGTATCCAACCGTCTTGATCAAACCCATCATCGATCAGGTTAGTTTCTCCAACCGGTACTAATGTTTAATATATATATAGGTCTATTTCTCCGGTAGCTATTATATATATGTGTGTGTTAAATCACAACTAATTAAAAGCACAGATAATCAATCATGCACTTTGCACGATAATTAAATCCTTGAACATTCATTAATAAATTTAATTACATCTAATGTATTAAAATATGTACACATATTTGTTCTTCTAATGTATTACAATATATATGTACACAACTTTATATATGTACACAACTTTAATTACAACTTTAGTATTTCTTTTCCTTCTATTCATCGGGATCTTTTACGCGCATCGCTCTTGCTAGCTGTAGATGTAAACCACTGACGATTCCTTTGGTCCTTATCGAAGGGGCCCACTGTTAAAGTTTGGTTCGTGAAACTCGCCTTTTGGATTTACAACCTCATCGTAAATAAAGCCGACGAGTTGTTCTTGGATTGCTCTCACTGCGTCTTGGCGAGAGTTCGAACCTTGTTCCGCCAAATATTGAGGCACCTATCGTTAAGTCATTAACTAATCAATACTTGAATTTGTACAAGATATAAGGAGTACCTATACACAATTAAAGCTAGTAATTATATTTACTCACCCCTTGTTGCCTTTTAGCATGCGATCATGGCTCCGGTTTGGGTGTGCATAAACTTCGCATACATAGTAGCCGCATAAATTGTTACCCGTGGTGAGTCAAGATCTGCGGTGGAAAAAGTTGAAAGTGTGAAATGGATGCAAAGAAATTAAGTTAACTAACTAAAAAGCTAGCATTATGATATACGTACATGAGAGGCAATTGCAATGTCAAATTTCTCCTTGAATCATACGTTTTTAGCACGGAACCGTGCGAATGCACTACACATGTGATTCTGAATTGTATGTACATGATTAGAATTTGTTTCAAATTGAAGGAAATAGAGCTAGTACGATAATGAAAGGAACAAGAATTAATACCGATTCGAGCATGTCGATAAAGTTTTGATACTTTTCAACTGGTCTCCTTTATGAGTCCATAATTGTGATCGAGCTACGATCTAGCTCGATCATAAGAAGAATCCGATGAAAACTATACATAGATGTGTCAACGTAGATAACTAATTAGTTCTAACATCGTGTTATGAAAAAGGAGTAGAATGAGGTGGTGCGAAAACACGTACTCAAATGAGTAGGCTAGATATATCTTTGACTTATATCTTTGACCCATTAGCGCATTGAATATGTTATTCTCTGTTTCGCTTGGGTGGTCTCTAACGGTTGTCTTGTTGATAACTCTTTGGGTCCATGAAGCCTATGTCGAAAATACGATCCCTTGGCATCTTTGTATCTCCATGCTACATAAGAAATTAGTTAGGCTTGCAAGTTAGTATAGTACAAGGAAGTGCACGATAGTTTTTGCAAATAATTAAGACACTTACGAGTCCGACAACCCATCAAGCTCACATTGAGGCGTCTGTGCAGTATAGATCATATATGTAGTCGATCGACAACAAATTCACCTTCACCGCGAAAAAATCTTGTTCCTTAAACTTGACAATGAACATCTCATAGACCATGCTTGGTCGCGTCCAAGTACCATTCATGAAATTGCCGCATCTTTGTCGTTAGTAGGCAGCTCCTCACTCCTGACCAATGATCTGCCCATTTTAAATGACCATCTTACTTGGGCAACCTCAATCTTTTCCGTGCCTAATATTTGATTTGCGGTAAGGCCAGTTTCATCGAAGAATTGTTGCATCTCCTTACTCTTCCCCTCAGCTGACATCTTCTTGGGGCATTCCTTACTCAATGTGCGCTCGTAGTTTGATTGGCGAGGCATTTCTTTTTTATCCTTCAAATTTTTAATAGTCATTAAACCTTTATAAAATTCTTACATGCTGAGTTGAACCTTCTTCACTTTGGTGACTTGGGTCTAAGAAATTTAGTTACCTCTCCTTTTACCACCTTCTTGGTCTCCTCATCGTTCATATCATACTACCGCCGGAAGTTCAGCCGACTTCTTGGATTGGGTGGAGGACCCGTCTTCT
Source organism: Guadua angustifolia (assembly GCA_036346375.1). Classification (NCBI taxonomy): domain Eukaryota; kingdom Viridiplantae; phylum Streptophyta; class Magnoliopsida; order Poales; family Poaceae; genus Guadua; species Guadua angustifolia. Next base: position 47,714,261 of record CM070515.1, read on the forward strand.
TGGGAGCTCTTGGCGGCTGGCTTCATTCCTTGGTGGCGCCTTCTTGGGAGGAGCGGGGTTCTTGTGGCGCTTATGTGCGCGGGAGGTGGTGTAGGAGTCGGCGCCTTCTTGGGAGGAGATGGGCTTCTTCGGGGCTTATATGTGCAGGAGATGGTGTAGGAGGCGGGCTTCTTGTCGGGCTTATATGCGCAGGAGGTGGTGTAGGAGTCAACGAGTTCTTGGGAGGAGCGGGTTTCTTCTCGGGCTTCTTAGCGGAGAGGACAAGTCCATGTTATCTCGAAAAATTATGTACCGTTACGCCCACAGGATGAAATTGTGTCTTGCCTCTCCTAGCCGTAGTCCCGTCACCTCCGAGAATTTCGAGGTCAAGGTCCTCGTACCTGGCAGACCTCCTCCACCAAGACCTTGGAGTATCCTAACCGTATCTGTTGGCCATGGATAAGCTGCCCGGCTCTAATGGGTGAGCCATACCATCGGCCGCCTTGAAGGTAAGGTTCAGCGCTTGGATATGCAGCTCACAATGTGTCCATTGTCGATGTCGTCTCACGGATACTTGTCCAAGTCCGCATACGCCGACCACCGGAACAAGCAGCCGCTTGCCATTTGCGGGAGAACTAATGATGTCTGGATTACTTGAGGGTTCTTGGCCCGTCTCGTAGCTGTTGGCTCAAGGCTAATTGCACCTCTCTTCGGATCTCTTCTTGCATTCTCTCATTTGTTTGATTCAGGCGTTCTTCAAGCGCACTAAGCTGTTGTGTCTGTCGAGCCTTGCTCCTCGCCCGACTCCTATAGGTCTCGGCATCCTAAGCGAAACCAACCTTCCACGGGACAACGCCGACGCCTCGTGTAAAGCATTGATTCGGTGCGAGGTAAAGCATTGATTCGGTGCGAGGTAAGTACTCCAGATCAATGAAGAATCAATGCTTTACCACTTAATTGATCAATGCGGGAGGGAGTACTCCAGATCAATGAAGAAGAGGGAGTACTCCAGATCAATGAAGAAGAGGAGAGGGAGTACTCCAGATCAATGCACCGAATCAATGCTTTACCACTTAAACCTAGGTTGGCTTTACCGGTTCTTGCTCATACAAGACGGAGGCTCTACCGTAGGTGAGGAAAACGGAGGCAAGGTCGTCCGGCGAGGAGGACGGCGGCGGCGTCGTCGAGGCGAGGCGAGGCGACGATGGGCCAGCACATGAGGCGAGACGGCGGTGGGGTCTGTCGTGAGGCGAGGAGGACGGCGGCGGGGTCGTTGGAGGTGAGGCAACAGATGGCTTCATGTGAGGCGAGGACAGCCAGCAGGGGGTCGTCGAGGCGAGGAGGACGGCGGCGGCGGGGTCGTTGGAGGCGAGGAGGTCGTCAGAGGTCTTTGCAAACGAGCGGGAGGAGGAGGAGATTGGGGAACAATGGCGGGAGTAGCAAATATTGGGGAAGAAGAGGCGGCGGGAGGGTTTTATAGGTGCACAATCAGTCCCGGTTGGTGTATTCAACCGGGACTGATTCTTCACATCAGTACCGGTTGGATACACCAACCGGGACTGATGAGTCGGCCCCGGTGTAGCCCTAGGCACTATCAGTCCCGGTTCATGTCTTCAACCGGGACCGATGTGAATACTTTATAATACTCAAAAATATTTAGCGCCCTTAGTTCTTGATAAGAATCTTTCTCCCCTTTGGCTAGCACGAGGCGCTTGAGTGCGGGCTCCCCTGGCTGTGAGGTCTCGGGTTCGAGCCCCGCTCTTCTTTTTAATTTCTTGTGTTTAACGAATTCTTTTTCAATAAACAATCCCGGTTGGTGTATCCAACAGGACTAATAGTGCCTAGGGCTCCCGTTGATGGCGCCAAATCTTAGCCTCGGTCTCGGTTGTTGTATCCAACAGGAGCGGATGTGAACATCGATCCGATGTGAGAGCATCGGTCCGGTTGGATAGACCAACCAGGATTGTTTATCTATTAAAACGCTTGATCGTTTACGTCTTCCCGATTCGATGGCGCCATATCTTAGCCATCAGTCCCGGTTGTTGTATCCAACCGGGACCGATGAGTTTATCGATCCGGTTGGATAGACCAATCGGGATTGTTTATCTATTAAAACGCTTGATCGTTTCGTCTTCCCAGTTCCCAGAACAGAACTTCCCAACACAAGTTTGCGCAATGAGCTCCTCCGACGCAATGAGCTCCACCCAACCTCCAATGGCTCCTCCAAAGAGCTCCTCCAATAGCTCCACTCACCGACGCTTGCCACCTCCGCCTAAACTTCGCCGGCATGACCATGCGCCAATGGCTGCGGCGTTACTGCGGCGCCATCTCCACGGTGCTCCGCTTCGCCGACCGGCGCATCCGCCTCCGCCCGCGCCCCTCCGTCGACTCCGCCTCGCCGCGCCCCTCCGTCGACGCCTCCGCCCTCGCCGAAAAAGCGCCCGCGCCGTCCTCCTCCGGCGACGGCAGCGAGTACGACTTCGTCGGAGGGATATCGCGACAGTGGGAGCTGGAGAATGATCGAACGCGCCCGGCTCGGCGAGGACCGGATGGCGCAGCGAGGACGACAGCGACCCTCCACCACCCCCTCCCACCACGGCAGCGAGTACCTAGCTAGTCTTTTGTAGTTAAAGTATTTTTGTAATGCTTCTTATAATGCAATCTATAAAGCATTATAATGCTTCGATAATACTTTTGTTATTATCTTCTTATATATATAATGCAATCCTACTTCTTTTAATTATGTCGCGCATTTCTTGATTTGAATTGATCGATCATCACAGATGGCTCTGTTTTCAAACCGTTTGTGCTAATCAGACAGTTGAATGTTGTGGAATCTTCAAGTTCTGGAGGAATATTGGTTGCTTGCGAGTTCAGTAATGGTTGATTTGCTTAGAGTTGAGTTCTGGAGAATTCAAAAGATTTTGGCGCTGCTCACGGGAAGAAGTTTGTTATGTTGATGTTTTGTTGCAAAAACAAGAAGTCATTATGTCCTGTTCTCGATCCGAAAATACACAAGTATTAGTAGTACGGTTTTCTTTGGTTAAAAGCTGTTTGGTGTTTTAGTCTTGCGGTGATAAGTGGTTGAAAATACACAAGTATTAGTAGTAAGGGTTGTTTAGTTGATGGTTTTGAGCTAAGTATGGTAGATCTTGAACCACTAGAGAGAGACTTTGAACAATATTGTTAGTCAAATATTAGTACAATTTCAACACAAAATACGGAGCAACAGGAGAACCATTAGAGGAATGTGATCAACTAGTATGTTAGTAGTCTATTACAACAAAAGAAAGCAAAGCAATCCTTATTTGCTAACACACTTTGCTTTTACAAGTGATCCTTCATTATGATCGCGGCGTCGAGGGAGTTTCCTCTGTATCATTCAGGACACCAATGTCTCGTCCACCGTGAAAGGAGGCAGCTCATCGAGCGATTATACTCTTCTTCGTCCGTGGCGCCCTCAACTCCGACAATCCTTCTTTTACGGAAGAACCACGTGGCGCCTTGGTGATCGCTCTTGCTAGTCTTCTCATACCTTTTTCGGTTTCTTTGTCCATGTCCATCACATAGAATACTGTGTCACATCATTAGCGAAACACGAACGGTTCGTCCCTATAGGCCACTTGTTTGAGGTCCACAGTTGTCATACCATACTTATCGATATCCACGGTGTCGGTTTGACCCATTGGCACCAAACAGAGGAACTTTTAATGGTCCGTACTCGGCTCCCAGATCTCCTCTATGAAACCATAGTAGGTGTCCATCTTTCCATTTTGTCCAAGGCATCTATCTGACGCCCTTTGTTTTGGTTGGTGCTCTTGCTATCTGGGTTGTCGTGTAAAATGTGTACCCATTTATCTCATACCCTTGGAATGATATGATTGTTGTGGGCGGTCCTCGAGCCAAGAGTTTCAATTGTTCATCGTCATGCGCTTGCCCAACAGCTTGCTTTTGTAACCAAGCGCCGAAATGATCCATTTGCTCCATTGCGATCCACTTATCGACTTCTCTGGGTATTGGTAGCGTAGACTCATCTCGTGATCGTAGATATACGGAGCCACTCTGATTGCTTGTTTCAATACCGTGAAATGTGCTTGTTTAAATGCAAGTAGATCGTCGCTATAGGATTCTTTTCTCCCTAAAGTCCCTTTTCGTAGCCTCCCCTCATGGCGTGATCTGGGGGCCAATCGGATTCAGATCATCCATGTAACTAACACAAAACTCGATCACCTCCTCTGTCTTGACACCTGCAATAATGCAGCCTTTTAGGCGAGACCGATTCTGAACATACTTCTTTAGGATACCCATGTACCTCTCGAAGGGAACATATTGTGGAGGAACACAGGTCAGAGAATTTCTATCTCTTTAACAATGTGGACCATGAGATGGACCATAATATCAAAGAAGGATGGAGGGAAGATCATCTCAAGGCTAACGGACTATTGACCATGTCATCATGCGAGACTAGATAACTTATTCGCTCGATGACCTTCTGCGACACAGCGTTGAAGAACGAACACGACTTTATGATTGTCCCTCGTACTCAATCTGGCGGAATACCTCGCACCGCCATTGGAGAACAAGCTGTGTCATCAACACATGACAATCATGGGATTTTATGTACGATTTTATTCTCTTTCATGTTTATGAGTCTCCTTATGTTCGAGGAGTATCCGGAAGGACATTCACCTGTTCAAGAACTTAATCATGTTTTTCTCTTCCTTGCTTTCGAGTGTAGCTCATGGGGTGGAGGTAATGTTGTCCTTTCTCTCTCTTTTCCGGATGTAGGTCGTTCTGAGTCCCAATAGTCTGTAGGTCCTTTCGTTGCTTGAAGTGTATCTTTTGACTTACCGTACATATCTAGGAAACCTAGTAGGTTCACGAGACATTCTTCGTGATATGCATGAAGTCCGTGAGTGGCGGACCTCTAAGTCTTTCGAAGAAGGTAAGTCCCAAAATATTGACTTCTTCTTCCAAATGGCCTTCGTGTGACCTTGTTCGGTAGGAGACGGGTTTGCTACGAGGACCTTTTCCAAATACTACTTTCAGATCCTTTACCAAAGAAAATACAAGCGTCCCCATTGCGATGCATGGGCTTCTTACGTTTCTCTTCGTCCCATCAAAATTCTCACCCTTCCTCCATGAACGGTCCTTCATATGGAGGAACCTCACGGTGGCCCATGTACACAACCTTTCGAGAGTTTTTAGGTACTTGCTGTCCGTATCCTCTAAGCGATGGATGCGGGCTTTATATCCTTTGATAGATAGGCCCGATAGGTTACCAAGTGCAGGCCAGTCGTTGATGGTTACGAATAGCAATGCACGTAGAGTGAAGTGCTCTCTTTTGTACTCATCCCATACACGTACACCATCGTTCCACAGTGTTAACAGATCTTCAACCAACGGTTCAAGGTACACATCAATGTCGTTTCCAGGTTGCTTCGGGCCTTGGATAAGCAATGGCATCATAATGTACTTCCGCTTCATACACAGCCAAGGAGGAAGGTTGTAGATACATAGAGTCACGGGCCAAGTCTTTGTATCGCTGCTCATATCGCCGAACGGGTTCATCCCATCCGTACTCAACCCAAACCTTATGTTCCTTGCATCCTCAGCAAAGTCCGGGTATGTTCTATCGACTTTCCTCCACTGGGAGCCATCAGCAAGGTGCCTTAGCCTTCCGTCGTCCTTACGGTCTTCTTTGTGCGGTAGCATCATCCGGGCATGCGCTTTGTTCGCAAATAAGCGCTTCAACCGGGGATTACAGGAAATACCACACCACCTTAGCAGAGGTCTCTTCTTCTTCGCTGCCCTCTACCTCACCTGGGTCATCACGCCTGGTCTTATACCGCGAAGTTTTGCACACCGGACAAGCTTCCGAATCCACATACTCATTGCGATAAAGGATACAATCATTACGACATGCATGTATCTTCTGTACCTCCAACCCCAAAGGCAGACAACTTGTTTGGCATCGTACGTAGTTTCGGGCAGTGTGTTCCCCTCTGGAAGTAACTTCTTTATGAGGCATAACAACTCGTCGAATCCTTATCGAGACAATCCATTGGTCGCCTTCCATTGCATCGGTTCTAGTGTGGTACGCAACTTTTATGGCCCTGTCGACGGTTTGGGTACAAGTGTTCCGTGGTCCTTCCATAGTATTTGGAACTTTTCGTAATGTCTTTCATCGATGTATTCTCCTCTCCATCACATGACATCTGGTCTAGGTCATCATCACCACACTCCCCAATGTATCTTGAAAGAACCGTGTTGACCAAAGATCCAGGGATATTGTTGTCCGCCTCTTCTTCTTCTCCATCTTCTGTATAATCTCTTCTTCACCGTGCTTGGTCCAGCGGTATAGTTTGACATGAAACCTCTTGTGAGCAAATGAAAGTGAAGGTGGCTGGATTTTGGCCACTCCTTCTCATTCTTGCGATCTATGCATGGACAACATATGTAGCCCGACGTCGTGTGTGCATCGGCGCAGACGAAGAAAATCTTGCAAACCCCACAAGAACTCAGGGAGCGTCGATCCATGTACATCCATCGCCGGTCCATCTACATTATGTTACATCAAGATAATGTTAGCTCATTTTTCAATAATGAATTGTTGAACCAAAACCTAAATATTAGCTAGATCCACACCTTCAATCCGAGCTAAATAATAATCCAAGCAAAATATAAACCCACACAACAAGTTTTTGCAACCTACAAAAAGAATTGGTCGATCGAGTGCGGATTCAAAATTTCGAACAAAATTCACGACGACTTTGTTTGCAAATTCTGTTGAAATTGTAACACCTTAAAATTTTCTAAATTATTATTCAATCATTTATTTTTATTTTTTCTAAATCTCTAGCACTTAATTAATGATGTTTTCAAAAATAATTTCTTGATGGAAATTAAAACCAAAATTATACTAGAAGTAATTTTCTAAGTTTAAAATATTCCAAAGTATTTTTGAAAACTTTTCTCAAATATTGAACTCATTTTATATTTTCTATAAAGCCATTCATATTTTCGATATTATTTTAATTCGCAAATGAATTTAAATTTCTTCTTTTCCACATAACCATTGCCATTTGAAGATCCCAAACTCCATGATTTCCATGCACCATTCTCCCCCCAACTACGTGCAACCAAACCTCATCCTTCATCGATCGATGGAACTAAAACCTAAATTTAAGCTAGATCCACACATTAAATGCGAGCTACATTATAATCCAAGCAAATTCTAAGCTTACACAACAAGTTTTGTATCCTATTTGAAAAGATCAAGCTAGATCTCTACATTCATATTAATCTTTCATCAATCATGGGAAAAGATCAATTTTTTTCATAATTCAAGCAAAAAGAGACTCCATTTAACACCAAATGATGTGAGGAATGATGTTACTAACCTTAGTTACCTTGGTTGCGAGTAAAATGACCAAAATTTTGAAATTTGGGCAGCACCTCCTCTACATTCATAATCTTTCATCAATCATGGGAAAAGATCAAATTTTCTTCATAATTCAAGCAAAAAAGAGGCTCCATTTAACACCAAATGAAGTGAGGAATGATATTACTAACCTTAGCTACCTTGGTTGTGAGTAAAATGACCAAAATTTTGAAATTTTGGGCAGCACCTCCCTCCTTCAAGCTCTTGGCAAGCTCCTTTGTTCTTTTCGCGCCTTTGGAATGATCTGGTCAGCAGAGAGCGGAGGAGGAAGAAGTTTAAATTGGGAGATCGAAGACGGTTCAATACACGAACCGCATCGATGATATAATATCGAGACCGGTTCGTGTCACGAATCGGTACTAGTGAGCTCCCGCTAAATAGTACCGGTTCAATACATGAACCGGTACTGATGTTATACCATCTGTACCGGTTCGTGTATTGAACCGTGCATCGATCTCCCCGCAGTTTGTAGCCGTTGAGCAGGGATGATCTAACTATCGGTCCGGTTAAATCATCAACCGTCTTGATGGGCCGTAGCAAAGGTCGATTCTGTAGTAGTGACAAAAATAAGGAGTCGGGTGCTGTTTTGGGCGTGCAAAATTTGAGGAGCTAGAAAGAGGCTGTTGGAGTACTTTTTTGCAATCAAGCCCAAAATCAGGTTTTGGGAATGGATTTTAGGCCTTTATTGGAGATGCTCTTAGCTGTATAAAAAAAAGGGTAGAGACTTTTGGCTGGTGGGGCACACCATCAAAGAAAAAAAGGAGAGACGAGAGGCGAGGGTTTCTTTGGAGCACTAGCTCGGGAAGGCGCGGTGGATGCGAGCAGTGCAAGCGGCGAAGGAACGAGCAGCAGGCGTTCAAAATCTCATAGCTACAGTGCTGATCTACAGTACTCACCGGGAAGATCAAACGCAACAGAGAAAGAAAGAGAAGGGAAGAGAGAGATTGGAGTTGATCCAGTGGGGATTAGTACTTCCATGTAAAGGAACATCAACATGCAATAAATATTGATGGTTTCGGTATTTGATCTCTTTCTTATTGTGATTGATTCTCATGGTTTAGTCTCTTGGTTTAGTATTGTTTCAATTATTTCTTCCGTTGTTTAGTGTCCATTAGCATTTCTAGACATTGTTCAGGGGTATTTAGCGCCAATGATCCTTCATCTAGATACCATGAAGGTACGTGGAACTAGTTATACATCTTGAATCTAATCAGTTAGGTAGTTAAGCTAAAAACATTGAGTATTAATTGTTCGTGCTTCAATCTATTGCAGATTGTGTGCGGCTTCCTCACAGAGTTTCTCCTAGACGTCCAGGAGAGGTGACTGGAAGTAGAATAATCTTCTGCTTATCCTCCTAAAGACAATCTCCAGCTTGAAGTTTTTGTCCTTTTTGGATTCCAAGATCTGATAAATTGAAGTTGCTCGAAAACCTCAGGCCTTCACAACACAGATCCCAATTGGTGAAGGTAAGCCGAAATTTGTTTTGTGCTTTAGATGTGCGCTTCGGGATAAATCTTGTTTGAACACGTACTCATGTAGACTTGTGTTTTCATTTTTCTTGTGTGCCAATGGCATGATGCTGTGGTCGCTTCTGAGCATATGGGATGTATTAAATTATTTTGATGCCCTTTATTTTCATGGGGAGTATAGTACTCCAAATAGCTAATATTATTGGTTTCATTTGGAAATCTTAAGATGGGTTTCTCTAATGCAAATTCCAGTTTGGTGTTTTTGTCCCTGTCATTGCATCCTCCTGAACTTCTCAAATCTGATTGTCTTGCCTGTCAGTGAGTGACATTGCAGAGAACGCTGATACTGTATAGCATGTCAAAGTTTGCGGGTGAATTTGGGTTAAACTAGTCATCAACTAGCAATTTTTTCATTTTGATGTAAATTCAAAATCTCATATGAGGTTTTTTTTCCTATTCTTTCTTAAAGATGAAGTAGTGTGTTGTGGTACATGGATTCCCCACTTATTAGAGAGCCACTTCCATTATATCACTTTGGGCATGCATGTATCTCTACTAATATAAATTTGTAATTGGTGGCAGCGGTCCGTTCTTCCTAAGCCCCTGGCCATATCTCCAATAATGGCCGGTCATTATAGCTAATTATTCTTTCCTGATTTACAGCCAGCCATATCTCTCTAAATATGACTGATTATTATAGCAAAATCCCTAATTATTACTGGTAATTAATAGCCAGCCAACAATTCATTTTGTACTCTATATATGCTGTATAATTTTCACAGAATCAATCAAGGGAATTCATTCAAGATCTCCCATGTCGTGCCGCCACGGTGAATAAACTTGACAAACTGATCAATAAATGATGGACCGATGTACATAGCCGCGAGGTGCAGGAGGCGACGCCTTGGTCGAAGAGTCTTGCCGCGGAGGACAGCCAGGCGCGACGCCCACGGTGCCGTGACCCAGCCCGGCTTTGTTGGGACGCGAACAAAGCGTCTGACGCAGGCGATTACCGCGACACCGGTGGGATATCGTCGGTAGTGAGAGAGTCATTGGCATACCCTTGGAGATAAGCAGGTTGATCCGGTGAGCGTCGCGAGAGAGGAACGACTCGGCGGCGACGACGTGGGTAACCGGCCGGTGTTTTCTGGTTCACCCTCATGGACTCCAGCGTCATGGGCGGTGAAGCTAGTGATGGCTAGGTACGCCAGAGGCATGGAGACGAGTAGGCTTGTAAAAACGAGAGGGCCACCTGGGAACAGCAACGAACCATCGGCGCAGCGGACCACCGCCGAAGCGGAGAAGAGCGTGGCGCCGAGGGCGGTGGCAATCCCGAAGACGCGGAGGTGCAAAGGCTGGGTGGCGACGGTGGCCCCTTTCTCCGAGGCGGCTGACCACGCGGCCATGACGTGCACGACGAAGTGGGCGGCGAGGAAGGTGGACTCCACAGCGCGCTATGGCGTGCTCGGCAGGAGGAAAAACGCTAGCGTGAAGAGGACGGCGGACGTCGTGGCGAAGACGGCGGATGCCTGAGCGCGACCGCATAGCGGCCAATGGTCCGGAATGGCGGTGGCTTTGGCAGCAGCGCCTCATGCTCGGGGGAAGCCCCTGTGTCGCTCCTGCGAAGGCGGTAAATGACGAGGACGAGTGAGGCGACGAGGAAGACGAGGTTGACGACACCGGGGAGCACGCGCTGCAGGCATGGCGAGAAGAAGAGGAACGCAAGCTGGTAATATAAATTGCAAAAAGGGATAAAAATAATTGATTGATTTTTGAAATTGGTAATATATATTGCTACGTACAATATATTTGGTTTTAATTCATACCGGAGAAGAAACCATAAAAACTTTTGTAATCAGGAGAAATAGATGTTTGATCTTGTAGCACAATTTTCTTTTATTGCTTGACCTTTATGTTTCATTCCCAATTTTATTTTTCGTAGCAACGCACGGGTATTGATCTAGTGTACATTCATGTGTAAATTATTTGGGGCACTAAAAAGAGAAGGTTAATATATTTTTGGTCCATTTTGTCCTTTCGTATGAATTGTTTCATACGAAATTCCCACATTGCAAACAAATCCTTACAGGATTTGAAAACCAAAAACCGTACAAAACCTTACGTGCTATTGAACGACGGATAGAAAAGACATCAAAATCGCCATGGAGTGGAGGCGGACGCTGCTCGAGTCACATGGAAGAGATCAAGCAGCAGTCGGCCGGCAAGTAGTTGTGCGGGAACAGATTAAGGCAAAGCAGGTGGTGGCGCGTTGTCTCCGGCGATGGAACGTATACAATTGCTAGCTCGATGATACCTACTGCGGCGGAGACTACCACACTACGAAGGTGTTTGGATCCATTAGCACTAACAATTAGTTGCTAAAATTAGCTAAAGTAGATCTAAATAATCCAGCTAATAGTTTAGTTAATAATTAGCCAACATCCCAACTAATAGTTATCTCATTAGCTAATCCTCCTCTGCTAATTAGAGCTAATAGATGGTGAAAAGTCTAATTTGCTCTCGGCCATCCACGCAGTCCTCTTTTCCAAAAGTCCAAATCATCTCTCGGCCGCTCTCTCCGCAAGCGAAATGATAGGCAGCGCCCTGTCTCTGTCTAGCAGACGAATGAATCAAGGTTAAGATAAAGTCACGTCTTCCATGAGGGAGATCAGCCTAGCACGTCATATGTATCATTAATGCAATCAAGGGTATAATGGACATTTGCATCTATAACTAAATTTTCAACCACCTATTAACTAGTAGATCCAAACAGCTCTAAACTAATTATTAGTCAGCTAATAGTTAGCCAGTTATTAGCCATTAGCTAGCTAACTATTAGTGCTAATGGATTCAAACATACCCTACAGCTTCTCTCATATACTTGAATCATAGGAAATTTTTAAGAGGTGCGCAAAAGAATTGGGTTTATTTTCTTTTCTTCAATATGTTGAATAGTAATCTACTGGAATTGGAATTTGGTTTCCTATTATTTTCATCCTAAATTCCTTTTTCCAAATTGTCCCTTGTATGGAATGAAGGAAACTGTGCACTACAGCAAAATCCCACATCACAAACGGTTCATAAACCACATCACATATGATTTTATGAACCGTCTGTATCGGAGTGTCAGTGATAACAATAGGTTATTACAGACGGTTTTCCAACGGTGAGTGAAAAAACTCACCATAGAAGGTTCTAGTTTGGAACTGTTTAGGATGAGTCCCTCGTCACAAATGACCAATAATTTAAAATTTGGGAAAAAAAATCAACGTCCAAAACAGTAACCAATGATTCAAAATTTAGTAAAAAATTAAAAATCAAATGTGGCAGCGGTGTGAGAAGTGTGGTGGTGCAGCGTGACGTGGGGTTGGCGTGGGAGCTTGTGCCGTTGACGTCATGTCTCGACGGCCGAGGTGGCATCGATCGATAGTGCTGATGTCTGCCTCCGCTTCATGTGTGGCTCATGGCACGAGGACAACGCCATGGCCTCAGGCGAGCAGCCACGGGGAACGCCCCCAATCGCTTCCTGGTCCTCGATCCTCTAACTCGCCACGTGCCCATGTGTGGCTCATGGCATGATTACTATTACAAGTAGAAAAGTAGAGACAAAGACGTTGTATGAACACTTGTCCATTTCCTTTCATTGATCATCAATATGTATACATGTTGAAGGGATGGATTAGCACCCGTTCAGGGATTACATTAGGGGAAGTTAGAAATTCTATAGACGGCAGTTTTGTTGATGAGAAGGTGGTTCTTCGTTTGATGATTTGCGTCGGTTGCTTCGGTTGTAAATGGATGAGATCACCATTTGTAGTTTGTTCGCAACACTCTCCCTTGATCGAATCCATCTTCTGAGATCAATATAGAATTTTTTTGTTCATGAACTTGATATGCCTAATATCATCCTCTAAAAACCCAGTGGGAAAAAATAGATGATACGACATGTAAACTGTATCGATATTGCCTCATTAAAAACTTTACATGAGAAAACCTCAAAGAGGGAAAAACTCATACAAAGAAAAGAGTACAATATAATGTTAAACAGGTTATTTATCAGAAAGAGAAACTCCCCCTGACTCCTGCAAATCTCTAAGTCGTCTCATACCAATTCCCTTAACACATTTAGAAAATGTAGAATAAGGTAGAGACTTTGTGAATAAATCAGCAAGATTATCACATGACTTAGTTTGCAGAATGTTTATTTCCCCACTCTTTTGCAATTCATGGGGATAAAACAATTTTGGAGCAATATGTTTAGTGATGTTGCTCTTAATATAACCTGTCTCCATTTGAATCACACATGCAGCATTATCTTCATAGATAATGGTTGGAGATTCAATGGAACCAAGACCACATGACTGAAGTATGTGGTTTATCATTCTGCGAAGCCAAACACATTCTCGGGAGGCCTCATATAATGCAATTATTTCAGAATGATTGGTAGAGGTAGCCACCAAAGTTTGTTTGGAAGATTTCCAAGAGATGGTTGTTCCACCTTGTAAGTATACAAAGCCGGTCTGTGATCTGGCATTATGGGGATCAGATAAATAGCCAGCATCGGTATATCCAGTCAAAGTTGGATCTCGGTTTCTTCCATAGAAAAGACTAAGATCTTTTGTACCATTGAGATATCTAAAGACATTCTTCACTCCAGACCAATGACGCTTGGTGGGAGCAGCACTGTGTCTTGCAAGTAGATTCACTGCAAATGCAATGTCCGGCCGGGTACTATTTGCAAGATACATGAGTGCACCAATAGCACTAAGATAAGGAAACTCAGGTCCCAATATCTCCTCTCCATCATCCCGAGGTCGAAAAGGGTTTTTCTTCATGTCTAGAGATCTAACCACCATAGGGGTTCTGGATGGATATGACTTATCCATATTGAATTTCTCTAATATTTTCTGGATATAAGCAGCTTGATATACAAAAATTCCTGAAGGTAAATGCTCAAGTTGCAAACCTAAACAAAATTTGGTTTTACCCAAGTCCTTCATCTCAAACTCCGTCTTTAAATGATGACGTGCTTCATTAATATCAGTTTCATTACCGATAATGTTGAGATCATCAACGTATACCGAAATGATACAGAATCCTGTAGATGATTTCTTAATGAAAACACATGGGCAGTCATCATTATTAGTGTACCCCTTTAAAGAAAGGAATTCACTTAATCGATTGTACCACACGCGCCCTGATTGCTTTAAGCCATATAATGACTTCTGCAATTTTACACAATACATGTTACGATTTGCCTGTGGATCCGGTACATTGATTCCATCGGGAACCTTCATGTAAATCTCAGAATCCAGTGACCCATACAAGTATGCTGTCACTACATTCATCAACTGCAAAGATAGACGATTTTGAACTGCCAACGATATCAAATATCGGAAAGTTATGCCACTCATAACTGGAGAATAAGTCTCATTATAATCAACACCGGGCCTTTGCGTAAAGCCTTGAGCTACTAGCCTTGCTTTATATCTCACCACTTCATTATTTTCATTCCGTTTAGGACGAAAACCCACTTGTATCCTACAGGGAAAGTGCCACGAGGTGTAGGCATCACTTCCGAGAATACTTCTCTTTTATAAAGCGAGGCAATCTCTTTCGATCGCTTCCTTCCATTGATTCCATCCGGCGTTTTCTACACTCTACCATGGACTTAGGATCGGATCATTAGGATGTCGACAATTTGCTCGAGAGAAAGAAATAAGTGTCGACAACTGTAGCTTTTCGGTCAAAAGACTCTCCAGTCTCAATGTAATTTGTAGCAATTTCGTTCACCCTAAGAGATTCATCATTATTTCCCGTAACGATAGATCTTGGGTTATCCGATGTCCCAAGTTCAGCAATGTGCGCAGCCGAAGAGGGTTGTGGATCAAGTCCACTTTGGTGTCTATCAACCATAGGTTGATCTGCATTTACTATCTTTTTCTGCTTAGATGCCTTACTTCTCCCCCTCTTATTGCTAATCGGGGGTTGAGTGGTTTTATTTGGTACCTCCACTCTTTCAGGCACATTCCTTGCAGGAATAAAAGATTTCATGACACCCTTATAATCAGTAAATGCGTCTGGCAAATTGTTTGCAATATCTTGCAAACCAATTATTTTTCGAACTTGAAGTTCGGTTTCTTGAGTACGTGGATCCGAGGATGAAATACTTTGAGCATTCCAATCAATTTCACGGCATTCTTTCTGGTACTTGAAGTCTCCCCCTAATGCCGGAAATGTTCCTCATTGAATATCTGATCAACTATATGGGCCGTAAATAGATCCCCTGTAAGAGGTTCTAAATACTTAATGATCGACGGAGATTGAAATCCCACATAGATCCCCAATCTTCTATGAGGGCCCATAGAGGTACGCTGGGGTGGTGAAATCGGAACGTACACCGTACATCCGAACTTACACAAATGGGAAATACTTGGTGGATTCCCACGTACTAACTGCATGGGGGAAGAATCATGATATGCAGTTGGTCGAAGTTGGATTAAGTCAGCAGCGTGTAAAACCGCATGACCCCAACATGACGTAGGCAATGAGCAATTCATCAGTAATGGACGCGCAATGAGCTTGATTCTCTTAATCAACGATTCAGCCAAACCATTCTGAGTATGGACATAGGGAACAGAATGTTGTACCTGAATTCCTAAAGCCATGCAATAATCATTGAAAGCATGGGAGGAAAATTCAGCAGCATTATCCATTCGGATTGATTGAATCCGATGTTTAGGATAATGTGCCTTCAGCTTAATGATTTGAGACATTATTTTCGCGAAGGCATGGTTTCGTGTGGACAATAAGCACACATGTGACCATCTAGTAGATGCGTCAATCAAAACCATAAAATACCTGAACGGTCCAGAAGTTGGCTCAATCGGACCACAAATGTCACCTTGAATTCTTTCAAGAAACTTAAGTGGTTCAGCCCGGATTTTAAGATGTGAAGGTCTTAAAATCAATTTCGAAGAGCACATCTTTGTGCATACAAAATCCGAAGATTTGGGAAATTTTGTAGTCATCAAATCATGACCGGTAGAATTGGTGATAATTTTTCTCATCATCCCGATCTTTGGGGTGCCCAAGTCGATCATGCCAAGTTTGGAATGCATCGGCGTTTTGAAAATACCTTATATGCAACATGTTTTATGGGCTTAATGTATGTATAGTACAATCCGAGTCGAGAGTTGAAATTTTTTCAGCATATTTGCTTGCCATATCCAGTAATTCTGGTTAAGAGAAGATATTCCTCTTTGTTTTCTTCATGTGTTTCCACATGAATACCATTCTTACGAATATCTCTATAACTCAACAAGGTACGAGTTCAATCAGGATACAAAAGAGCATCCTCGATTGTAATCTATGTACCCATAGGGAGGGTGATTGTGGCTCTACCAGAGCCAACTATCAACGCATCACGACCAGCGATCGTTAAAACATTTCCTTCTCTTTTCTTAAGAGTTTGGAAGTATTTTATTTCAGTGAGTATAGAGTTTGTGGTACAACTGTCCACAAGGCATAATTCCTCCTCCGAGGGATTGACTTCAAGAGACATCTATATTAAGAACAAGAATTTAATTAAAATTCTTTATTCATTACATATAGAGATACATACACATTGTATTGAATATCTAACATAACGATAATGCAATATTACAATACATATGAGTTTGTACAAATAAATATACAACTCTAAATTACAAACAGTTTTTCAAACTTTAATTATTACAACACACAATACTATTTGACAATAATTATGGACATGAAGATTTAAGATAAATCTCCATACATGTCACCCGAGGTGTACTCGATAAGCATGTCATCCGTTGCGGGAAGGTCCATGTGCTTTGAGTAAGGGCTTCATTGTTAGGCGATTCTTGTGGAACCGAAGACGAACAACCAGCCTCCTTTGGAGTCTCAGTAGTAAGATTGAAGTGTGCTTCATATCTTGGTGCCTTCTGTTTGTCATCACGGAGGGATTTCTGATAAAGATCAACCAAGTGTTTGGGAGTACGACAAGTCGCGGCAAAATGCGTGTTACAACCACACTTATGACAAAGTCTTTTATTGTCATAGGTAGGTTGTGCATTGCCACGTGCCTTCTTGTTAGCACGGTGTCTGCGGTTCTTGTTGAATTTGCGTTTACCAGAGTGTTTCTTTGGATTACGGATGGAGATCCATTGAACTTTCTTTTATTCGGGCGTTATTCGAACATTATGAATTTCGAGCAAAGGTCTTGACCCAATTGGGCAACTTATGATTCTTAATAAGAAGTTCATCATTCTTTTCACTGACATAATGTATGAATAAGTGGGAATAAACTGGTATTTTTCTTTACGGTATTGATTGCACAATACCTATCATTGGAAGCATAGTAGATAGAGTTTTCTCTATCTTTTACGCCTCGTTGGTTCTTTCTCGCAAAATTTCAACCTACTACGGATGGTATGAACGGCATGATTGTATTCACCCGATTTAAAATCTTGTAGCGTAAATGATTCCAATCATGTTGTGCATCGGGATATATGATTTCCTTTCATTGTTCATAACGTTCTTTAAGTGAAACCCACGAGCACGAGGATTTTCTTTCAAAAGATACTCTTTCTTGAGATCCTTATGGATAGAAGTGCGTAACAAAAGTAAAGCGATGTACTTCATTGTATCGAGGACCGGAGGGCCCCTTCAAGCCGGTTCATTTATCGCAATTGAAATCCTCGGGATGCAAAACTAATTTTAATATCCGTTGCCCATGAAGGATAATTGCTCCCATCAAGGCGAGTTCTTCAAACTCTTTTTGCATTTCCTACATGGCATAACCATCGATTTTATTAATTCACCAAAGATTGGTAAATTTAAAAACCGAAATGGTGGTGTTGTAATATTTAAGTGCAAATTTTAAGTCATATCTTGTGTTTTAGATGGTTGGAGTAGACCATATAATAAAGGTAATCTCCATAAATTAAGGTAATCTCCATAAATGGAGTAGACCATATAATTAAGGTAATCTCCATAAATGGAGTAGACCTTATATCCAAAAACATTATTGAGATAACACTTTATAGGTAATCATCAAGTTTAAAACATGATGTAGACCTCATAGTGATGGGCAATTTTCATTGCTTTGCTCAAAAGGCATGGTCTCAGCGTAAATATTGAAAACTGAATAAGACGCACCAAAACCCGAGACTCCATCACCTTGTGTTTTATTCTCAAAATAATGTAAGACATGTATTTAAATTTGCTTAAAATCCTAGACAATTAAGTGGTACTTAATTGTGAGAATTTTAAAGTTATTAAAATGCAATTTGTTAAGTTGCAAAAATAATAACAAACATATGCAAAAGTATATACACAAACACATATATACATTTACATATATTTACAAATTTGAGATAATATCGAGGTCTTTAAAACAAAAGATACACATCGATATACAACATTATGCAAATACTGTAAATTACAGGGATTAATATGCATAAAATACCAGCAATACTCATGAAATGAAATTAGTAAATAATTAAATTTGCCATGGGCTAAATCAGATTGGGGGCCATGTATATTGGCACATGCAGGGGGGCATGTGTATTCGGCACATGCAGGGAGCCATGTGTATTCGGCCACATGCAGGGGCCCATGTGTCGGCGCATGCAGGAGGCATAACCGGCCACATGCAGCGTGTCTGTGTGCGAAGGGCAGAGGAAAAATCGCAGCGTGGGCCTGGGCCTTCGATGCTTGCGTGCGTTGAAAAAAAAAGGGCTGCCGATCCGAGTCTGTGTCAGCCGCACGCAGCAAATAAAACCAGGAGCAAATTTTTAGGGTTTACAACCCTAATGTTTTCCCCCACATTATTGCTGCCGCCACAACACAGAAAAACGCAGCTACATCTGTCGCCGACCGAAGATGACCACCGCTAGCACCATGAAGATCACCGGCGCATGGATCCGGATATGGCAGCGCATCCCCCACCCCCTCTTTCATCGGTGCTCAGTGATGGGGATCCTCCCCCTCATCTGGGGAGGAGAAGAGCCCACGATCGCCGCCTCTGAAACCGATGGGACGTGTGGAGGAGCCGGCGGGGCCGAGTCCAGGCGCCACACCACTGGAGAAGAGAAGATCCGCGCGCTGGTCGCCATCCATTTCCTCGTTGCGGCGCGAGGTGAGGAGGGCCAAGTCCCAAGGGATGGCGCGTGGGGGCGGGGTGGAGGAGCCGTGGCCGGAGAAGAAGGGCGGCGCCCTGGTTCTGGCCGCCATCGTGGGGCGCAAGCCAAAGCCAGGTGGGGGCGGGGGCGGTGGCCACAGCCTTGACGGTGCGTCTTCAACCGGAGTTGGCGAGGGCAGCCGAGAGGATGCCATGGTGGTGAGCAGATGAACCCGAGCCGGGCCTTCCCAAGCGCGTCTTCGTGGAGGAAGACCTCTGCGTCGGTGAAGCCTGCCGTGCCGAGGAACCCAGGCGCCTGGAGTACGGGGGCTCATCAGGGCACGGCGGATGACAGCGCGAAGGCGGGCACGGTCCAAGAACCCTCGGTGCACGGAGCGATGGAACTCTCGAACGATCTCGTCGAGGAGGACGGAGACGGCGCGATTCACAGTGAGTATCGGCATTTTCTTGTTCTTACCGTGAGTGTCGCCGTGCTTTGAGTTCTCTGTTCTTCTGTGTTTTGAGCGAAAAACTCAGTGGAGAACTACGTGCGTGATAACGTATTACAAGTAGAAAAGTAGAGACAAAGACGTTCTATGAATACTTGTCCATTTCCTTTCATTGATCATCAATATATATACATGTTGAAGGGGTGGATTAGCACCCGTTCAGGGATTACATTAGGGGAAGTTAGAAATTCTATAGACGGCAGTTTTGTTGATGAGAAGGTGGTTCTTCGTTTGATGATTTGCGTCGGTTGCTTCGGTTGTAAATGGATGAGATCACCATTTGTAGTTTGTTCGCAACAATTACAATCCTGGTTTACTGGTAATGACTATTTCAAAATAGTTATGCACTATCTGGTTAACTAGTAATGACTATTTGAAAACAGTTATGCACTATTAGATTGCACCATCTTATGGTCATTATTTTTTCTTTTAAATTCTTTTTGCAGATCCTAAAACCATGTATAAAGTAGTAGTTATGTTTCAACGGAGATTCGTACCAGTAACAGGAAGACATCATCTTAGTCCCTGTCTACGTCCATTTTGCGATATTGTCGGACTACACTGTCTACTTCGACCCTGGCGAATCCTAGCGGTATTGGGCGGCAGTGCAGAACCTGCCAGGAGCCGCATGGCCAAGCCCTGCCATCAGCCACCTTAATGGTAATGCCATGTGCGGACAAATACAGGTTGCACGGTGTCAGTTCTATGATGTTATCCACTGAAAAATGGAGTCCATGCTCTTAGGAATCCTGTGGGACCTTGTTGCTGCTTCTCTGAACACCGTGGTTGAAGTTCCGAGGGTCATCATCGGGTGGCGGTTGTGAGCTGAGAGCTTTCTGTACTGCTTGCTCCACAACTTTATCCAGCTCCGCTCTCTGTACCGCTAACGCTCTTGCCACACATCTTGTATTTGACGGTCCAGTTGATCTTCTCTTATTCTTTTCGGCCGCTTGTACAACGATGCGTCAGCTGGGAAGCCTTCTTTCCACGGCACCAAATCAACTCCTCGGGTGCGCCCAGGATGCTCCTTGTTACCTAGGGCAACAGTCAGCTCGTCATTCCTTCGTGGCTTGAAAAAGCCTTGAGAAGACTGCACGTGAGCATCTAATATTTTCCGCGACACTTCCTGGGCTCTATCGCTCCTGAAGCTCAACCTGCCATCTTCTGAGGTAGAAGCCCCCCTCCCAAGCAACCAGTACTTTGATCGTTTACTCAACTCGGCCGTCGCAGGAATGACACCCCTGCGGGTTAGCTCTTCTTCGCACCTATCCCATGCAGGTATTTTCTTTACGTAGCCACTAGTGCCTAGTGTGTGAGGTACATTTTCTTATCCGCGTTAGCCTTGTTCTTCGACTCACTATCTGGGTTTCTTGAATTCTTATGCATACAAAGTCCTCCCAAAATTCCCTTATCTTTGGATACATGTTAAAATTTGGCGTTTCATTCTTTTTCACATAGTTTTTATTCAGCATCATCTTCCAATTCTTCCACGATGTGCAAATGATACTTAGTGCACGTTTCTTTGCAACCAACTCGGACCCTTGGGGGAACTGGAATACTTCTTTTAGCTTGTCCCATAGCAAGTCCTTCAGGTCATCGGCAACCACCCACTGATCACCTCGGCGCCCGGTCCATGATCTATAGCTGATGGGCACATTATCCCTAGCAAGTACTCCGCAGGCTGTCCTGTACGGTCCCAACACTGACGCGGGTATAGCAGGTTCCCCGACTGCCGAGAGCTCGACTATATTGTGAACACCCTTAGGCATCTTACTCGGACCACGACCTGCACGCCGCCTTTGTTCATCAGACGTTTGAGCCTACAATTGGATCTTGTTATTAGTCGTCTGGCCCTACAATATTTTGGGAATCACAACGTACTAATACTTTACCTCGCCCATGTTAGTGGCGTCAGTTTGGTCCATGGCAGTGGCGTCAGTTTGGTCCATGGCAGTGGCGCCAGGTTGCTCCATATCAATATCCTGTAGGTTCAGGTAGTACCTTGGGCTACCTGTTCCTACTTCGTTTATATTCGATGGCCAAACTCCCTCTAGCACTTGTCCCTGATTCGAGGCCATTCCTAGCAATCAGAAATTTCAAATTAACACACATACACATACTTATGAATTCAAACGAGGCCATTCCTAGCAATTAGAAATTTCAAATTAACACACATGATACATATACATCTCAAAATGAAAAAATGAAAAAATTCATATATTCTTTAGAATATATTTGCTTAATAAAAAATAATGAATCATTCTTATTCCACACTAAAATGATTTTCAAAAAATAAGCCCCTGCAAGTTCAATCATTCCATGTCAAGCAAGCACGTCACCTCGTGGCTCCGCCTCTCAGTGTACCGGACGCTCTCCTGGCAGCCATGCTTCTTGAACTTGCATGGGCTTATTTGTTGAAAATCATTTTAGTGTGGAATAAGAATGATTCATTATTTTTATTACAAATATATTCTAAAGAATATATGAATTTTTTCATTTTATTTTTGATTGTTTTGGGATTGTGATATATATGTGTCACTTTTTATACACATACATCTTTATACACACAAATATATATTTTTATACACATACATATTTCAAGGTCACATGTATATTTTTTGATCTTTATACACATACATCTTTCAAGGTCACATATATATATATTTTTAAACCCATACATTTTTGGTCAACAAAATATACATACACATATCACAAAATATACATACACATATCACATTCTTTCTCGCCAACAGAATATTATTAATATGGCAATAGAAAACTAGATCCATTCAAGAACACAAACAAATATTTAAAAAACACATGCATTTTCCTTATCATGGATCTGCAGCAAGTGAGTAATACCACACACACATGAAAGTGGTCCGAATCCAAGCAATAACCAAATATGAATCGATTCCTCACAGGTGCGTTGGACTTAGATGTGACACCTATACTCCACTTAAGTGTATGCTCACTGTCACCCAAAAGTCACCCGGAAAACCTCTCGTGGGCACTCGGAAATATGAATCGATTCCTCACACGTGTGTTGGACTTAGAGGTGACACCCATACTCCACTTAAATGTATGCTCACTATCACCCAAAAGTCCCATGCACGGAGTATTGACTAAATGACCCTCACTCAAACAAATATCACATAGTCGCACCGTACACACTTACGCGTTCATGAGAGTTTCGATTCCATTCCGAATATCCACACCGGGATTGAAACCAACACATCTAAGCATAGCACTTGCCGTCCGTCTCAGAACCTTGGTATCGCCCACGCTCGCCAAGGGAAGCATGAGCAATAGCCAAATAACGACGACCGCCCAAGATTATGCGTTAGATAGTTGAAGACAATTCCAAGTACCCAGATATGTTTCTAGTGCTAGTTCACAAGATCAACGCCTAACACCCACATATCCCGCACCCGAGATGAATCATAACACATACACATGAAACTAAGCAATTGTCACAGTATAAACATAAACTACAACTATTACAACTACTTACTATTACAAGTAGTGGCCGACTGACCAAATATTACAAGTCCAAAGTATAATGCAACGGAAATAATACACATACACTTATCTTTACAAAACAAATATTTACAACATATGTATACATCTTTGAAGAACATATATACAAAGCACCAAATTGAAGTTTACTTTTGGCTGCAGTATAAATAACCATACTGATTCATAATAACAGATTGCATCATATAGAATGAACGCAGAATCAGTGATATCAACAAGGGCAGAAAAATGAACAAGGCAACTAGCATAAAGCTCAACTTGTTTATTTTGAGTGTTCTCAAATGTCGGGTTGCCCAAAGGCCCTCCTCGCCACAAGGGACGAGTAATAAACTAATTTGTGACAACATTCATTATGATGATTAAAAAGCAAAAAAGTTCTTAAATATATAACTGAAGATTATATGAGTGCATATGATAATTGCCGCGCATGCACATATGCCTAGAACATTAGATTCTGTTGATTGTAAGTAAAATTGTTGCTAACAATACACGTTCTTTTTTAATATAACACTTCATCTTTACACAATAGCACAACATCATAGCTAAGAGGAAATTAATAGCCTAATAACAATATCCTCTCCATATTAACGCTGATTGAATGCAAACATAGCCAACAACCGTGACATGAGTATATAAGAACTGTGACAAATCAAACCACACAGCAAGACTTGTCGTGAGAACATGTGATGAATGCATTCAAAACTTGTTCTATGACAAACATGGCAGTCAAACAATTTCAAAGCTCAAATACTTTCCAAAAATTAGGGGAGGGTGAGCAAATAAAACAGAAAAACTAAAACATAGCCATACTACATTTATAATTAGAGATCCTTAATCAGATATAAAAATATCCGTCAATACATTTATATTAACAAAAGATACTAAAAGCAACAACTAAATTTACATATCAGTTCTTACACCTAACTACAACCCACCCAAATTCAAATCCTTAATCCTTGTTTATATTTTCTAAAGCATTTTCATTAGCATTCGAAAAACTAAAACATAGCCATACTACATGATATATATCGAAAGGGCAACTTGAGCAGTGGCATATATCGAATTAACCCATCCAAAAACTACCTTTTTTACTGTGAAGCATTAACATTGCCAATCAAGCATGCAGTTTTTCGAATACAAAAGATGTAGATTGCCCATGCAAAAAAAAACAGATTGTCACAAATTAGTTGTCACAAATTGTCTATTTTCAGTCCTAAATCCTCACTGAACACTATCCCACATCCTACATGCTAGGTCCCCAAGCCAAACGAATTGGCTGGCCCCTTAGCATTCATCTGTACATTCACATGAAGCATCACTGGAACCCTAAGTGCATTTCATTCGCCAGAGCATTTCATTCCATTAGACAAAGCTACCAAATTGTAATAACGAAGAAAATACGGAAATCGCTCATTTCATTCCATCTTGTGCGGCCTTCTACCTTCGGCGGCAGCGGCGGCGAACGGAGGCGATGGCGGCGGTCACAGATGGCTGAGGCGGCGGGGATGGCCGAGGCGGGGAGCCGAGGCGGTGGGGATGGCCGAGGCGGGGAGTCGAGGCAGCGGTCGGAGGCGAGCAAGCCGACGCGGCACGAGTCGAGGCGGCGGCAGGAAGCTCTAACAATAGTTCACAGCGGTTGGTCACAATATAAGCGGCGGCAAGGATACTTTTATCACTGCCGGCCCACTCCACAAACCGGCAGTAATATCAGAATATTACTACCAGTTGGAGATACACCCGGCAGTGATATTTATTATCACTACTGGTTCGTACAAGAAACCGGCAGTGATAATCCATATTACTGTCAGTTACATGAACAACCAGCAGTGATAAGCTAGTCTCTGGCCAAATAATTGAAACTTTCAATTTATTTCATTTCAATGGCTGAGTACTTTGGGATTTTTGAAATCCTATCAAATTTGATCCAAATTCTCTAAAAATTTTTGAAGGCATACTATACGACATCTAATATTTTATTTAAATATTTATCCAAATTTTTATTAGGTTCTAAAATTATAAAAATCAGATTGCTAACTATTTTAATAGTTTTAATATTTCAAAAATCAAATAATGCTTGCAAATTGAACACAAATGCAGTCAAATTCACACAAATTCAAGTGCAGTCAAAATCACAAAAATCCAAATGCAGTGATATGCTAGTCTCCGACCAATTAAGTGAAACTTTCAATTTGATCAAAAGAAAGCATAACCTCAATTTCCATTATTGCATATATTACATTAATTGTTACATATGAGAAAATAAACATGTCATTCATACAAAAGAAAGCATACATTTCATTACTACAACTAAGCTACGATTCGACCTTCGTTATGATCGCGGCGTATGTACGTAGCTTCGTCACTCCCTTGCATGGTACTTAGGTCAACGTCCTCTCCAAAAGGGAGAAGCTCATCGAATTGGTTGTACTCTTCCTCGTCGATAACATTGTCAACTCCGACAATCCTTCTTTTTCCTTGAATAACCACGTGGCGCTCCTTGTTAGCCGGGTCAATTACAAAGAAGATTTGTGTAACAGAATTAGCAAGTACGAATGGTTCTTCTCTGTATCCGACGAGTTTGAGGTCCACGGTAGTGATATCTTGTACTTGTTGATATTCACGCCTCGAAGTCGACCCATTGGCACCGAAGAGAGGGACCTTCAAAGGTCCATAGTCAAGCTCCCAAATCTCTTCTATGAATCAGTAGTAGGTTTGCCTATTTCCATTCTTTGTCATAGGCATCTATACTGATACCGCTATTTTGATTTGTGCTCTTTTATCTTGCGCTTTTGTATAAAATGTAAAACCTTTTATGTCGTATCCTTGGAATGTACGAATTGTAGTTGATGGTCTCTAAGCCAACACTTTCAACTGAGTGCAGTCTGCCTCCGTACGCATCATGTGTCTACGCAACCAATCGCCGAAGTTATCTCTGTGCTCTTTCGCGAGCCAAACCTCTGACCTCCTTGGGTTTGTTTTAGATAGCACGTTCTTATGCATGTTGACATACGGGGCCACCACAACTGATTGTCCCAAAACTGCAAAATGTGCTTGTGTAAATGAAGCTAGATTGCTAGTACGTACTGATTTCTTGCCTAATGTCCCTTTCCCCTATAGCCTTCCCTCATGCCGAGATACAGGCACACCAATCGGTTTGAGATCCATATAATCGACGCATAACTCAATGACCTCCTCGGTTCCCCAGCCATCGGCAATGCAGCCTTCCGGTCGATTTCGGTTACGAACATATTTCTTTATAACCCCTATGAATCTCTCAAAAGGGTACATCTAATGTAGAAATACGGGACCAAGAATCCATATCTCTTTCACAATGTGAACAATGAGATGGACCATAATATGAAAAAAAGATGGAGGGAAACACATCTCAAGCCTGCACAGAGTGTGGACCACGTCTTCCTGCAGCTTATCTAGTTTTAATGGATCAATGGCCTTCTGTGAAATCACGTTGAAGAATGAACACAACTTGATAATTGGGTCTCGGACTTTCTCTGGCAGAACCTCCCTAATTGCAATTGGAAGCATCTGTGTCATCATCATGTGGCAATCGTGAGACTTCATACCAATTAACTTTAAGTCTTTCATTGAGACTAGTCTCTTTATGTTAGCAGAGTAACCAGACGAAACTTTGACTCCATGCAAGCATTCGCAAACGCTAATTTTCTCTTTCTTGCTCAAAGTGTAGCAGGCTGCGGGAAGGTACTTTTTGCCTGTATCCATTTCATCATGATGCAGCTCCTTCCTCAGTTTCATATCTTCGAGGTCCATCCTTGCTTGAAATGTATCTTTCGTTTTGCCAGGTATGTCCAGTAAGATACCAAGCAAGCTATCACACACGTTCTTCTCTATGTGCATGACGTCGATTGCGTGTCGAACTTCCAGGTGCTGCCAAAAAGGTTGGATCCAAAATACTGATTTCTTTTTCCACAAAGGAGCCTTATCCCGGGAAGTCGGAATAGATGTACTGCCGGCTCCCTTTCCGTGAATAATTGTAAGATCCTTTACAGCGGCAAATATCTGTTTCCCAGTGTGATTCTTCGGAGCTAAGGCAGTCTCCTTTGTCCCGTCAAAAGCTCTCTTATTATTGCGGTATGGGTGATCCTTGCGGAGGAACCTACGATGCCGCATGTAAGCCATTTTTCGGCAGTTCTTCAGCCACCGGCTAGCTGTATCATCCAAGCACTGGACGCATCCGTTGAAGCCTTTTGTCGTCTGGCCCGATAGTTTGCCAAGAGCAGGATAATCATTAATGGTTACGAACAATAATACCCATAGGATAAAGTTTTCTCTTTTATACTCATCCCATACCCATACACCATCGTTCCACAATATTAGAAGATCTTCAACCAATGGTTTGAGGTACACATCGATATCATTGCCAGGCTGCCTAGGCCCTTGGATCAATAGTGGCATCATAATGTACTTTCGCTTCATGCAAAACCAAGGAGGAAGGTTGTAGACGCATAAAGTCACCGGCCAAGTGCTGTGACGACTACTCATGTTGCCAAAAGGATTCATCCCATCCGTACTCAACCCGAACCTTATATTCCTCGCATCATATGCAAAGTGCTTCTTATATTTTCTATCGATGTTCCTCCATTGCACAGAATCAGCAGGGTGTCTGAGCATTCCATCCTTCTTACGCTCTTCGGCGTGCCATCGTAGCAATTGGGCATGCCTTTTGTTCGCAAACAATCGCTTTAGACAGGGGATTATAGGAAAATACCACACCACCTTACGGGGACACCTCTTCTTCTTACGCCTCACCCCGACATCTTTGTTCTCGATATCGTCGTCGTTGCCCTTATACCGCTTTGCTTTGCAAACAACACAGGCATCTATGTCTGCAAACTCATTGCGATACAATATGCAATCGTTTGGACATGCGTGTATTCTTTGTACTTCCAATCCCAACGGGCATACAACCTGCTTGGCTTGGTACGTAGTTGAATGCAACACGTTACCCTCTGGAAGCAAGTCCCCCAAGAGAGATAACAGCTCAGTAAAGCTCTTATCGGACCAACCATTACTTTCCTTCAACTGCAGTAGTGAAAGCATGGCATGCAGCTTTTTGTGCTCCTCCTTGCAGCCCGGGTACAATGGCGTTGTAGAGTCCTCTACCATACGTTGGAAATTTTGAAACTCCCTTTCACTCGTGAAGTCCCCCTCCCCATCATGCAGCATTTGATTTATATCATCTTCGTGGATATCAACGAATGCATCTTCCACCGCCGTCATATCGTTGTCTCCGTCATCTTTATCAATGTGTTGCCCTTCATGTACAATATCATCTTCACCGTGCTCAGTCCAAGAGGTATAGCCAGCCTTGAAACCCCTTCGAAGCAAGTGTGCACGTATCGACTCTATGTTAGAAAACAACTTCTCATTTTTGCAATCAACGCATGGACAACACATATAGTCCGTCAGGTTTCTCGACTTGTGTGCTGCAACCGCATTCAGAAAACAAGTCACACCATTAAAGAACTCTGGACCGCGACGGTCCGTGTCATACATCCACCTTCGGTCCATCTACAGTTAATTATATCAAACTACATTTCAGTATATCAACTAACGATACCAAAATAATTTATTCTTTACAGTAGTCATTCATTGCTAATTAATTAAAACGATAAACACATTATAAGCACATAACGCAAATAACAATATAATTATAAATGATTAGTTTTACAAATACATCTAGCAATTTTGCCTATATTAAAATACATCAAACCTTTTTCACTATTTAAATATCCATCTAGCATTCTTTAATTATTTAGAAGATTTCTTCATTTCATTTTGTTATGTAGCGCTATTAAATTAAATTAATCTACAACAAACAAGCATATAATTGAATATAAAGATATATTTCTAAATAATTATGTATCTTGCAACTTTCATTATTGCAAAATCCATCTATCATTTTTCATTATTTAAATATTCAACTAGCAATTCTCACTATTTATAATTCATCTAGAAATTTTTACTATTTAAAAATCCATATAACAAATTTTCATTAATTAAAGTAACTACAATTATGCATAATTGTCCATCTAGCCATTTTCATTACTTAAACATCCACTACATCACTAAAATGGATAAGAATTATAATTTATTCAATAATTTAGCTAGATCTTAATTTGAGCACTACCGACCTAAAATGTTCACACCGTACAATCAGCAATTATCAACATTTACAGCAATCTGTAAAGTAAAATTTTATGACAAATATAACATAGATCAAGTCAGTAACCTCGAAAAATTTTAATACAATTTTTCAGCAGCAACTCGCCAAGATAATAACTACCAAGCAAAACAGAGCTCCTCTTTGTTTTGCTCGGTCGGAGAAGATGTCGACTCGAAGAAAAATGTGAAAAAAATACTAACACAATTTTTCGGCAGCACCACACCAAGAAAAATACAACAGAGCAAAGAGCTCCTCTCTTCTGCGTCGGTCAAGCGGAGCTATATAAATAGCTTATCACTGCCGGCTCTGCGAAGAACCGGCAGTGATAAGGTATATTACGCGGGAAAAATAGCTTATCACTGCCGGCTCTGCGCAGAACCGGCAGTGACAAGGTCATATTACGCGGGAAAATTGGGATGCGCAGGAAAATACATATCACTGCCGGTTAAATAGAAGAACCGGCAGTAAAAGTTCAATAGCACTGCCGGTTATAAATTAAACCGGCAGTAATATATCACTACCGGTTTTGGGTATAAACCAGCAGTGATAGTTAGTTATCACTGCCGGTTAGTAATACAAACCGGCAGTGATACGTCGAACCCTTCCGACTGCCGCGCCAACCGTCGCGCTTGCCCGTTCCTTTACCGCGCGCTTGCCCGTTCCTTTGCCGCGCCAACCGTTTATTCGTGTGCAGGCGTTGGTCGAGGGCGAACGTGGTCGATGACGGGACCGGAACTAGATTCATGGAGGAACTGAGGTTCGGGACAAGCAGGTTAAGGGAGGAATCGAGGTCTTAATGGTCGAGGATGTCATATGGGCGTTCGAGCTAGAGAATATTGTACATGAAGGTTGGTTAGTCACATGAGTACGGCAGGTGAGCCGTACGCATGCATATGTGATTTTTGGGTTGTATGCATATATTGGGCAATGTGTTTTTGGGCCAAGTGGATATGCATACGTGTATTTAATAGGAGATTAAGGTTTCTATTTTTTTAGTCGATTTTGCTTCCGACGGCTGGGCATTACGGCTAGAGACGTTTTGGCCGGTGGCTGTACAAGACTTGCGGTCATTGCGTTTTTGTTTGGCCGTTTTGTTCATGCGCCAGTTTGGTTCTTCTGCATCCGATGCATGCATGCAACATGCTTTTGATTTTCTAGTGCTTGCTCTCAGCGTCTGCATGCGTGCAATACTTGTGGGCTGCTTGTTTCTATCCTGAAAGTCTTCACGCTAAAAACTCTTGGTGACTAGAAGCAGGACGTGAAGAAAACCTTTCAGCCGGAGACGCTGGACTCTGCATGCATATAATTTGCTTCTTCCGGCTTGCTGTTGCGACTAGAAGTGCAGGCGGCCAGCGGCTCGTCATTTTCCTCGCCGAGGCTTGAAGTGCTGGCGACGTGCATCCCGGCCGAGGGCCAAGAAAAGAGGACGCGGCTGTTGCGGCTAGAAGATTTGCGTCGTGAGAACTAATTATTTTGAGGAACAAATCTCGATAATAAAAATCACGATTTGCAAGTCGCGTTGGTAATCTCATTCTTTTCGTTTTCACTCTTCGTTTGCATGTCTGTTTTATTTTTATATTGATTCATAGTTTCATCATAATAATTTTGATTTGATCCATTCAAAATCTGTCTAGGGCATCAAGTGATTGATGTGAAAAGTTTGATTGGTTAATTCCTCATAAATCCTGATTAATCTCGTAATTAGAGTTAGATCAATTTTCGTCATTATTTGTTACAGTCATCTTGCGAAGGTAATATCTGTAGATCCGTAGATCCGATCGGGTTGATTCTTATTGGGTTAGTTTCAAAATTGAATCTAGTTTCTACAGTTAAAATCTCACTTCAATCCAATGGTGGGATCTTCGAGAATTACTGTTTTAGTGAACGTGTATCATTCTTTTTTTGTCGAATCCGAATTAGGCAATTTGAGTCTGAATTGGGGTGTTTCAAAAATCATCAAAATTTTGATTTTAGCCTTCTGCAATCATTCACCCCTCCTCTGATTGCTATATTAGTATATTTCGATCCTACAATGTGAAAATAATATTGTTAGATTTGTCATAAAAAAGTGAACGAACTTCCGCTCGGATGGTTAGCGGCTTGCAGCCCGCCCAGGTTCGAGACTTCGGTCTCGCCCAGGTGCGTGCAGAGAGTCAGGGCAGCACGTGGGGTGTGCGTGTGCGTACGTGTGCATGTGTGTGTGTTTACGTCTGTTGCCCGGCTGTTGTTTCTCCTTGTATATTGAATGTCGAGCTCCTGGCCAAAATTCAAAAAAACAAGAAGATTTGTCATAAAAGAAGTTGCATAATATAATTATTTGCTAACATATTACTATGGAAATTGATTATCAAAATTAGATATTGGAGATCCTGTCATGTGTACAGTGTCATATACTTTTGAACAGAGGGAGTTTGTACTGTTTAAGAATAAGCATAGCTATTTAACCTTACTTGACTTTTCGGGCCACGTAAAAGAACTTCATATGGTCTGGAACGTCAAAAAGACATGGGCCATTCCACCAACTACAAATGTTTTATCCGTCGTGGTCTTCGTATTGGTTCCCAAAAGACCAGGTATTGGTAAGAACTGAACATCTTATCAAAAAGTCAATGAAATTGCAATAAATAGGGTGCATTGGCCATTTGTCATCGCAGTACCTACAATTAGGTATGATACTGAAACTTAAATCATGAGTGTCGGGGTAGAAGGAGCACCAATGCGCGATGAAGAAAATGGGAGCACCGTGATCCTCACGGTGATGGTGAGAGTCTTCGATAGCCTCGCGCCAAAGACCCAAATCGGAAGGGTTTGCCAGGTAGAGCCAAAACTCAAGATCAAAACTTAATTCTTGAGTGCCGGCCTCTCCCTTTGAATGTGACGCTGGTTATCGGGACCAAACCAATTCTATTGAGATGCTCTCGATCAAAGCGCGTGAGAGGTGGGCCTTGCCGCTAAAAACTCAGATATGTTAGTTAAGCCGAGATCACAACTAAGGAGTAGATGGTGATTAATTACCCCTACCCTTGCTTCATGGTTTGTACAACTTGTACAGAGAAGAAAAGTATAGAAGCACTACTCGTAACAGGATCCGTCTAAGTCACGTGGCATAACAGCCCAACAAAAGCTTGCATTTTCTTACTGTTCCTTCGTTGTCTTTTACATGTCATCTTAGAACTTGTCCAGATAACTTTCAAAATTTTCAATCATAGCATCAACATCCGGGAACAGAACAGAGATTACATGCGATCCTCAGATAGGCCAGTCTTTCTCCGAAAGCAGTGAAGGGACACAAAACAAGACATCTTTCCTTCAAAATTCTCTAACTCAGCTCAACTAATTCTTCTTCAGGTTTCAATGAATACGTCGACAAACTGATGACAAAACTCTAAGCTCAATGGTGGGCGCAGAGATACCAGAATACATGCTACAACAGATACAAGACCACATCAAGTAACATGAAGCACCCCTGGGGATGCCTGTACACAATCGGTTTTACTCGACAGGCAAACAAACAAACAAACATGACGGTGGACAGAGGTTCTTACGACAACAACATCGTCGCAAAGGAACTGGCAGCGGCAGCGATCATTCAGTGAGTCTTTCCTGACAGTTGTGACCAACCGAGTAGGAGCAAGGGCAGCAACAGCGTACATCAACAAGCTGCTGCTTGCACACCACAATCCATTCCTTGGAGATTCCACAATGATGACCGGAATGAACACAGTTAACAGGGGAACTATCAACGCGACAGAAATCGACAAGCAGGCTGCGAGAGGCATATGGACTGCCGAGTTGATCAGCTCTAGCAAAATGTAATTGATAAGGAAGAGGAAACATATATATAACAGCTCCAATATCAAGAGGAAATCCCAGTCTGGCATTCACAGAGATCAGGAAGGAGACAACACCACCTCGCCTGACAAGAATCATGGAGGCTTTAATATCAGCATCAATATCAGTATCATGTGTATCTGTTTTCTTTGTGTTGTTAAGCTTCTTTTAAATAAGAGGTGTTCTAAAGTTTTAATTGGTCTAAGGCTTCCATGGCCCTATATATCTATGAGGTTGATGTGTTTTTGCCGTGAACCTTTCACGGCTTATTGTAAAAACTTTTGTTATTCCCTCCCTATTGAATGAAAGGCAGAGCTCTTGCCGATCTTTCAAAAAAAAATTCAATCATCAATATGGACAAGAATATTTAGAATTGTTGAATGAAAACCACATCATTTCATTTTTAATTAGTTTTGTTAACATATAAATAGAAAGGTGGGAGGGGTGGTAGAGTTGTACGTGTACGACTACTCATCAGTGTTCACATCCCAGTGCTCACTTATCCGCACACGCAAGTGCTCTTTAGTAGTAATTTTGTGGGGTCATGTTTTAAATTTAATCCCTAGCTCTGTAATTCTAGGTGTGTGCTTAGTGGGCACACTAGCTTGAGAGCAAGTGCGCATGGTGTGTCTACCTTGTATTATAAAAAATAGAAAAAAGGTGGGAGCCAAATATTAGGAAGTGGTGTTGACCACTCTACCCAACTGGATTTGAACTCAGGCGCCCAATCCTTCAGCTAGCCAGAATCTTTTAGAAAGGTAATGATCAAAATTATGTATTGGAGACTCTATCGATGGTCAGCAACATATCATGTACATACAAACTTCCCGTATGCACACCGTACACACCAATTAATAAAAGTCATGAAAAATTCTGAAAAAAATTGTAGATGTACTTCATAGATTACCCTACCTATGTATGAAGTTTCAAGATCAAATTCATTATATATCGAGAGTGACAAAAAGGAGAAAATTCTGGCAAGTTTAAACTTTTAAACTTGCAAGAATTTTCTCCTTTTTGTAACTTTTGATATATAATGAATTTGAACCTACAATTTTATACATAGGTAGAATAATTTATGAAGTACATTTACAATTTTTTTTAGAATTTTTTATGACTTTTATTAGTTGGTATGCATGGTGTGTACACGGAAAACTCTGTGTGCACATGATATGTTGCCATCGATGGTCTTCTAAGGATGTATGGATATGGTATGGAGAATCTTCTGTGGAGGTTGGATCATTTGCGCATATGTGTATCCATCTAGCTTGTGGTATGATTCTTGGTACCGTGCATATGAAATGCGAATTTTGTATGCAATTTCTGAAGTGGATGATTATTTGTGCATGATAATTAGGTCGGTAGGTATTACATTTGCTAATTGTTAATTAGTAATTATTTGTGCATGCTGGCATACAAATGGTCACTTTAGTACGTTTATTTATTGCAAAATTTGAGTTCCTGCTGCACAGCATGAGTGGCCAACTCATACGTGAATCTACACTAGTCATGTGCCTGTGCGTTGCAAAGAAAATTCAATTTGCGATAAAAAGTTTATTTGCAAAGAGCACCAATAGTGGCAAAGATGGGTAATTAAGAGCACTAACAGTGGCAAAGGTAGGTAATTAAATAGCAGTGGCAAAGATGAATAATTTTAATGAAGTGACGCGGAAGAAACTCTCACTTTATATAGTAGAGATTATTTTGTGTTTTAGAGTTCAGAACTTGTCGTACCATTTTATTTGAGATCCGTTGTAACATACAGTAGCTAGTCTGTATGAAACCACGACGAAATGATCTGAACTACTTATGTTTGGAACATATGGGAAGCAAGAAACAGGCGTGTTTCCTATCGAATTACGCTCAATTGTCAACAAGTCCTGCATATAAGACACACAGCAGTTGAAGGCCTCGAGAGGTACAGAGGACGGCAGACGCGCTACTGGAATAGGCATATACCCTGTCGTCAGGCTGCGCTTGTCGGATTGGTTACAGGTCCTCAACATACTTTAAAAAAATAGCTCTTGTTTAAACAAATATACAAAAATAGTCCCCTTTTCGACCGTGGAAGATGTAGTAGGTGACAAATGTCACCCGCCATGCTCCTATAGAACGGCAAGTTTTCCCGCCGAGTACCCATAATCGGCATGCCATCAATTAAGCACCTGGATTAGTCACTTAATTAAGTCACTTTACTTAATAAAGTGTGTCAATTAAGGTGCTACTGAGCCGGTGTTGCTCGGTACCTACCTACCAAGCTAGTGCTGCTCTTCAGGTCACTGCTGCCAAGTTCGTATTGGAAAGAGGGTGACCTGCCAGTCCGAAGATGCCGTTGCCGTGATGGATAGTATTGCCACGGTATAGGAGGGAGGCAGATGACATGTATCATCTACAATGCTTTTCGTGGTCAAGGGGAGGGCTATTTTTTTCAAATTTATTCGGACAGAGACCAGATTAAAAAAAATATCAGAGACTAGGCCCCGTTTGGTACGGTTCCAGATTCTAGTAGAAATGGAAATGGTTCCAGATTCTTGATAGAAACGTTTCAGGTAGAATCAGAATCACCGTCTGGAAACCGTTTGGCTAAGTGTCTGGATTCAGATTGTGGAAAGAGGAATCCGGAGGAACGGGTTGCTAGCCGATTCGAGCACGGCGTGTAAAAATCAGAAACGATTCACTTTGAAACGTTCCGAGTGCTATTCCGTTTGGTTGAATTCATTTCAGATTCTAGGAGAAACAGTCCGGTTCCAAGTTGCCAAACGGGGCCTAAAAAGAGAAAAATTCTTGTTACAGTGCTTCAGTGTGTTCCTT
Source organism: Guadua angustifolia (assembly GCA_036346375.1). NCBI lineage: Eukaryota > Viridiplantae > Streptophyta > Magnoliopsida > Poales > Poaceae > Guadua > Guadua angustifolia. Next base: position 47,750,190 of record CM070515.1, read on the forward strand.
TGCCTCTCTCTTTGCTCCGGCTTTGCACTTTGATCTCTTTTCCTCATCAGTAAAGGAAATAGCAGAGCTCCTTCTTGATTCTTCCAAAATGATAAAAGGACGTCGTGATGGCGCAACGCATTCCCCTTCTTGTCGTCATCGATCGCTGGGTACATCGGGAAATTGCAGTGATGTGTGTGTTGAACTGAATTTTCGTGTCTCTGTTTTGCAGTTTTGTGAAATGTGGCAAGGTTACAGCTAGGACCAGAGCTTTTTGGAAATTTCGTGGTTACCTTACCTTGGATCCCTTTTATGACACAATATTAAGATTAATTTGTCATCTTGGGAGGAGAAGAATTTGATTCCCTGCTAATTAAAAAAAATGAAACACACAAATCTTAAAGTAAATTATGGTCTAGTTGGCACTGTTTGTTCAAGTATAGTGTGTGTCACTTTGTAATACCTATGTATTAGTAATTCAAGGTCGCCCTTGACATGCTGTCAAACTTTTGAATGTTTAACAATCGATATTTATATACAAGTGCATGCATTAAACACTTGAGAATAGAATCATCATTGGGCAGCGGCAATGCTCATACCTTGCTGTCGGGAAAAAAAAACCCTATTACATTGAACCGCTATCATTGAGCTTAGTCTATGCCAGGTACTAGGTTCGCTGTGGTGAATGGCCAAACTCAGTCTTGTTTGCAACACCACGGCCAACACCATACTCTTGGTCCAATAGCTACTAATATCATGTTGACCTTAGATACATGCGGTCTACTTTTGAATCTTTCACCATTGATATTGGTAACATTGTATAGATTAACCATATAAAAAAATATCATTATATTTATCTTAGAAAATACTTTTATAATATATAATTTTTTATTATTAACTAGTTCAATGCCCGTGCATTGCTACGAAAAAATAAAATTGGTAGCGAAACATAAAAGTTAAGCAATAAAAGAAAATTGCGCTACAAGGATCAGCTGAATCAACCCGTTTATCTCATATATCATCATTACGGATTTGATCTCGTCTTATATGACCATAAATCTATCGCAGCATCCACATTTTTGCTACACTTGTCTTCTATACATGTTATCTTTTTATCATACTACATTCCGCTCCATATATCATCCTAGGTTTGATCACCATCCTATATAACATACTCTTTATTTTTTTATAGATTTTTCTATCATATAGAACAAACAGATGTGTCACTATTTCATCCACCCCACCTATATCCTGTAGCTCACACTTCATCAATCTCACCGCCACTGTATAACATTGATCCCAAATATCGAAACATTGAGCTTCCTAACCCATAATTACTTATTTTCCGGTGGGGCATGCCCACAGTTGACTGCTAAAACAAAAAGATGAATCAATTGGTCTGCAAATGACCCAAATCTGAACAATTCACACGATTCCAGTCCAATTCATCCTTGAAACATGCCAAATGAATAAGAAGAAAACAGCCTTCATAAGACAGAAAATAGTTAAAAATGATACAATGCATCTACGTTTCATTTCCCCAACAAGCTGCAGTCACATGCGCACCACAGCATTTTTTGGGTCATAAACAAAAACTACAGCCAATCAGAGATGGCGATTACAGGAGACAATACAAGGGGCGTGCTCAAGCTCGCAGGCCTTTGCGCAGCCAGACACGATACGTGGTGTTAAGTTACATATATTCATCTAGCGTTACAAGTTGTACTTGGTTGTGCCAATCAGTCAGAATCAAGGCGAATTCACGTCGGCGGAATGGATCAGTGGTTCAAACGCTTGTTCCTTGCCAAGTGCTAAGATCTTTATGACCTGCACTGACCACCAATATTGGCTTTACAATGATCACCACTTCTTACAATAAACTAAATAAAGCGGGACAAACTCAATAACATAAGATAACCTCAATGGATGGTAAGAGGATGAATCGTATGGGGATTATGCCGAACTTGACTGCAACATACAGGGCCTGCATGAAAAATTACAAGAACATTAAGAAAGATGATTACACGGTAGAAACATATATGGAAGGCACAAGTTTCATGTTTTAGCGATTCAACGGAAAAGCAGAAGGTGTAATGTTCAGAAAGATGATTACACGGCAGAAACATATATGGAAGGAACAAGTTTCATGTTTTAGCGATTCAACGGAAAAGCAGAAGGTGTAATGTTTTACCAAATAGAACAATCAAGCTTTTATTATTTCAGAAAGTAGAGATTTCTGTAAGGCTAAATACACAGACATACTTAGATGGTACAGACAAGTAGATAAAATGCTTACATACTCAGTTTCCATGTGACAAGGATGATTCTGAAGGCTAAAATTGAATTGCACAAAAAAGGTATACATAGTTTATTTAGATATTTTATTCCATGTATACACTTGCATGTTTGCATTGTTAATTTGTTATAAACATAAAGATCATAAGGACTAGAGAAGAGACATGGCCTCTGTTTCTTAATAGAAGGAAACTAAACTACAACAGATCAAAAGGGTACTAAACTACAACAGATCATGTCTGTACAGGCTCACATTTCTGAGGTTTCATAGAAGTATTCCCACATTAAATAAAACTCCGATGCAGCACAAGCAAGAAATGCCAAAAAAAAAGGAACAGCATATTACTAAAAAGAACTAGGTTGTCTAAAAGGAATCGAAAACTGACACCCAAGGTTTGTCTATAAAATGGCTATCTCTGAATCCAAACATACCAATTGAAGCATAATGCTAAAAGATGTAAAGAGAAGTGATTGGCAGATTATGATTTAGTACTTACATGCATGTAAAGTACAGAACCAGTTAATGATACCCACAAATTGCATGCATTAACCATGACAGGACCAAAGAAAACATCATGTAGGTTCAACAAATATGCCGAATTCTCAAGCTCACACACACATTAAATTATGAATTATCTAAAAAGAACTGGGTACGTTGGAAAAGTGGACACATACCCATCAGGCTTTGCAACATACCTTTGCAAGATTCCAAAGGTAAATCGTTGTGTAGTTTCCAATTGGGAATAAAACTTCTATCAGATCAACAAGAACCAGCTGGGGCTGGGAGATAGCTCAATCTTTAAAAAATAGAAAATCCATTAGACCATTACATAGGCAAAAACGAATATAACACTCCAGTTGGCATGGTTATTAATAAGGATGGACAACTATTACGGAACCTCAAACTTTACACGTGTCATTTTCTAAAACATCTATTTGGTAATAGACAAAATAATTAATTCCATACAGATATGTTCAAACCATTACTATTAAATAAGTTGCTATTACGGCTGGGCAACAGCGCGCGGAGCGCCCTGAGGCCTCCGAACCCAGGCGCTTTAATATAGAGTATATTCAAGCTGCCAAAACCTTTTCTGCTGCAGAGATTACTCTACATAAGCATTTTTTGCAGGCATTAGTGTTAATCATATGGTGCATATTTCTTTAGACTGATGAAGGACGTTTGCTGCCAAAATAGCAAGTTTTAGTGTACCTGGAAATGGGGATCAGCAAACTCATGTGCTTTGACAACATGAGGTACAATAGCATCCCTTGATGCTTGATAAACCTCTATTGACTTTGCTGAGACATTCGTGCTTGTCTTCGTGATAACCCATTTTTCTTTGAAAAAAGGAATCCATTTCTTCAAGAAAAAAATGTCATTGTTTGTGAAAAATGAATAAAGATGCCAAAAATTCACAACATTAAGATACTATATCACATGATATCCGTATATACCAAGAATTGGCTATAAAAATGCATACAAGAAAATTCTCCTAAAAGATAGTCTAAATCAATATTAGATTGGCCAGTAAGAAATTTACCCGTGAGAAGAACAATGATTGCATAAGAAGTTCAAGTTGAAACTCTGTTGACACAAATGAATTTAACAAACAAGTCATTATAGATGACTAAAAGTAGCATGTTCAGAGTTTTTTGGAGCTAATCCTTACCAGTATCTTTAATACAGAGGAATATGTGATCTACAATAATGGATACCAAGGAAGACCCTACTGCTTCTGCATGCTGGTCAAAATAAGAGCAAGAAAATAATAAGAATGCAAACTGCATATAATGCAATGATACAAACACACAAGAAAAACAAAACCTGTTGAGCTTTTGGATCTACATCTCCTCTATTCAGGCACACAGATACCCAAGTCATGAATCGAAGGAAAGCCCGTAAACCTGATCAATGAGTTTCGAGCTTGAATACAGAAAATAGGATAGAACAAAAAGCTCAAGCTTTGTAGGCAATAACCACTTACCAGGTTCACTTAAGGCAGGACAGACAGCTTCAGTAATATGCAGATGAACCTCAAGCCCAAGTGGGTTATTTTGTTCTGTTCGTTGGACAGTGATCTGATGTTCAAAGCAATCCATAAGCCAAGAAGCCCAGATAAAAGGAAGTTCAACATCAATTAAAAAAGCATCAAAATCCACACAACATAATCCAAAACTCAAAGCACTCACATTAGCTTCGCCTGATATCCCTTCCAAAAATCTTTCACCACCAAAGAACATTCGCTTTGCGCCATCATCATCTCGCTTGTTATCTTGACTGTTTGAAGAGTTAAATCGTGCATCGGTGAACATGTCAGGATGAGGTAACAGATCAATTGACAGCGATTGCCATTCCAGTTTCTGCAAATTTAAAGAAAAATATATGGGATATCAGAAAACCTATTTAGTTTAGTAAGCCTTAATTCATTATGTCCCAATAAATTAGATAACAAGAAAAGCAGGAATTAACCTTCTCGAAGAAAATAAAATAAAATTAAACCTTGAAAACATAAATGAAACCTCTGTTGTTGGAGAAATCCCTTGCTTCTTTTAAATCTACAGCCTATATAAAAGACCTTTCAATCAGGTACAGAAAAACAACTAATTAACATATATAACTGTAAATTTAATTTTACAAGAGTACCTGCCATTTTTCATCTGTTGTGTAAAGTACAAGATCGCGAAATGTGATAGCCGCTAGTGGAGGTGACCTGAAAAAAAGAAGTAATTAAAATTCATGTCTGCAACTATCAAGAAAAATAAGGACCAAGTATGCAAATAAGTCAGCAGGCCATAGTCACTCAAACAATGGCAACTATACCATGTTGCACCTCCTTGACGGCGAGCACCTCCATGTGTTTCCAATAGCAAGTTCACAATACCTACTTGTACAGTCATTCCATCTGCAATCTAAGCCCAGTATAGCATATCAAACCCATTCATGGTTCAGTTCTTGCAAATATATCTTGCTTCAATAAATTTTTCTATGATCCATAATAAGGAATAGTTGTACAGGGGAAAAGAATTATTATTTCTACCAAAAAGGTGCAGACACGTGCCCACAGAGGATCAGAGCAAAAAGCAAAAGTGTAGATAGATTGAATTGAACTATCATGAATAACTTAAAAGGGCATTTCAGATATTCAAATAGCATACTTATCAGCATTGATGAGTTTATAGCAGTGTGTACAGAACATCAAGTGCAAAGAAACCAACATTATCAGCGTATCCATATCCGCTGCTTTTAGTTGATGATGACGAAACATTGCTAAAAGAAAAACATGCCAGAAAGAACTACAATTATTGAATGGTCATACAATGGTACAAGTTCTAATCAACAGGAATGAAGTTACCTGCTAGGGCTAGAAAGATTTTCAGAGTCGTATTAGTTTTGTCTCTCGAAAGTGTAGTAGCTGTCACCCTCATGCACATGGAGGCCGTCTCAAACTAATCAGAGCATAGAGACCAAAGACCATAGCTTTGTGTTTTCGCCATAAGTATTTCTGCAAAATAACAATTAATACTGGTAGCGTGCATTATTTCCTTTAATCTGATAATCGTTTGCTCAGAGATGAATGCAGGATATTTAATCATACTAATCTGCTTTATTTTAGATGGCTATCTCGTTTCCTTGATGTTTGTTACTTTGGGACATCATGACAAAACACCCCAGTCCTTTCATATTACTAAAATGAAAATACAATAGGCATTATTCATCGTTCGACAGAACTCAGAACTCGGATCTTGCATGGTCACTCTATAAATATCAGAAACCTTTATTTCCATGGGGAGATCAGATCACAAAATAAACCGCTATTTATGAGCAACACTAAGAGGAACCTGCAAGTTGCCCATTCAACAATAGCGCTGTTCATCTATTTGCAGAAACAGACTTACCCGTGGGGACGGCGGCACGGCGCGAGGATGGCGTGGGGATGGCGGTGCGGCTCGGGGATGGCGCGGGGACGACCGGCGGAATTTCGGCGTGGAGGCGGAGTTTCGGCGGATCCGGTGTGGAGCGGCGACTGGCGGCAGGCGTATCGATTGGAGGCGTGGTGCTAGGTTTTTTTAACCGAGGGCCAGGGCATTTTTGGCGGAGATCTCTTTTTGGCGTGCGTGGAGGAAGGAAAGCACTGGGATCAAGCGGAGGAGATCAGAGGGGAGGGGAATCTGGATCGGATCAGGATAGGGCAGCGCGGAGCGAGCGATGATCGCGTGGGGGCCGTCGGCGAGGAGCGAGGATCGCGTGGGGAGTGAAGAGAGGACTGCGGTGCGGGAAAGATCATGATCGGATCGGGAGGCGATGATCGCGGGGGGCCGTGGCGGAGCGGATCACGGAGCGAGGATCACGCGTGGGGAGCGAAAGAGGATCGCGACGCGTGGAAAGATCATGATTGGATCGGGAGGGGCGGCGGAGCGAGCGATGATCGCGTGAAGAAGATATTGGGGCGAGGATCGCTGAAAAGGGGGAGAGATTTGGGGGCAGGTGGGCAAGATCGCTGACTGCTGTGTTGTGCGGGGGGAGGGGGCAAGGATCGTTGCGCGCGTGGGGTGGGTTGGTGGGCCCGTGGAAGGATGTACCGCTTCCACCAACTGCTGCTTTATAGTAATATATAGAAGACAAGTATGATCAAAGCCATACATTGGATACCGTGAAGTAAACAATGACCTGTATTTCGTGACCGAGAGTATTTGAATACAACCAACTTTAATCATGTTCTATTCAATGCAGTTCTAGAAACTTAGTATGGTTGGTTGGAAGCAGCCATATAAGAACAAATTTGCTTATGTGTTGTATCCTATGCTTGGCATGCCTTTGCCTGCAGTCAACGGGCCTTGACGAGGTCGGTAAGGTGGTGCCACGATGGAGTCCCTTTGTCTGTGTTCAGGGAGGTGAATCTAGAGCTAGGCAGAGTTAGTCACGTGGAAGGAAGCCAACTAGACTTTGTCCTCCTTTGGCATGCACTAACCCCAAAATAAATGTTTGCATCGATTGAACCATGACAATGGATCGGCCTGACCATTATACATGGGGAAGTGTAGCTTACAATAATGTGGAGTACCAACCCACACAATTGGCTAGATGCCAGGAGCCGTATGGTCCCTTGCCGTCGAAGCAAGGTCACCATGCCCGAGATTAGAAAACGAGGAGGGGGCGGGTTCAGGAGGCAAGTCCACTAGTGGTGGCATATGCATGGGAGGTGGCGTGCGACGTCCTAGAGTCAGGAGAGTGGTGAGATCGACATCAGACACAGTCTTCCTCGAGCTACGCCTGTTTTCAAGATGGGTGATGGCGACGTTTGTAAGTTCAAGCTCTATTAGATTGATTTGGGTGGTTAATGACAAAGCTAATTGTAAAACTATCTCCTTTGATAATTATGATTGTGAATAGTCTCACTTAAACGAAATGATACAAATATCAGGTACGTATTCGATGTCAAATCCATTACATCTTGTTGCATGTTTTGAATTCAGAATATATAGTGAACTCTCTAAATATCTTAACTTGGATATGTGCATAATGCTTCCATATATTTTGAGTATATTTATTTTGAAACATATTTTTTGAGTATATGATGCTTGTAATATACTTATATTGATCTAACAGTCAATTAATTTACAAGCAGATTGTCATAAATCACCAAAAAAATAGATTGGAAGATCTAGGCCATCTATCATGTGTTAATAGTATGCCTTGGTGATTAATGACAACCGAGTGTGTTATATCAATAATTTTTACCTTGAAACACATCCATTGAGTATATGAAGCCTTTGGCATTGAAATATACTCAAAGCAAATTTAAATTCAATTAAATAGTATATGGGTTGTCGTCAATCATCAAAAAAGTAGATCAAAGGATCTAGACTCTCCATTATATGTTAATAGTGTGCTTTGATGATTATAAACAACTAAATATGTTGGATTCACATTTCCCATTTGTTAGTGAAACAGGTTAAGTTCAATGGTGATGGAGAGTTTAGATGACATCATATGTTGATTGTCATCAAGTCAAGTTTCCAGATAAATGATATCATTATGTGTTAATGAGTATCAAGACAAGATCCCAAAGAGAAGATACTTCATCATGTTGTTGATGAACAAGACGAGGTCCGTCTTGGAGAGAAGATGATCATCATCAAGGGAAAGCTCCAAGTGAATGCTCAAGGCAAAGATATAACTAGCATAGGCCTAGGAATGTATTTCTAGTCTTTACCGATCTCGGTGTTTGGATGGGAGACCGGATTACTAGTATATGTGGCCATACTATTAAGATGTGTCGACGATCGGGATCGCCTGACCGCAAATGTGTATCAGGGTTAGTGAGAATGAGGGACCCGAAACTGACTTCACTCACCGAAGGGAATGGTTCGTCGCTCTGTTGGTCGAGGGAAAGGGAAAAAGAATGAGACACCGAGAATTATACTGGTTCGAGCCCTGTGAAGGTAATAGCTTTACTCCAGTCTTGCCCTGAGGCGGAGAATTTCACTATATCTAATTACAAGAGTTGTTCTCTAGCTCGAGACTTTGTGATCTATGGCTTTGTGTATTCTGCGTATGTAGCTGAAACTGTTGCTTGTACGTCCCCCGAGTATGCTCGTCTCAGGAGATTTTATACCCCTCCCAGCCGTTACCAGAAACGGTCGGGAGGAATTCTCAGAGTAGTGGCTTCATGCGCACTGAACGTGGGTTGTAACTGTTCCGGATTTGTTGCCCAAGTCTGGCTTAACTCCAGCATTCAAGGGTCTTGATAATCGTCGATTGAATGCATGTTCTGGATCCCGAGCTTGACCTCCCCGAGCGGGAAATGAATCCTTGCCCCCTAGCTCAAGGTCGTGCAGGAGCCACGCGGCCCAAGTCGTGGTCGGAAACCTTCCGGCTCTAGCTCGAGCTAGGGGCCTCGTTGACCATGCGTTAACTTGTCAGAGATTTCCCAATCCCCGACAGCTAACCCCCGAGGCTCAAGGTCATTTCAGTCACCTGGTACGACATCGAGCCTCACGATATGGACAAAGGGGACGGTCTTCTGGTCATGCCTAGCGCTGCCCCGGGCTCAAGGTCGAAATCGGGCGGAGACCAACGAAGAGACTCCATGCAGTTACACCTGGCAACCCTTGAGCTTCAAAATCTTGGTATGGACACGACAAAGCAGTGGAACAGTCTGCGACACCTCGATTCCGCAGCCAAATCTTTGATTGTGCCTGTTGAATCACAACCGGCACGTCTTTTGAGAGGCTATATCAACCGGCGTTGATCTGGACCTATAAAACCCAAACCATCAGTGACCTTGAAGAATTCCCGACCTTCCTTCAGTCTTTGCCTACCAGCCTTCCTCTCAATTCTTCTCTTCCTTCGCGATCGAACACCAAGCACTCCTCATGGCCAAGCTCGGAAAGAGTTCCCTTTTGCTGGCGAGGATGAAGGAGCTCGAAGGTTTGGGGCTGCTGGACCCGGCGACATGGCGGTTTCCGGGCGGGGAGATTGTAACGTCCCGAATTTTGGTCAATTTTAAATTTTGGAGTTATTTGAATTTTTATGAATTTACCAACCTTTATTTGCATTTAATTGCATTTAATTGAATTTATCTAATTTTTCTGGAATTTATTGGATTTAATTGGAATTTATTTATATCATTTTCCCTTGAGTAATTAAATACCAGAAAATATAATTATCAAAAATTAAAAATAATATTTTATTTAGGCTCAAAATGCTCTGAAATATTTTCTAGAATTTTTCTAGAATTTTTCGGGTATTTTTAGTGCCCTAAATAATTCCTTTGAATTTCTGTCTTTATTTTTATTCACAAAATCGAATTTTCGCTAGCTACAGTGTTGGACCGGCCCAACACTGTGCTCGCCCCGCCGAAACCCTAAGCGCCGCCGATCCTCACCGTCGGATCCTGATCAGACGGTTATGCTTGCGTACCGTTACGCCGAGCTGAGGATCAATCCGCGCCGTCGGATCTTGATCGAACGGTCGACGTGACTGGTCGGTCTCGGGACGAGGCACTGCCGCACCGCCGCTCGCCGTTGGCCTCGGTGGATTTTGTCAGAGATTGTGTGCGTTATCCAAGGCATGTCCGAGCGAGTAGAGTATATCACCGTGCTCAGCACTCCACCCCGCTCATTTCGCCTCAACTCTCGTGCGCTCTCGCCCTCCGTAGCCCTCTCGGGAGCTCGCCGTAGTAGCTACTCACCCCGCCACAGTTTTCTTCGTGTTTCGCCGCCGTCCGCCACTCTCCACCGCCGTCAAGACCCTCCCCAAGTTCACCGAGCCGAGACACACCCGTGTGGTTACTTCTTCCGGCCGGAGACGCCGTCGCCGCTGCATCTTCTTCAAGTCCGGCGACCAGCTCCGCCACTTTTTCCTCGACGCCTCGCGAGCTTCAGCAGCCGTCGGATCTTCATCGGACGCGCGAGGTAACGCCACGTTTCTTTCCGTAGCAGTTAACGTTTAATTAGTTTGGTTAGATCTGGTCCGTTGGATCTTCATCGAGCGACACTCGTTGAGCCGCGTAGGCTTAGGAATTGTAGACTGCTCGGTATAGCGATAGCCGTCGGATTCCCATCGAGCGGTCGACGTTGCGCCACGTCTTCTCCGTAGAAGCTAAGTCGATTATGCTCGGTAGATCTCAGCCGTTGGACAGTAATCGTTCGGCCCTGGTGTGTCCACGTATGTGCGATGAGCAGTAAACTCTCCGGGTAACCGTAGCCGTAGATTTCTCATCCGACCGCTCCTGTCGTGCCACGTAGGCCTTGTAGCAGTGCATCGCTCGGTAACGACCGACCGTTGGATCTAAATCCAATGGCCGGGATTAAATGCGTCGCGTGGCCAGACGCTTCTCCGCCACGTGTCGGTCGCTGAGTGGCCCAAGCATCGTTTCACCGCCCACATGTCGATGGGTGAGTCCCCTGTCTTGCCGTCGACAAGATGACGCTCATCCGCCCACTTGTCAGTGACCGGAACCGACGTGGCTCGCTCTGGTGCTGACACGTGTCGCCGCGGGAAATAAAACCGGATTTTCGTTTAAAAATAAAAGGATTAATTCGGATTATTCATTATTGAATTTCAGCAAACTTGAAAATGCTATAACTTTCGCATTTTAACTCGGATTTGGGTGATTCCAGTGCCCAAAAATTTGTAAAAATGTGAACTATTTATTGGTGATTTTTATTTTATTTTTAGAATTTATATTGCTGTCTGTATAGTGTATTTATTGTGTGATTGCTTGTGCCGAGTAGACTCCGAGTCGCCGGGTTTCGTCGAGGGAGAGTTTGAAGACCCATCGCAGAACCTCGACCAGAACCAACTCCTCTTCGAAGGCAAGTCATGCTTTGACCATATTGCCCTAGATTTTAAAATGTATTTCGATTCAAATTATGCATGCTATATTCATTAAAAATGATACCGCTTATGATGGGAAAGGTAGCTAAAATACCATCTTGTTTATGTCACCTTGTTAATATTATTGTATGCCCTGAATACCTTGTCACCCTAGAATGCTAAATTGTTGGATATTAATATGATGCCAACACGGGAGGCTAGACCGTGAATAGTAGCTTAGCCAGCTTATATGCGATGAATGAATTTCAAATAGCAAATGAATGTTGCCTAAACAAATATGGAACGTATTTTTGGTAAAAGTACGATGATGTCATACGATGGAATTGGGATAGTCACCTGTGCGGTGCTATTCGGAAATTGACGTGAACAATGGCATGTGTTGCTTAAATATATCGAAGGGTGGGGAAATGTTTTGGACCGGGGCAAGTGGCAAGAAGGCTTTGTGCCAGGTGGGCCTGTGTGGCAATGGGCTGTATGATTGATTTAGAAGGCTGTGTGCCGAGTTGTATGGATTGGATGTCTTGCCCGGGACAATTAAGGACTTAACCTTGCGAGCCTTTGAGCTGAGTTCCGTGTACAACCACTTGTCCGGAATGGGACGGACCTAGTTGAGTAGGTCTCTAATATCTTTCCTTTGATACCTCGGGGTGACAGTTACACAAAATGTAACCGTATGGGGGAGCGTACCTGTGCTGCGGCTTGGTACCCATCTAACGGTATGTGCTGTTCTAAGCTTTGGCTCTGTGAGGGAAGTGTTAGGAAGGCAATCATCGAGAGGATCATCGCTAAGTGTTAGTCTCTGAAAGACTTTGTTGCAATCAATCACCTGTGTGGTGAGCGACTGTATCCTGTGGGTAAAGTGTACAACCTCTGCAGAGTGTGTGTGTAAATCTATTCGAATAGCCGTGTCCGCATGATCGACATTGCTCGGTGATTACAAATAAGGGTTAGATTTTATAAATAAAAGATGTGGAATGGGTGGCTGTGTGCGAAAAGAATCAATTAGGGCTGTGTGCCAAAACCTTTGAGAAAAAGAATTGAGAAACCAAGTATTAATAATATTGATTTTTTCTGCTTTTAATCTAATAGGATTACCTGTTTCAAATGAATGCTGCTTTAAGCAAAATAGCCAATTAAGCCTTTTCTTTGGAATAAGCCATGCATGTAGTAATAGATCTGCATTTGTGCATGACTTGTTGAGTATATTGTATACTCACCCTTGCATCGACAAAAACCTCAGAAGAAGAAGAAGCCGTGCGGACTTGGAATGATGAGTTAAATCGAAGGCCGTGGAGGACTAAGGGGTTGAGCGCACTCAAGAGCTCTGTGGCTAAGAGTGGTTCCATTATCGTATTTTGCTTCATTGAATGAACTTGATATCGATGATATTTATCGCCTGGTGGCTTAATTATTGTAAGGCGACCATAAGGTCATGTAACTCGACTATATTATGCCCAAGTACTTTATTAATTATTTTCGCCACAGTATGATTGTGGTACTTCAACTTCTGCTTATCCTGTGTGTACTAGCGTGATCCTCGACTAGTACGGAATACACAGAGTGTCCGAATTCATGAAAATTCGGGGCACGACAGAGATAGAGCCATAGCCCCAGGAGGATGAGCTCGTTAGCACCGAGCATTACATGCTCTTCGGCTTGCGGACACCGGAGAGTGACTTCATGGCATCGGTTCTCGCTCAATGCGAGATTGAGCTCATCAACCTGGTGCCGAATTCTATCCTCTTCCTCTCCATCTTTTCTCACTTGTGCGAGGGGTTCCTTGGGATCCTTCCCACCCCCTCCCTTTTCTTCCGTTTCTTCTCCTTGTTCGGCACCGGGAAGGACCCTGTGGTCGGGTGCTCAGATTTTCGATCGCGCGGGACTTCCTCGTCCTTCCCCAAGTCCACGCCGACTCCTCGCCCGTGGACCGAGCGGTGGTTCTATTTGAAGAGGGGCGAAGACGGCGCGCTGGCGTACGACGGAGCCCCCATCGTCGGCAAGAAGCAGACCCTGGAGGTAGACAACCTAGCGATCGACTAAGAGGCCATCGCCGCCATCCACATCTATGCCACGCGTGGTCTTACCGGGCAGGCCATCGCTAATGATTTTCTGTGGAACCAGGTGTTCCCTCTGCGAAAGAGGGTGCACCTGTTCTTCGAGATCAAAGGCTGCGATGACCTCACCGGCGAGGGCACATCTGGTAAGTCTTCCTATTCTGAGGATTACTCGAGCTTGAACTTGAATTTCACTGACGACTTTACATTTCCAGCAGCACCGAAGGAATCCTGGATTGCAGCCAGGATGACTGAAATGTTCAGGAAGGTGGTGTTCGACTACTCCATCAATGACCCCGTCCCGAAGAACGTGCTGTGTCGGAGCACCGAGGTAAGATACCTCGAGTCAAGCCCTAGCTTGTGAATGTTTAGAGCTCCCTCTGACCCTTAAACGTGTTCACAAGACAACCAAGAGTTGCTCCGAATGGTGAAGAGGTTGCTGCCGCTACCCGGGGCGAAAAAGGCAAGAAGGCGGGCAAGAGGCCACCCCCCGACGGAGCAGGCGGCAAGGCCTCAAAGAAACCGCATGTCGAATGGGGCGACTGGGCAGTGGTAAGTTTTCCCATGGTCAAGCCCCGAGCTTCTTCTTCTTGATTCCTCCTTTTTCTGATTTCGCCTCCTTCTCACAGCAGCAAAAGGCTGCGGCCGCTACTAGGACCTCAAGTCCTCAAGCGGCCCAAGGGTCCCGACCGTAGGGCCCTAGGCCTGCTACCTTGGGCGACCTAGAGCCATCTTGGGCTTCGAGGTCTCTAGCTCGTGGCACCTGAAGGAGGGATGTCGCTTCACCCTCGGGACGACGAGGCCCTCGTTAGCCCCAGCAAAGCGGAGGCTAGCGACTCAGGTACGCTACCAGTTCTTCAATCGCATGATTTCCTTTTGCTTTAGCTTAGTAGTTTTCCTATATCACAGACTTTGAGTACTCGAGCTCAACCCCTGCCCATCCTGACAATGGCTGTCGTCCAGGGTGAGTCCGAATCCGAGGAGGAGGAGGAGGCCACATACGAGCTGGTACTCCACCGCCCGCGAGCCAGAGCCGCGCCACCATGGGCCCACAAAGTTGGGCGATGGCTGGTGAGTCCGAGAATGGGCTCACCGATCTGGTTGAAGACGAGGCCTTGCTCGCGATCGACGAAGACGACATCGATGACACCGTGGCCGCCAAAGCCGACGTCAGCCGGTCCAAGGCTGCCACAGAGGATGCGGTTCAAGATGCCTCGCCATCGTGGGCCAAGGCCGCCCAAGCCGTTTGTTGCGGATTGTCCCGACCATCGAGGTCGGGGTGACACCGGCCACCGAGGTCGACCACACTCGGGCTGAGGCCAGTGCGGAAGACCATGCCAAAGACATGGCAAAAACCACCGCGGAGGAGGAAACCGAAGATGCCCCGACCACGGAGGTTGGGGCCGTGTTGGGAAGCGGAGCCGAGCCTGGGGGCGAGTTGAGCCTTCAGGTGGAAGAAGCTCGAGGTGAGGCCATCACTGGCGAAGTTGATCCTTCACCTGAAGAACTTTGCCCAGGCACCTCAACCGCAATGGAGGAGAACACCACGCCCAGAACTTCGAGTGGCAGGCCTGTTGGACCTCACCGTGCGGTCTTTGAGAACCGGCTCGGCCAGGTACGAAACTTTTCCCTTATTCCTCTTTAAACTCAGTTCGAGCCTTGCTGATAAGACTATGTCTCTTTTAAACCTTTAGGCCGTCGACCTCATCGCCAGGGGCTACAAAGTCTTCAGATGCATTCCGATGCTCTGAAGTTCCTCTTCGACAAAGTGGAGGAGTGGTAGAAGCACCTGCTCCAGCTCGAAGAGACCTTGGAGGTCAAGCAGGAGGAGGCCATGCGCAAGATATAGCGGCCCACGACGCCGATCTTGCCGCCCTCCGCCAGACGATGAAGGCGCTCGAAGCTACCCACGCGTCCGAACTCGACCAGGCCATCAACACTGAGCGCGACCATGCGTTCAAGGCCGTGGAAGAGGAACAGGCACGATCAGCCAGAGCGCTCGAGGCCAAACGAGCTAAGGTGGAGGAGCTGCAAAAGATCGCCGTGGACCAAGTGGCCGTCCCGACGAAGGCCTCTGTCAAGCTCGAGGCTAAAGTCACCGAGCTCGAGGAGAAGCTAGGGCGGGTGACCGAGTCAGCAAAGTGCACCCTGGCCCAACTCCAGGACGAGCGAAGCCGCGCCTCCAACTCTGCAGCCGAAGCCCTCCGTCTTTAAGGTGAGTTGTCGACCCTTAGGGCAAAAGTCGCTGAGCTCGAGCAAGAGAAACTTGCCCGTGACATGGCCATCCTGTAGTTAGGGTTAGACCTGTTAACTTGTAAACAGAAGTTTGTAAGGAAAAAGATTAGTGGAACAAAGTTATTTTGACGCAATGAACTTGTGTCCCTGTTTGTTCCCCCTTTTTTGTGTGCTTAGCCTTTTTCTGGGCAGTGTACTCTTGTCCAGCCCCCGTTGTGGTTAAGGTCGAGCAACGCTGGCCTTGGGCGCAAGTTTAGAAACCTGTAAAGCTATGACCTACAAAGTCGATAAAGAGTTTGCACCCCACACGGAAAACTGTTAAAATCGTTAAGCACAATATAATACAAATATATGGGAAGGAACTTAGTTTTGAAAGTTTTAAAGTCATTTTTTGATTAGATTCTCGAATCCCAACCACGACTCGTGCTTGCTCAACGACCCCAAATGTGAACTTTGGTTCGAACCCTGGCACAGGGAGAGCCAGGATACGAAGAGATTCGGCTTACAAGTAGCTCGACCCCTGAGGGCGAATTATAAGCTCGCAACATTCAAGTCGAGCTCAAGGGCACTTAGACGTAGGTCGGATTCAGAAAAACTTTAACTCGACTACAGCTTATTCATTCCCGGGCGGAATCTCAAATTCAAGCCCAGCACAAAATATGGAAAAAAGAAAGGACACAAAGACCAACATAGCCAATGAATAATAAACTTTATTGAAGTTTGAGACAAAAGCGTTACACATAGAATTTACAGAGTTGATCAATGTTCCACGAGTTCGAGAGCTCTCTGCCATCGAGCATCGCTAGCCGATAAGCCCTTTGCGATCTGTTAAAACAACTCTATAGGGGCCCTCCCACCGTGGGGATAACTTGTTGGTGTTGGACGAGCCCTGAATTCTTCTTAGGGCTAGGTCCCCAACAAGGTGCTCCCTAGGTTGTACCGATCGAGACGCATGTCTGCGAAGAGCTTGTAGGTAATGCACCGATCATAGCAGTGCACAGCATTTTACTTCTTTTGCCAGGGTAAGGTCAAGAGACCGTTCTTGCTCGAAGTCGATCTGGTCGACCAAGCTGACCCTAGCAGAGCCCAGCGTGACCTCTGGAGGCAGGATTTGCCTTCGATCAGATATACAAGCCGGAAGGGTGTGGACCCTGTTGCTCGGCTGACCATGGTATGAATAGACCATAAGACGGTGGGAAGTTCGTCCACCCAGGTCCAGCCGTGTCGTTCGAGCTCATCTGATACTCATTTCTTGACGCCTTGAACAATTTGTCCATTGGCGCGTTCCACCGCTCCATTGCTTTGCGAGTGGCTCACCGAAGCATAACACACTTTGGTGCCAATGTCTTTGCAATATTCTTGGAACAGTTCACTGGTAAACTACGTTTCATTGTCAGTGATAATTCTGCATGGAACTCCATACCTGGTGACCATTAACAAGCAGAAAAACTTGATAGCCGCACGGGCAGCGATGGTCGAGACAGGTTCGGCCTCGATCCACTTGGTGAAAGTGTCGATGGCGATGAACAAGAACTTCTTCCCACCGACCGCCTGAGGAAATGGCCAAGCGAGCGGTATGGTCTGGAGTGCATAGGCAGGTTGATGCGACTTCTGAGCATGGAACTGGCAGGCTCGACAAACACGAACGATGTCACGAGCATCCTGAAGCACCGTTGGCCAATAGAACCCCATGCGAAAGGCCTTACCGACCATTGTCCTGAAAGAAGAATGCGCTCTACAGAGGCCCGAGTGAATGTCGTTCAATAGGTACTTACCCTCCTCCGTGGTAATGCATTTTGTCAAGACTCCAGAAACATTCGGCGGAAAAGTTTACCGTCAACAAGTGTGTACGAACATGCTCGATGCTTGATCCTGCTCCTTTCAGCGGGGTCAGATGGAAGTTCACCCCGTGCTAGGAAGTTATAGATTAGTTCAGCCCATGAGGGAATACCTTCAAGGAAAACGACCGAAACTTCTTGGTCGGAAATTGAAGGCGTCGCCAAGGTCTCTAGGATGACATCCGAAGGAATTTTATCGTCGGACGACTCGAGCTTGGAGAGGAAATCGGCGCTGGAGTTGTCCTTCCTAGGCACATGTTTGATTTCCAGATTCTGGAACCACTTCTCTATTTTACGTACCTCGGCGAGGTATTTGACCATTGAGTCCTCCGAGCATTGATAACCTTTTGTTGAATTGGTTGATGACGAGCTGGGAGTCACACTTGACAATCAACCGATGCATGCCCAGCGCCTTGCAAGCTCGAAGACCCGCCAGAAGAGCTTCATATTCTGCTACATTATTGGTTGCCAGAAATCCGAAACGAACCACATACCTCAGTTTGTCACCTCGCGGGGTGAGAATGAGGATTCTAGCCCCCGAGCGCTTGAAGGATCTCGAGCCATCGAAGTACATGACCCAGGGCTTCTCTTCCTCGACGTCGAGCTCGGGAGCCAGCTGTGACATTTGTTTGACCACGAAGTCCACAAGCGCCTGCGACTTGATGGCCGTGCGCGCCACGAATTGGATGTCAAACATAGCTAGCTCCATGGCCCATTTGGCGATGCGACCTCCGGCATCTGGGTTCCTCAAGATCTCCCCGAGTGGAAAGTTGCTCGGGATGACCACGGAGTGTGCCTGGAAATAATGCCTCGAGATGAACCGGCTGAGGGTGGCCATGCGCCCGGTGAGACATTACACCTGTCTTACCGAAGTCGAAGGAACCATCTTTTCAATCGCCTCGATCTTCTTCGAGTTCGGGCCAACCCCTGAGCCCCCGATCATGTAGCCGAGCACCTTTCCTGAAACGGCGCCGAACACACACTTCTCAGGATTAAGCTTAATCCTTTGCTTGTTCAAGTTGGCGAAGGTCTCTTCAAGGTCTTGGATGTGGCAGTCCTCGGAGGAGCTCTTAACAATAATGTTGTCCACATAGACCTTGAGGTTACGGCCGATCTGAGGATCGAAGGTCTTGGTCATCAGGCGCTGGAATATCGCGCCAGCGTTGCGGAGATCGAACTACATGGTCGTGTAGTAGTATGTCCTGAACGGTGTGATGAATGACGTTTTACTTTCGTCGCCAACTACTAGCTTGATCTGATGGTATCCGGAATAAGCATCCAGGAAACTTAACATCTTAGCATTCACAGTGGAGTCAAATATTTGGTCGATACATGGAAGAGGGAAGTTATCTTTCGGGCATGCTGAATTCAAACCCGTGCGGTCCACACACATCCTCTACTTCCCACCTTTGTTCTGCACGATGACCAAGTTGGCTAACCATTCGGAGTAGTCGATGTCACGAATGAAGCCGACCTTCAACAGCTTGTCAAGGTTCTCCCTGATTACAATAACCTTCTCGGGAGAGAAGCGACGACTCAAGGCGTGATGTGTCGTGAATAAGGCCTTACTTGTAATTTGTGCTCGATCACCTCCCTTAGGACACCTGGCATGTCTGCCGGCTCCCAAGCAAATATACTCTTGTTGGCGCGAAGGAAGGTGACGAGCTCGAGTTCCTACTTGGAACTCAGCTCGGGCGAGATGTGAACACATCTGGTCGAGTCGTCCTCTTCGTGCGGCACAGCCTTCGTCGACCCACTAGGCTGTATTGCCGCCTTGTGGCGGGCACTCTTCGCGGCTACCTCAGGGCCTCGCTGGGGCAGCATGCTGGTGAGAGCTAAGGCCTTGGTCTCGCACCCGTGCACCGCCTTGAGGTCACCTCGCACTAGTATGATGCCATTAGGCCCTGGGAGCTTCATGCAACAGTGGCCGTAGTGATTTGCCACCATAAACTTGATCAACACCGGACGCCCAAGGATAGCATTGTACGGGAGATCTCCTTCGACCACCTCGAAAGTGACCAGCTCGGTGTGGAAGTTGTCCGAGTCGCCGAAGGTAACGGGCAGGACCACTTGCCCAAGAGGGGTGGTTGAGCTTCTAGGTACGATCCTGAAGAACGGAACCGCTATATTCTTAACCTTCGACCGGGAATCTGTGATCCGCCGAAAGCGCTACTCGAGTAGATTGAGGAGCTGCCTCGCCAACTATGACTCGCCCGACCATGGTATTGCTGATGGTCGGGGTCACGACCAAGGCGGTTTTCAGGTCCCTGGCCATACCTTGGGGAGCATCATCCCAAGAAAAGGTGATCGTGGCCCCAGCCCACTTACAGCGCTGGTCGACAGGCCTCCCGACGGTAGCTTGATAGACGGTGCATGCAGCAGCCTTGAGCTCATGCGGGACTGGTATGTTGATGAGCTGCCAAAGATGACATCAATCCGGTGGTCACCCTGCTGGAACTCCAGGTCGAGGTCTGTACCAGCATTTACCATGTCGGGTTGTTCGCCTTCCTTCGGAAGCATGGGCATCTCACCACGCCCATCATAAAAAGCATCCAGCTTATTCTGCCAAGCCCTGTAATTTCGCAGATCGTGGCCTAGGGCCCTGTGAAATAGGCAGAACTTTGATTCATTGAACCTGGGGCGCACTTCGGTATCCTGCGATCGTGCGTCGGTTCGCTGTGGCCCAGATCGGCGATTCCCCTGCTGGGGTCGTTGCGATGCCTGTTGCGGACGTGGCCAGCCTCGTCGAGGTCGGGGCTCTTCCTGGGCTGGTTCCCGCACCTCCATCACCTCACGCTGGCCGTTCGCCGCAATGATCACACGTGGCCTACCACCACCAATCTTGCGATCCCTTTTCCACTTCTTGGCGGTTGCTCCCGGGTCGGCGTTTTTGGTGTTGGACGGACCAGCCTCTCCTGGGTTAAGACCAAGCTTACATTGGTCATAGTCGCGCTTACAGCGGACCGCATCATTTGTGTCCGCGTACCGTTCCGCCATACGAAACAACTTGTTGATGCTGAGCCTCACCGTGATCTCCAGGTCCTCGGTGAGGCGTCGATCACGGACACCAAACTTGAAGGCCTTGATCACAGCCTCGTCAGAGACGCTCGGGATTAAGTTCCTCATGCGGATGAATCGTCGCACGAAGTTGTGGAGCGGCTTGTTCTTACCCTGGATAATACGATCCAGGTCTTTCTCTCTTCTTGGCCGCTCATAACAACTTTGGAAGTTGGAGCGAAGGGCATTTCAAATTTGGAGCCATGATCGAAAGGAACCGGGATTCTGGTTGAAGAGCCAGGTATGTGTGGCACCATCCAATACAGTCGGGAGGTAATTGGCCATTACAGCCTCGTCTCCCCCGGCCGCCAAAATGGCGGTTGAATAAATCGACAGAAACTCGTCGGGGTTCTTCGTCCCGTCGAATCGTTCTATCAATGCTGGCTTGAACCGAGCCGGCCAACGCACCCGACGAAGGTCATTAGAGTAAGCCGAACAGCCATAAGCTGGAATTGGAGCACATCCAGAGAGGTGGTCACTGCCGCTGGACTCAGAGTCGCGGTCGCCTCAATGGCCGGATCTACGACCAAGTTGGTCGTGGTGATGGGCATGGGCATCACCTGGAAGGTACCGCAGGCGATCGTGAACCCTGCGACGCCTTGGCAGAATGTCTGGTGAAAGACTTCCAGATAGGCCGCTGCTGGAATGAGAGCTGCTATAGCTCTGTTGACGCCGAACGCCTTCCGGGGTCATGTTCAAGGGTTGACGACGCGGAGGAGTCCGGGACGAATCCTAGGATTGCTGACGCGAAGGCGATCGACGAAGGCACCGACGCCGACGCGAGGAGTTGTCGTCACTCTTTAGGAGCGGGACCCAGAGTGCTGACTTTGGTGCTGCGGAGGTATGGCCTCGGTCGCAGCTTTATCGAGCTCATCAGCGAGAGCTCGGCCAAAAAGTTCCAACCTCACTTGGTCGGGATCAGTCATAACCCAGGCAATGACGCAGAGGCATTCACCCAAGCGGGGAAGCTTGGAACGTCTGGACAAGGTACCGACCTTCTCCTGTTCCTCTTGCCGGAGGGCAGTTATAGCTTGGTTGATGGCGACCTGGACCATTTGGCAAGCATCCTTAGGTGTCCTTGGGTCGTGATCCTCCACCTCCACGCGCGCCTCGGCTGGATGCCATGAAGACAAATGGTTCACACAGCGGCAGTGAGGGCGAAAACAGGGACGTGGAGTTGCCATGCTTAGGGACCGCATCCGAGTCTGAACTCACTGAATGTCCTTCAACAGGGCGCGCCATGCTTCTGAGGTCCTGATGTTGTTCCTCCGAATGAGTGAAGCTCTCGGACCCCACGGTGGGCGCCAACTGTCGACGATCAGGATCGCCTGACCACAAATGTGTATCGGGGTTAGTGAGAATGAGGGACCCAAAACTGACTTCACTCACCGAAGGGAATGGTTCGTCGCTCTGTTGGTCGAGGGAAAGGGAAAAAGAGTGAGACACCGAGAATTATACTGGTTCGAGCCCCTGTGAAGGTAATAGCTCTACTCCAGTCTTACCCTGAGGCGGAAAATTTCACTATATCTGATTAAAAGAGTTGTTCTCTAGCTCGAGACTTTGTGATCTATGGGTTTGTGTATTCTGCGTATGTAGCTGAAACTGTTCCTTGTCTGTCCCCCGACAATGCTCGTCTTAGGAGATTTTATACCCCTCCCAGCCGTTACCAGAAATGGTCGGGAGGAATTCTCGGAGTAGTGGCTTCATGCGCACTAAACGTGGGTTGTAACTGTTCCGGATTTGTTGCCCACGACTGGCTTAACTCCAGCATTCAAGGGTCTTGATAACCGTCGATTGAATGCACGTTCTGGATCCCGAGCTTGACCTCCCCGAGCGGAAAATGAATCCTTGCCCCCCTAGCTCAAGGTCGTGCTGGAGCCGCGCAGCCTAGGTCGTGGTCGGAAACCTTGCGGCTCTAGCTCGAGCTAGGGGCCTCGTTGACCATGCGTTGACTTGTCAGAGATTTCCCAATCCCCGACAAGATGGCTCTTGTCTTGTGCTTGAGTCTCATCATGTGTTGATGTCCCAATCTTACTTGCCCTAACTCAACTTTTATTGGTTGCTTTTCTTATGCATGGTGTTGACATTTGTGAACATGTTTTGCAAATAGTCGAGAGTCATGCACTTTCTCTTCTTGGTTATTTTTAGTTGCATGAGGCTAATATCTGGAAATGTGTTTTGTAAATAGTTAAACCTCATGCATTTGGTTTCTTAGAATATGACTAGAGTTTACAAATATATTTTGCAAATTGTTAGAGATCATTAGTTGATCATCACATAGCTAAACAAGAATTCATGCTTGTTCTTGGTTGCTATTCCTTGCATATTGTTAACATTTGCAAATGTGTTTTGGAAATAGTTAGAGCTCATGCATTTGCTTTTGTAAGCATATGATTGATGTTTGCAAATTGTTGAATTTCACGCAATGATCATTGTTTTATGGTTTCTTATAGGCATGGAATGATTTCTCTATGAAATCATTCTTTTTCTCTGAATCGGCACTACTACCACGTTAATGTTGGTACTATCGCAATGTTAATGTAGGTACTACCGCAAGTTTGATATTACCGTTCCCTGGGAGCAGTAGTTATTTTCTTAGAGAGTGTGTTTTTCCCTGAGTTTGAATTCTGGCACTATCGTGGTTCAAGGGCCGGTACTACCGATGGTCCGATAGTTCTGCTATTTAGTTGCAAGTACATATTTTCCAGAAAGTGTAATTGTTAGAGTTTTTGTGTTATATTGAAATATCTATAGCTTTTTAAATCTTGAAATTGGGTGGGAGTTGTAACTCTCTTGATAAGCTTTTCATAGAGTCGAAGAACACCAAAATTGGACTTCGAAGTAAAAAGTTATGATATTTTTATTGATTAAAATGTTGGCACTATCGATTTTACATACCGGTAGTGCTGTCCTATCGGCACTACCACTGAATACATGAGGTAGTTATTTTTCAGAATGGTGTTTCAAAGTTGTTTATCGCTTTATATGTCAGTAGTGTCAAGGCATCAGAGCAACGGATAGTTTTATTGCATCTAATGCCCAGAACTATCTGTTGCCTTTGAGGCCAGTATTACTGGGTTTACATAGGCAGTAGTATCGGATTTTGGCTAAAAAGTTAGGATTTCACTCCAACGACTTGTTTCTTTGTGAGACTATAAAAGGGCCTGTGCTAGGACGTTTTGGCTGATGTTCTTGCATCCATTTGAGGCATATAGTTAAGAGTAAAACCTCTAGTACTCATAAAGCTATGTTTGAGTGATTTGAGAAGCATTTGAGCTTGAGTTTATTGTTCGATGACTATTGGTGTTCTATTTGCTTTCTCTTGAGCTAGTGCAAGTCTCTTCTTTCAATTGTGTATGTGTTGCACCTTGTGAGCAAAGAGAGAGTCTCTAGTTGCATGTGTTGCATCTAGAGAAATATTGAGTATCCTTGTGCATGTGTTGCACTTGGTGAGGACCAAGTAAGAGGCTTGACCAATTACTCTTGGTGTTTGCCGATACCTAGATGTTGCGAAATCGTCGTGGTACAATGATTTTCTCAAGAAGATTGTGAGAAGATCTGGCAAATTGTGAAAGTTGGAGGTCGCCTACCCGGAAGGGGCAGGAGCTACCACTAGTGAAATTGAGGTGCTTGGCTTAATTAGTAAAGCCGGTCTAATTTGTTTGGGCTTACCTCAATGTGGATTAAGAGAGACCGGCAAGTCTCTGAACACCATGGTAAAAATATCGTGTGTCATTCTTTGGTTTGCTTCTTATTGCTTATTTATATTATTTTAATTTACATTTATAGAATTGAATTGCTTGCTTGTCAACCTAGATTGCAAACCTTGATCAATTTAGGTTGTTGGTATACATAGTTGAGACTAGTTGATTTAGGCTTTAATTAGACAAAATCATTTTTATTTAAGCTTCCACATATAAACTCGGTTTTGACGAAAGAGGATTTTAAAATCGCCTATTCACCCCCCTCTAGTCGGCATCTCAATCTTGCAAAAGATATAGGCACACTGTTGATTACCGATGTCCTGAACCGTATTGGTTAGGTTATCTATCTTCTCCTATAGCTGCTGTTTGCCCGTCGCCATTTGCTTGATAATGGATTCCAACAACTTGGTGACTGGGTCATCAATGCTCTCGCTCGACATGGTAGTGAAACAATCTGATACCAAGTTATCACGGGTAGAAGAAGAAAGAAGATAATATTTGTGAGAGGTGGCTGGCCATGGCCTTGAACTCCTGCTATGCGATGGGGAAGCTATGATGTGGCTGCCGCGTTGCAGGTGCAAGGCGCACATCCTGAACAGAGGAGATGCAAATTGGGGCAATTTTCTCTATATCTTTTCCTTTTCCAACCAATAATTTGAGCTCTTTATTTATAGAGCTCAGTTCCTAAACAAGGAAACTAAAAACAATCAAACCGAATCTGTTTCTAACTTAAACAATGCAGTTTCCTAATTGTATACGTGACCAAATTAGAAACTAAGCAAACTGAATTGGAAACTAATGCAACGGAAATAGATAAGGCTTAACGTCCCATCTTGATCTGTTGGATTATTTGGGCCAAGCCCACTTAATTGAGACAAATAAATCCTAGAAAATCTCAAAGGCCCATTCATGAGGAGGCATGTGTGCAAGCATTAGTCCCATATTGCTTGTGGAGGTGGAGGATGACCAATTTATAAGGGAGAGTTCTCTCCACCTTCCTAGAACCATGTGGGAGAAAGGAGAAAGCCCACACGCTGCCGCCGCCCGCTTCCGGGCTCGGGCATCGGGGGGCGGGGCGCGAAAGCGTCTTGGCACTGCATGAATGGTCCGCGAAATCCAGTCAGTGGCCTTGCGCAGACGCAGCCTCCTTTGCGTCTATTCTTTTTGCTACTCGGGAGACACCGTTTAAAGATGAGATACGGACTCAGTAACGAGACTCCGATCGTGGCACGTCCTCGAGTCACGTTCGATCACGGTTACGAGTAACCCTATAAATACTGCGTCGTGCACCGTGTAGAGGAATACGCGCGAGATAGTACACATCGCTAGGGTTTTGCCACCTCTCGCCTCGCCGCCGACGTCGTAATCTTCTCCATCCCGAAAGTGCCGACGTGCATCTGCGCATCGGGAGAGCGGTCTCCGGAACCCTTCGTCTTGAGATCCTGCACCGGAGAGGGCGAATAAGGTTTTAGGAAGCGCTCACGCGATCGCTTTCAAGATCGTCACCACAGCTCGTCTTCCTATTCCTGCTGCTGGACGTCGTCGTAGCCAGCGGCTCCTGCGATGCGTCGTCACCAACGTCAACTTCGTCAACACTGCAACCGCATCTACTACGTCAACACCGCAACCGCAACCGCATCGCAACAAGCCGTCATCCTCTTCTGCTCAGTACGTTCAATATGTCCTAACCTCGTGGTTAATCATGTTTATCAAGATGATCATGATGTTCGTGCTATCTAGTATGTTAGAGATATACATGCTAGTTTACATCATCTTCGTTCATGATTTATATTCAGAATTTAATCTGGAAAATGTCTAACTTCTCAACAATCCAAAAACCTTATTGTAGACAATTTCTAGATTATCAATGGCTGGTTTTGCCGACGCACTGAGGCCGGAGAAATTCTCTGGTGTGCACTTTAAGATGTGGCAAGTCAAGGTCACGCTCAGCTTACGGCTATGAATGTATCGGGTTAGTAAAGGCAAACTGAAGGTGATCTCTCGCCGAAAGCGTAAGAGTTTCACGGATGCCAATACTCTCTTCGTAGGATGCATTCTTAGCGTTCTTGCCGACCGTCTGTGTGATGTGTACATGCACATAACAGACCTTGAAAGGTCTTGTGGGATACTGCTTCAACGCCAAGTTCGATTGCATCGGATGCAGGGCAATGAACTATATGTCATGGAGAACTTTCATGACTATAAGATGGCTGATAATCGCTCTGTTGTAGAGCAAGCCCATGAGATACAGTGCATTGTCAAGAAACTCGAACTCCTAGAATGTGTCTTACCTGATCCTTTTGTGGCCAGTTGCATCATTGCAAAACTGCCTCCCTCGTGGAGGAGTTTCGGCACTACTCTAAAACATAAGAGGACAAAGATATCAGTCGAAACCTGATAGTGTCCCTAGATGTTGAAGAGAAGGCTCGGGCTAAGGATTTCAATGGTAAAGGAGCCGAGGGCCAGTCCAGCGCCAACATGGTTCAGAAGAACTACGGCAAGAACAAAGGGAAAAATAAGCCTAACAAGACTACCAACTTCAAGAAGAAGAAGATGAACAAGGCTAAGCTGCCCTGCTTCACATGTGGTGAGGTCGGACACTTTTCCAAGGAATGTCCCGATCGTGCGCAGACCGTCGAGGAAAAAGGCCAACAGGATGACGCCCAAAGGTCAACAAATGACTGCTAGCAATCTGCCGAGACGCAGGTATGGTAATTTACCTTCAGATTCTCGATTTGATCTTCGGTTGGTGGATTGATACGGTGCTAACGTTCATGTGTTCGACATCAATATGTTCTCTTCTTATCAGGTCATTCGGGATTCCTCCGTCCGATGGGGAATGGGTCACATGCTTCGCTCATGGCACCGCATGTGGATCCAAGTTCACTTCGGGAAAGATCGTGCGGTGAGAACGTGCAGCATGTCCTTCTATCAACAAGAATCTCGTTAGTGGCTCCCTTCTATGCAGAGATGGGTTTAAGGTAGTGTTAGAGTCCAATAAAATAGTTGTGTCCAAGCATGGACTATTTATTGGTAAAGGCTATGAGTAAGGAGGCTTGTTCCGCTTTTCCTTTCAGATTTCAATAATAAGTCTGTGAACCATATATGTGATAGTGTTAATGATGATCACGAGTACTTGGCACTCTCGTTTATGCCACATTAATTTTGGTCTTATAAATCGCTTTCAAAGCATGAGTTTAATTCGAATTTCACTATTGCCAAAGGTTCTAAGTGCCATAGTTGTGTGCAATCGAAGCAACCTCGAAAGCCTCACAAGGCGGTGAGGAGAGGAACTTGGCACCTCTAGAACTCATACATTCGATCCGTCTTGAGATGAATGGTGTGTTGACAAAGGGTGAAAGAGATATTTCATGACATTGATTGATGATGTGACTAGATTTTGCTATGTTTACTTGTTGAAAACTAAGGACGAGATGCTAGACTACTTTAAAATCTATAAAGCTGAAGTTGAAAATCAACTAGAGAGAAAGATCAAACGTCTTAGGTCGGATCGTGGTGGCGAATTTTTTCCCAAAATCTTTGATGATTTCTGTGCGGAACATGGTATTATTCATGAGAGGACACCTCCCTACTCGCCCGAATCAAACGGGATTGCCGAGAGGAAAAACCGCACGCTGACTGACTTGGTGAACGCCATGTTAGACACTGCTGGTTTATCTAAGGCATGGTGGGGGGAGGCTGTGTTGACTTCATGTCATGTCCTGAATAGAGTTCCCAACAGAAACATGGAGAAGACCCCTTACGAGAAGTGGGTTGGAAGAAAACCATCACTTTCTTACTTGCGCACATGGGGATGCTTGGCGAAAGTCAATGTACCGATTAACAAAAAGCGTAAGCTCGGGCCTAAGACAGTGGATTGTGTCTTTTCGATATGCTCGGTGAGCATCGCTTATAGATTTTTAGTAGATAAATCTGATGTGCCTGATATGTATGTTGATACTATTATGGAGTCTCGTGATGCTACGTTTTTTGAGAATATATTTCCGATGAAAGATATGCATAGCACTTCTAGATTTTCTTCTGAGATAATTCCTGAGACTATTACACCTGTTGAGTCTTCTGAGCAATCACTTGAGAAAATCCTAGAGGAGGATGACAATGAAGCTCCTAGAAAGAGCAAGAGACAGAGGATTGAAAAATCCTTTGGCAATGATTTCATTGTGTACCTTGTGGATGATACTCCCACGTCCATTGCAGAGGCATATGCATCTCCAGATGCAGATAATTGGAAAGAAGTTGTCCAGAATGAGATGGACTCGATTCTCGCCAATGGGACTTGGGAGGTGTTGAACGGCCCTATGGTTGTAAACACATGGGTTGTAAGTGGGTGTTCAAGAAAAAGCTTAGGCCCGATGGTACTATTGAGAAGTACAAGGCTCGGCTTGTGGCTAAGGGTTACACCCAAAAATAAGGCGAAGATTTCTTTGATACTTATTCATTGCTAGAATAACCACCATTCGAGTATTACTTTCCTGGTGCCTCATATGGTCTTCTCGTTCATCGATGGACGTGAAGATGACTTTCCTTAATGGAGAGTTAGATGAGGAAATCTACATGGAGCGACTGATGGGTATGTAGTAAAGGGTCAAGAGAGCAAGGTGTGTAAATTATTGAAATCTTTGTATGGCACCAAACAAGCACCTAAGCAATGGCATGAGAAGTTCGACACCACTTTGACCTGCGAACTTTGTCATTAATGAGGCCGATAGATGTGTGTACTATCGCTATGGTGGGGTGAAGGAGTTATATTGTGCCTTTATGTGGACGATATCTTGATCTTTGGCACAAATATTGATGTGATCAATGAGGTCAAGTCTTTTCTATCAAAGAAATTTGATATGAAAGATCTCGGGAGAAGGCGATGTAATTCGAACATCAAGCTTATTAAGGATGAGAGTGGGATTACTCTTTCGCAATCCCACTATGTGGAGAAGGTCTTGAGCCGGTTTGGCTTTATGGACACAAGCCCTCTCCCTCCTTATGATCCCAAATGTAACACCGAGAAAGAATAAGAGAATTGGCTTAAACCAAATGAGATATTCTCAGTTGTCGGTTCGCTCATGTATCTTGTTGGTGCAACGAGACTGACATATCATTTGTTTGTGAGCAAATTGAGTAGGTTCATGTCAAACCGGGTTCAGATCATTGGCATGCACTTGAAAGGGTAATGCGCTATTTGAAAGGTACTATGAGTTATGCGATTCACTATTCAGGCACCGCAAAGGTGCTTGAGGGATACTGATGACTAAACGGATTTCGATGTAGATGAGCTCTATGCCACCACGGTGGATATGTGTTTACCATTGGTGGTGGTGCAAAGGTCATGGAGGTCCTACAAGCAGACCATCTTGACAAGGTCAACCATGGAGGCAGAGCTCATCGCTTTAGATCTGACCATTGAGAGGCAGATTGGTGCGTGAGCTCTTGATGGACTTGCCGGTGGTTGAAAAACCGATACCGGCTATCCTTATGAACTGTGATAATCAATCTGTGATTGCTAAAGTGAAACGGTGCTAAGGATAATGCGAAGTCATCAAGACACGTTAAAAGACGATTGAAGTCTGTCAGAAATTGAGAAACTCCGGAGTAATAAGTGTGACTTATGTTCAAACAGATAAAAACTCGAGATCCTTTACGAAGGACTATCACGGAATGTGATAGAAGGTGCATCGAGGGAGATGGGTATGAGACCCATATAAGTTGCAATAGTGGTAACCTAGCCTTTGTGATTGGAGATCCCGTGAATTGGGTCCTGGGTAAAACAAGCTATTGGCGAACTGAGGAGAGTAATCTGTTACCCCCTCTAAGTGAAGATGCAATACTCTCAAAATACTGTAAGGCAGGATGGCGATATGCCTTAATGTGTTTCTATTAGCTATAACTAGCGAAGATGTCGTTTCTCTGAGCATTCTTGAAAGAACACACCTATATGAGCCCGATTGTCTAAAAGTCGCGATCTATGAGACTTGGGTGATCTCTAGTAAGCTCATGAAGAGACCATGGAGTACGACTCATATGCTCCACTGCGGAGAAGGCTACTTGGCAGCCGTGTGTCGATTATGATTTTGAGTGAAACTGTTCACACAAAACTTGCAATTCAAGGCATAGTCCATTGTTCAAGTTGTGGATGGGTGTAGCTTGGAGCTCTAGGCGTAAGTTCAACTTAATACTCGCTAAAACGCCGTATATTAAGCAAGTAGTGAGTATTGGTAAATCTCTAAATGGACCTTGAGATCTGGTGGGGGATTGTTGGATTATTTGGGCTAAGCCCACTTAATTGAGACAAATAAATCCTAGAAAATCTCAAAGGCCCATTCATGAGGAGGCATGTGTGCAAGCATTAGTCCCATATTGCTTGTGGAGGTGGAGGATGACCAATTTATAAGGGAGAGTTCTCTCCACCTTCCTAGAACCATGTGGGAGAAAGGGAGAAAGCCCACACGCTCGCCTCGCCTCGCCGGGCGGGCTCGGGCACGGGAGGGGGCGCGAGCGCACGGCACTGCATGAATGGTCCGCCGAATCCGTCCAGGGCCTTGCGTGAGACGTAGCCTCCTTTGCGTCTATTCTTTTGCTACTCGGGATAGACGCGTTTGCGTATGAGATACGGACTCAGAATGCAGACTCCGATCGTGGCACGTCCTCGAGTCACGTTCGTCACGATTACGAGTAACCCTATAAATCTCGCTGTCGTGCACCCGTGTAGAGGAATACGACGATAGTACACATCGCTAGGGTTTTGCCACCTCTCGCCTCCGCGCCGGCGTCGTAATCTTCTCCATCCCGAGTGCCGACGCAGCATCCGCAATCGGAGAGCAAGTCTCCTAACCCTTCGCTTCGAGATCCCGCACCGGAGAGGGCGAATAAGGTTTTGGGAAGCGCCCGCGATCGCTCAAGATCGTCACCACAGCTCGTCTTCCTGTTCCTGCTGCTGGACGTCGTCGTAGCCAGCGGCTCCTGCGATGCGTCATCACCAACGTCAACTTCGTCAACACTGCAACCGCATCTACTACGTCAACACCGCAACCGCAACCGTATCGCAACAAGCCGTCATCCTCTTCTGCTCAGTACGTTCAATCTGTCCTAACCTCGTGGTTAATCATGTTTATCAAGATGATTATGATGTTCGTGCTATCTAGTATGTTAGAGATATACATGCTAGTTTCTGTCATGCTGTTCATGATTTATATTCGAATTTAACTGGAAAATATCTAACTTCTCAACATGATCTGCATATGGGCTAGTTGCGCTAGTTGGCTTATACCTCCTAGCGTATGTTATGCCCCACACGACACTGGGCTTCTCATTTTCTTATGGAACTGTAAACAATGACATTTGGAGGTGCTCTACACTAATATAACCCTTCAATTCACTATTCAAGCTTTCACTTCTCTGGGTACTACTCGTATAAACTGTTTCGTCCATATGCTAGTGCCATTGGTGCCTTTACTCAAAAAGCCACTGAAGTCATTTAAGTTGCAGTAAATCCAAGCTTTTTAAAATCTGTTTGCAAATCTACTATTGTTATTGTTAACTAAATCTCACTTTAGACAAAAGAACATAATCACTACAAAAAACAGGGGAAAATTCGTGGGTTTTTTTTAAATTCGTGGGTCAAAAAACCCACAATTTACATATTTAAATTCGCCGGTTTACAAAGACCCACGTCCCACGATTTAATTAAATTAAATGGGCCCATATTGCATCTAATTTAAAAAGTTAACCTAAGGCGCCCTTAAGCTTCTCTTCTCTCTTTCTCTCTCTCTCTCTTGATCTCTCTTCTCTCCCTCTCACCACCCATTTCACGCCTTGCCCGCCCCCACGCCCGCCTCGCCTCCCTCCTCGCCTGTGCCCGCCGCCATGCCTCGCCCACGCTGCCGCGCGCCTCCCGCCTCCTAATAGATCCTTGAGTTTTTTGGTCAGATTTGTTTTGTTTATGCTCTAAAGACTATTTTCATTCATCATGTAACCTTGCATCGATCCTGTGATGAAACTTTAAGATGCCTTAGGCGTCCGATATTGGAGGAGAACGAAGGATACAAGTGCCCACCACATATTTATGTAAGTTCTACTCCTCCGGTCACAAATAATTGTCATTTTGCACGTAGGTGCACTTAAATTTTGAAATTTTGATTATTAATATCTTTTAAAATATTTAAATTGGATACATAAAAATCATATATGTAGATTCGTCTCTAAAAGTACTTTCATAATATTATAATTTTATTGGGGTTTATAAATACATTATAATAGAAAGTGGTTAAAGCTACATTTTGAACACCATGTTGATATCTAGAATGATAACTAATTGTGACGAGAGGAGCATCTTATAACCGGTTGTGTAAGCGCTCATTGACTTCGATGTGGTGAATCTTTTAACTTCGTAAAGCGAAACTTTGAGGGAAATCAAGAACCTAATGCCAAGAACAAAAGAAGAACTTACGGAGATAAGCGGCATCGACAAGTAATGACTTTACTCATAATACATTCAAGAATTAGTAGTGTTGATGATGCGATTCTCCGAGGTAGAACATGGATTATATTGTTTGATTGATTATCTATCCTAAAAGTGTCGTGTGATTGATTGATTATCTATCCTAAAAGTGCCGTGTGAATCTCCGAGGTAGAACATGGATGTGTGATTGATTATCTATCCTAAAAGTGCCGTTGGATGTGTGATTGATTATCTAAGGATCTGCTAGAATGTCTTCTTTTGGTTTGAGAGATTGATATATATATATATATATTATAAGTGCAAATGCTTTTTTGTCTGCTGAGTGGATGTCCTATTTACTAGAGAGGTCATGCCGAAATTTTGTATATTTTGGTGACTTAGTTTTTGTTGAATTATGATCCAAATTCAGAAGAAGGCTAACTTCTGTCGGAGCGGAACGGAGGCCCGTCGCGGTACGGATGGTTGTTATTCTTGACCTAGGTCATTGCCTTATATATGTTCATCTTGTAAGCCGTCGCGAGTTGATCTCTCCAGCGATTTGTAAACACTCTTGAAAATAGTGAAATTTGCTTGGTCGATGCTGTGGTTTTTACCTTCGCATTGGAAGGGTTTTTCCACGATTAAATCCGGTTCAGATATATGTTATTTCTGCTTTTCGAGTTTGGAAAATGGGCTAGTAATCTTTGCTATAATTTGGGTATCAAATTACCAAAATAATGATCGAAATGACATCAATGAAATACAAGTCGGATGGGTGGTCATCACCGTGATATATATATTTTTTTGTATAATGGCCGATAAATTCATAGGCCACTTAAAACCCACAATTTAACAGTTAAATTGTGGTTTTTAGCCCACAATTTAATGATTAAATTGTGGGTTTTTTTCAACCCACAATTTAATCGTTAAATTGCGGGTTTTTTCAAGAACTCCACTAATTTAATATAAATTGTGGGTACCTACAATTTAATTGATTAATTTCGTCGAGTTAAATTCGTGAACTAAATTGACGGTTTGCCCACGATTTAACTTAAATTCATGGGTTTTTGGCCCACGAATTTTTCCCTGTTTCTTGTAGTGAATAGGATAGCCACTTCCTTTGATATAGCCAAACATATATTTTATAAATGTGATACACTGCAAGTTTTGATGAGTACAAACATACTCACCCATGTTTGTTGATATTCAGATAATGAAGAAGTTGAGTTCCCTGACGATTCCTATTTTATCGTAGGTTTCGGGTAATACAGTGATGGCTATTTCTAGGATTAATCTTTATTGGCTGCCTGTGGATATTTTAGGTTGAGGAGTACCGCTGGATTTTACTGTCTTATTTCGCTACCTTTTCGTTGCATTTTTATTTGGCCAAGGCCCTTTTATTTTAAGAACCATATAACTTTTGTATAAATATGACCTATTCTTTTATCTCCACATCATATTAAGCATGGATATAATGATAATTCTTGAATATGTGTACTAGCCACTGATCCTAGGATTAGTATAGTGTAACATCCCAAAAATTTTAAAACTAAGAAAAATAGAAATTTTGAAATTTAAAATGGTATTAAATAAAAATTTAAATCGGAATCAAGATTTTGATTTAAAATACTATATTTTTCTTCACTTTCTTGAATTTTGGTGCTTAAGAAAATCTTTTATCTTAATGGATTTCTAGTTCTCTACAATGTAAAACCCAAATCCCATAAGAAATAAATTCTGAAAAAAGTTATATAAATCTCAAGTCAACTCAAGGTCATCTCCAAAAACTTTCAAAGTCATGTGAACTCAATTAAAGTCAAAAGGAAATCAAAGAAAGAAATAAAATAAATACAATCTTATCGATGCCAAAATTTTTATAAATTAAATATAAAATATCTTGATTTCAAATTTTAAAAGAAAATATAAAATCCATGAGGAACCTCTAAAAATGTTTTGAAAATAAATAATCAAAATTATTGCAATCAGAAAATAAAAAACCCAATAAATCCAAAGCAATCTTGGCAATGTCAGAATTTTATAAAAATAAATATAACTGATCATCACCTAATTTTTTTAATTTCTAATAATAATTAGTATTACCCAGAAAAAGGTTCATATAAAATAAAATTTAGTTGATGTATCGGAAGAATGAAAAATAGGAAAACAAGAATTTGAGCACAGTGGCTTGTCAGAATTTTTATAAATTCTGTGAAGATTTTTTTG
Organism: Guadua angustifolia; assembly: GCA_036346375.1. Classification (NCBI taxonomy): domain Eukaryota; kingdom Viridiplantae; phylum Streptophyta; class Magnoliopsida; order Poales; family Poaceae; genus Guadua; species Guadua angustifolia. The sequence continues at coordinate 47,785,373 of CM070515.1, forward strand.
ACCTGAAATTTTTATAGTATATTCAGAATTATCCAAGGATTACTGAGAAACATTATCAGAAATTCCCGCCAAGATATAACCTTCATTTAAGGCTCGACATTTTGCATCATTTCAATAAAATAGTGCTTTACCCTGTAGCCAGCCCCACTTGACAATCACTAAGTTCATCTTCTCCAGCAGTTCTTCTTCTGCCAAAGCTGTCAAGGCAATTGAAGCCCAATCAACTCACTGTCACAGTAATGAAAAGCCAATCGATTCACTTTTTTATTTTTCATCCAAAATTCTAAAATCTCGCCAAAATTTTGAATTTGGGTAGCCATCGAGATATAGTCCAAAAAAAATTTGAAACCTTGCTCGTGAACCTCGTTCGTGATTTTGGATCCAAGTGATTCATTCACTTGAACCATCCACCGTTCCACCTCAGACTCGCACTTCAGTATGCAAGTGGTTTAATTTGATGGGATTTCCCCTTCTTTGAAGATAACTAGTAGATATGTGCGCTACACTGCACCGATCATAATATCGTTCATTTGGCGAAGATCAAGCATAAAATGGTTTAGGAATCACACCTAACAGAAAAGGACTGGCTAATAATAAACCTATAATTGAGCCAACATTAATATATCTCAGCATTAATGTGGCTTATACTCGAATATAATACTAACCAAAAGGGGCCGGAAAAATGATTAAAAGCTATGTTACAAAGCCCAATGACCTATGGGAGCTAGCTTTCTACCTTAAACACACGTACAACAAATACAACAGTCTGACCAAATTAAATAGCCTAATAAAGCTAGATGCATTCGTGGTTACGGGCCGACTATAGTAAATGCTGTAAAAATGTTGCTCATACAGGTATTTGTCAGGTATTATATCTTTGATCAGCCTCGGTTCAACATCAATCATGATTTCCTTTATTAACTATATCATTTCTATTATCCATGGTAATTAACTGGAAAGGCAAACCCTCTCCTCCCTAATTGGAGGACAAAAACAAAACAAAGTTGAAACATAATATTTACCAAGCATTTAAGCCAATGGAGGAATTGCACTGAATGAAAACAGTACCTATCTATGGACGAGTCAATTTAATCTTTTCATCTGAACCTCAGCTATTCATTGCCGAAGCTTATGGTTAGGCTAAGATAATAAGACACAGAAGAGTAATAAAGACATGAGTAACTATACCACTAACCTGTCATTAGCCAGTTACACTAAAAGGAATACACGATCCTCGCACTGGCTTCTTCTTTAGCTATATAAGAACCTCCTGTGCATCGGAGCAATAGAATGAACCGAGCACATAAAAGAATAGCGCACACATAAGAGAAGATAGAAAAGTTTTCTGACCATTGAGAGAACTCTAAAGATTAAGAAGAAAGAGATAAGAGAAAATTTGATATGCAAGGCATTGCTAACATGTCTAAAGATGGGCTTGTGATTTTGCACACATAAAGAATGACTTGTGCTCAATTGTGATTTGTGCTTATTTGGTTGAATCAAGTTGTTCTAAAAGATCTTATAGCCTCCATATTTATACCTACAAAATCTATCAATACAATTTTCATGTGACAAGTCTAAATACTTACTTGTACATTTGTAGTCAAAATTTAAAACAAATCACTCAACGCATTCTAAAAACGAAAATAAAAAAGGAGTATCTTGGTACGTAATAACGTAGCAACAAGAGTCGGAATGAAAACAGACATAAATAAAAATCCTGAGTGTGACGCCAAAGGGATAAGTGAAGATTAAGGAAAAACGATACATTTGTTATGCACGAGCGGCCTGCATATTATAATACGTGCATTTTAGCCGAGGCAGCGAAAGAACGTTCTCTCTTCACAACGTCTCGTTTTGTCATGTTCATCCAGCTAACTACAAATAAACATCTTTTTCTTTCAAACAATCTCATTAGTTGGCAAGTCAAATAAACCTATTCCTTATATATCTCTCTCAACAAATATTTAAGTTCCAAATGTTTGTCCCAAGTGAAAACTACACCGGGAGATTCGCATTTTTGGAAAGGTCTCTTGAAGGTCAAGGATGATTTTTTGCGTTGTGGATCTTTTCGGATAAGAGATGGTTCACAAGCTAGGTTTTGGGAGGACTCTTGGGTGGATTCCACACCACTTAAGGTTCAATTCCCAAGCCTTTATAATATTGCCCATTACCCTCATGGTACTGTTCAAAAGGTTATGACCCGAATACCACCGAATATTTCTTTTTCGAGATTATTAGTTGGGAATAAATTGACGGCTTGGTATAATCTTATAGCGAAATTAGCTCATTATCACCTTACAGATGGAAAGGATATTTTTCATCTGGGATCTACATAGAAATGGGCGAGTTCTCAGACGATCTATGTATGTGTATTTCATGAACGAGTACCCCTTTTACTGTCGAGTCATTTGGAAGTTGAAAGTTCCTTTAAAATTAAAATCTTCCTCTGGGTTTTACAACGAGGAGTTCTTTTAACAAAAGATAATCTCGCTAAACGGTGTTGGCAGGGGAATATGAAATGTTGTTTCTGTAATTGTAATGAAACAATTCAACATTTATTTTTTGATTGCCATCACTCGCAGACAATTTGGCGAATTGTGAGCGTTGCTACTAGATTATCACCGCCAAAATCTATTGTTCATATGCTTGATAGTTGGTTAACAGGCATTGATAAGGGTGAACAAAAACTGATTTTAGTGGGGGGTGCTGCTCTTCTATGGGCTATTTGGCGCACACGCAATGATCTCATCTTTGAAAGCAAACAATATTCTTCCTTTATGCAGGTTATCTTCAAGGGAACATACTGGCTACGGTTTTGGGCGCTATTGCAGATGACAACAACGAGGAACTCATCCGATTGGCAAGCAGGGGCATTGGAGGTAAATGCGCTTTAGATACTTTGCCAAGGCTGGATGGAGGAGCAATTATAGACTTTGCTTTTAATTTTAAGTTCCCTTTCCCTTTGTTTTTTTAGTCATTCATGACTCATAGCTATGGCCTGTGTAAACTCGGTTGTGTGCAATCGCAGAGACCGGATTGTTATCCTTTATCAAAAAAAATCTCTCTCACCACAAAGAGGCAAACAGCAATAAATCTACACTAATAGCGTCTTGTGTCATGATGTGGATATTTTTAAAAAATTTTCTGGAAAAAGGAAAAATAGCAGCAGATATGTATGAACAGCTCCTTTGAATTTAAGTAAGACTATGAACACCAGCAAAATACAGAGAGCATACGCAGGAGAAAGAGAGAGCAAAGATGACTTTCCTGGAGGCTTCCCTTGCTAGCAGCATGCCAGCATCCATGGCCTGGACAGGGAGTGAACAGTGAACCGGCACTCTCCCTTGGTCTGCTGGTCTGGTCACGATGGCTCACGGCACCCACCGTTTGTCCGGTTTTCTCCTCTCGAAGCCGTTACTATCGCCATGCAGCACTGACAGAATTGATCAGCTACGAGCCTACGAGACCCGTCCTGCTGATCACACAAGCTGTGAATTGATAGGGCCATTGATGAAGCAGAACTCCTGGCCGGCTTGTCAGCAGCTAGTCGAGCGCATGGATACAGTTGAGGTGGGTCTTATCCTCTAAACGGTGTCGTACCGCCACGGTTTAGTAGGTCTGGCTCATCTTCAACGAGTCTGATATAGTTTATTTGTGATTCGTATTAGTTTTATGCCACACCGGTTTAGACTCAACCAATTTGTATTGCTACGATAAAAGAAAAGAAGCCGGAGGTGTACGGAGTTAAGATAGTAGACATAAATATTAGGACAAAAGAAATAAATCTTATTCATTCTTAAACAGATACAGAGGTACTACCTTGTTAAAAGCCTTACACCCAGTGTGAGATACTCTAGTACGAAGCGACTCGGTGCATGTGCTCAGTGTCAGTAAGTATATATTCTGCAGTCTCCATTCTCTACCTTTTAGCATTTTCGTTATCTCTCTTTTCTTTGCACGTGAGGACCACAAAAGGCGTCGGTCGTAGGGCAAACCACAATATGACGCAATATCGCGGTAGAGCACTCTGTTGCGTGTCGTGCCTGCTTCGGACCCGCCGAGCCTGTTTTGTACCATACCGGCCCAAGCACGATCCATGCAGATGTGCTGCCCATCGTACATGACCGTGAGGTCTGGCATAGCCCTGTCATTTATGAATCATAATGTACCAATTCAGTCCATACGTATACGTGCTGTGCTGTATCTGCCGTGTCACAGATCAACAAAATAGTCCAGTCTAATGTCCAGGTCTAAATACAGCGTATCAACTAGAAGCAGCACGTCAATCACATAACAATCAGGATCGGAAGTACTAATCCTGATCATGCATGACAAGTGGACGAACGAGAGGTCGCAAGCGCAACGCCGAAGTCAGACACCCCACAGCGGCGCATGGCGCATGCCATTTCCGTGGTGCAAATCGCGGAGCAAAAAGGCAGAGATTTTAAGTTTTAAGGGTTTAAAGTATCTTCAACTTTTTAAAAGAATAGTAAGGCTTTTTAGATAGTTTAGTTTTAAACGGTATTTGATATAAGCCAAAAGTTATATTAACTAATAAAAGTCAAAAGTTAAAAACTAGGTTAAATCCGTTTTTACAACTTATTGTTAAGAAAAATTAGCTAATTATTAAACGGTCTTTTATAAAAAGTTACAGACACTTTTCAATTCAAAAAACTAAAAAACAACTTTTTAAAAAAAGATACAGCTCCTGGCTGGCCGAAAATTTGAACCAGAGACTGGAGCAGGGCGATCGAATTGAACGTTCACGGGGTGACGGGAGAGACCTCGCAGCTGCTAGTAGTACTACGAGTGAGTGCAACATTTAAACTGACGTCCTGGTTCCAGTGAGCGGAGCTGTAACTATTGGGATCTAGAAAGCCATACGCGTTCGCGAGGCCCTAAGGTTCAATGTACCACGAGAATATGTGACGAGAAAAAAGTTTTCAGGAGCTAGCTAGCCGCAAATTCAAACTGTTGGCGTTTTCCTCACACAATCAAATCCTCGAATTGAACACACAAACTGGTACTGTCTCGTAAAACGCGACAAAGAAGTTTGAAACAGAATGAAAAATAGTTCAAATCATATTAGAAAATTTTGAAATTTTTTATGCATGGTTATGACGTATCACTAATATTCTCATAAAATTTTCAGATGATGATCAGGCTTCATAAATTTTCAAAAATTTGAAGAGTGCTACTGTCTGTTAAAAAGCTTACCGCAAACTTGAACAAAATGAAAAATGGTTCAAACCACGTTATAAAATTTTTAAATTTTTTGTGAATGGTCTTGATGTAACATTAATATTTATATAAAATTTTAACATAATGATCATGTTTACAGAAGTTTTAAAATTCTGATAATGCTACGATTGATAAAAACCCGATGATCAATACATAGATTTGTTTTAGTAATAAAAATAGTTTACAATTTTTAAAAATTTTACAGAAGGGTGATAAGGAAATTCTTAAGATATCATAAAAATTTGAATTATGATCACACTTCAGTGAATTTATAAAATTCTTATAAGACACAAGTATCATTTATGTTCTTTCTCTTTTTGGTTTTTGAAATATATTATAACAAATAAAGTTCAATACTTTCGTAGATTTGATTGACCAAACAAAAAGTTGAAATCTTTGTAAAATTTTATAGAATAGTACTTGAGGCAATTCTTAATCTCTCATGAAAATTTTAGATCATGATCACACTCAAGCAGATTTATAAAATTCGACAACATTCCTGTCCCAATTATGTTCATTCTGTTTTTGATTTTTTAAAGATAAGAATTGCAGTTCAATTATTTTTATTTTTTTTGTACGATCCTACACTACTAAAGATAGTATCATAAATTTTTAGATCATTATCAAACTTGTAAAATTTTATAAAATACTGATAGTGTTTCTATCAAAATTTTAAAATATCACAAAAATTTAGTTTTTCTACAAATTTTTATAGAAGATGACTTTCTTAAGGGTTATTGGACCAAATCCGGCCCTAAAAGTTTTAAAAACAAGCCAAAAATCATGAAATTTCGGTGAAATTTGGTGAAATTTCACCGAAAAAATGAAATTACTGTAGTAATTTAAAATTTTCTTATCTGGTCGGTGATTTGGATTTCGTGGTGGCCTGAAATCCAAAATTTCGATGAAAATTTGATAAAATTCGGTGAAATTTGTGTCCATGGTTCGGAGGAAGCGAGGCCTTCTTGCATGGCATTTTCAAATGTTAAAACAAGGCAAACAATGTTTGTAGCTAGAGCGGTAATTTACACTACTACAGATCGACCTTCCATACGACTCATCGGTCCGGTTGCATTTGAACCCGTCTCGATGAGGGCTTCAAATCTGGCTCATTGGCTACAGGATCGTCGTGGGCTTTCGATCGGTCAGAATATCTAACCGGCATCGACATTCTATCTATCGATCGGTTCGTATTACGAACCCGCACTAAAGGCGGGAGTATATTAGGCACGGTTCGTATACCGCGACCCGGTATTGATGTGAGGGCATCGATCGTTGGTTAGGTATTCGAACCTAGAAGATCGATGAGGGTTTCTTGCACGTTCAGGTTACTTAACCGTGATGATGCCTCGCTTGAGGAAAGTTCAAAAGGAATGCATATTCTATGTATATCAAGACGCTGATGGTGGGTGGGTTGGTTAGAAGGGTGAGGCCGAGTCATGAGGTTGCGGGTTGAGTTCCGCTTCTCCCATATATTTTGAAATATTTCTAGTTCTATCGAGACGGCCCACCAACCGATATCGATGCTAATCGTCTTGATGCCCACTAGCATCGGGCCCCGGATGACCACTACGGTTCAAAACCGGTAGTGATGGAACTTATAAACCGGTACTAAAGGTCATATTTGTAGTAGTGTTACCGTAATTTTAGGTAAGTACAATACTTCTAATTAATTTTAAATATAACTAGATATATTAATAAAACATATAAACTTACGTTAAATAATTATGATCAGTCGGTATTAATCGCTTAGCGTTGCCTCGTCTATCCATAGCAATGGCCATAACTGGCGCTCAATTGCTTAACGAGAGCAAAGGGAATTGTTAAATTGCCAAAATGATGGGTATTTCTGTGGTCCATGCATGTTCGGCAGCTTGTGCCAGTTGCCAGTACTACATTAACTCTGCTCGGATAGTTTATGAATCAGCCAAGGACGTACTGGGGCTCAATCGCTCCACTAGAGGAAGGGAATTATTGTTAAGTTGGACGATGGCCTGCTGCTAGGACGTACTGCTGCTGCAATGGTATATAATATGTTAGGATCGGGTTCCTTAAATTTGTTGAGACTAGCAGCTGCATCAATTATATATTAAGATAAATCTACGATGATTTCATTTTCATTCTCCTGGTGTTCTTATTTAGGTGTCTAGCTGAATGTTTTGCTGGGTTGCGATCGTTTTGTACAAACTTGGTTGTTTTAGAAGGATTCCGTAAGGGTGTGTTTTGTTGCTGTTGGAAGCTGTTGTAATCAACGGCGTGTTCTTCCCTCGATCTATGTAACCCAAACCTGATGGCTTTAATTCTTAATAAAGTCAAGCTTAGCCTTGTGTTACAAAAGAGATAAAATTATTGAAGGCGATACACTATCAGGAAAGGACATTTAGTCTTGCTAGTTAACGGGTTTTAGTCCCGGTTTCCAACCGGGACAGCCCATCCGGACTAAATGTTTATGACCTTTAGTCCTGTCGCTCAACCGGACTAAAGCCCTCCCACGGTCTAAAAATACGGCGAACCCAAGACTCGAACCCGAACCTCGTGACTCAAATTTCATCCTTCTAACCAACCCACCCACCATCGCGTCTTGATATATATAGAATATGCATTCCTTTTGAACTTTCCTCAACGGAGGCATCGATCTTGGGTTAAGTAACAACGAACGAGTCTGAAACCCTCATCGATCTTAGGTTAAGTAACACGAGCCGTCTTGATCGATGTCTCGATCTTGGGTTCGTGTTACGAACCGCATTACTACTATCTTCGCTTAGTACCGGTTCGTAATATTTAACCGAAGATGACGAGGTCATCGAGACCGGTTAAGTGTTACTGAACCCGGTATTAAAGCCCACTGACGATACCTGTAGCCAATGAACCGAATCTGAAGCCCTTATCAAGCAGGTTCAAATCCAACCGATCGATGGGCGATATGGCCTCGATCATGAGTAGTGGTAAGATGAGCAACACAAGCAAGAGGCGCTAGCTTATTGATACGATGGGTGTTCATCTTACATTAAAGAGAGCCTGCAGAGCGTAGCGTGATACTCCATGCGGAAGGAGCACGTACGCATGTCGCTTATATTGCTCCCCGTTTATTAGAGAGAAAAGGTGCTGCAGCCGAATGTAAACGCGAGACAACCAACCATACATTGCATACCAGCGAAGAGATAGACACACACGCAGGGACGTCGAAACACCAGGCAGACAGACGTACATGCTGTAAGTAGAGGGGACGCATCGGCGACGGAGAAGCTAAAATTATGTATGGCCCTGCCGTGAGTTGCTTACTTGCACTCGGGAATCACGAACGGCGCCTCGTCCCGGCTAAAATGGTACCAATCATTGCAGACGTAGAGAGGAGGGTACTGGTACGTGGGCACCTGCTCGCAATCCTTGCACGCGCTGGCGCAGGACTCCACCTTGTCCCTGCAAATGCAGCTCGGTGGGTACTTCCGCGTGCAGGTGGCGCCATCGCAGCAGTCACCCCACGGCTTCTGCCCGTTATTTCCTTCCCTTGCATTATTCCCCGCACCTGTATATACAGCATACATATATATCATTCATACTTCACAAACTAACCAATTTATATTTGCACCTGCAACAGCTTTGGCGTCGCTCGGGAGGCGAATGGCCGTTTGGTCGTCCGCAAGCAGGGATCGAGCTCCGGCTCCGGCGAGAAGAAGGGCCAGCTGGAGAGCAAGGATCACTAGGACACCACTGCTAATGCTGCCTCCCTTCATCTTCGTAGTTGGTTTGTTGCTACTAGTGAGTGCTAGATACAACTCAAGAGTACCACCCTTATGGGCTTATGGCCTTATGTAGCCCTCACACCAAGCGATAAGGATTAAGGACTACTCGAGCCTCCGGAACGATAAACACGTGGCCATTTTTCTTTTTTATTAATCTAACTGGCTCTGGATCCTTGTGGGCGCAAGCAGATATGGGCAGGCTGAGCTCTATCGATATTTTATTAGTCCTCGTGCAGCACCCTTTATATATACTAGCCAGTGTAACACGCTACGCTGTGTTATATATGACGATGCATCGTGTAAATTTTGAGAAATTTAGTCGTATTTTCGGTTTTCATATTTTTTTTAAAAAAAATAGATCGTTACGACCCGTCGGTAAATCTATAGGCTGCTATAAACCTTCTACGAATCTGTGTTTTTTTTTAGAAAACCGCGGTTAAGACTCGTCGGTGAATCTATGGGCTGCTATAAACATTCGACAAATCTGTGTTTTTAGAAAACCGTGGCTTGTTTTATATAATCGGGAAATGTGGTCGTATTTTAGGTCCTCGGCTTTACCGACGACACGGATGCCAAAACCGCCGACCACGAGGCTCTGTAAATCCGCCTCCAAGCGACACAAGTCCCACGACCGCGAGTCGACGACACAACCAACCTATGTCGGCGGCCTGATAAATCCCGGCGACCACGATGCCATCAAGGCCGGCCGACACCCAGGACATTTGTCGCATCGCGACAACTCAAGGCTGGCCGATCTGAGATGGGACACTTGTGTCGTCGGCCTACTTAAAGTCTGCCGTCTGAGAGGGACACTTGTGTCCTCGGCCAAATTAATCTGCCAGGCCGCAGTGGACATCTGTGTCCTCGGCTGCAGGCTATAGCCCGACGACCAGACCCTCTACGGTGCCGTAACTGGGGCTATCTTGTGTCGTCAATTTGGTTAGAGCCGAGGACAAAGTTGTAAAAATAAAAAATCTTTGAATTTTAAAAAAATCCAATTTTAACTTGCAAAAAAACCCCATTCCCAGGTTTTATATCCCCAATTGCCCGAACAATCACAACATATAATTTCATACACATTCGCATTCACCAATACAATGCACAAATGATCACCATCGACCACAGATAGCAAAATGCATCAATAAGTCCCAAATTCAGCTCACAAACCAAAAGAGTACATCACATTCACAATCAACATGTCTATGTAGAACATGACATACTATTCTACCAACAAAACAAATAACTAAGATTGCGAACCGCAAAAAGATCGGCAAACACGTCGTCGACAATTGATCTGCGGCCGATCTTGTGCCTTGGAATCACCTCCACTGTGGAGCATTAAATCCGGAGAGCGAGCATAAATGAGGCGGACACCTGCAAGATTAGAAGAAACCACAATGTTCAAAACTTTTGTGCATTTGTGTACTTGTATGAATAGTTCGCAAGCTGGAACAAAATGCATTACCCGTGTCGTCGTCTGCGTGAAGAACGGGTGAGGTGGTATCTGCTCACGGTGGGAGGGTCCGCCCCAACGTATTGTGGATATGATATGTTAGCATATGAAGCGTGTAAGTACAATGTAGCTACGATACAATCTTAATTACGGAAATAGTTGTACATCGAGAGGTTTCGACTCTAGAGGGCCTCGTCGCCTCCTATCCTCCTCTCGCTCCGCTACCGCCTTGCGCTCATCCTTTGCCTCTTACTCTCGCAACTCTGCGATCATCTTCGCTGGGCTTCGGTATGCCTTTGGCGGAAGAGGCGGCTGTTGTCGGCGATGTCTGACTTGGCCTGTACGCGAGTCAGGCGCCACCACCGAGTCCATGAAGCCGAACTCGCGTGACTCCTCCACCGAGGCGGTCGTAGATGACGGAGGGTTGACCGGCATGGTCAAGGGGTCCTGATCGGCACTGCGCTTCTCCTTCATGGCTGCTTGTATGTATCCTGCGAAACAAATAAGATATGAAGTGGATTAGCTCAAGGCCGCGATTTGCGATGGTAGAGGAGCAGAAAAAAGAAAGTCACTACAATCTTCTCTCGGCAAGGGGCCATCGGTGGTTGCGCATCGTCGGGCCGGACACGGAGCGTGTATTACTGCGTCACTGCGATGCGGCTGGCAACGACAAGTGAGTGGCGCCGCGCGTGAGGAAGAGCAGAGCGGCGATGAGGCGTGGAGGCGCTGGCGGACAGAAGAGGCGGCACGGCTGGGTGGTGGAGGCGGCTTGGCGGGGCGAAAGGGCGGCCGGACTGAGGCGGCAGCGGCGGAGGTGGAGCGCATGGCCGGACGGGAGGAGGCGGGCGGGAGGCAGCACGGGCGGGGCTTGGATGAGGCCAGGCCAGCGGGGAATGAGACAGGTAAGCGGGTGGACGCGCACCGGGGAGGAAAGCCGGGAGGGGCCTGCGTGCAGGCAGCTGACGGAGAACGAGCAAGAGATTCCATCACCTAGGGTGGATAACGGAAGCCACAGTGTCGTCGGCTGACACTTAGGCCGGCACGTAGACACACTATGGGCCTTGTCGGGAGAAGCAAGGAAATGTCGGCTGCTGAGGTTGGCCGACGATACTGAGGAACAGTTTAAATCGGCTAAAATTATACTGCTAACAGATACAGACACACTACCGCAGACCCGCCCGAGTCACATTTGAAGTTGAAAATCGCTTTTGACGTTAAGCTTACATATATGGTCTTAATTTGTGTCTCAAGGGTTTAGTGGCTCTTCTTCCATTGTCATCTCTACTGACCAGAGAAATTTTATCCCATAGTTAGTAGTTGAGAAAACACGCATCGATTTAAAGGCAGAAAAATAGAATGAATAGAACATACTCAAGTTGATCATGAATGTCAAAAGCAGCTCGGGATGTAGCTAATGGAACTTCCAATGCCGTTCAGGATATGTAGCTAATGCGCGCCTCTTCCACCCCGTGACCACCCAAAATCATTAAACCTCATCGGGATGTCCAAGAATATATATATTTGTGTAAATGCGCCCGAGGATCCGACGATGGTGTCGAAGAGCATGGACAAGTACAAGTCGAACCCGGCGATGAAGAGGTGGCCAATGTAAGCCCTTTGTCGAAGTCGTAATGGCTATATATTTCATTTTCTTAATTTTAAAAACAACAAAAACATTTTCAAATAGATTTTCTAAATTAATCTAGAATGCCTATTGTCGTCGCTAAAATTAAACCGCGACAAAATGGCATCTGTCGTCGTCGGCACTATTCATACCGCCGACATTGCCTTTATTTTATCGTGATTTGTTTCTCTCCGGCGACACGATGGAGCTTCTGGTTGGTCCCACATGGCGGCGATGTTTTCCGTCGACATGTGGGAACACGTTGAACTCTCTGTTTGGGGTGGAGTGCTGTGTCGGCGGTTTGATTTGCCGAAGCCTTACCACGTATTCGCATCTGGCGGGATCTGGAATTTGAATTTCATCCAGCGGCTCATCATCGTTTTTTATATCGGTAATTTGAATATTTGCCGCCGACCACGAGGCTTCCCACGGTGTACATTTGTCGTCGGGTACATTGAGGCCGTCGTCTGAGTAAATATTTGTCGTCGGCCTTTTACCGCGACACAAATATTTTGGTGACGACACTACTCCCGTTTCTGTAGTGTTTGCGTGAGGACCACAAAAGGCGTCAATCGTAGGGTAAACCACAATATGGCCGCAATGCTCGCGGTAGAGCACTCTGCTGCGTGTCGTGACTGCCGGACCCGTCGAGCCTGTTTTGTACCATACCGGCCCAAGCACGATCCATGTAGATGTGCTACCCATCGTACTTGACCGTAAGGTCTGGCATGGCCCTGTCATTCATGAATCATAATGTACCAATTCAGTCCATACGATATCGTCTTGTCAGTATCTCTGCCGTCATCACAGATCAACAAAATAGTCCATCTAATGTCCGGTCTAAATACAACGATCAACTAGAAGCGAGACGTCAATCACATAACAATCAGATCGGAAGTACTAATCCCGATCACGCATCGGCCGTTCCAAACATTTTTGGGGCCCTAGGGCAAAGTCAAAAGTAGGGGCCCTATAGTCTTAAAAATATAGAACAGTTTATATATATATATATATATATATATATATATATATATATATATATATATATATATATATATATATATATATATATATATCAATATCTAACATGTTCAATAATTTAAAGACAACATAAACTATGGTCTATGAAAGAAAGAAATATTACTTGTATAGAAGATATAGAAGATCACGCTGAGACTTGATGCAAAAGATCACTTGACCAATAACGATCAAGGAAAGCAATTATGTTTTACCTAGAAATGCAAACAAACAAACCAATCAAAGTATAATAATAATATATATCAATTTCCTATTAGTAACTAGTATGATTGATTGAAGACTGAAGTAACCTCGGTAAAAAATCGGAAGAATCTGAATGCTTAACAAATCTCTTGGCTCTTGCGCCGGACCACCAAATCGATTCCTCAAATCCTCCCCGGCTCCCCCAAATCTCCAAGACTCGGGCGCTCGGCCAACTGCTCGTGGAGGCGGAGAGATCTGGCGATGTCCTGAACAGAGTCGTATGTTAGAAATGGGCCGTTCACCACCAACGTATGGCACGTCTTTGAAGCGAAGCGGACATTCTTGCTTGGCAGCGTGGGGGCCACGGGATGACAGGCGGAGTGGATGAGTGGAAGCCATGGCGGCTTCTCTGAGTGAGGCCCAGGGAGGAAGCGGGCCCGGCCGAGCCGTTCCGCGGCGCAAGCTGCGAGGGCGAGGCTTCTCTGTGGTGGATGCCGATGGGAGGAGGCGGGAGCCGTGGTGGTGGAAGCGGACAAAGGCCACGAACAGACGGGCCGGGACTTCTACAATGAAAGGGATTGCAAATTTGCAAGAACGAGGAACGCATCGTGGTGGACCATCCTCCATCCTCTCCATAAATTGGCAGGGACTCCATAGGCCTGGCCAGAATGAGCCGCCTGCAAATAATGGCGTGAGGGGAGGCAGGAGGATCGGGGATTGGAGAAGTCAGTTGGGGAGGAGGAACCAGGATTAGGGATTGAAGTCTTGAGATTTGGGGAGGAAGCAAGGAGCGATGCATAAGAGCATCTCAAAGTGAGCCCCTAAACCAAACCCCTAAACCTTAAAATAGCGAGTTTAGTAAAAAATACAGCTCAGTGAGCCCCTAATCCACCCCTAAAATTAGGAGGCCCCTAAATTTGCCTCCTCGGCCCCAATTCGAGGCTCCTAAACCAAGCCCTAAACCTTAAAATAGGGTGTTAAATGAAGGATGGCTTGCATTAGTTACTGCTTGGTGGCGTGTCTTTCTTTGGATGAGTTGCAACTGTTGCATCTGCATCTGCTGCTGAAAATTTTGAAAATTTTAAATTTAAATTTTAAATATCATGTTTTGAAAATTTTAAATTTAAATTTTAAATTTCATGTTTTTAAATTGTAAATGTTAATATGCTTATGTTTTATGTATTACAAATATTTTTGATTGAATTTTAGTGGTGTCAAATGAAGATTATACATAGCGGATATGTCAAAATAGGAGAAAAAAGTAAAATAGAAATTTGAGATTTAGGGGATGTTCTTGGACATTGCTCTGAAAATAGAGCCCTAAAAAATAGGGAAAGTCCTAAATCCAAAATAAGAACCCTGCTTTTAGGGGCCCTTCTTTGGAGATGCTCTAAGTAATGTTCTTTGGACCACTGGTAGGGCCCTAGTTCTTCGGTCTTGAGGCGTCCAGCGTTGGCGAGGCAGCTCGTCCAGCAGCTGCAGCCGTTTGATTTGTCATCAACGAGTCTCACGACGCAGCAAAAACAATTTAAAAAAGTGGACGGTATTGCTTGGGGACGGCATTGCTTTGCTCGAGAGATATACAAGTCGATTTAGGAAATTTGCTTAATTATGCACTGACAAATTGTTGCGGGTTAGTGGAGTAATAATACATACTTTAAAAATATTAGAGATCGAGATGGGAAATCGAGGTGGAAATATGTTATCGCGACGTTATGCTCCTCTAGACTTTTTTCCCACCGCGTTCTCCATTTCGATCTCCAATATTTTCCAAATAATTCATCGAAATAGATATTTTTACAACTCTATCTCTATTTTTTTCCTCGTTCAGCGCTGGCGTGTTACGCCCATGAAAAATTCGCGTTCTTTCAGTCGTTCCGCTCATTGTTTCGACGATTTAAAAAATAAAACGCCAAAAAAAAGAAATTTTTTCTCTGTAACGACACAAGCGGCGTGTTCGCCGTGAAAACAATTTTGTTCTTTCAGCCATTTCGCTCATTATTTCGACGATTTAAAAAATAAAACATCGCCGAAAAAAAATTCTATGAAAAAATGACGATCTTGCGTGTTACGCCATGAAAATTTACTAGTATAATGCCCTTACTAAAGCCCTGAAGAATGGCCAGCCTCACATCGATTTGAGCCGACTGGTGGCTCGGCTAGCTAAACGTACCGCCGACTCGCTCAAAACATTTTTTGCGATTTAGTCCTTTTGTAAATTACGAATAGGTCCTTCGTGATTTTTTGTGAGAGGAAGATTTTCTAAATTTGCGTTCGGGTCCTCGGGCGCTATTTCTGAAAAAGAACCTCTCGTTAAATTCAAATCGCAAACAAGCCCTTTTCTAATTTTTAGGATAGCGGACGGAGTCCAAAACGTAATATTCAGATCCTTGCTCTTTATGTCTAGGTCCTTTCTCCGCTTTTCTCGGGAAAAATGTTTTGTCACTAGAAATATGTGCATTTCTATCTCTAGACTTTTTCCCACCTCGATTTCCCATCTCGATCTCTAATATTTTTTAAAGTATGTATTATTACTCCACTGAACAAGGCAACAATTTGTGCAGACAATTAAGCAAATTTCCTCGTCGACTTGTATATCCTCGAGCAAAGCAAGGCCGTCCCAAGCAATGCCGTCCACTTTTTTTCCGCGTGCGTGAGACTCCGTTGATGACAAATCGAACGGCCTCGCTGCTGCGTTGGACAGAGCGGCCTCGCCCAACGCGCTGGGCGCCCCGCACCGCTAGTTCTTAG
The DNA here is from genome assembly GCA_036346375.1 of Guadua angustifolia. Taxonomy (NCBI): domain Eukaryota; kingdom Viridiplantae; phylum Streptophyta; class Magnoliopsida; order Poales; family Poaceae; genus Guadua; species Guadua angustifolia. The sequence continues at coordinate 47,801,409 of CM070515.1, forward strand.
GGGCCTGGGCCGTCGCCCTCTTGCCATGGCTCAGAACGCCCACGATGACAAGTGGATTAACGAGAGGTCGCAAGCGTAACGCCGAAGTCAGACAATTCTACAGCGACGCATGGCGCATGCCATTTCCGTGGTGCAAATCGCGGAGCAAAAAGGCAGAGATTTTAAGTTTTATGGGTTTAAAGTATCTTCAACTTTTTAAAAAAATAGTAAGGCTTTTTAGATAGTTTAGTTTTTAAACGGTATTTGATATAAGCCAAAAGTTATATTAACTAATAAAAGCCAAAAGTTAAAAACTAGGTTAGATCTGCTTTTGCAACTTATTGTTGAGAAAAATTAGCTAATTATTAAACGGTCTTTTATAAAAAATTACAGACACTTTTCAATTCAAAAAACTAAAAAACACTTTTTTTAAAAAAAGATACAGCTCCCTGGCTGGCCGAAAATTTGAACCAGAGACTGGAGCAGAGCGGTCGAATTGAACGTTCACGGGGTGACGGGAGAGACTTCGCAGCTGCTAGTAGTACTACGAGTGAGTGCAACATTTAAACTGACCGACGTCCTGGTTCCAGTGAGCGGGCGCTGTAACTATTGGGATCTAGAAAGCCATACACGCTCGCGAGGCCCTAAGGTTCAATGTACCACGTGAATATGTGACGAGAGCAAAAGTTTTCAGGAGCTAGCTAGCCGCAAATTCAAACTGTTGGCGTTTTGCTCACACACTCAAATCCTCGAATTGAACACACAAACTGGTACTGTCTACGTAAAATGCTGACAGCAAGTTTGAACAGAATGAAAAACAGTTCAAATTATGTTAGAAAATTTTGAAATTTTTTATGCATGGTTATAACATATCACTAATATTTTCATAAAATTTTCAGATGATGATCAGGCTTCATAAATTTTTAAAAATTTGAAGAGTGCTACTGTCCTATTAAAAAGCTTACCGGCAAACTTGAACAAAATGAAAAATGGTTCAAATCACGTTATAAAATTTTGAAATTTTTGTATTTTTTGTGAATGGTCTTGATGTAACATTAATATTTCTATAAAATTTTAAGATAATGATCATGTTTACAGAAGTTTTAAAATTTCGACAATGCTACAGATTGATAAAAACCTAATTTTCAATACATAGATTTGTTTTAGTAATAAAAAATAGTTTACAATTTTTAAAATTTTTACAGAAGGGTGATAAGGACATTCTTAAGATATCACAAAAATTTTGAATTATGATCACACTTTAGTGAATTTATAAAATTCTTATAATACAGTATCATTTGTGTTCTCTCTTTTTGGTTTTTGAAATATATTATAACAAATAAAGTTCAATACTTTAAGAGATTTGATTGACCAAACAAAAAAGTTGAAATCCTTTTAAAATTTTATAGAATAGTACTTGAGGCAATTCTTAATCTCTCATGAAAATTTTAGATCATGATCACACTCAAGCAGATTTATAAAATTCTGACATTACTGTCCCAATTATGTTCACTCTGTTTTTGATTTTTTAAAGATAAGAAATGCAGTTCAACTATTTTTAAATTTTTTTGTACGATCCTACACTAGTAAAGATAGTACCATAAATTTTTTAGATCATTATCAAACTTGTAAAATTTTATAAAATCCTGATAGTGTTTCTATCAAAATTTTAAAATATCCCAAAAATTCAGTTTTTCTACAAATTTTTATAGAAGATGACTTTCTTAAGGGTTATTGGACCAAATCCGCCCTAAAAGTTTTAAAAATAGGCCAAAATCTTGAAATTTTGGTGAAATTTCACCTAAAAAATGAAATTACTGTAGTATTTTGAAATTTTCTTATCTGGCGATTGATTTGGATTCGTGGTGGCTCTAAATCCGAAATTTCGTGAAAATTTGTTAAAATTCGTGAAATTTGTGTCCATGGTTCGGAAGCGAGGCCTTTTGCATGGCATTTCCAAATGTTAAAACAAGGCAAACAATGTTTGTAGCTAGAGCGGTGTAATTTCGTAATTTTAGGTAAGTAAAATACTTCTAATTAATTTTAAATATAAATAGATGTATTAATAAAAACATATAAACTTACGTTAAATTATGATCAGTCGGTATTAATCGCTTAGCGTTGCCTCGTCTATCCATAGCAATGGCCATAACTGGCGCTCAATTGCTTAACGAGAGCAAAGGGAATTGTTAAATTGCCAAAATGACGGGTATTTCCGTGGTTTTTATCTTCGCCTTGTACTATTCCTGTGGTCCATGCATGTTCGGCAGCTTGTGCCAGTTGCCAGTACTACATTAACTCTGCTCGGATAGTTTATGAATCAGCCAAGGACGTACTGGGGCTCAATCGCTCCACTGGAGGAAGGGAATAATTGTTAAAAAGAAATTGGCATAGGAATCGAAAATGTTGTTTCTGTAATTGTAATGAAATAATAAGACATTTATTTTTTTGATTGCAAACACATAAAAGCTATTTGGAGAATTGTGCATATTGCTACTGGTTTATCTCCGCCGAAGTCAATGTCTCATGTGCTTGGACATTGGTTAACAGGCATTGAGAAGAGTGAAAAAAGAAATATTCTTGTCGGAGGTGCTGCCTTATTATGGGCTATTTGGTGTACACGTAATGATCTAATCTTTGAGAAAAAACAATCATCTTCTCTTATGCAGATTATTTTTAGAGGAACATACTGGCTACGGTTTTGGACACTATTGCGGTCTGAGAACAACAGAGAGAGCATCCGACTAGCAAGCAGGGCATTAAAGGTAGTGGCATTGGACATCTTTACCAAGAGTGGATGGAGAAGCAATTATAGAATTTGCTTTTGATTTTAAGTTCTCGTTGTTTTGTTTTCATTACAGCTTTACGGTTTACCTTTGTAAACATTCAGTTGTGTGCAATTGCAGAGACCAGATTTTAATCCTTTATCTTAAAAAAAAAGTTGGATGATGGCCTGCTGCAATCGTATAACACTCGTTTTTTTTTCTATATTGTGTATATCTACATGTTTCAATATGTTAGGATCGGGTTCCTTAAATTTGTTGAGACTAGCAGCTGCATCAATTATATATTAAGATAAATCTACAGGTGCTGCAGCCGAATGTAAACACGAGGCAACCAACCATACATTGCATACCATCGAAGAGATAGACACGCACGCAGGGACGTCGAAACACCAGGCAGACAGACGTACATGCTGTAAGTAGAGGGGAAGCATCGGCGACGGAGAAGCTAACATTATGTATGGCCCTGCCGTGAATTGCTTACTTGCACTTGGGAATCACGAACGGCGCCTCGTCCCGGCTAAAATGGTACCAATCATTGCAGACGTAGAGAGGAGGGTACTGGTACGTGGCGCACCTGCTCGCAATCCTTGCACGCTCTGGCGCAGGACTCCACCTTGTCCCTGCAAATGCAGCTCGGTGGGTACTTCCGCGTGCAGGTGGCGCCATCGCAGCAGTCACCCCACGGCTTCTGCCCGTTATTTCCTTCCCTTGCATTATTCCCCGCACCTGTATATACAGCATACATATATATCATTCATACTTCACAAACTAACCAATTTATATTTGCACCTGCAACAGCTTTGGCGTCGCTCGGGAGGCGAATGGCCGTTTGGTCGTCCGCAAGCAGGGATCGAGCTCCGGCTCCGGCGAGAAGAAGGGCCAGCTGGAGAGCAAGGATCACTAGGACACCACTGCTAATGCTGCCTCCCTTCATCTTCGTAGTTGGTTTGTTGCTACTAGTGAGTGCTAGATACAACTCAAGAGTACCACCCTTATGGGCTTATGGCCTTATGTAGCCGCCATCGTGGGGGGTAAGTCGAAGCCGGGTGGGGGCGGGGTCGGTAGCCTCCACCCCGGCGGAGCGGCTTCTTCAGCCGGTGTGGGCGATGGTAGTGGGGAGGCTGCTCTGGTGGCTAGGATATCAATCCGAGCCGGGCCTGCCCAAGTGCGTCTGCGGCGAAGGAGGCTTCTGCGTCGGGGAACCCTGCCGTGCCGAGGAACCCATGCGCCATGTGGACGGGGGCTCATCAGGGCGCGGCGGATGACAACGCGAAGTCTTGCTCTGTCCAAGAAACCCCGGCGCACGGAGCGATGGAACTCTCTGACGATCTCGTCGAGGAGGACGAAGACGGTGCGATTCACAGTGAGTATCGGCATTTTCTTACCGTGAATGAAGCCGTCGTTCTTTTCTCTTCTGTTGTTTCAATACTCAGTGTAGAGACTAAGTGGCTGATAACGTGTTGAAGTATGAAATGTAAAGAGTAATTGTAATGAACACTTGTGTCACAATTCCATTCATGATCAATGTATATATACATAATGAAGGGGTGGTATCGCACCCATTCATGGATTTACAAAGAGGGAAGTTAAGAGTTGGTTATAGCCTAAGCGTTGCTTCGTTAATGGGTGTCTTCTCCTTCCTCGTGACGGTTGTGTTTATGGATGAGATCACCATTTGTAGTTTGTTCGCAACAGCCCTCACACCAAGCGATAAGGATTAAGGACTACTCGAGCCTCCGGAACGATAAACACGTGGCCATTTTTCTTTTTTATTAATCTAACTGGCTCTGGATCCATGTGGGCGCAAGCTGATATTGGCAGACTGAGCTTTATCGATATTTTATTAGTCCTCGTACAGCACCCTTTATATATACTAGCCAGTGTAACGCGCTACGTTACGTTGTGTATGATGATGCAATGTATAAATTTTGAAAAATTTGGTCGTATTTTCGGTTTTCATATTTTTTTTAAAAAAAACGGGTCGTCAGGACCCGTCGGCGAATCTATGGGCTGCTATAAACATTCGACGAATCTGTGTTTTTTAAGAAAACTGTGGTTGTTTTTTTATATAATCTGGGAAATTTGGTCATATTTTCGGTTTTCATATTTTTTTAAAAAAAATGGGTCGTTAGGACCTGTTAATGAATTAATGGGCTGCTATAAATATTTGATGAATCTTTGTTTTTTTAAGAAAACCACGGTTATGATCCGTCGGCGAATCTATGGGTTACTGTAAACCTTTGACGAATCTGTGTTTTTTTTGAAAATCGCTACGTTTTTTTTTATGTATTTTTGGTTTTGTGTGTTTTTTTTAAAAAAAAGGTCGCTAGGACTGTCGGTTGAATCTGTAGGTCTGCTATAAACTTTCAACGAATCGGTGTTTTTTGTCGAGACATTTTTGTTTCTGAGTCTGCTTCTCTAAAAACCGCTGAAAGGAGCTAAATGTAAACCGTAGAGGGACTTAAAGTAATCTATTTTTTTCGAGGTCCATTCCACTAAAAACCACCAAGAGGATCTAAATGTAAACCGTAGAGGGACCTAAATGTAATTTTAATTTTTTTCAGGTCTATTTTATTAAAAAACCAACCGGAGGACCTAAATGCAATTTCATACTTTCCGGAGGACCTTTTCGCGATGGTGCTGATGTGGCATGGCTAGAAGGCCTCCAATCCTTAGCGCTATATATATACTAGCCAAGGTAACGCGCTACGCTGCGTCGTACGCGACGATGTAACATGTAAAATTTGTGAAAAATTTTGTCGTAGGTTTTTGTACTTTTTTTAAAAAAATGGATCGTTAGGACCTATCGGCGAATCTATGAGCAACTATAAACCTTTGACAAATCTGTTTTTTTTTAAACCATGGCTTCTTTTTTTTTTACGTATTTTCGGTTTTCATGTTTTTTAAAAAGGGTTGTTAGGACCCGTCGGTGAATCTATGGGCTGCTATAAACCTTCGATGAATCTTTGTTTTTTTAGAAAACCGCGGCTTCTTTTTTTTACGTGTTTTCGGTTATGATATTTTTTAAAAAAGGTCACTGGAACCGTCGGCAATCTGGTGGTCGCTATAAACCTTCAAAGAAATCTGTTTTTTGTGAAGATATGTTTTTGTTTTTGAGTCCGCTTCTCTAAAACCACCGAGAGGAGTCAAACGAAACGTATGAGGAACTAAATGTAATTTTTTGGGATCTGCTACGCTAAAACCACCAAGGGGACCTAAACGTAAACCCAGAGGACCAGACGTAATTTCATTTTTCGGTCTTTTGCTAAAAATGACCGAAGGACCTAAACGCGATTTCGCATTTTTCGAAGGGCCTTTTTGTGAAGTTGCTGACGTGGCATGTCTCCTTGCGCTCTGAATCTCTCCGCTTTAAGTATTAGTATACATACACACACACATCTCTCTCAAGCGATAGGGACTACTAGGAAAATTTTTGCGGCGTGACTGCGTGTGTTGTTTTTTCACAGAAACAATTTCATTTTTTTGTGGTTTTTCTTAATCGTCGAGAAAATGCGTGAAATGGCTGAAAGGATACAAGCGCAATAGCTTTTTTGCATTTATCTAGGGTCCTCTTACGAAGAATCCACGATTGCGCTAAATCGAAAGCCCTTTTAAAAAAAATAGCTAAAATGATTTAAACATAACTACGTTTTTTCGGTATTTATTTAGGTTCCTTTCATGAAAGACGCGTGTTTTTTCTGAACCAAAAGGTTTTTTTAAAAAACCGTGAGAAGGAGCTTAACGTAATTACGATTTTTTAGGCGTATACGCACGCAAGGCGTTGTTTTTCTCCAAAAATAATTTTACTTTTTTTCGACGGTGTTTTTTAATCACCGAGAAAACACGTGAAACTACCGAAAGGATATAAAGGCAACCACGTTTTTTTTCATTTATCTGGGGTCCTCTCACGAAGGATCCGCGATTGCGCTAAATCGAAAGGCTCTTTTTGTGAAAAATAGCTGGAATGATTCAAACGTAATTACGTTTTTTGGTATTTATTTAGGATGTTTTCATGAAAGATTTACGATTTTTCCGAACTAAAAGATCCTCTTCATTAAAAAACGTGGAAAGAACCTATACATAATTACACTTTTTGAAGAACCTAGACATGAAAAAAAAAAGCAAGCAAGCCGAGCCAGCCACACTGCTCAAGGCCTCCCAAGCGGATCCTTTGATGTTTAGGGCCTATTTGGTAGAGCTCCAGATCCTAGCTTCACATGAGATCTAAAACTTGTACGTAGCCTAAAATAAAGTGAATTAAGTTTATATTTTTGGTCTAAAATACAAACAAGATGTTCCATCTAAATACTCTTAATGCACTCACAGCTCCAGCTCCACAGATCTGATGAAGCTAGGAATACCCAGCTCCACTAGATCCAGCCTTACCAAACGCACCCTTAGTATATGTATGAGACAATCGAAACAAGGACATTATAACTTGGTGAGTGGCGACACAGGGCCATTGGCAGCATACCAAAAACAGGAAACACTACTCTTTCGTTTATTGCATTACAACAGTAATTTCAATTTCTTTGTAACAATAATCTATGCAAGTTCCATTCAAACAACTTCTCACCGCGACATGTCTGAAAAGCAAACGAACCACATCTACTGTGAACTGCTACTGCAACTACACTCTCATTTATGCAGCAGCCATGACGCATTCAATTGCCTGTTTGCAGATCCCAAACTACCACAACTTCTTGATTTATGCTGCAGCCATGATGCATTCAATTGCACCCTTGCAGATCCCAGTCATTGTCGCTTCTGGTCCATAGACCTACAGTGGATTGTTCAAAACAGAATCAGCTCATCTATGTCAACTGTGGAGATAGTGATTCACAATTACCATGAATCTTCTCTTCCACAACTACTTTCTTCTGAGCTAAAAGTTTTTCATAACTAAGGAGATGCTAGATCAGTACCTCAATTGGGACGCCGAGTTCTGCGCCAAGCTTACGCATTTTAGCCAGTCCAGTTTGGTAATTTGGACCACCTCGTCGAACATAAATGTGCATTCTTGAAGCCTTCAACTTGGATTCCTGAAAGTAAATTTTAAAGCGAATTAATAATCAGGTGAATAGATGTCGAAGTGGTGCCAGGGAAAAGATAACATTAGCCAGAATTCTAGATTGAGTGGTCCTATATACCTTCTCTCTCAAGGCCCAAATGATACCATTGAATGTGGCAACAACATCAGTGAAGTCAGCTATACCCCCTCCAATGAGAAGTGCTCTCTTGCGGCCATCAGGATCAGCAGTCGCACACTGCATTGTATATCATGGTTAACAGATGTTCCTACATGGAGTGGAGAGCGGGCAATAAAGGTCATATTGAGTGCTTACATCAAGTACTACTCTAGCATACTGCAGAACCTCCTCCTCATTGGGAGCACCACTATACTCTGCATAATTTCCTAATTCTGAAGCATATCCCAAATCTCCAACCGGGTAAACAAACAAAAACACTTAATTTTGTATAGAAGCCTATTTCAAGTCAACAGATGCTAACATAAAATGCTTCCACAGCTAAGTTAAAATCAGACAATAACTCATGCTTACTGTATCAGCGTATATGACACTGGCACCACCTCCTGCAACCATTGTCCAGATGCGCCCCTTTGGGTTCAAAACTGTGAACTTCAGAGATGCGCTCGTCTGAAAGAATGATGATGCCATAGCACATTGATAGCACAGCTCAATGAAACATATAGCTCAGTAGTAGTATTCTTAATTACATTCATGTGCAAACCTAAGTAATGATAACATATTGGTGACTCATACTTCAGAGGAGAAAAGAAAGAAAGATCAAAAGTGTAATTTCAGATGTTGATACCTTCTCATCCAATTCATGGATAAAACTTTCTGTAGGGCTGAGAACTCTTCCGAATGGTAGAGGGAATTCTATGTTTCCCCACCTGCACATTGATGAGTAAGATTTAATACAAGAATTACATCAAGAAATCGAGTCCTCAGAAAGCCTGATACTCACTTCTTGAAGTTCTTGAAAGCTGCTGTGTCATCTAATTCTCCTCTCATGTCCAGAGGATATGGCTCCCCATTCACCATGGTGAAAGGGTTCATCTCAAGAAATGAGAAATCCAAGTCTGCAAAAAGGAGCAGATTCTTGTGAATACGACAAGTAAAAAATGCTACCAACAAACAAAACAAAATTACTACAAATGGCAATAGCAAGCGAATTTCCTCCAAATCTACAGTACCTTGGAAGACAGCAAACACTTATTTAATGAATTCACCAATCTTTCCACGCGTCTGATGTTCAAACGGAGAATGCAGCAATTATGAACATACAAGAAAGAAGATCAACTGTGTGAGGTAAGGAGGCAAGTATTGCCACAATATAAGTACCTCCAGTGGAAGGGTAGCAATCAAGGGAGCACATGCATCAGATGTCATTGGCTTCTCGGTGGGAAGAAAGATTGTCTTCACCTTGTCCCAGTTCTCCTCGATCTCAATTCCTCCACACTCTGAGAAGCTAATGGTGCTGCCCAGCCTCTCCGACACAATCGAAAGGTAGTACTCTTGATCATGGGGCACAAACGGCTCAATTATGAAGGTTGTAATTGGAGCCTTGCATCCACCCATCTCGACCTGAATAGCCCGACTAGATCAGAAACAAATTGATTCATCAAGTACATAAAGGAAGAAGCGTTAACTGGTCGAGGCCGGATCTTCTTGCACAGTGGTGGAGAGAAGGGGAAGGCGGCAGAGCCTGCCCCTAACGGAAATAAATATTAATAGGTAGTAATGAGTAATTAGCTAGTATTAGCAAACAACAAATAAAGGTCTAATTCACTACTCTTGTTGAATTGACAAATGAACTATATAAAATAGGTAAAGCTTTTATTTTTGTCAACTTGATGTATGCAATGCTTGATATTTCTTACTAACTTAACAATTGGATTATATAAAACAGGTAAAGCTTTCCATTATTCAATAGTTGATAGGTTGTTACGATTGGTCATAACTCTTCCGATGTCAACAGCAATCACAGAGCGAACATTTCAGCTATGAAACTTGTCAAGACCCGCATTCAAAATAAAATAGGACATGACTTTCTTCGACATTGCATGATAGTTTACATTGAAAAAGAATTAGCAGCGAAAATTAATTCAGATGAACTTATTGACTTGTATGATCTTCTAGGTAGTTGTATAACTAAATTTAAGTTAATAAAGATGTAAGTTTCTTATTTAAAACATATGTCATATTTTACTTATGTAGACATGTGGTTATACTATATTTAAATTTAAATGGATCGATATTGCTATGATATTTTTTTATAGGTGCTACAATAATTTTTGATTGGTCTATATGGCCCCCTTTATCCCGAAATCCTGGCTCCGCCCCTGTTCTTGCGCGCCATGGCGGCGATCGGCGAGTCGAGGCCCTCGAGGGTTCTGGAGGCTTGGGCAACGTCAAGCGCAGCTCAGAGTGCGCGTGAGGTGAAGTCGAAGGTGGGTGTTGACCTTAGCTATCAGGTGTGTTGGGTGCACGTAGCGTAGCAGATCGAGATCTGGAGTGTGAATATACGAGCTCGGGGTAGTTGTCCTGCAAGAGGTTGAAGACCTGCTTCATGGCGACGCGGAGGCCCTTCTTGGCCGGCCCCGGCGAGTTCTTGAGGTCGGTCACCTGCAACAACGACGTGACGCCGTCGGGCTTGAAGTTGAGCTCAGCCACGTGGCTCTCCATCGCGCGCACCTCCACCGGAGGAACCTCAAGTTGCCTACCTCGGTGTTGAGCGCTTTCTTGTACACGGCGTCGTTGGCGAACACGCCGCGTTAAGTAGCAGCACGGGTGGACTTCCGGTCCCCGCCATCAAGGTAGCAGCGCCGCTGAGCTCCTTCGGAGGGCGTCGTCGTCGGCAATGAGCTCCTCCGGAGGTCGCCTTCGCCAGCGGAACCGAAAGGAGCAAAAATAGGATGGAGCAACCGAAAGGAAGAGGTGAAAGGGGAAAAAGTGGAATGGACGAGCACAACCTAGAAACATCCAAACGCAGCGCGAGGACGGACGGTTAAGCCAGCACACGCGGCTTTGGTGGCATCGACGATAGGAGCCGCGACGAACGCGAACAATCGAGCCGAGCCACACGAAAAACGGCGACGTGGCATGGCTGAGAGGCCGGGAACTCTTCAAACTTTAGTATAGGTACTAGGTGGATCTGCGTATACGCAAGCGCGGTTATGTGTAACAGTAGTCAAAAGCATAAACGTAATAAGGCGGAAAAATGGAAAAAGGATCTTACATTTGCAATTTAACACTCTATACGTTCACCCATCAATAATACATGCTTCGGAAAATACTATAGATCGAATTGCAATAAAAACTATAAAGATACAAACGTACACATATTTCCCACTCCGATAAATGTTAGAAACCGAGTTACGGGGAAAAAAATAGGGAGATAGAGTCGCAGAAATACCTCTTTCAACGAATTATTTGAAAAATATTGGAGATTGAGCTGGAAAACTGAGGTGGGAAAAAAGTCTAGAGGAAAAAGGGTGAAAAATTATTAGAGATGACAACTATATTTTGTCGAGTCTAACATTCTACGCTGCTCAGAGTAATAATACATGCTCTAAAAAACATCAGAGATCGAGTTGGAAAATCGAGTTGGCAAAAAAGCCTAGAGATAAAGCCGACACATATTTCGCCGATGAAAATAATGTTTCCGGGGAAAACGGAGAAAGGACCTAGACGTAAGGAGTAAGGACACATTTGTTACGCTTTTGGACTGTCCGCTATCCCGAAAAATTAGAAAAGGGCTTGTTCGCGATTTGAATTTAACGAGAGTTTTTTTTTAGTAAAACAGACACGAGGGACCTAAACGCGATTTAGAAAAAAATCTTTCCCTCAAAAAAATTACGAAGGACCTATCTGTAATCTACAGGGATCTATCTGTAATTTAAAGAAATATAGAGGTTTTTAACAAACATGCCTAGAGAAACACGTGGAGGGCTGGTTGTCCCGGGATTCCTTCGCCTATAAGGATGGTTATGATGATGACTCAGAGCCTCGAACGATAAACACATGGCCTTTTTTTCATCTTCTTGGATGCGGATCCATATGGGCGCAAGGCATATGGGCATCGAGCTTATCGATATTTTATTCGACTGCACCCTTTACACGATCAGGCGTCTTTATATATATATATATACACATATTTTGTGTGTAAGCGATCCTACAAGTTACGGACCATTTGATCAAATCATCGAATCATCGAGCGGCTCGGATCGGTTAAAAACTAGATAACGAGATTTTTACAGGTAAAAGCGTATGTACGTATTTTTAAAGCGATCTGGACCGTTAAATTTTAATCTGACCGTCCTACAAAAACTGCTTAACTTATAATCCCCATAGGACTACACCAGATCTCTGTCCATATATATGTATATGTATATATGTATATATAATATATATGTATATATGTGTATATATATATGTGCTATTCTATAGCTGGTAGAATAGCCCATTCTACTCTCCAATCACTTAATCTAGTTCGACCGAGTCATGCAACGCTCTAAACAACGCATCGAATTGACTTCAAAAGCCAACTAATAAAAACACTCCAATTTTACAATTCGATAGTAAATCAAGAATATATTTTACTATAGAACAACAAATGCAATTACTATCGAATCAGTTACTAGTTAATGCGTTGGTCAACCCAACTAGTTAATGTATGTTGTAGCTTGTATATGAATTTGTTTCTTCTTTATTTTAGCCATATCTTTTTATTGTTAGCTTGAATTTACAAATAGCTTTCATCAGAAACTTATTGACGACGAGAGAATTAGAATGATACAAATCTTACTATTGAATGCCACGGCAATGAACCTAGCTGAATTGCTGCTAGAGAAGTCACCAGGTCGCATCCCACTAATCCTCTGCTACCTCCACCGTCGATTATTACGTGTATGACCGGCAAGTAAATTTGTAAGTATAGGGATCACGCGCTCCCTCTCCTCGAATGGTTAGACCAAAGGAGCCTCGATTTATCTTTGGTTCGGTGAATGTCCCTATTTCCGATTCGTGGTGGCGATTTGAATTGCCACTGAGCTCGAGGAGCAAACAGAGGTTCTGAGCGGAGGCTAAGGACAAGCCCTTGGCTTTTCGCTCGGGGAGAAGAAATCGGAGGGCTCTCCTAAGCACAGCCAGGCTGGGTCGAGCACCTGCGCTATCTAAGGGGTGGTCTTTGGTGGCGAACTCACGTGGAGTGCGTGTGAAGGAAAGAAAATCTATCTCTCCCTCCTCCAGGGCCCTGCCCCTTTATATAGGCAGGGGGCAGGTTACGAGGATTTAAAAAGAGATAAAGGAATGCTCCGTCCGGTAAATCTGGTCTTTGGTCATGATGTGGTCGGGCTCTTCGTCCGGGCGACCGGTCTTGGTCATGATGGTAGACAGACTCAGCGCATCCGTCTGGTGGGTAGACACAACGCGCGCCCTTTTCGAGGGCGACACCTACCCTCTGGCGCTTGTCGATCTTGGCGTTTTGAAAAGGCAGGTGCTTACCGTGAGCCGCCCTCTGGTTGCCTTAGGAAGGCACCGCCCACCCTAATATTACTGCGTTACGTTCGTAACCTGGCGGCTTTGCTGGGCGTATTGCTGACGGGCTTGACCGCGAGGCCGAGGTTTGCGAGGACTCGGTCGGGTCCGGTTGGAGCCTGTGGTGATACGATCTTGGGTCGGGTCGGAGTAGGTGCTGCGAGGCGTCGACCACAGGTCGGTCGGTCGTGAGTGGCGTCAGACCCGAGATCGCGATAACCCCTTCGGTCGGGGACGAGGGCCATGTCGGTTTCATCTTGGGGTTCTTTCTGCCGGCAGGTACCCTGGTATGGGTATTCGTCAAGTAGCCCCTAAAGCGTCTGAAAGCATAAGCGTTCTGGAGGGACCTTCCGCTTGCGTCTGGTATGGTCTTCTCGGCGGTGCGGCGTGGTGCGAAGAGGAGCAGTCTTCCTAAGAAGGGCGCCTTTCGCCGAGTCAACCAATTATCGGTGTTTCGATTGGGTGTGCGAAGGACTCGGCAGGTAGAATCCGAGCCCCGGCGGTCGAGAGTATTTGGTCGAGGGGTTACTGAGCCAAAATGAATGGAGCGACTCGGTCGGAGGGCCCCTATCTTGCGACCATCTTTGGTCGGCATGGGTGCCTCTACGCAGGTCGCTTGCTTCGTCGAAGCTAGAGTGCGCCGCGGGTCTGGATGCCTTCGCGAGAGGTTCTGTTCTCGAGTGCTTTTTAGCGTCGTAGCTAGACACGGTAGTGGTCGGCAGGAGAATGCGGATGCTGCGAGAGGTTAGATTCGAGTGCTTTTTAACGTCGTAGCTAGACACGGTAGTAGTCGGTAGGGTCCGGATGCCTTGAGAGGTTCCGGTTCAGTGCTTTTAATGTCATAGCTAGACGCACCGTGGTCGGCAGGAGGTCCGGATGCCTTCGCCGAGGTTCGTGTTCGAGTGCTTTTTAACGTCGTAGCTAGGCGCTGTTGCGGTGGTAGGAAGTCAGGATACTGCGAGAGGTTCCGGTTCACGAGTGCTTTTTTAGCGTCGTAGCTAGACGGCCGTGGTCGACAGGAGGTCCGGATGCCTTTGCGAGAGGTTCCGGTTCGAGTGCTTTTTGCGTATAGCTAAACGCGGCCGTGGTCGGCGAGGGAATCGAGATGCCTTTGCGAGAGGTTCCGGTTCGAGTGCTTTTAACATCGTAGCTAAACGCGGCCAAGTGGTCGGCGAGGAAATCTTTGGTTTTAACGTCGAGACTAAGCGGGTGCATCCGTCTCGAGTCCTCGTCGGGCGAGGCAATCTGCGAAGGAGAGGCCGTTATCGATCCCGTATCGCCCGTCCGCAGTGTGGGACACGGAGGGTGGCGGAACACGTGTTTGCCTCTCAACACCGTGCTCGTGGGCCGCAAGCGGGTTATCCGAGTGGGCCACGGAGATCGGCGATCTCCGGCAGACGATCCTTACGTCGGTGTTCGACCCACGGGGCGACCCATAAAAACCTTCTTTACTCAATCCGTCTGGGACCCGAGCCGTTCATAACTCGGGCGCACCGGCTGCTTGCCCTTCGAGGAGCTCAGCGAGAAGTTTGAAGTATGGTCTCGGACACGAGCTAAAGCGATGGGTCGTCATGCCGACCCAACTAAAGACCCATCGAGGTTCGCCTTGAATTTGCCCTCGCTTCGTTTGCTGTCGGGTCGGCTAGAGATCCACTTGCTGGATCCTTTGCCTCTGGAGCCCATAACCGGGTCTTATCAAGTGAGGCATTCGAGCCTTTCTCGCCACCCCGAGACCATTACGGCTTAGTGGGCTTTTCGCGTTCCGCTTGGTCGGTTTGAGCCGACCGGGAGGCGAGGATCTAGGGTCACGGGCGCTTCACGGGCGATACCTCGGCGTCCTCGCAAGCATTTAATGTCGTCGCGAGGAATTTAAATCTGAAAGCGAAATGATCGGGGCGACACGTCTTCTGGGATTGGCGGCGATCGGTCGATGTGTGTCGCCAACACGCAACTTCGGTAGGTACTGCAGACTTGGTGCGACTTCCACTCTTGCAAAATGTCATGGGCCAGCGGCAGAACGTTCCCGACCGGTCATGGATCGTACCCTACAGGTATTCCCTTCTCCGTGAAGCATTATATAGCAACCGTGCATGGGCGAGGTTTATGGCCTCGGGTCGGAGGGACTACAGTTGGGGAGGATCTAATGGCAGACCAGATTGCCTAACCCGTGTGGGTGTAGGAATCTTAGGTATAAGTCGCTCATCCACACTTTCGTGGGAAAAGAGTGTTCCCGACCGACTAGGGGTCACTCCGCACGGGTATTTCCCTCTTCCATAGAGCACTACCTCGCAACCGTAGCCACTGGGGCGTAGGCCGTAGTGCTCGGGTCGAGGGGGTTACCGCTAGGGAGGACCATGTAGCCGACCGGGTTACCTGACCCAGGAAAGTGTGTGAGCTTGCAGCCCCCGGGCGGTGCGTGGGGACTCGAAGTAGAAAAACGAATATGGAAAAAACTCTTAAGGAAAAGATTGCCCTATCTTTTATTTTGGATCTGGAGGTGTTGTGGTGGCCGAGACCTTCCTCCAGCCACCGCATGCCCTTCCGGGCGTCGCTTAGCCGTCCGCCAACGTGGTCGACTGTTGTCGAACGGAAATCGAAGGGTCGCGCTGCGCTTCCCTGGTCGGCTCAGCGTCCTTTCGCCTCAACCGTCACGTCGCATTTTAATGCGAGGCGAAGGTGTGGACGAGGCATGTCGTCGCTTGCTACTGACGCGTCACGATTAATGCCGCGTGACGCGTCGCTGGGGCGACTCCACCGACCACTCCGCCCGGCCCTATAAATATGGTGCGGAGGAAAAGAGCCACTATCGCGCTTCGCCCCTCCGCCTTCTGTCCCCTGCTTTTGCCCTTTGTCCGGAAGAAGAAGAAGGATCGGAAGGCAAAGGCGTTGATGGTGAGTGGCGGCGATGATCGTAGGGCGGCAAGCGGAGGCGTGGCGGACCCTTCAGGGTCGGGTTCCGCAGATCCCGCACTTCGCCGATCCGTCGTTGATCTGCGAAGGAGGGCTTATTGCCCTCGTCGATCTTCCGTATCCAGAATCCTCATTCGAATTGAGTCGCTTTATTTGTCTGGCGATGGCTTCGGCTTTCCTCTTGTTGTTAATGTTGAATTATTTCTTTGTTTTGACCGGTGCTAGCTCTGGTTCTGGCGAACTCATCTGCTGCGCGCTCATGCCGCCACCTCAATGGGAGGGGCGGCGCCATCGCCTTCTGACGAGGGCGCTGGCTGTATGATGGCCGTACCGACGCTGCTCGACGCTTCCTTAGCGTCGCGAGCTGCACTGATCGCCGCTTCGAAGTGCTTGCTCGTTAAGCACTGACACCGATCCGCCGAGGAAACTAGTCTGAAGCGTGAGGAGTGGCGGAATGGGTCTGGTCGTCGCCCTCGAGGAGGAGCCTTCGCCACGGTGCGAAGAGCGTCGTCATAGTGGGCCCGGTGAGCAGCGTGGAAGACCTCGGCTCGATGTCTGTGAGCAGCTAGCCTCATGGAAGGGCCTCTCTCGCTCTCCGCTTGACCGAGAACATGGGCAGGAGCACAGGTTCTGAGGGTGGTGTGCCGAGACCTCTGGAGCTTACTCGTGGGGCATGCCTTCCGTCTTAACCAGGCGGCCGACTCCTTCGACTTGCCCGCGCCTGCGTGAGCGTTTATTTCGCGAGGTCGACTGCCTCTGCATGGCCGAATACGTCTTTGCTTCTGCGCTTGACGCATAGCGATCCTTCGATCCGATGGCGACTGTTGCGGGATCGAGGAGAAGCGGATAGCGGGCGAGTGCGTGGTGTATGGAAGAAGGTGGTGGAGGGTGGCGTCTTCGAGCAAATGGCAGCTCAAGCGACTTGACTGCCGAGAAGCGGCCTGATCGTAGCCTAGAGGCGGCTCAGGCTCCCTCCCCACCCCTTTTCTTTTTCCTTTTTTTTGTAATATACGCACACTGCATTCTGCAGCTTTTGGGGATTTTACCTTGCATCGCGCATTTTCGGCTTTGCGACGAGCGCTTCATTGGACGACCGTAGCCTTTAGGAATCCTCCGGGGTTGTGCGGGCGTAGGGCCGAGGCGCTGATACTTCGAAGGAAACGCGAAAATCATGATGAAACCGCTGGCCTAAGGGCGTGCTCCAAACCGATAAAGGACCGCTCCTCATGGTTATCGCTTTTTGCCGTGATGCGCTTCTTGAGGCCAAGTGGCCGTGGGCGTGTATATATAGCGCTCTCGGTAAGATGAGTTACCATCAAGATAGGTCACGATGTTCGGTTGGTGTACGATCTTAGATGGCGATGGAAATGACGACCCTCTGAGCGGGCACGATGATCGATCGTGTGATCGGTAGCGTTAACCGAACTGGAGGTTGTGCCAAAGTCGTAGGAATAAGGATGAAGTTTTAGGGATAAAATCGCCTTAACTTTTCGATATTCCTTGCGTTGGGTACAACATTGCCGTCGGCGTCTTTAGTCGGAAGGTCTTGGTCGGAGGACTTCCACGACCAGAAGGTCCTTCCCATGGAGGGGCGGCTTGTACTGCGACGTTGGATTGGACTGGCGCAAAGACCGTGTCGTCGGCGTTGAAGGACGCCGCTGGACACTGCCGACCATGGTAGCGCCAAGCAGCGTCTGGCGACACTTGGCCCGTCGCAAACGGCCACATCGCTAACCGTCAAAGGCGATCGATGGCGCCTTGTTAGCGCCAGAGAGCGCCCATGCCTCGTCAGCTTGTAGTCGCGGCCGCGTAGTCGGTCGGTAGGCGAACGGCCTCCGCTACGAACACTAGAAAGAATGGTGTGAACCGGTCGTCGGTCGGCGTGGTCCGCGAGCTCAAAGACGGAGGCGGCTCGGTACCCATCGTCCGTAATTTCTTCGGTCGTCGAAGATCCGTGGTTTTAGCCCTTGGAGGATCATCTTGGTTGGCGCTTCGACTGGCCGTTGGTCCGCGGATGGGCCACAATTTGCTTGATAACGCGGATGTTGAAGTCATTCGAAGTCGAAATTCTTTCCCGTGTGAAGCTGCGTGCCGTTATCGGTGATGATGGAGTTCGGGACTCCAAGCCGATGAAGCGATGTCATGGAAGAAGTTAGCGCTGAGCGAAGTGATGGTAGTGGCCGGCTTTGCTTCTATCCACTTGGTGAACTTGTCCACCGCGACAAGCAGGTGTGTCAAGCCCCCGGGCGCCTTCTTAAAGGGACCGACCAGATCAAGTCCCCAAACGGCGAACGGCCATGTAATAGGGATCGTCTGCAGGGCTTGCGTGGGAAGATGCATCTGTCGAGCAAAGAAGTGGCACCTTCGCGAGTCGAACAATCTGCTCGGCATCGGCCATCGCCGTTGGCTAGTAAAAACCTTGGCGAAAGGCTTTGCCCACGAGGGATCGCGGAGCAGCATGATGTCCGCAGATCCCAGCGTGGATGTCCGACAAAATTGCTTCCCTTAGTTCGCGGGATGCGCCACGGAGGACCGGAGGGCTTCTCTTGTAGAGGTCTTCTCCGACCAGTACAAAGGATTTCGCTCGACGAGCGAGGCGCCAGGCCTCGGTGGGATCGGCGGGGAGCGACCCGTCGGTTAGTCGGTCGATGAAAGGTTTCCTCGGTCGGTCAGCGTCGGCATCAAGATGGTGGATTGATTGAGGCTCGCTTCGACGGACTCGGCGATCGAAGTTGCGCTATCTTGAGGGTCGTGCTAACGCCGGAGGAGGATCCGGCGAACGGAGGGCTTGTAGAGGTCGGAGGCGAAGATCCCCGACGGGTGGGTCCCCGACTAGAAGCAGATTAGCAGTGTCGGCCTCTCCATTGTAGCGTCGGTAGCTATGGTGAAGTTGAAACCCTTGAACCTCTCCTCCAACTTACGTACCTCTCGGCGGTATCTTGCCATCGATCGTCACGAGGTTCGAAAGCCTTCATGACTTGATTGACGACAAGCTTGGAGTCGCTGAGTATCTGAAAACGGCGCTGGCGCGAGGTCGGTGACAATCAGGAGACCATTGGCGAGTGCCGTGCTCGGCGACATTGTTGATGGCGTCGAAGTGCGGCGAATCGCGTCTTGAAGCTTGTTTCCAAGTGGAGATGAGGACGATTCAGCGCTTTGCTCCATTTTTGGTGTAGGACCCGTCGAAGTACATCGTCTAGTACTCGGGGTCTTGAGGCGAGGTGGCGCTGAGCCGGTCCCTCTGCGGCGAAGTCGGCCAGAACTGTGACTTGATGGCCGCCCGAGGGACGTCTGATATGTCATGGCCGTTGAGCTCGAGAGCCCATTTGGCTATTCTTCCGGGGCGTCGCGGTTCGCGAATGATCTCGTGGCGGCATGGAAGTTACCACGGAGATCGGATGCGGTCGAAGTAGTGGACTAACTTCCTTTGGCGATGAGCACCGTAGAGAGCTACCTTTTGAGGATACCAGCCCTTGGACTCGGAAAAGTACTTGCGATGAAGTATCTTTGGCGTTGTACCTGAGCACGCTGCCTTCTTGATTGGCTCCTAGCAAGCGCCGCTAACAACGAGTGTGGCGGCGATGTAGAGGAGGCGAATCTTCTAGCGTCGGGCGACCAACACCGGGCATGGTTAAAACGCCTTCAATCGGTCGAGGGCTTCCTGCGTCCACATAAAGTGGTCGGACTTCTTGGCTTGACTTATAAGCAAGCATTCAGCGCTCCGGCCGGAGGCAAGCGGCTCAAGGCCGCTAGGCATCCGTTATCTTGGACTCCTTGAGGTTGCTGGTCGGACCCATCTTCATGATCGCGGCGATCTTCTCCCGATTAACCCGATGCTGCCTTTCGGAGAGCGATGAAGCCGGCGACTTTCCTTAGGGACCCAGCGCACTTCTCGGGGTTGAGCACGATCTGAAACCTTGAAGGTTCGCAAAGTCTCCTCTAAGTCGGCGACAAGGTTGTCAACCTTCTTAGTCTTGCGATAATATCGTCAACGTCGCCTCGATGTTCGCCCGTCTGATGCGTCAAAACACGTTTGCATACATCGGTATGTAGCACCGTGTTTTCGGACCGGCGGCATCGTTCACAACAGTAACGAGCCGAGCGGAGTGATGAATGAGGTTGTGAGTTGATGGACTCCTTCATCGCTACTCTGGTGGTAGCACGAGTAGGCGTCCGAGAAGGCGAGGATTCGCACTGCGCGTGGAATCGACAACTTGGTTGATCTTGGCCGCAATGGGAAAGGGTCCTTGGGACATGCCTTGTTGAGGCTCGTGTAATCAACGCACATTCTCCATTGCCCGACTTCTTTTTACAAGCCGCGGTTGGCGGCACCACCGGGTGGCGGACCTCTTTATGAACCCTGCAGCCAAAAGCAGCGTCGCTCGCCGATGATCTTCGCGCTTTCTTCGTCGAAAGGCGCCATGCGCTGAACGACCGACCTTGAACCGGGCGAATATTCAAGGAGTGCTCGGTGACTTCCCGCGGGATGCCTAGCATGTCAGAGGGTTTCCATGCAAAGGCATCCCGATTGGCGCGGAGGAAGTCGACGAGCGCGTCTTCCTATTTGGCGGGGAGCGTGGCTCCGATGCGCACGGTCTTGGTCGGATCTTCGAGATCGACCACGACCTCCTTCGTATCCTCGGCGGACTTGAAGGATCAGACCCGACTTGCTTGGAGTCGGGGACTCGAGGTCTCCCTCCGGAGATTCTCAAGCTCTACGGGCGCAATGATCGTCGATGCCAACTCTGGCTGCTTTTCTCTCACGGTTATGGCGAGTTGAAAGGATCGGCCACGGTGATGACTCCATGCCCCGGCATCTTCACTTGAGGTAAGTGTAGTTGGGGATTGCCATGAACTTGGCGTACACGGCCTCCCCATTATGGCATGATAGGAGCCAGGAAACCCCACGACCTCGAAGGTGAGGGTCTCGGTGCGGAAGTTGGCCTGGTCCCCGAAGGTTACGGGCAGATCGATCTGCCCGGCGGATGGGCTTGCAGACCAGGGACGATGCCGTGGAAGGGCGCCTTGCTCGGTCGGAGACTTGAGCGAGGGATTCCCAGGGCATCGAAGGTCTCAACATACAGGATGTTGAGACTGCTGCCGCCATCCATGAGCACCTTGGAGAGGCGCTTCGTCCCCACAATGGGGGCCACGACCAGAGGGTATCTCCCCGGGTGCGGGACGTGATCGGGGTGATCAGTCCGGTCGAAGGTGATCGGCGACTCCAACCACCGAAGATACTTGGGCACGGCGCGAGCTTCTGCTGACGTTTGTCAGCGTAGCTCTTCGATCCGCCAAAGATCATGAGGCAGCCATCAGGTTCCGGGAACTCTTCGGCCGCCTCTTTGGCTCGGCATCTAGTGCCGATTCGCGCTTCTTCCCTTTACCCTGTGCGAAGTTTCCGGAGATGAAACGCTCAGTGGTTTCGCGAGCCCCTCGACTTGTGTTTGACTTGAGTACCCATGATGCGGACATGGGCATCCATCGCTTTTTTGAAGTGGTTGGGGTCCCGACGCTACTGCTTGCTTGGCGTAGGCGGTCGGTCACGCGACCACGAGGCCCTCGCGTTCTCCTGCTTCCCATCCGCTTCTTCTTGTCGAAGCGGCCGAGGTAGCACCGGCGTCGGGGCGACCTCTCGCAGCCTTCCCTTATCAAAGATAGCCCCATGACCTCCTCATCCGAGGCGTGGTTGAGTAACAATGTCGAGGAGCTCCTTGGTGGTCCCAGGATTGGCGTAGCTCCAGCTTGTGCACCGAGCTTTCGACGGCAATCTTGGTAGATGAACGCCCAAACAACATCGGCGCCAAACGATGTCGGGAGCTTCGTTACATTGTTGGGAGAATCACGGATGTAATCCCGAGAGAACTCCCACCGCCGCTAGCAGCTTTTGAGATCCCAGGAGTTCCCAGGGTGTTTGTAAGTGCCCTAGAAGTTACCGACGAAGACGCTCTTTAGGTCGGCCCAGCTCCTGATGGTGTTTGCGGGTAAATACTCGAGCCATGCTCGGGCAGAATCCGCGAGGTAGATGGGGAGGTACTGGATGACGAAGAGATCATCGGTGGCGCCTCCCGCCCTGCATGCAAGCCGAAAGTCTTCTAACCAGACACTGGGGTTCGTGGTCTCCGCAGTGTACTTGGTTATGTTGGTGGGGCCCGAACTCGCGGGAAGTTTGCGCTGGGCGGATTTCCGCCAACGCCCGCGGGCCCCCCACCGCGGGGCTAGGGCTGCAGGTGGCGGCCCGTCCGCCCTGACGGGGATCGGACCGCTTCGCTGCTCGTTTTCTTCAGGGTCCCCATGGTGCCGCTTGACGTTCTGCTTTTTGCCGGAGTATTCACGCGCACTGCGCGAGGCCTGGGGCGCTTCGAGAACATCTATAACCGGGCCCGGCGGTCTGGGCGACGGCGGCATTGGTAGGGTGGTGGAAGAAGCCCCCCGGCGGAAGGAGGCGGATGTCTGTATATGCTTTGGATCGCAAGCATGTTCTACCAACCGGAGGTTCGGTAGGTGACCTTAGCCCCGGATCCTCGCTGCTCGGGAATGCCGCTGGCAGCATTGCCGGGCGGCGACATTCCGTCGGGCGCGAGGGAAGTATGGCGGATCGTGCGATCCTCGGCCGCTTGCTATTGGACTGTCGCGCGCGCGCAGCGTCGGCGAGTGCATGCGATGCGTCTGGCTTATTTTGCTCCAGATCGATCCGAGTTTGACAAGCTTCACCTCTTGAGCCTCCGGTACTTTCAAGCGTTCTTGCCAGACTCCGTCTGATGGGCTTGAGAGCCTCGGCACTTTCAAGATGGATTCCGCCTCTCGCGCCTCTAAGACGCGGCGGGCGGCGGTTCGGGCCGGAGGTGGTGGCGGGGCATCCGCCCCACCATGTTGCATTCGCGAGGGTACAACACTGCTGGAGTGTGCTCCGTCTCGAAGCCGAGTCGAGGCCGGAGGGGTCTCCGACCAAATCATAAGACGGAGGTCGGCAAATGGCCGGCCGTAGCCACAGGTGCGAGCCCGCGAGGGATCTGATGTCGCTGGCGCGCGCATGATTCGCGGGACCGCTACTAGAGGTAGCGTGGCTATAGACGGATTTGCCACCTCGGGGTCCACGAGGGTCCCCAAGGCGAAGGTCACACCGAGAATGGGCGGCGGAGTCGGTGCTCGAGGCGTGCTCGCGCTACCGAAAGTGGCGAGGATGAGCCGCGAACTCTCCGCAGGGATGGTGATGAAGTCGAGGAGCCAAAGCGGATCCACCCTTGACGCAGACGCACGTGGCTGTTGGAGAAGAAAGCCATCGAGGAGGAAAATGGGAATCCAGAGATCGCGAAGATGACGCGCGAAGCCCCTACCTGGCGCGCCAACTGTCGGTGTTTCGTATGATCGGCAAGTAAATTCGTAAGTATAGGGGATCACGCGCTCCCTCTCCTCGGATGGTTAGACCAAAGGAGCCTCAGATTTATATTGGTTCGGGCTGAATGTCCCTCCTTCTAGTTCGTGGTGGCGATTTGAATTGCCCTGAGCTCGGGGAGCAAACAGAGGTTACAGACAGAGGCTAAGGACAAGCCCTTGGCACTCGCTCGGGGAGAAGAAATCGGGAGGGCTCTCCTAAGCCTGGAGCCGACCCGGGTCAGAGCACCCTGCGCTATCTAAGGGATGGTGCTGGTGAGCGAACTCACGTGGGTGCGTGTGAAGGAAAGAAAATCTATCTCTCCCTCCTCCAAGGGCCCTGCCTCCCTTTATATAGGCCGAGGGGGTAGGTTACACGAGGATTTAAAAAAGAGATAAAGGAATGCTCCGTCCGGTCGTCCTGGTCTTTGGTCATGATGACGGGCAGGCTCTTCGTCCGGGCGACCTGGTCTTCGGTCATGATGACCGCCAGACTCAACAGCATCCGCACGGGTGGAGTAGACTACAACGGGCGCGCGCCTTTTCGGGCGCACACCTACCCTCGAGCTTTGTCGAGATCTTGGCGCTTTTGAAAAGACCAGGTGCTTATTTGAGGCCGCCCTCGTTTGCCTTGGGAAGGAACCGCTCGCCCCAATATTACCAAGTATGTTCATGGCAAGTGGCTCGCGGCGTGAGCTCGCCGACGTGGCAGAGATCAAGGCCGAGGTTTGCAAGGACTCTGGTCGGGGTCCCGGTTGGAGCCTGTGGTGATACCTGATGCGGGGTCGGGTCGGAGTAGGTTCTCGCGAGGCGTCGACCTGTTTGCGTCGGTCGGCGGTGCGTTCGACCGAGATTCGGCGATAACCTCTTCCGGTCGTGGACGAGGGCCATGTCGGTTTCATGTTCGGGTGGTTCTTGTCTTGGGTACCCTGGTATGGGTATTAAATCACCACCTTCGCCTTGATCAAATGCCACGGCAGCTTTTTACCGGTTCGCTCGCTGCCTAATTTGTCGCCATGGCGAGGAAATTTGGCGCCGATACTGATGCCTCCCTCTCACGAGCTTTTTGGCGTGGTAACGAAAGCCAAGGAGGAAACTGCCGTAACGAGGAATTTCGGTGCGATTCGATCGCTTGATCTCGCTTCTCCCACTAAAAGTCGCTTTCTTACTCCTAATTTTTGCCACGGTAGGGATCCGTCGCTGATTCATTGCCATGGCAAGAATACAATCATAAGATCGCTGCCCGTAAAGTAATCTTTGCCCACCTCTCAAGCAATGCCGTGGCAAAGAACGAATCACTTGTTTCACCGCCACGACATGGCTTGGTTACGCTTATGTCTTGGCTACAAATCTGCAAAGACAACCACTCTTCTCTCGACATGGTAGCCGACCACTGTTGCAGAAAAGCCGCACCGACAAACCAAAATTTGCACCAACTCAAAGCCAGATTATGTCATTATCCAAGTTCCACTTCGGCTGACCGACCTCAACCTCCATTCCTCTCATTGTGACAGAGAAGACTCCAATCGAGGTTTTGCCACGTCTAAATCACCGTCAATTTCCTTTGCACTCCACTACTTAAGCATTGCCACAATACGTAACTCCACCATTGCGACAACGCCACGACTCGCGACATGGCGCAGCCGGCCGTGCTAATTCTTGTGCAAGCGTCAGCATAAATTGCTTCGCTATACACCTCTTTGGCTATAAAAGCCACTCGAGAACCTCACTAGCTCCACCACGACCACCGTTGTCTTTGCCATGCCCGAGCTCCTCTCCACTTTGCTATCCAAGTGCCGCCATTACCATTACAAATCCAAGTAAACCATTAAGCAATTAATTAGGTTTCAACGCAGCATCATCAACCCCCAACAATCATTTTTCATTCCTTAGAAGAACATTTCTTTGATCATTTGAACTTCGCCACTGCGGTGTCATCTTCTTGGCCGGTGTGCGGTGGCAAGGCACTCGGGTATTCTTCGCTTCAAATGAAGGCCAAAATGGGTTACCGTGATCCGAGGATACTTTTTCTTTGGCCAATTCGAACTGAACCACCTTCGTTTGCTTCCTAGTTGATCGCCGCCTTACCCACCATCTTTGTCTCTTTGGGCCCAGCTCTGCCACCATTTTCAAATGCGAGCTGTGCCTGCGTGCGCCATGACGAGCTCCTGCCCAACAAGCCTCCGCCTAGCCGATTCGATGCGCCGTCCGCCGCCACTAACATGACCAAGCTCCTTCCTCTATTTCCCTTCACTACCACTCGGGTCCCAGTCATCATTGGCGCAGGCAAATCCAGTTCAAAGGGGTAGAGGCATTTCCTCGACTCAAGATGCATATTTTAGGGGGTGATGTCTTTTGAGGAATGGAACACGGAGATCAAGCCAAAACAGAAGCTTCAGAAGGTCTGGGTCAATGTCTATGGGGTCCCTTACGAGATCAGGTCCTTCTTGCCTTTGTGGGCGGTTGGGTCCATTCTCGGCGCTACTCGGAGGGTAGACATGCGATCAATGAGGAAGACAGGGGTGGTTCGGCTTCTGGTTGCTGTTCTAGATGTGAACTGCATTCCCGAGGAAGTTGACATTGTGGTGGATGACTGCCTTTATGAAATTTATTTTAAAGTTGAGCAGGTTATCAATGACAATGCTGAGGAACCGGATGATTTTGATGAGGATGATGATCTTGATTCAGAGAACCAAAACAAGGCGAAAGACCAAGTGATGGAAGATGCTGTTCAAGGGGACAAGGTTGGTGTTCCTGAACTGGATCCTAAATCCAAAGGTAATTCTCAGCTTAGCAATGGTTCAAATAAAAGAGCTCCAACTGAATCAGAGATGCAGTTAATAGAGAATGTTATTGATATTGCTGTTGATGGGCTTCTGGATGAAATAAGTGCCAAGGTTGTTGCAGAATCTGATGAAGAAACGGGTGCTTTTGCATCTAGATGTAGTGCTTTCCCTTCCCAGTTGCAGGACAACTCAATCTCTATTGCTCAATCTCAGTTGCAGGACAACTCAAGCTCTTTTACTCAATCAGGTGCAGCGCTGGGTGTTGTGGTTGAAGCTAGGTCGGTGATGGGTGAATTACAGAGTGTGATTGGTGAGGATTTTGATGATTGTTCAATTTGGGACATGATGCCTGTTCCTGCTGTATCCAGGGGTCGTCGGTGCTTCGCAAGTCAGATGATGCCGATCTAGCGAATATGGCGACAGACCTTGGTTACTCATCGCACGAGGTGATCTATGCACCGAAGATGCTTAATCCACCAAATTCTGCGCAAGGTAAAGAAGATCTGGAGCTTGTTCAGGTTGAGAGTCCTATTATTCCTCTCCCGGATGTGATGCAGTGTATGGAAGATATGTCTATCTTTGAACATCAGCCTGATATTGCACAAGTTAAGCCTCAGGATGGTGACTGTTCTAAGCGAGGCCAAGTGGAACAAGACTTTGCAGGACCAAATTTTCAAGGTCTATCACGTCAGACTCTGCAATCTTTATGTAAGAAAAATGGTATTCGTGCTAATTTATCCAATGTGGCCATGGAGAATGCTATTAAATTATTGGACAAGATCAATGGATGGGAGGAAATCATACTGCATCCTATGTCCGGACCAAAGGAGCTGAGTAGATCAAGTGCAAGAATAGCTGCGATGGGGGATACTCATATTATGGAGAAAGCGAAGAACCTGGTGGCCAAAAAGAATTCGCTGGACCTAGGTAATTTTCTTTCGTTTACTTCGATTCCAGACTCTACTATTATTTCTAGAATTGCCAATTTAGGTGTTTCTATGGGTAGAGATAATACATCTATTTCTTCTTCTGTTACATCTATTAAGAACATAGAAGTTGATAGGCTTAGGGTGTCGGCAAAAAGATTGAACACTAGAAGTAAGCTTTCCTCACCTAAGATTAACCTGGATGAGGAGGAAGAAGAAATTTTAGATTCTCAGCTTAGCCACATTCGTGGAGAATTTAATGAGAATGTATATGAGGTAGGTTTAGATCACATTTGTTGTGATCAAGCTGTAACATCCCGTGAAAAAATCCAACCTCAGAAAAATTAACAGGGGGGATTCGGCTTCTAAAAAACCAAAGACATCGTCAAAACTAAGTCTCAAATGAAAGGGATCTTCTGAAATAGCAGAGGTCTTGGAGACTTGGCTAAACATGTGTATTTGGGGGATATGGTTAAAGAGGAGCAAATAGATTTCATTGCTCTCATGGAAACGGGTCGGAGTCAGTTTCCGGATGGGACCCTTAGAAAATTAAGTGGTGGCAAAGAATTTATTTGGCACTGCATGGCACCGCATGGTCGGTCTGGGGGAATGCTCCTTGGGGTAGATCTTTTGGTGTATGATGTTGGAGCCATTGCCGAAGGGGATTTTTATGTAAAGTTTACACTTCGGAATAAAGATGATGATTTCAAATGGGTTCTAATTGCTGTATATGGCCCTGCACAACAAGATTATAAGGAGACATTCTTAATAGAGATGGCCCATATTTGTAACAAAGAATCTCTCGCCAGTATATTATTGGTGGGGATTTTAATATTATGCATTGCCTTGATGACAAAAATAAGGACTACTTTGATACAAAATGGCTGGATCTTTTAATATAGTTATTCAATCTCTAAGTCTCGAGAGAGATAAATATGTGCAGTCGCCAATACACTTGGGCGAGTTGTGGGATAATCCAACTTTTGAAAAAATTAGATAGGGTTTTGGTTTCTACTTAGTGGGAGCAAAAATTTCCACTCGCGAGGGTGTATGCTAGAGATAGAAGTAATTCAAACCATACACCTTTGTTATTAAATACTGGTGCTTCTTCTCTTAATAGAGGCGAAACCCTATTCAAATTTGAGCAGGGATGGTGATTAGAGAAGGTTTTATGAATTGGTCTGCGATAAGTGGCAATCAGAGACAAGAGGATTAATGCTATTGACAGATGGTAGAATAAGATAAGAACTCTTCGTCAATTTTTGAGAGGTTGGGCCAAAAATATAGCTGGCCACAACAGAAAGGAGAAGAAGAAGTTAATTTCAATGATTGATGACCTAGATAAAAAGGCAGAGTGTATGGTACTTTCAGATCAGGAATTAAACCTGAAGCATTACCTTAGTGAGAGATTAGTTCACTTGTTGAGGGAAGAAGAAATCAAATGGTATGAGAGAGCAAAAACCAAAGACCTCCTAGAAGGAGATGATAACACAGAATATTTCCATTTAGTCGCTAATGGGAAACATAGAAAACAACACATATTCCAGTTGGATCAAGAAGATGGATTAATTGTGGGTGATGCTGAATTAAGAGCATGTATCACAAACTATTATAAAGGGTTATTTGGACCATTAGAGGAAAATAATTTCTGTCTAGTGGAAAATCAGAATCGAGATATTTTGCAAGTAACATAGGAAGAAAATGATTTTCTAATTGCACCATTTACTGAAAAAAGAGGTTAAAGAGGCGGTATTCCATATGGAACATAATAAATCGCCTGGTCCTGATGGTTTCCCAACAGAATTTTATCAAGTGTTCTGGGACATCATAAAAGAGGACCTAATGGCGTTGTTCACGGATTTTTATTACAATCGGTTAACTCTGTATAGCCTCAATTTCGGAATAATTACTTTATTGCCTAAAGTTAAAGAGGCAACAAAAATTCAACAATTGAGACCAATATGTTTGTTAAATGTGAGCTTTAAAATATTTACTAAAGTGGCCACAAGCAGGACTTATGGGAGTTCTTTGCAAAGTGGTAAGACCTTCTCAAATAGCTTTTATGCGATGAATATTATGGAGGGTTTGTGATATTACGAGACCATTCATGAATTGAATTCTAAGAAGCTTAATGGGGTGATTCTCAAGATCGACTTTGAGAAGGCCTATGATAAGGTCAAATGGTCTTTTCTTGACAAACCCTTAGCATGAAGGGTTTTGCCAAAAATGGTGCTCGTGGGTTGAAAAGTTTGTTGTTGGAGGTACTGTGGGCATCAAAGTTAATGATGACATTGGACACTATTTCTAAACCAAAAAAGGACTCAGGCAAGGTGACCCCATGTCAACCATTCTTTTTAATCTTGTCGCAGACATGCTCTCTATATTGATTAAGAGATCAAAAGAAGATGGTCAGATTAGAGGAGTAATTCCTCACCTGATAGAGGATGGTTTATCCATTCTTTAGTACGCAGATGATACGATCTTATTTATGGATCACGATATTGAGCAAGCTAAAAATATGAAGTTATTGCTCAGTGTGTTTGCACAATTATCAGGTCTGAAAATCAATTTTCATAAAAGTGAGGTCTTTTGCTTTGGTGAAGCCAAACGTTATGAACATATTTATACTAATTTGTTTGGATGCGGGCTAGGATCACACCCGTTCAGGTACTTAGGTATCCCGATGCACTTTCATAAACTTTGTAATGCGTATTGGAGTGTTATCGAGGATAGATTCAAACGCAAACTAAGTACATGGAAATCTAAACACCTCTCTTACAGGGGCAGACTTGTTCTATTAAATTCAGTTCTAAGTAGCCTTCCTATGTTCATGATGTCTTTCTTTGAAATCCCAAAAGGCGTCCGTCAAAGATTGGATTTTTATCGATCCAGGTTTTTTTGGCAGGGTAATAATGATAAGCGAAAATATCGCCTTGCAAAATGGGATATCCTGTGTCGTCCCAAAGATCAAGAAGGTTTAGGAATAACGGATCTTCATATCAAAATAAATGTCTCCTAAGTAAGTGGTTATTTAAACTAATAAATGAGGAGGGCGGCACTTTGCTCGGGAATAAGTATTTGAGTTCAAAATGTTTATCCCAGGTGCAAATTAAACCTAAAGATTCACATTTTTGGAAAGGGATTCTCAAGGTTAGGGACATTTTTCTAAGTTGTGGAACATTTGAAATTCAGGATGGTTCACAAACTAGGTTTTGGGAAGATAAGTGGGTGGGCTCTAAACCACTCAAAGCGCAATTTCCTAGTCTTTTTAACATTGTCAATTATCCTCATAGCACGGTGGCAAGTGTCTTGTCGCAAATGCCACTAAATATTACCTTTCGTCGTGCTTTAGTGGGGGTTAATTTGATATCGTGGCAGAACCTAGTGGCAAAAGTAGCTAATGTAAAGCTCACAAATAGAAGGGACGCATTTAGCTGGGATCTACATAGACATGGTCAATTCTCAACACGGTCTATGTATATTTATTTAATGAACCATGGTGTTCCTTTCACTAGTCATTTCATTTGGAAACTAAAAATTCCTTTGAAAATTAAGATTTTCCTTTGGTATGTTCAGCAAGGAGTTATCTTAACAAAAGATAACTTAGAGAAAAGGAACTGGACTGGGAGCCATAAATGTTGTTTTTGTAACAACAATGAAACAATCAAGCATTTGTTCATTGATTGCCATCATGCTAAATTTTTTTGAAGAATTATTTACACTGCTACTGGGTTAACTCCACCAAGATCTATTTTGAGCATGTTTGGAATTTGGTTATCAGGCTTTGAAAAGATAGAAAAAAGATTGATTTTTGCGGGGGTGGCGGCTCTCTTGTGGTCTATTTGGTGCACGCGCAATGATTTAATCTTTGAGAAAAATAATATACTTCTTGTTTGCAGGCTAATTTTAGGGGAACATACTGGTTGCGGTTTTGGGCTCGATTGCGAGATGAGGCCTCAAGGAGACTTTTAGGTTGATTTAGTAGAGCCACAGAAGTCGTCGCGCTAGAATTATTTGCCAAGAATGGATGGCGAAACTATAATCGTCTCTGTCTTTGATTTTTATTTAGTTATTATTTTCTCCTTTATTGGAGATCAGCTTGATAGCTGAAGACTATGTAAAAGGTCGTATGCTTTATGCAGAGACCGGAACTCTTTCCTTTGTCTAAAAAAAAATTGATTTAACCATGCCATGATCAATTATTCCTATCTTTTGCGTTTAAATCCAATTTCAGTAAAATAAAAATATAAATATATATAAAATCATAAGATTTTAGAATATGTAATAATATTTAATTTTTAATGACATATTGAATTATTAGAATTTAAATTAGTATAAACCCCACTATGGACTCTATTGCAAATTTGAAAAGTATAACTAGTAAAAATATGAAATAAATTTTTGAATATTCCATAGACCATGAGAAACTAATTTGGGAAAAAATATTTGATTTTCAAACTCATTTTGAATTATTTGGACCAAAACTTAAAGAAAACTTGATATGGTTACTATTTAAAAGTATACAAACCATTAATCCAAACATCATGAAATTAATTAAGGAAAATCCTAACATCTGAGATGCTCTATTTCTGAAAAATATTTATATTTGAATTTAGTTTGATCCAAATTTGAAGATAGATTGCTTGTCATGCACATAAAATCAAATAGTTAAAACTTGGATTAAATAAACTCAAATTTTGGTAAAACCAATTCCTAGGTCATAGTAATATCATGCTACCTCTTTTTATGCAAAAATATTTCATATTTGTTTAAGTTGGAATCAAAGTAGTATCTAATCTCACTTTAAATATATATAAAATATATGAGGTGATTAGTATATAAATAAGGACCATAAATAGGTACAAAAGTAAAAGAAAGGTTCTTTAGGTGTAACATCCCAAAACTCAATACCAGTAAAGTATGAATGTTTGAACTAATTTTTGGTATGAGTTTGAGTTTGAATATTTTTTCTGCAATTTCTGGGTTTTTTGAAATTATCAACCACATTTCAAATATCTCAAAGGACTACAAAATTTCAAACTCAAAATATCAAATAGCAAGAAACCCCATAATTAATTTTTCAAACCCTAAATGCTCTCAAATTCATCTCTGAAAAGTTTCACAAAAACTTTAACTCATTTATTAGTTATTACCAAATCAAAATCAGCAAATTAAAATTTGTCATGAATCATTTTCAGAATTATATAAAAATAAATATCAAATATCTTGACCTGAAAATTTTATAGTATCATTTTCAGTATCTCAGAATCCTTTATTAAAAATTTCATAATATTTTTATGTCTTTTGTTACCTTTATGAAATCAAAAGCAGAGAAGCCAATAATCAAACTGTCGATTCTCGAATTTTACAAAATTCTCCGTCGATCTCCAACTAATATTTTTATGGAAACCTAAGCATCTCATCTGATTTCTACCCAAAAAGTTTTAAAAATCTTAACCTCGTTGATGCCCAATTAAATCTGAAACCGCATGGTAGTGAAATTTCAAAGAAACCAATTTCCTTTTCCCCGTCAAGGCTCTCCGCTCAGGCCATCCTTGCCAAGATCGGCATCTCGCTGCCTCCCCGACTCATTGGTAGCCACGGTGAGCCTTGGCCCCACCGGCCACGGCCGCCCTCTCTTCTTCCTTGCGCTGCAGAAACTCGCCGAACTCGTCATGCATAACGTTTACGCTGGTTTTCACCACCATGGCAACATCCGGCGCTAACTTCCCAAATACGCACCAAGCCATGCCTCCCTTTACCCAATCCTCACCATGGCAGCCTTTTCACCGAAACCTCTTCGAGCGGGACTTGAGTAGCTTCACGACGTACCGTGCTGCCCTCTTCGACCAATCCCTTGTCTGCGACAAGCTCGACCCGCCATCCTCTATGCCCATGCTCGTCACTACCCACCGCCTAGCTCCTTTTTCAATCTGAAAGCCTGCCACGACAAAGACTTTGGTGGCCATCCGCCTCTCTTCTTACGCCATGGTAGGCTTGAGACATAGCCTTGCTTTGCCCCATTCCACCAATTAAATCATTGTGATAATCTTGGCAAGCACCTCTCCCTACCAGAACCGAGCTCACGCCAATTCTCCAAGTTCCTGTGCCTTGCCCACGCCGCCTTATTTGTTGAATTCTGTCCCATCCCCTTTGCTCGCTGAGCTCGCGTGTGCATGAATTCCAGGAGGCAAAGCCGCACATGCCCACTCCTCCCCGTCACCGAGCCACCTATTTAGCCTTCCCCATTGCCACCCGTTGTCTTAGCGCTCTTGTTCACTGTGGACCGGTCGCATGCGCCACTAGAGCCCTCAGAAGTCCAAAGTGAACAAGGGCACGCAGATGAAGCCCCAATTGGACTTGTAGGTGAGTTTCCTTCCAACTTGCGTAATAGCACCTGCGGAACTTGCTGCCCATCTCTCCTTGCTCAATTCCAGTGTCGCCGGTCCAGAGCACCACCGCCCATTTCCCCTTCTCCCCCAACCTCGGCGTCCGATGGTAGACTGACTCAGCCGCTCGCCACCTTCGCAAAGTAAGAAAATGGGACCCCCTTGCGCCCTCATGCTCATCGCCAACCTCTCTGGAGCTAAGCTCTCCCCTAGCGCCGGCAAGTGGCACGCCCCATAGTCGCCACAAAGACCCTCATGGTGGCGTGCCAATCCCACCGCTCCTAACCGCCGCAAGTATATCCCTAGATGCACAATCACGTGATGAAGCTATCCATGGAAGTCATACCTCCTCTTCAGCCCTGGTTCACCGCCGGTGAGCTTCACCGTTGCCACCTTGTTTTGTGTGACTGAGCCGCGGGTCCTGGCCGACAGTGTCTACTCCCTCTCCGTGTCGCTGCCAAGCTGGACCCGGCTATTAGTGCCTACCCTCTCCCTATGTCGCTGCTCTTCCGGCCCCACCTATCGCCAAGAATGTCACGAGCCCAAGACCAAAAAGGGAAAGGCATAATCAGGGTTCAAAAGCATCTTCCATTTCGTCAATTTTCTAATTTGCAAACTGACTAACTTCAAACTTGAATATCTTCTACATTTCTGATCCAAATTTAGTCAAAAAATTCTATAATCTTCTAAAATCATGATCTATCTGAATTTCCAAAAATATGTAAATTTTGACCTCTATTTCAAAATTTGTTTAGAACCTAGAATATGTCCTATTACAAATTTTTGTGCCATAGCTTAAAATTTGATGGGAAAATTTTTTTAGGACTCCAAAGGTCATCAATACCCCATTTCTAGAAAAACATTTGAATTTGAACCACATTTGATCTAAACTTTAAATAGGGTTATTATTAAATGCTTGCAATATTCAAAATTCAATAACTTGTGTAAACCAACTCAAAAATTGGTAAAACTAGTGCCTAAAACTCACGAAAATCATGATCTAGTATCTCTGTAAAAATGGGTAAAAACAAATATGTGCTGGACCTATTGTTCAATAAGTAAGTTTGATACTCCTGTTTATGCAAAAATAATTCGTGTTTGTTTAAGTTTGAATCAAATTGTATATAACCTTGCTCTAAAACACGTATGAGAAGAAATATAGCTAAACCTCAAGAGTAAGTATATGTAAAACCTATTTTGATATGATCTATCTTTGCTAAAATGATTAGATTTGATCTCAAATCAGTATTAGTTCTATTCATAAGTTAGGTTCTAGTCACAAAAATTCATATGGTAGTAATTATAGCCATTAATCTCTTAGAATTGAAAAAAAAATTAGTTTCAAAATCTTGTTAAGACCATAATATACCTAGTTATGCAAAATAGTTCACAATTGATTTAGTTTGCTCTAAGTTTGTAAGAGACCTTAGGCGTTAAGTACACTTAGTTAGTATGCAACCATATAGAACAAATAAGTGTTTATGTAAAAGAAACCAAACTGTGATCATCCTGTAGGTCCATATTAGCTAACTTTGCAAAAATAAATAATGATTAGTATGGTTTGAACCAAGTTCATTTATAGTTTTGCTTTCGTGAATGAACGATTAGCATATGCATAAATATTTCAAATAAATATTAGGTCTTGTAAGATTAGTTTCAAAACATCCCTTAGGTCAAGCCATCTTAATACGTAAAAAGGCTTTAATGTTTGATTTATTTTAAGTTCATAAAATAATTCATTTTCCATATACATGAAAACTATCGCTGTGAGACCCCGTTCCAAGGAATAGGAACCTCCATGTGTATACAGTACTAGTCCCTGGATCAGTAGCTAGCACACACATGTTTACAATATCGATATCATAACCAAACAGGGTATTTATAACCAGCACAAGATTAATTATACAGAGTATGATACAACACTTAAAATAATAACAGAGTAGCAACAAAGCGACAACTGGAGGAACCAAAACCCAAGTGATTGCCCAACTACCCTCGGGCATCGATTGGGTCAACCCCTAGAAGAAATCGCATCCAAATCTCCTCGACTTGTCTAAAAGTACGATCATCCGCATCATCAATCTTCATCCTCACGAGGCAAGTAGATAGCAAGTTTGAGTACATTGGTACTCAACAAGACTTGATAGTGGTTTACAAATGCAATTAAATAATCATGCAAGCATAATCAATGACAGGTTCTAAGTTATTTTGCAGCTTGCTCAAAGAAAGTAAATCATAAGCTAATATTAGATTGAAAACCGACTTTTATGAAATTGCTAAGAACAAAGAAATCATATGAAAGTAAATTTCAATCCACAACCAGTCTACCCGACTGAATAGCCATATATATCGATTCCTTTTGACATTAAATAGGTTGCCAAACACGGTTTCAAAATAAAATCACCTTTTCAAAAAATACCAAAATCTAATATTGGAATGACTTCACCAAGTGCCCATGACCGCGGGCGTGGCTAATCGATTAGATTTATACTCTGTAGAGGTGTACAACTTTACCCACAAGGAATGATCCACCTTTTTGCTAGGTCATACGATACACTTCCTTAGGTGTGCTGGCAAGGTGATCATACATAACAGTTACATTATTTAGACATGACTTCGATCCAGTCCGAGACGTTAACCCTCGTTGTAGAAATAGAAACACACACCCAAGTCGTGGATCCACTTTCATGACACCCAACACAACATTTCTGAACACGGCAGGGCGTACACCGTTGCATTGGCAAGTAGAAACCCATTCAAGCAAACCTGACTGGAATGCCCGTGCTAGCTCCCGCCTTCCAAAGAGCAAAGCCATGTCTAAATAACTTAATAAGCTAAGTCCGTCCCATACCGCACTCGTGGTTGCACGAAAATCTTGGATCAATAGCGTCCCATTGCTAGGTCCTTAATGTGACATGAGCAACACTTCACCCTACACTACGTGCAGTTCCTTTTTGCACCTTTGGCTATTGCCAATAATCTCCCACGTTAAAACCATAGTTTTATTTTGGATTTTTAGTAAACTACTAGCAACCTTTCCAAATGGTAGTTGTTCAACTAAACAAGTTGGAAATGAATCAATTTAACGTTGAGCATGGCTAAGTAGATATGATATCTATCGATTATACCCACGGTGACATTAATTTATGTCTAAACCATACTTAAGCTTACAAGGTTCACATTGTCATACAGATTAAAGGAAATCCATATTACACAGGGATAACTACTTGTTCTACCCAACATAGCAGTTTTTACGGAGAATTACTCGCATGCATAATACAGTTGCAAAAACAACATATTGTAGGTGAAGTACTGGGATCAATGTAACACCCCGGTGCCAAACGCACCGCGAATGCTACCCAAAACCCATTTAAAAGAATGACATTTCTACGAAAAGATCGAAACTGAAGTTAATCTCTAAACTCTTAAACCGGTTTGAAACTAAGTCACCGAATTTACAAAATTTCGCATGACCTCTCTAGAACAGAGGACATCCACTCGCCAGACATAAAAGAACAATAGCAGCTTATATGATATCATTCTAACAGTCCTTAGATAATCAATCACATTTTCAATCGGCAATCAACCAACTATGCAACGCCGATCAACACAATACAATCGATTTATTACAACCATTATTAATGAAACAATTAACGGGTTGTTGGTGACCGAAGTCGCACGTGTTTCTACTCCCATCCCAATGAGGCGCTTCAAGGCACCTAAAACAGAAGTAAACAAGCGTGAGTCCAAGACTCAGAAAGTGCAACATTAATAAGAAGTATTGAATTCAATTGAATTACTTTTACTCTAGAATTTGATATAGCCATTAATATATGGAAATTCAACCAAGAAAAGAAGTGATAACTAACTCCACTTACCACAACCAAATCGAAAACATAACTAAATCTTACCCCGCCTCAATAAACATTCCCGGATGAGTCCACACCTCAATCCTCAACCTATTCTTCCCATTCTCATCAATCCCATTTATCGGCTTGCAACACACAATGCAAGGGAATGCATTTATGCTTTCATACTCAAGTGCACAAAACATACAAAAGAAGAATCTCATATCCATACATCACAATCAACTCATTAAACATGATTCATGATCGTAAATGCAATTCGGATGCAATATGCCATAAAAATGCAGAATATCATATCCATACATCGCAACCAACTCATTAAACATGATTCATGATCGTAAATACAACATGATGCAATATGCCATACAAAAGCAGAATATCATATCCATACATCACAACCAACTCATTAAACATGATTCCTCCTTGTCAATGCAATGCAGATGCAAATATGCTTGCATGTTCATATGCTCATTTCATTTCACCATTCTCATGCATATTTCACCATTCTCATGCATATGATGCCTTCTCATGCATATGATGCATTCTCATGCATATTTCACCATTCTCATGCATATGATGCATCATGCATGACTCATCTCCTCTTTTTAGCATATACCAGTATTGCCGAGCACCACCCGTCGATGCGTGCCCTCAAAACCCAACCATCCCGTGGAAGGGGCCTGCCAAAATAGGGCTTGCCCACTACCCAGTAGCGGGTCATACGCTTAATACCGCTCCCATCCACGCCCAAGGATGAGACTACGGGTAGGAACTCCGAGCACTCTGGATTAGTCATACTTAGATAACTTTCTCACCGCACTGGCTCAATGCAATTCATGAATGCACATATGCAAATGCCATTCCTCACATTCATATCCATATTCTCAATACTCATATCCGCATTCCCAACATTCATATTCATATTCTCAATTCTCATATTCATATTCTCATCACTCATATTCATATTCTCAACTCTCATATTCATATTCTCATCACTCATATTCATATTCTCAACATTCATTTGCATATTCTCGACACTCATATCTACATAGTCACAATTATCATTACTACACCTGCCATACTATAATCCATCTTCATGATCACCAAATCATCCATTCTTATTAATCAAACCTCATTACTTCATTATTCACATTATCCTATCATACGAGCAATAATAGTATGATATCTCAAACGATAGCTTTTCATAATCACAATGTATCATGATATTCAACTTTCGACACAAATCGCTTCACCATCGATGCACTTGCATCAGACATTTAACCTTTTCATCAAAAGACAATTACCCTACTAGATGTGCTTATAAACACTAATGCAATCATAGCGTAAGCATATACATAACGCAAGCAATCAATTAGATACCGTATAAGAGATATACGGGTTACACTTGCATAAAAACTCGATTAAATAAAAGCATAACTAATTAACCATTCTCATTCATCATATCAATGCAAAATCAAACATGACAATATTAAAGCAACACATGGATAATTTGTATTATTGTAAAACTTATTGGCCACCCAAGCCACAACCGATGCAATGCACTTGCCTTAAAACTCTTGAAATTGGGTGGCTAGAAGTTGATGCCACACCGAGGTTCCACCACTGCAAGCAGAGGCAATCCACTCAAAACATGCCAACCAAACAACCGCAAGACTTAGCGCAAGATCGATTCTACTACCCACTCAAATCCCTTGAAACGGAAAATCTAACCAAAGGATAGCCGCCACCAACGAAAGTTAAACTTTTGATTCACTTAACCAAATGGAGTGAACTCAGCTCCTAATTAACTATAAGAGGATGACCTCTAGCTATCTCAAAGCCAAACATGCGGAGATACCTCGAGGGCCTCCAAATCAACACTAAACTTCAACCGAAAATGGAGCAAGCTACAGATTTCCAACTTCAGCACCTATACTTCTAAATAGCATAACTTTTGATTGGCTTATTGGATTTTCGAGTTCTTGTGTTCATAACGACCGTGAGGAGACAAACTACACATATATCACAACCAATCACTCAGCCAATGCACCCGCAGATCCCAGATCGAAGATGAACACAGACTGAACCAAATCGCGACACAAACTGGACAACACTCGCTAAAATAGCCATAACTTTCAAACGGCTGAACGAAATTTAGCGATTTCTGTCTCTATTGAAAGGTAATTCAATTATCTACAACATTCGTTATAGCTAAACCCCCAGGAAACGCTTGTAATATTTTCAAACAGCAGCTCTAACAGGGGGCAAAAATCTGCTCGAACCAGAAATTTCAAATCACTCTAGTCTCACCATTTCCCCAACCTCCAACATCTCAAAATCATGAATCCTAGCTAGGCAATAGCACAAACACCTTGCAAGCAAGCCAAAGGATCCCCACCACCTAGGGTTTTACCTCAAGGAAGTCCATGGATAAAAGAGG
Source organism: Guadua angustifolia (assembly GCA_036346375.1). Taxonomy (NCBI): domain Eukaryota; kingdom Viridiplantae; phylum Streptophyta; class Magnoliopsida; order Poales; family Poaceae; genus Guadua; species Guadua angustifolia. Next base: position 47,841,430 of record CM070515.1, read on the forward strand.
GAGGTGGGGGAGAGCTGCATCAGCCCGGGGAAGAGGTCGCCGGCGCCGGCCGGAGGTTGGCCGGAGCAGGGCCGGAGGCTGGCCGGAGCTACTGCTGCTCGGGCTGCTGCTGCTCGGGTTGCTACTCTTCTGCCTGCTTTCATTCCGCACTCTTGTTGCCAATTGCACGCTCTTGTCGCCATTCTTTGCTCTTGAAGAGGAGGCGCAGGGAGGAAGGCAATAGAGAACAAGGCGCCAGGGAGAAATTGGTGCCAGGGAAGAGAGCAGGCTTGGCCAGAAGAAGAAAAAAAGAAGTCGGTCAATGCTCCAAGCAATGCCAGCCACAAATATGGAAGAGAGAGAGAGATTAGGTGAGGGAGGGGAATTTCCCAAAAACCCCTCCAAACAAAAATCCATCTTTTAACATTAGCGCCAACCAAAAATTTAATTCTTGGTGCGAAACGACAATTGTTAGGATAGACAACTCGCCGCACAACTACACGGCACGGAGAAAACACCAATTCCGATAAGTATTTCACGGAAACTCAAAACCTTTAATAAATTAAGTAGGCGACAAAACTTTTCTCCGTAATAAAACCTTGAATCAAGAAAATGAAGATAATTCCTACCAAAAACCGGTGAAGATGATTTTGCGGTATTACCCCTTTTGTTTGGATTCAGATTCAAAGCAATATTTTAATAACATTCTAGTTATTAACAATTGACTCTCATCGCAAGATATATATATATATATATATATATATATATATATATATATATATATATGAACATTCATATATATAATATCAAGCGCACGATTATTCATGCAAAGACATGCATACACAATTTCATATCCACTATTAATGCTTATGCCTTTATTGGACTTGTTTAACTCTACATTTTATTACTTCTTATCGTGTAATGCTTCCAATTATGCAAAGCACACAAGTACAGTAGATTACATATGCATTGCATTTGCTTGAGGTCTTATTAAAAAAATGAAATGATTAACTTGAATATAAGCATTGTGCATATTTGCTTTCTATCGTGCCGCCTTGCAGATGGCACCATTTGAGGCTCTGTATGGGAGGAAGTGCAGGACACCGCTCTGTTGGCACGAGACAGGAGATCGCCAAGTCTTTGGCCCGGACATTCTGCAGCAGGCTGAGGATCAAGTGAAGTTGATTCAGGAGAGGTTGAGGACAGCGCAGTCGAGACAGAAGAGCTATGCAGATAATCGCAGAAGGGCGTTGACCTTTGCTCCTGGTGATCACGTGTATCTGAAGGTTTCTCCGCTCAGAGGTATGCGCCGATTCGGAGTTCGTGGCAAGTTGGCACCGAGGTTCATTGGACCTTTCCCAATTCTAGCCAGAAGAGGGGAAGTGGCGTATCAGCTGGAGTTGCCACCGCAGATGTCCGCAGTGCACGACGTGTTCCATGTGTCACAGTTGAGGAAGTGCCTCCGAAGTGCCGAGCAAAGCAGATGCGTGTTGAAGATGTTGAGTCGCATGAGGATTTCACCTATCCGGAGTATCCGATCAGGATTCGGATGAAGCCGAGCCTTGAACTGTGAATAAGGTGATCAAGTTCTGCAAGGTGCAGTGGAGCAACCATCCAGAAGAGGAAGCCACCTGGGAGCGCGAGGAGGATCTTCGAGCGGACTACCCCAACCTTTTTCCCTGGTTAGTCTCAAATCTTGGGGTCGAGATTTCTTGTTAGGGGGGAGGTTTGTAACATTCCAAATTTTCGAATTTCTTGAGCTCAGATTTCAAAATCCAAATCCGTGAAAATTCTCTTGAATTTAATTTGGCTTAATATGAATTTTCAAGGTCAAAAAGAATTTAATTTGAATAAACAAAAACTAAAATTAATTATTTCTTATTTTATTTGGGTTTATTGTGCATTATTTGGTTTTTCTCTATTTTTGGGAATTTTTCCGCATTTATTTGCTATTTATTTGAATTATTCAATTATATTTGGATTTTCGGGTTTTATTTAATTTGGGAAATCCTTTTCATTCTCTCCTCCGCTTAATAAAGTCCTGTTCACTTGCCGCCCATCGCTGCCGCCAATCCATCGATCTGCCCATCTCTTCTTCTACCACCGTGACGCCAAACCCTAATCACTCCGTTTCCCAGCCGACGATCGTCGATCCAACGGTCGAGAAACGCGCCGCCATCACAGCAAACCCTAAACCTAAAATCGATTTCGTTCCTCGCCCGTCCGATCCAGATCTAATGCCTCTCGTGTGTCCACGCCGCCGAGCTCAAGCGCCGCCACGAGCCACCGCCAGATCAACCTCGACTTCGTGGTCGCTTTCCAAGCACCCCTAGGTTACTTAAGGCATCAGAGCCGCCGCCTCTAGGGTTCCTCCCCTCAGGGCAGACCTTTTTCTTCTTTCTCTCCTACGGACACACCGTCTCGAGGAAGCTAGGCCTCATGGGAGTTCCAAGCCGTGCTCGCATCTTCCGCCATCACCTTCTTCTTCCACGGTGAGTCTCCTACCGTTTTTGGTACCCTCGAGTCCATCTTTTTCATCCTCTTCCGGATGCACTAATTCTTCCGCTTGATCCGTCGCCCTTTCGCTGGCTTCGACGCTCTTCTTCCCTAAGTCCGGCCTTGCGCCATTGCCGAAGTTCTCCTCTCACAACCTCGCGAGTCGGACGCCTTCGGACGGCCAGATCTACGCCACATAGTTTTGGTAAGTCCCGAGCCAGCCAACTGCCTTGTCACCTCATGTCGCGCTGTGTCATCGCCATGTGTCCGCCACGACGCACCACCTCACCCACCATCGCCACGACGTACACCTCACCGCCATAGCTCGTGTGTCGCCATGTGTGGTACGCGTGCGCCACCTCACCGACAGCCAGACGCTCGGTGGTCGCGTCATCACGCCACGCACGCCACGCAGTCGCCACGCCGCCGGCCGCTCGTGTGTCCGCCAGTGTTCGCCGCAGGCGCCACACCAGGCGCCACGTCCGCCCTAGTTGTTACGTGGCCGCCACGTCACGGACACGTCAGCGAAACCCATTCCGTTCGCCACGTCAGCGCCATGTGGATGCCACGTGTGTGCCACGTCACGCCACGTGTACCCCTAGCATCTCACGTGTCGCCACGTCACTAGGCCACGGCACCGCCACGTCACCGCCACATCGGCGCCACGTCAGCACTAGTTCATCCGTGGGTTGCCATGTCATTGCCACGTGCCAGCCACGTCGATGCCAACTCACCGCCACGTAAACCCTAACACCTACGTGTCTTCCTCGTCAGCATAATTAGTCACGTACACGTGAACTCTTCTGTGAACCTAGTGCACGTAGACCGAGCCAATGACACATGGGGCCCGCATGTCAGCGATACTAATTTCCTTTTTTGAATTATTCCGAAAATCCGAAATCCAGCCAACCCGAGCCCGACACGTGTCCACCCCTGTATTTTTCCTCGATTTTCTCCTTTTAAACTTCGGGTCTCGTTTTCCTCCGCTCAACTCCGATTCGAACGATTCAAATTTCTAAATTCATCTAAAATCGAGATCTATCTGTTGGTACCATTTTTATGAATTTTTGAATTTTATTTATTTTTGGTTTATTTATTTTGTCTCGATTTATGGTTTCAAGTGTAGACTACTTGGACGGTTGAGCGAGAGGAGCATCCAGCGGAGGTAGCAGCAGCGGAAGAGAGTGAAGGCAAGTCCCCTTGACCATGTTGAACCCAAATTTATGAAATGCTATTTTGTTTAAACTATTGCATGCTATTTGAATTAGGAATTGTATTTTAATGTCATTTTAAATGCTTAGATAAATGCCGAATTGTTATAACCACATTGATATCCATGTTGACAACCATTGACACCCTAGGAAAACTAATTACTGTAGTTAATGGTAATTAATTTTGCTATGGGAACGGTAGAAAATGCTTAGCCATGCTTAATCACGCTCGGCACTCTTACCATTATGGAAATGATTTCATTCTTGATTCCAAATGAATTGTGGAAATTATGGCAATTGGTGTTGCGGTATTAATTTGAAATTAAAAGTGAAAAATGATTTAGACCAAGGCGGAATTGGTTGAATGGCGGTGCGGGATGCACAAAATTTTGGAATGTGATTGTCCGCCCTAGTCAATTAAGGACCGATCGTGTGTCACCATGGGCCATGCTATACAGTACAACCACATGTCTATATGGGTACGACCTGGCTAAGTAATTTGCATGTATCGTTATTTACTTCTGGCCACAATGTGGTTTGTCAGATGACACTTGCAAGGCGCAAGAGGGGCTTCGATCAAGGGTAGCCCTACCAGTGTGAAACCTTAGCGGCGAGAGTCAGAGTGTATATGCATTGTAAAGGCCTTGTCATGATCTCCTGTCGACACACCAAAGGAAGTGTGTTAATTGCATGGCACAAGGGGTTGATCATGTCGTGTGGGTAAAGTGTACCACTCTGCAGAGTCTTAAAACTACTTGAGTAGCCGTGCTTCACGGACAAGGGCAAGCGTGGGAACGCCACATTGTAGATTTTCCGGTTTTGGTTTTAAAATGGAAATGATGAATTTGGTTTAAAAATGAAAATGTGGTTGGGAATCATGAAATGCTAGAGCTCCGGATCTTAGTTTTGCGGCTAGAGCCAACCATGTAGTTGGAACCTGGAAATTGTTATAATTCAAGTTTAATTAATTATGCTATTTACATTTTGTTAAATGCTGCTTTATGAAATTATTAATTGTACTTAAATTTCAATTTCGCTTTATGCAAATGAACCCTAAATGCCATCTTTTGTTTAAGCCATGCATTTAGTTACTTGCATTAAGTTTCCGAGACTTGCGAGTATGTTGCATACTCACCCTCGCTTTTTATTGCGGGGGCTGCTTATTCCATAAAGCGTATGAAGAGATCGAGTAGGCGCGTAACTGCTCAACCGTTGTGTCGAGACTTTGAGGAGGAAGACGACTTCGTTCTTCTAGGGAGCGTGACCGGTCGGCTGTCTGTGGGCTAACCGATTGGCTCTTTTTTGTTCTACATTTCATTGCTACTATTTTTACACTTAAGCCGTAAGGCTCCATACTTGTAATAATGTGATGATGTTGTTACACTCTTTTGCTTATTATCGTTGTTTACTTTATGATATGTCGTGTTATCATCACTATATGTCGTGGTGCGCCATTGTTCTCGGACTAGCGGTTGAAACATGTGAGGGTCGGATCGTAATCCGGGTCCCCACAGAGGTGGTATCGAGCCATATCGACTGTGAGGTCGCAACCCTAGTTAGAATGGTCGTTAGAATTTCAAAATTATTTTCGAAATCAAACCAACAAATTGGTAATTAATAGTTTGTCTCCTCTCTTACCGTATTCTTTGGTTCTTACCTCTTTCCTCTTCTGAATATTACTTTGAAATTTAAATTTGATGTTATCTCCGGAAATATCCCTAAGTTTACGGTCTTCTGCAAGAATTCCCAATGTAGAAGACGACGAGCAAGGTTCTTCTCAAGACCGAAGGCAGGAGCGGCTGAAAACACCTTGTCAGCGAAGGATTGCTATGAAGAATAAGTATTAGTGCCCCTGTCATTCCTTCTTCGCTTAGTAATCTGAGTTTATTGAGTTTTATTGCTTGCTTGTTGGGTGTATTGTGCACTTGCCTGCATGGTGTTACTGCCCACCTTCGTGAGAATTCTCGCTTCGTCTTTGCCCGAATGGCTATCTCTTCCCTTCTCTCCTTACCTTTTGCTTTTCCTCTTGTTCAGAATTACTCTTTTCCTTGGCCATTGCTTCAGTATGGATAGCCAAGGAAGTGGCCGCAGAGGCAGAGGCAGAGGTCGTGGGCGTGGTCGTGGCCAGCCAGTGCCACCGGGCGCAGGATTCCACAGACTAGCGTGCATGCCGAGTCTCGAGCCGCCACCGCCACCGCCACCACTGCTCAGCCCTAGATGGCCGATCTGCAGCAAGAGATGATGGCCATGCAGCACATATCTGCAGGCAGCCGCACGTAACATGGTGCACAACCAAATAGTTGCACACTGGCCCACACAAATTTTTCAAATTACAATGAGGCTTGGGGAGTTCATGAGGACTCGGCCGCCTACCTTCTCAAGTGCGTGGAGAGCCTTTGGAAGCGCATTTAATCGGCCGAGAGACATTGAGAAGAAGTCTGCAGCTTGCTCGGTGCAATGACAGAGAGAAGGTGCTCACGCCACCATCGGTGAGGGCGAGCCGCCACTTGGTCGGACAACTCTTGTGCCGCCCACCGGGATGCTCAGGCGATCACTTGGGAGGAGTTCTCGAGGCCTTCAGATCGCTCATGTCGGCGGGCATCATTGAGATGAAGAAGAGGGAGTTCAGAAGCTTCGGCTGAGGAGCCAGAGAGTGTTTGAGTACCTTAGCTGGCCTCACTCGGTTGGCGAGGTATGCGCCGAGGATGTGGCTCTTCGAATGCCAAGATCTCGAGATTCATGGAGGGTTTGGATCCCGACATCAAGGTCCAGCCTTGTGGCCTTTGACTTCCCTAACTTCAAAGACATGGTGAACAAGGCCCTAGTGCAGAGGATGCTCGGCGTCATAGGCTGTGAAGTCGCAAGAAGAGGAAGATGGCCTTCCACTCAAAGCCGAGGAGCTAGTGGATCTCGGCCACGCTTCCCACCACACCTGGTCAGCAGGACACTGGCCCCGAGCACCGCGCTCCTACTTCAGTCCGCGCCCGGCCAGACAGGGACCGGCGGAAGCCTGCCAACAAGACAAACAAGAGAGAGAGGTTAAAGGGTCCAAGCTTTCACTTGCCACCACTGGTCACTATGCTAGCAATGTCTCGCAGAGGCGCCACGGTTACCTGATTCCTTTCAGCTTGGGAGCTAGCTCACCAAGACTCCACCGGCTTCGAGGATCGAGCCGTGATACGCAAGACACCCCGAGAGCACCTCAAACAGACTTTTGGAGAGGGCGGTCAACCACGGATCAGAGAGGAGGCTCGGGGATGCACCAGATGTGGTACTGCACGCTTCTTGTCAATTCGATACACGCCACAGCCTTTGTTTGATTACTGGGCTTCACATTCTTTTATTTCGAGGAGCTTTGTTGATCGTTTCTTTTGAGACTCTGGCTCTTAAAATTCCCATGATTGTTCAATCACCGGGAAAAGAGATGAGGACGGATTTGGTGTGCCCAAGTGCAACCATAGTCATCAATGGGGTAAAGTTTCTTGCAAACCTCATTCTCTTGGACTCAAAGGTTAGATGTCATCCTCGGGATGGACTGGTTGACCAAGTTCAAGGGTCAAATTGATTGTGCACCGAGCCATCACTCTCACCAATGCAGAGGGCATCCGAAAGTGGAGTTCAAGCCGAGAAGTCCTTGGGTGAGAAGTGCGTGTTGAACAAGTTGAATGAAGTCACCTTGGAGTGTGTGCTCAGAGTGGCGAGTACCGATGTATTCCACGAGGATCGCCAGCATGCCACCGATCGGGATATCGAGTTCACTATAGAGCTTGTTAAGGTGCTGACACCGATTTAAGAGGCCATACTGCATGCCAACGAATGAGCTCATGGAGGTGAAGAAGCAGATAGAAGAGTGCTAGAGAAGGGGTTCGTTTCGTCAAAGTTCATCGCCTTTGGGAGCGCCGGTGTTGCTGTGAAGAAGAAGGACGACGGCTTGAGGATGTGCGTTGATTACAGAGCTCAATGAAGTCACCATCAAGAACAAGTATCCATGCGCCGGATCGATGACTTGTTCGATCAAGTGAAGGAGCTCGATATTCTCCAAGATTGATCTGCGATCGGGTACCACCAGTGAAGATCATCGCAGACATTCCGAAGACGGCCTTCACCACTCGGTATGGGTCATGGAGTACACAGCCATGTCCTTTGGTCTCACCAATGCCCCCACAGATTTCATGAACTGGCGAACAAGGTATTCATGGATTATCCGGATCGTTTGTAGTGGTGTTCATTGATGATATCCTTATCTACTCTCGAGATGAGTCCGAGCATCTTTGGACATTTGAGGTCAGTCTTAGAAGTCTCAAAGTCACGTTGTGTGCCAAGTTCAACCAAGTCACGAAGTTACGGTTGATGAGAGGTTGCTTTTCCGGTCATGTCATTTCACGGAGGGGTCTCGCTTGATCCGGAAAGGTGAGAGATGTGCTTGATTAGAAGTAGCCCAAGTCGGTCTTAGGAGATCAGGAGTTTTCGGGTCTAGCAGGTATTCTGAGAAGATTCATCGAGGGTTTCGAGGATTGCTGCACCAACGACTCGATTGGTCAAGAAAGAGAAGAAGTATGAGTGGGTCAAGCTTGTGAGCAGAGCTTCAGAGTTGAAGAAGAGGTTGACGACAGCCCGGTGCTTGTCCGTCCGTGATATTCAAGGGCTTGAGATCTCTGCGATGCTTCGAGGGGTGGTCAGGTTGTGTGCCGATGCACGAGAGGTAAGGTCGCCGATACGCCAGGCAATTATGCACTACATGAGGCGCATGCATCCACCCATGACACAGGAGTTGGTTGCCAGTATGCGTTGAAGATCCGAGGCACTATCTCATTGGAAACAGATGTGAGATCTTCACGCACCATAAGAGTCTCAAATACATTCACTCGGCGAGATCTCAATCATGCAAAGAAGATGGTTGAGCCGATTAATGACTATAATGCGGGCATTCACTACCATCCCAAGGCGAATGTAGGTTGATGCTCGAGAGCGAAAGAGTCATTGCAACACTTTGATGGTTCAACCGCTTCAGATGAGGAGTTTCGGCGTCAAACTGGGATTGGTAGAGGAAGGGTCGATTCTTCGCTTTGGAGGTTCAAACAATCAGGTGGACCAAATCAAGAAGTCGAAGTCCGACAAGGAAGCGCCAAGATCAAGGAAAGAATCAAGGAAGGAAAAGCCCGGATTCTCGGAAGATCGGGAGGGTCTGCAGTTTGGCTTTGGAAGAGCATCTATGTGCGAACCGTATGAGCCTCAAGCGGTTGATATGAAGGAAGCGCACGAGTCAAGATACTTGATTCATCCCGCAACACCAAGATGTATCACGACCTTCGAGGTGTTTATTGGTGGCCGAGGATGAGGAAGGAGATTGCAGAGTTTATAGCCTTGTGTGATGTGTGCCAGCGAGTCAAAGCTGAGCATCAGAGGCCAGCAGGTCTGTTGCAGCCGTTGAGAGTACCTGAGTGGAAGTGGGAAGAGATTGGCATGGATTTCATCACAGGACTTCCGAGGACCAGGTCAGGCTATGACTCGATTTGGGTTGTAGTGGATCGATTGACGAAGGTTGCACATTTCCTGCCGGTGAGGACAAGCTATAGTGGGGATAAGCTGGCAGAGTCAGACATGACACGGATTGTGTGTATGCATGGCGTGCCCAGAGGATTGTTTCTGATCGGGCAGCCAATTCACATCTAGATTTCGCAAAAGTTAAGAAGCATTAGGCACCAATCTGAATTTCAAGATACTTATCACCCTCTGCATGCAGATGGATGAGATCGAGCGAGTGAATCAGACTCGAGGACATGTTGAGAGCTTGTGCATTGTCCAATGCCCGATTGGGATCGAGATGTTGCCATATGCGGAGTTCTCCTACAACAACAGCCTATCGTGCCAGCTTGCGAGATGGCACCATTTGAGGCTCTGATGGGAGGAAGTGCAGACACCGCTCTGCTGGCACGAGACAGAGATCGCCAAGTCTTTGGTCCGGACATTCTCAGCAGGCCGAGGATCAAGTGAAGTTGATTCAGAGAGGTTGAGGATGCAGCAATCGAGACGGTAAGAGCTATGCAGATAATCGCCAAGGGCGCTGACCTTTGCTCTCGTGATCACGTGTATCAAGGTTTCTCCGCCGAGGTATGCGCCGATTCGGAGTTCGTGGGCAAGTTGGCACCGAGGTTCATTGGACCTTTCCCAATTCTAGCGAGAAGGGAAGTAGCGATCACCGGAGTTGCCACCGCGAGATGTCCAGCAGTGCACGACGGTTCCATGTGTCACATTGAGGAAGTGCCTCCGAGTGCGAGAGCAAAGAATGCGTGTTGAAGATGTTGAGTCGCATGAGGATTTGACCTATCCAGAGTATCCGATCAGATTCGGATGAAGCCGAGCGCAGAACTGTGAATAAGGTGATCAAGTTCTGCAAGGTGCAGTGGAGCAACCATCCAGAAGAGGAAGCCACCTGGGAGAGCGAGGAGGATCTTCGAGCGGACTACCCCAACCTTTTTCCCTAGTTAGACTCAAATCTCGGGGTCGAGATTTCTTGTTAGGGGGGAGGTTTGTAACATTCCAAATTTCCGAATTTCTTGAGCTCAGATTTCAAAATCCAAATCCGTGAAAATTCTCTTGAATTTAATTTGGCTTAATATGAATTTTCAAGGTCAAAAGAATTTAATTTGAATAAACAAAAACTAAAATTAATTATTTCTTATTTTATTTGTGTTTATTGTGCTTTATTTGGTTTTTCTCTATTTTTGGGAATTTTTCCGCATTTATTTGCTATTTATTTGAATTATTCGAATTATATTTGGATTTTCGGTTTTTATTTAATTTGGGAAATCCTTTTTCATTCTCTCCCTCCACTTGGGCCGAAGTCCTGCTCACTTGCCCGCCCATCGTTTTCGCCGCCAATCCACCGACTCGACCATCTCTTCGCCTTACCGGTAGTGGACGTAAACCCTAATCACTCTGCTTCCCAAATTAGCCGATCGTCGATCCAATCTGGCCGAGAAACGCTACCGCCATCACAAAGAAACCCTAAACCTAAAATCGATTTCGCTCTCGCCCGTCCGATCCAGATCTAATGCCTCTCGTGTCCACGCCGCCGAGGCAAGCGCCATGCCAGAGCCACCGCAGACCAACCTCGACTTGAGTGTCGTTTTCTCAAGACCCTAGGTTACTTAAGGCACTATAGCCGCCTCTAGGGTTCCCTCCCGCCAACAAGACCTTTTTTCTCTCTCCCATGAGACGCCGCTCTGGAGGAAGCTAGGCCTCACGGAGTTCCAAGCCGTGCTCGCATCTTCCGCCATCACCTTCTTCTTCCTCGTGAGTCTCCTACCGTGTTTTTGGTACCCGAAGTCCATCTTTTCATCCTCTTCCGGATGCACTAATTCTTCCGCTTGATCCGTCGCCTTTTCGCTCATTTATGACGCCTTCTTCCCCATGTCCGGCTTATGCGCCGCCTCATTGCCGAAGTCTCCTCCGTCAACCTCCGCTGCCGGACGCTTTCGGACGGCCGGATCTACGCCACATAGTTTGGTGAAGTCCCGAGCCACCAACCGCTTTGTCACCTCATGTCGCTATTGCAATCATCGCCATGTGTCCGCCACGACGCACCACACCTCACCCACCTCATCGCCACGACGTACACTCACCGCCATAGCTCCGTGTCGCCATGTGGTGTACGTGTGGCGCCACCACCGACGCAGACGCCACGGTGGTCGCGTCATCACGCCACGCGACGCCACGCAATGCCACGCCGCCGCCGGCCGCTCGCGGTGTCCGCCAGGTTCGCCCGCAGGCGCGCCACCGCGGCGCCACGCCCGCCTCTAGTTGTTACGTGGCCGCCACGCCACGGACACGCCAACAAACCCATTCCGCTCGCCACGCCGCCATGTGGATGCCACGTGTGTGCCACGCCACGCCACGCGGTACCCCTAGCATCTCACGGTCGCCACGCCACTAGGCCATGTCACCGCCACGTCATCGCCACATCGCCGCCACGCCGAGACTAGTTCATCCGCGGTTGCCATGTCATCGCCACGTGCCAGCTACGTCGATGCCAACTCACCGCCACGTAAACCCTAACACCTACGTGTCTTCCTCGTCGGCATAATTAGTCACGTACACGTGAACTCTTCTGTGAACCTAGTGCACGTAGACCGAGCCAATGACACATGGGGCCCACATGTCAGCGATACTAATTTCCTTTTTCGATTTAATCCGAAAATCCGAAATCCACCAACCCGAGCCCGACACGTGTCCACCCTCTGATTTTTCCCGATTTTCTCCCTTTTAAACTTCGAAGCTCGCTCTCCTCCGCTCAACTCGATTCAAACGATTCAAATTTCTAAATTCATCTAAAATCGAGATCTATCTGTTGGTATCATTTTTATGAATTTTTGAATTTTATTTATTTTTGGTTTATTTATTTTGTCTCGATTTATGTGTTTCAAGGTAGACGCATTTGGATCGGCTGAGCGAGAGGAGCATCCAATGGAGGTAGCAGCAGCGGAAGAGAGTGAAGGCAAGTCCCTTGACCATGTTGAACCCAAATTTATGAAATGCTATTTTGTTTAAACTATTGCATGCTATTTGAATTAGAATTGTATTTTAATGTCATTTTAAATGCTTAGATAAATGCCTAATTGTTATAACCACATTGATATCCATGTTGACAACCATTGACACCCTAGGAAAACTAATTACTGTAGTTAATGGTAATTAATTTTGCTATGGGAACTGAGAGAAAATGCTTAGCCATGCTTAATCACGCTTGGTACCTTACCATTATGGAAATGATTTCATTCTTGATTCCAAATGAATTGGAAATTATGGCAATTGGTGTTGCCGGTATTAATTTGAAATTAAAAGTGAAAAATGATTTAGACCGGGGCGGAATTGGTTGAATGGCGGGTGCGGGATGCACAAAATTTTGGAATGTGATTGTCCGCCCTAGTCAATTAAGGACCGATCGTGTGTCACCATGGGCCATGCTATACAGTACAACCACATGTCTATATGGGTACGACCTGGCTAAGTAATTTGCATGTATCGTTATTTTACTTCGCCAGTGGGCTGTGCGGGTTTGTTAGGATGACACTTGCAAGGCGCAAGAGGGGCTTCAATGATCGGGGTAGCCCTACCACGGTGAAACCTTAGCGGTGAGCCTCAGTGCGGTATATGCATTGTAAAGGCCTTGTCATGATCTCCCTGCCGACACACCAAAGGAAGTGTGTTAATTGCGTGGCGCAAGGGGTTGATCATGTCGTGTGGGTAAAGTGTACCAGCTCTGCAGAGTCTTAAAAACTACTTGAGTAGCCGTGCCCACGGACAAGGGCAAGCGTGGAACGCTTTCACATTGTAGATTTTCTGGTTTTGGTTTTAAAATGGAAATGATGAATTTGGTTTAAAAATGAAAATGTGGTTGGGAATCCGCGAGCGGCTAGAGCTCCGGATCTTAGTTTGGCGGCTAGAGCCAACCAGGTAGTTGGAACCTGGAAATTGTTATAATTCAAGTTTAATTAATTATGCTATTTACATTTTGTTAAATCTTTGCTTTATGAAATTATTAATTGTATTTAAATTTCAATTTCTTTATGCAAATGAACCCTAAATGCCATCTTTTGTTTAAGCCATGCATTTAGTTACTTGCATTAAGTTTAGAGACTTCGTAGTATGTTGCATACTAGCCTCGCTACCCTCGCTTTTTATTATAAGCTGCTTATTCCATAAGCGAGATGAAGAGATCGAGCAAAGCGTTGCACTGCTCACCGTTGTAGTGCCGAGACTTTGAGGAGGAAGACGACTCGTTTTTCTAGGGCGCGACTGTCTACTTGCTGCTGTGGGCTAACCGATTGGCTCTTTTTGTTCTACATTTCATTGCTACATTTTTACACTTAAGCCGTAAGGCTCCATACTTGTAATAATGTGATGATGTTGTTACACTCTTTTGCTTATTATCGTTGTTTACTTTATGATATGTCGTGTTATCATCACTATATCTTTGTGTGCGCTAATTGTTCTCGACTAGCGGTTGAAACATGTGAGGGCTCTGATCGGTAATCCGGTCCCCACATTCTCACAAGATAGGAATTTCATAAAATTTACTTTTCTTTGTTTTACCTAAAGTTGGATAATAAATTTTCTTAATGCCTTAAGCTACTCTTATGTATTTTATTTACTAAAAATTTCACGTTGACTCCTTTTAGAATATTTTGCATATTCGAATCTACTAGATTTTAGATTTAATTTATAAATTTATTTCACTCCATTTGGATTGTTAGTTCAAAAGTTATTTAAGTTTGAATAAACTCGGGTTTGAAAATTACTCAAAATCCAGTTTTTACTAAAAACGAAAATACACTTTTCAATCCGGAGAAGATGCTTTCCATTTTTGGACCTCCCCCTCTCAAGCACTGACGGTTGGGACACGCATGTTAGTGAAATGCGCTCACACGCGGCTGACACGCGGGGACCGCCAATCGCCGAAATCAGGGAAGCTTGGCTCGAAGCTCGCCGTAGAGGACCATCACCAGAGCGGCGGAATGGGTTACACCTACAGCTTCAACGCGATGAGATGAACTCATCGGTGGTAGTCATTCGCCTAGGGTGGCGGGAGCATGGTCGCCATGAGCTGCTGCGGGCGCCACCACGCCATTCTCGCAAAGCTTGTCAGGCCGATCCGCTGGCTTGGGAAAAGGCTCGGCGAGCACCAATGAAGCAAGGAGACTTCGTTTCACCTGAGAGCGGAGACGAAGAGTGAGCGAGGATGGTTGCACATGGTTCGCCAGAATCGGAGAAGAAAGGTGGTAGAATCGGGTGAACGGCGCTGGAACAAATGAAATCAGTGATTGATCAGTAATACAGGAGTCTAGACGAAACTCTTGGACCAAGTAATTGCAGAGATTACCACTGGCTCAGGATCTACACTGTTTTCCAGTCTCGGCTTCGGCGGACAGCAGCAAGGAAATGGAGAGCCAGCCTTGAGCTAGCTCGGCAAATTGCTAAGAGAAAGAAAGAGAGCCTCAATCATGATGCTGAGACGATACTTATAGCCAGTCGAGCGGGCTGTGGAGCTTGGACGCGCGGCGGTGATCGCTCGACTTAGCACAAAAGGAATGCGAGCTAGCGGGGACGTTTAAATGAAGAGGTATGGCGTGAGAGGCCTGAGGTTGAATGTGGCCGAGGCTGAGCGCTGCTGGTGCGGAGTGATACGACGACTCGTGGAGAAATTCAAAGGATGATCTCGACTGACCGAAGCAAATCGAGAGCCCGGGACCACTGTCAGTGGTTGAAGACTCGCCCGTTGTGTGCCAACAGGATGGAACGGAGGAGAAAGTTGACCCACATGTCAGAGAAAGGTCAAAAGAAAGGGACGGCTCCGGTTCAATCAGTGTTGTCTCTGATTTTATTGGGCTGCGAAATGGGAGTAGAAAATTGTAAAACTTTTTGACCGGGGTCACTAGACAATTCTTATCACCTGGTAAAATTTTGAGGTTAAACTAAGTTACCAAAAAATTATTAATATTCTTAAAAAAAGGATCTGCTCTAAATTCTAATTTCAGACTTTAATTTTTCTTTGAGAGAAAATGAAGTCTATTATTTTGAATTTTTTTCATATGGAATTGAGAAATTAATTCTTCGTAAAATTTCAGTGCAAAACCTTACACCTTTATTTAATAAAAATTTGACATGGAAATTTCCACTTTTTAGAATTTCAATTTTAAATTTTAATAAGTCCTAAAACACATTATTAATTTATTATATTTTTTTCTAAAAGTATGAATAGCATCTATCTTTCCATGGTAATTTTATGTCTCAATTTACTATCCCAATATTTTACATAAATTCTAACAATGCATAATTTTGATGTAAAAGTTGTCTTTTATTTTATTTATTCATTCCTTTATGTGTAAAATTTCACTTGATGGATTAAATAGCTTATTTTAATGCTCAATATCTCATAATAAATTTTTCCAAATTTTAATTTTTGCTTCTTGGCCTTTTCTCCTTTTCATTCTTTATTTCCTCTTTATTTCCTTTTTCTTGCAACACAAAAACACAAATAAAATACAAGAAAATCTAAATAAAACCAAGGAAATCAAGAAAATTCTAAAAATATTCACATCCAAGTTTAAATATTATATTTTATCGCTTCTTGAATTTTTTGGCTATTACAATCATGATAAAAGCAAAATATCATGGAAATAACTTTAGAACACTCTTAGAGCGATCCCGAACTAATGCCTGATGAATGGTCAAAATATCCTGTTAGGTGCAGTCGCAAACTAGAAACGAAAACATGATGCGAAACACGTAGAACTTAAATCGTTGAAGCCTTTTTGATAGTCTATAAACTACATCAGACAAATGTAAAAATTAGAAATAATAGCCTAGAAACATTATATGATATATATACTACCATAATCTAGAAAAAGGTCTTAATTAGAACTTGCTTTGCATCTAAATCCAGTCACAACAAAAACCCTAAATGATCACAAACTGCACTAAAATCTTTATCACTTAAGCCTTTTCGGCGGCTCGTAGAACAACTCGTCTAAAAGCAAATTTTGAGGGCATTGATTCAGAAACACTCTTTAGTATACGGACTACCATATCCTAGAAAATATTCTATTTACAACTTGCTTTTTATTTAAATCCTACTAGTGCAATAACCCTAAATGTAATGGTCGCTAAAGCCCTTTATATGAATAGTTGAACCTAGGAAACATTTAGCTAAAGTTCTTAAGTCACAAGAATCATTGTGTAGCCATGTAGTCATAGCCAGTGGCATTATTTTGTAGACCCCAATATGTATAAATCACCTTGCGTGCAAATACACATAGGGCTAAGTGCTAAACATACACTACACCTTACTAATCTGGTTCCTAATAACGTAAACCTTAATACCATATAAGCTATTTTAGTATGGAATAAAACATCTCATCTAAATCCTAAAATTTATAAAATTAGCTTAGGAGTGCTCTCCAATGTACAGACTACACTATTCCAAAAAAATAATCTCATTTCATCATGCTTTGCATATAAATCTTGTCAGCAAAATAACCCTAAGTATTATGATCTATGAAATCCATAATATGAATAAACAAACTGAGTAATAATTCAGGAATCAATAATTAAGATGTTTGTATCACAACCTTCTCAAAAACTATAAAAATAAAACATGTGGCCTAAAATCTAACTGACCTAACATATATGAAACCACTTTTCATGCAAAATTGTTTAAGGCAAAGTACTATTCATTCGTAATATACAACATAATGACTAACAATTCTTGTAATCCAAATAATTTTGTGTCTTGAATTTAAAATTATAAATTCAGAAGTACATAATTTTAGTTTCTCAAATTTGTAAGACAAAAGTAGATAAGTTAAAGAGGTAACAAGATCATCATTTAAACTGAAGTTGTTAGTATATATATATATATATATATATATATATATATATATATATATATATATATATATATATAATCAACCAAACATGAGTATAATCATACAACTTAAATATTAAACCCTAAATCGCACTTGTTCTATCATAAGTTTCTATTTGGTTTTCTGTCTATCTTCTTTTTGCCTTTTATTGAAGTCTGTTATTTGCTATATTTATGTTAAACGACATGTAAAACTCAACGTCACTATTTCCATCATCAACAACGTCGGCTGTGACTACAACTTCAACGTAAACAACAATTAAGCAAGGCAAGCACCCCTTTGATCATATTGATTCCAGTGTTTTAATTTTCATTTTGTTTTACCAAATCAATTTATGCATGTATTTATTTTCTATAAATTTGTTATATTAATGGTACTAGTAGATATACCTATTGTCTCATGAAACCTCCTTGATAAGTGTTGACATGTGAACCTTGTTAAACCTAGAAATTAATGTTAAACAATATATATTATCAATTTGGGTATATGTGATTTAATAATCATGCTTAGCTATTCTTTAGATTTGGAACAAACAAATTGGATAAACCGATCATTGGAGATATTGAGACATGATGATTGTAACACCGGGCGCCAAACACACCGCGAATGCTACCAAAAGACCATAAATGATGCTTACAACACCTCGAACCAAACTTGTCCAGAGTGTCCCCAACAAGACCCAAGAAATAAAAACTCAATAAAGAAGTTCAGTTGAACTAAGTACTCAACGAACGAGTCACTAAACCTTTTACCTCTACTACAAGATTGAAACCTACCTTGAAACTCTCTAAACCAGCTTAAAACTAAGTCACCGAAATTTAGAAAATTTCGGCATGACCTCTCTAGAAAGTAGGACATCCACTCAGCAGACAGAAAACATTTGTAGTTATGATATCACTCTAGCAGATCCTTAGTTAATCAATCGTACAACCAACATAATTTAATAAACTCCACCACGACGACAACACATTACAACTACAATAATTACAACCAGACTTAATGAATCAGTTAAATCGATTATTGGAGACCGAAGTCGTGCATGTGTTACTACTCCCAACCCGACGAGCCAGCTTCAAAGTACCTAAAACAAGAAAACAAACAAGCGTGAGTCCAAAACTCAGCAAAGTGCAATCAAGTATGAAAAGTAATGAATTTGCCTAGAATATAACTGCTTCAAGACTTAAAGTAAAAGTTTCTTTAATTGATATCCGTAAATAAAAGAAACGGTTTGAATTCATATAAAACCAAACATAAGAGCACAACTATTTCATCATTTGACATAACCAGTACTTAATTGAAACCATCCAAGAAAAGAAGCAAGAATTAGCCTCATTTACCACATCCAACTCAAAACGAATTCAAACCGTACTCAATTACTCATGCCTCACTAATCATTCCGTAATGAGTCCACGACCAATCCACAACCCGTCATTTCCATTCTCATCAATTAACATTTAACAATTGCAACACACACAATGAAATGCGATGCTTTTATGCGCTCATGCTCAAAATGCAACCTTTAGCCTATACTCAGAGTATAGCTGAGTGCACACCCGCGGTGTGCACCCTCAATCCCAACCATCCCGTGGCGGGACCTACATTTATCGACTCGCCCCATCCGGGATGGGACTACGAGGTAGGACTTTTGTACTCACTACATGTGAGTACAGAGGCCCACATCAAAATGGGTCGCCTCTTCTGTAATGAATGCGCAAATGCAAGTGACATGTTTATAAGCACAACACAAACATGAATATAACACACACATTATCATTCAATCACTTTATCCTTTGCATCGACATAACCATACTCATTTGTACAATTCATATATGCTGCAATAATAGAAATTGGATAACTTACCTTCCCATTGCTAACATTCATCCATCCTCATTACCATGCTAAGAACAACGCCTAGATATGCTATTAAACATAACCAAATCATTAGAATTTTCATACTCTTATCGCAAGCAAAGCATTTAACACCCTACTAACGCCTAGGGATGCACTTGTTTTACCGACGCGAGAGGCAACTCAGGTCAAGACCACTCCCAAGACACTCTCCTCAAAACGATTGCGTATAAGAATGGGTCAAGGTCCGACTCAATACATGACGAATCTCAACTTTTGCCAAAGACATTCCCAATTCCCACTAATGGAAACTCCGGCAACCCACTAGACAAACAGACATTAAACCTTAATAATAAGATAACACATCGACAACTATCTCAATTTGGGAGCTTATGTATAACCATTAACAATTTAAGCTAATATACAATAGTATGATCATAATCAAATGGCAGTAAATAACTCTTAACTCACTTATTTGGATTGAGCTATATAAAGGTAATAAGGATCAAGTCATAGCGTAATATTCACAACCATTACCAAGGTAAGAATGATATTACAGAAGCTCACACAAATAAAACTAGCTTTAGACTCAAATATAACCTCTTTTCTTCATGCCCATAGAAACGAATATTGATTTCCATTTATGACCAAAGCATGAACATGTCTATTGTCAGTGTAAATAATATAGGAGAAGCTAACACTAAGAAATGCATGCTCCAGTCAAACCTCTAATTTTTTTCAGTTAATGATCCTAGTAGTAGCTATGCATGGGAAAAACATACATCCTTAAATAGACAGCCAAATAAATCCATGATAAAGCAAGCACACATATACATATATGCACCCCTAATGGACACAAAGTAAAACTAAATAGAGTACATTTAAGCTTGCTAGTCATGACCATTAGAGGGAACAAGGCATAAGCATAGACATGGACTATCAGTTCAACAATATTCTGATTGCATAATGTAAACAGCCCTTTTTTTTACACTAACCATCTCACTAACCAAGGATTCGAGTATGCATAAATACCTAATGCTGAACAACAACTCAGCAGGATTTAATTCTTATAGTCTCTGTTCAACAGAACTAATACAAAGTTAGCATCGCTTTAAAATAAATATTAATCAATCGACATATGGTAGAATCAGCAATGAGCACTCCTAAAATCACATCTCACATTTAGCTCAAATCACCACTCCTTACTGGATTAATATCAATCAAACCACCATCTTGAATCGGCCCAAACAAGAGCCACTACACATGCATACACCTCACAGCCATTTCATCAAACATATGGTGAGCAAGCTAAACCTTCACAAACCCAAGGAGGACGAGGGAGGAAGCACCTCGGCTTGGGGGAGAGAAATGCCTAAGGAGGACCCGAGGTCAGGCATGACTTGGGGGCTTGGCTGGGCCGAGAGGCTGCTCTGCTGCCGGGGGGCTGGCACCAAGGGCCGGCCAGAGGACGACCAGGTGGCTGACGCAGGAGATGGAAGCGCCACTTGGGAGGAGCTGGGAGGGTGAGCTCTGCTGCTTACCGGTGAAGAGGAGCCAGGAGGGCGAAGCCAGTAGGCGGGCCCGGGCGCGCCCAGAGGGAGCTGTGGAAGGCCAGAGGAGAGCCAAAGACAGCCAGGAGGAGCTAGGCGCACGGGTGAGGGGAAAAGAAGTGGGTGAGGATAAGGTTAAGTGGGAAGGAAGGAAAGAAAAAAATAAGGAGAAAGGTAGGAATTCTTTCCCCAAAATTCACAGATAGCCCACCAGACACCCGGACCAGGAATTCCCGACTCGGAGGAAAAAAAGAAACCCTGCAGCATTACAATGATGATGGTTGGTATTTTGGTTAAAAATGAAAATAAAACTATGGTTTTGACGTGGGCGATTATGGCAATAGCCGGAGGTGCAAGGGACATGCACGTAGTGTAGGGGGAGATTATCGCCCATGTCGGATTAAGGACCAAACTACTATGTTGTTTTTAAGCCAAGAAACACATACAACCACAAGTGCTGGTATGGGACAGTCTTAAACTAATTAAGTTATCTAGTTTAACTTTGCATATTGGTAGGCTGTAGTAGTACGGGTTGTTCCATTATGGATTGCTTGAAGGGGCGCCCACACCACGATGATGGGAACAACGCTGGCTGATACAACAGTGTACGCTATGCTATGTGGAGTTCCATCATATTTATGCTCTAAGTTCTGCTACCATAGTATGGGTTTGTCGTTACTGTGCTAGTGCAAAGTTAACCTAGGTGATGTAAAGGTTTTCGTTAAGAACATTCTGGCCACAACGCCAAAGGTGCGTGAAATATGCAACAAAAAGAAAAGATCATGACTTGTGGGTAAAGTTGTACACCTATGCAGAGTGTAAATCTAATCGATTAGCCGCGCTCGCGGTTAAGGGCACTTGGTAAAGTCATCACATAGTTAGTCGTTTTATTATTTTCAAAATAGCTTGGTTTCATCTGATTGCCTCGTGTTGGCAAAGATTGTTATTGGCAGGAATTAGACGTCTCGATGCTCACGTTAGGAAGGATTGTGTGTTATTACTTATGCTTTACTTACTTGTTAGTTTTATATTAGTCAAACTTGCTTTTAAAAATTCCATTTGCAAATTACAACTTGATTTACAAATTAAATTTTGCTTTATGCAAATTAACCGTAGAAGCCTCCCTTGACATAGCCTACATTACTACATTTTGCAAATACACCTTAAGTCTTATCAATACGAAAAGTACTCAACCTTACTTAATATGTTGTTTTAGGTAGAAGAGAAAAGAGGTTCAAGATTACTTTTCGTCGCAAGTTGCCGAACTTCAAAAAGCGATCTTTTTAGGGATTATGCCTTTTTAGTTGCTTGAGGGTTGATGGGCACACTACAAGACTTTTGCTTCTTCTGCTATTATATACTCTGAATTGTAAAAATATAATGTATAAATAGCTTTCGCTTTAAAAATATGATGTATGGTTGTGATTCCAATTGTTGTAAATGTATGTACTAGCCATTGATCATGGGACTAGTACTATATACACATATATACTCATTTTTGCATTCTATGAAGAAAATGGGGGTCATTGCATTAGAACCAGATTATACACTACAATAAAAAATAACTATAATAAGTTATCATTTATACATATATTCTTAAACCAAGATCTGCTTCCATGCAATATATATCTAAAGAATCAAAATATGAGCAAACAGATATAAATAAAAAATCATAACTTGAATGTTGGAATCATGTAGAGGTAATCCCAAAATATACGTAAAGTTAAGCTCATGTAAGTCAGTAAAAAGAACTAATTTGGATTGATTTCATAAAAGACTTCATTCCTCATGTGCATGTAAACTATCGCGGCTAAAAGCAAAATGATGCAAAATGAGTTTTAAATACTTCAAGGTCGTAACCTACTAATGCCAAAAAAATGCTCACATAATAATGTACCGTGTAGTCACAAACCTAAAATAAAGTCTGAACACTTATAACGTAAACTTTAAGACGATATATGCTATTTCAGTAACGAATAAAACATATCGTCTAAACACTAATACTAATGGAACCAGCCTAGAAATGCTCTCTAGGGCAAAGACTATCCTATTCTAAAGAAATAATCTCATTACAATATGCTTTTCAAATAAATCCTATTGAAAATATAACCCTAAGTATTATGAATACTAAAGTCCGTAATATATGAACTCAATAAATAAGAAATTATAAATGTGCATTTCAGCCAATCGATCATGGGATTAGTATTGTATGCACATAGATTCTTATTTTCACATTTTATGCAAAAATGGGTGTCGCTACATATAATACCTATACTAAAGATCGAAGCCTTCCACGCCAGGGAACGCCTCCACATCGCGCGCCGGCTCACGCGCGATTGTCTCGGCTAGCCGGCTCGTTTTTTTTGCGTGTAAGTCCCTCAAAAAATATGTAATTATGTATAGGTCCTTCCCACGGTTTTTTACGAAAAGGACCTTCTAGTTCAAAAAATCGTGACTCTTTTATGAAACGACCCTAAATAAATACCGAAAAAGGGCGTAATTACGCTTTTGATTGTTCCTAATTTTTTTTAAAAGGACCTTTAGATTTAAGCGCATCGTGGATCCTTCGTGAGAGGACCCCAGATAATTAAATGCGGAAAAAATGTGATTGCGTTTGTATCCTTTCAACCGTTTCGCGCGTTTTCTCGATGATTTTAAAGAAAAACACTGCCGAAAAAAAAATAAAATTGTTTTCATGAAAAATGTAACGCACACAAAGATATCACACCGCGAAAACATTCTTAATAGTATACACACGACCCTTGGGTATTCCATACCTAGGTGAGAGTCTCGACAATATTTTATGGGCATGCAAGCGAGAGCGCGCGCATACATACATATATATATACATATATATGGCAACATATCTTGTGCATTCAGGCTTCTCAGAAGACTACGTGCACATCAATAACAAAGTCATGAAAAATTTTGAAAATTATAGATGTACTTCATAGATTAATCTACTTATGTATAAAATTGTTCAATTATATAAAAGTCTACTTTTCGCTTTTTGTAACTCATATATAATGAATTTAATCTTGAAACTTTATACATAGGTAGAGTAATATATGAAGTACATCCACAAATGTTTTCAGAATTTTTCATAACTTTTGTTAGTTGGTGGTAACGGGTGTACACTAAAAGCCATGTGTGTACGTAATATATTGCCTATATATATAATGATTGTGTACTACCGGGAGTACATACTCTGATTCAATCCATCAGAATAAATGCGATGCTAATCATCCATCCACAAATGCGCTGAACAGGTGCAACCATCGATGTTAGCGGGAGTAGTTATCCAAGCATGCGGCACTAACTAATTAGAGGCATGACAAAGTAAATCAATGGGATTGAGGTATGGGAGTATGTACCCATGAGAGTACAAAACAACCTCTCTCTCTCTCTCTCTCTATATATATAAACCTCTTTTCTACTCCCGGGAGTAATTACTCATTATACCATATCTCACAACGTATGGGGTATCTCGTGCGACAGAGGGTATGTACGCGTAGTATACGAGTATATAAAATCATCTAGGTGGTATGTACATTTTTCAGAGATGGTATGCATATTTTTTTGGACATACTCTTTTGTATGCTCATATATAAAGGTATTTGCAAAATACGCTAAAAATTATGGACTCCCTTACAATTTTTTCATATGCCTCATATTGGAGTATCTTATAATTAGTATATGAGTGTACCCAAAGTGATAAAGAAGTATTTCAAATTCGTTTATATGGTATTTCAGAGGTAGGAGTAACTATGAAGGTAGGCTGTCATACCATTTGTAACGGCGCCCCATGTTCTAAACTAGCTCAGGCATCCCATCTGGTCTAGACAATGCACATGAAACAACCCGTTTACACTTTCGTTTTTATTTCACCCAAAACGGTTAATCAAAGGTTGTTGCCTTCGACTCCGCAGGGTTTTTATGTTTGTCCAACTCCCCTGTACTTTAGAAAGGTGCGACAATAATTCTCAACTCATCTCGTATCACCTCATACGCCTACATGGGCTTGCACTTTGTCACAACCTCAACGGTGCTAGGTATCGCACGTTCAAGGCCGAGGATGCATATCACATTATATGGCCAAGGGAGAAAGCTACTGGTTTATTGAGTCCGCATCAAACAGATCGATGCACATCACATTCAAGAGCAAGTTGTGCAATTATTACAAGCAGGCATGAAATTTATTATATTCCTCGACACATTATATTGCCAAGGCCTAGGGAGAAAGCTGTCGTCGTTCGTCGCAGCAGCAGTACCTTATATCACTGGTCCTGTTGATACAATAAGCATTCTTCCAATGCTTGAACCCCTTATCTTTGTATGCTTGCCGGCACATTTTGGTGTGGCAGTGTGTTGCTGGGAAACAGTCTTACCAATCCCACTCTTCGTCTACAATGCAATGCAACGCAGCAGCAGCAACCCAATTAGTACGCATAGGTTAATTTCAAAATAGAAAAAATAAGGAGTAACAAATTAAAGGAAGTGCTTACATGAATGACAGTATACCCAAGCATTCGACATGTGCACGACCCTAAGAACCAAGAATACAAGAGCCATGGAACAGCACCCTCAGCTCGTGTTGTTCTTGACAAGTGCCATCTCAAGCTAGCGGGCTATTTCTAATTATTCGTTTTCTGCTTTGGTGTGTTATTGCCATGCTCCTTTTGTTATGTTTATATAGAGGCATATGGCTGCAGTTATCTTCTTCTATACTGCATTTATGTTTTGATATCGTAATGCTAAGGTCACTACTACAGAACCGACCTTTAATACCGGCCCATCAGTGCTGGTTAGCACAACCCAGACCGATAGTTACAACAGTCTTCGCTCAACGGCAATGGCTGCTCGGAGGGGGGCTTAGTACGGTTCAAAGCACCAACCAAGATCGATGATCTAATATCAAGATCGGTTCGTGTACTTAACCGTACTATTTAGTGGGTTCATTAGTACGTTCGTGACACTAACCGATCGATGTTAGATCATCGAGATTGGTTCGTGTTTCCAACCGCTACTATGTCTACTAGGTTCCAATTTAAACTTCTTCCTCCTCCGCCTCTGCAGACCTAGATCATTTCAAGGCGCAAAAAGAACAAAGGAGCTTCGCCAAGAGCTTCAAGGAGGGCAGTGCTGCCCAAATTTTAAAATTTTGGTCATCTTACTCGCAACCAAGGTAACTAAGGTTAGTAACATCATTCCTCACTTCATTTGGTGTTAAATGGATCCTCTTTTTTGCTTGAATTATGAAGAAAATTTGATCTTTTCTCATGATTGGTGAAAGATTATAAATGTAGAGGAGGTGCTACCCAAATTTCAAAATTTTGGTCATTTTACTCAAGAACCAAGGTAACTAAGGTTAGTAACATCATTCCTCACTTCATTTGGTGTTAAATGGAGCCTCTTTTTTTGCTTGAATTATGAAGAAAATTTGATCTTTTCCCATGATTAATGAAAGATTATGAATGTAGAGGGAGGCACTACCCAAATTTCAAAATTTTGGTCATTTTACTCGCAACCAAGGTAACTAAGGTTAGTAACATCATTCCTCACATCATTTGGTGTTAAATGGAGCCTCTTTTTTGCTTGAATTATGAAAAAAAAATTGATCTTTTCCCATGATTGATGAAAGATCATGAATGTAGAGATCTAGCTTGATCATTTCAAATAGGATACAAAAACTTGTTGTGTAAGCTTAGAATTTGCTTGGATTATAATGTAGCTCGCATTTAATGTGTGAATATAGTTTAAATTTAGGTTTTAGTTCCATCGATCGATGAAGGATGAGGTTTGGTTGCACGTAGTTGGGGGGAGAATATTGC
This sequence comes from Guadua angustifolia, assembly GCA_036346375.1. Classification (NCBI taxonomy): domain Eukaryota; kingdom Viridiplantae; phylum Streptophyta; class Magnoliopsida; order Poales; family Poaceae; genus Guadua; species Guadua angustifolia. The sequence goes on from CM070515.1 coordinate 47,867,772, forward strand.
ATGGAAATCATGGAGTTTGGGATCTTCAAACAGCAATAGTTATGTGGAAAATAAGAAATTTAAATTCATTTGCGAATTAAAATAATATTAGAAATATGAATGGTTTTATAAAATGAGTTCAAAATTTGAGAAAAGTTTTCAAAAATACTTTGGAATATTTTAAACTTAGAAAAATTATTTCTAATATAATTTTGGTTTTAATTTCCATTAGCAAATTATTTTTGAAAACATCATTAATTAAGTGCTAGAGATTTAGGATAAATAAATAAAATAAATGATTGAATAATAATTTAGAAATTTTTAGGGTGTTACAATTTCAACATGACTGTAGCGGTTGTTATAATTTTTAGGGTGTTACAATTTCAACATAATTTGCAAACAAAGCAGTCATGAATTTTATTTAGAATTTTGAATCCAAACTCTGATCGACCAATTCTTTTTGTAGGTTGCAAAAACTTGTTGTGTGAGTTTAGATTTTGCTTGGATTATTATTTAGCTCGAATTGAAGGTGTGGATCTAACTAATATTTAGATTTTGGTTCAACAATTCATTATCGAAAAATGAGCTAACAATTACCTTGATGTAACATAATGTAGATGGACCGGCGATGGATGTATGGACCGACGCTCCCCGGAGTTCTTGCAGGGTTTGCAAGATTTTCTTCGTGCGGCCGATGCATACACGACGTCAGGCTACATATGCTGTCCATGCATAGACTGCAAGAATGAGAAGGAGTGGCCAAAATCCAGCCACCTCCACTTCCATTTGCTCACAAGAGATTTCATGTCAAACTATACCTTTTGGACCAAGCACGGTGAAGAAGAGATTATATAGGAAGACGATGAAGAAGAAGAGGCGGACAACAATATCCCGGACGCTGGCCAACACGGTTTTTTCGAAGATACATTGGTGGAGTTTGGTGATGATGACATAGACCAGATGCTGCGTGATGGAGAGGGAAAATACATCGATGAAAGACATTACGAATAGTTTCAGCGCCTATGGGAGGACCATGGAACACTGTTGTACCCAAACTGTCGACAGGGTCATAAAAAGTTGTGTACCACACTAGAACTGATGCAATGGAAGGCGACCAATGGATTGTCTGATAAGGGATTCGACGAGTTGTTATGTCTCATAAAGAAGTTACTTCCAGAGGGGAACACACTGCCCGAAACTACGTACGATGCCAAACAAGTTGTCTACCCTTTGGGGTTGGAGGTACAGAAGATACATGCATGTCGTAATGATTGTATCCTTTATCGCAACGAGTATGAGGATTTGGAAGCTTGTCCGGTGTGCAAAATTTCGCAGTATAAGACCAAGCGTGATGACCCAGTGAGGTAGAGGGGCAGCAGAAGAAGAAGAGACCTCTGCTAAGGTGGTGTGGTATTTCAGAATCACCCGGTTGAAGCGCTTATTTGCGAACAAAGCGCATGCCAGATGATGCGTTGGCACAAAGAAGACCGTAAGGACGACGGAAGGCTAAGGCACCCTACTGATGGCTCCCAGTGGAGGAAAGTTGATAGAACATACCCGGACTTTGCTGAGGATGAAGGAACATAAGGTTTGGGTTGAGTACGGATGGGATGAACCCGTTCGGCGATATGAGCAGCGAGCCACAAAGACGCTGGCCCGTGACTCTATGTATCTACAACCTTCCTCCTTGGCTTTGTATAAAGTGAAACTACATTATGATGCCATTGCTTATCCAAGGCTCGAAGCAACCTGGAAACGACATCGATGTGTACCTCAAACCGTTGGTTGAAGATTTGCTAACACTGTGGAATGATGGTGTACGTGTATGGGATGAGTACAAAAGAGAGCACTTCACTCTATGTGCATTGCTATTCGTAACCATCAACGACTGGCCTGCACTTGGTAACCTATCGGGCCTATCTATCAAAGGATATAAAGCCTGCATCCATCGCTAGAGGATACGGACAGCAAGTACCTAAAAACTCTCGAAAGGTTATGTACATGGCCACCGTAGGTTCCTCCATATGAAGGACCCGTTACGAAGGAAGGGTGAGAATTTTGATGGAACAGAAGAGAAACGTAAGAAGCATATGCATCGCAGTGGGACGCTTGTATTTTCTTTGGTAAAGGATCTGAAAGTAGTATTTGGAAAAGGTCCTGGTAGCAAACCTGTCCCAGCTGAACAAGGTCACACGAAGGCCATTTGGAAGAAAAAGTCAATATTTTGGGACTTACCTTACTGGAAAGACCTAGAGGTCCGCCACTCATTGGACTTCATGCATATCACGAAGAATGTCTGCGTGAACCTACTAGGTTTCCTAAATATGTACGGCAAATCAAAAGATACACTTCAAGCACGAAGGACCTAGAACTATGGGAATCAGAACGACCTACATCCAGAAAAAAGAAAGAGAAAGGACAACATTACCTCCACCCCATGAGCTACACTCACGAGCAATGAAGAGAAAAAAACATGATTAAATTCTAACAAGGTGAAGGTCCTTGTGGATACTCCTCAAACATAAGGAGACTCATAAACACGAAGAGAATAAAATCATACACATAAAATCCCATGATTGTCACGTGTTGATGACACAGCTTGCTTCGATGGGCAGCGAGGTATTCTCGCCAGATTGGGTACGAGGACAATCATAAAGTTGTGTTCGTTCTTCATCGTGGTGTCGCAGAAGGTCATCGAGCGAATAAGGTATCTAATCTGCATGATGACATGGTCAATAGTCTGGTTAGCCTTGAGATGATCTTCCCTCCATCCTTCTTTGATATTATGGTCCATCTCATGGTCCACATTGCTAAAGAGATAGAAATTCTCGGACTTGTGTTCCTCCACAACATGTTCCCTTCGAGAGGTACATGGGTATCCTAAAGAAGTATGTTCAGAACCGTCTCGCCTGTATAAGGCTGCATTGCGCAGGTGTCAAGACAGAGGAGGTGATCGAGTTTTGTGTTAGTTACATTGATGATCTGAATCCGATTGGCGTCCCTGTATCACGCTATGAGGGGAGGCTACGTGGAAAAGGGACTTTAGGGAGAAAACAATCCAATAGCGATGACCTACTTTCATTTAAACAACCACATTTCACGGTATTACAACAAGCAACTGTAGTGGCTCCGTATATCTATGATCACGAGATGAGTCTACGCGCCCAATACCCAGAGAAGTCAGATAAGTGGATCGTAGTCGAGCAAATGGATCATTTCGGCGCTTGTTTACAAAAGCAATCGTTGGGAAACCAGACAGACGATGAACAGCTTGATACTCTTGGCTCGGAGACGCCCACAACAATCGATTATTCCAAGGGTATGATATAAATGGGTACACATTTTACACGACTGACCTAGGATAGCAAGAGCACCAACCAAAACAAATTGGCGTCAGATAGATGCCTTGGACAAAAATAGAAAGATGGACACCTACTATGGTTTCATAGAGGAGATCTGGAGCTCGAGTACGGGCCATTAAAAGTCCCTCTGCTTTGATGCCAATGGGTCAAACCGACACCGTGGATATCGACAAGTACGGATGACAACTGTGGACCTCAAGCAAGTGGCCTATAGGGACGAATGTTCGTGCTCGCTAATGATGTGACATGTATTCTATGTGATGGACATGGACAAGAAACCTAAAAAGGGCGTAAGACTAGCAGTAGCGATCAGCCAAGGCGCCACGTGGTTCTTCCAGGTAAAAGAAGGATTGTCGGAGTTGAGGGCGTCACAGACGAAGAAGAGTATAATCAGTTCGACGAGCTGCCTCCTTTCACGGTGGACGTAGACATTAGTGTCCTGAATGATACAGAGGAATCTCCCTACGTACGCCGCGATCATAATGAAGGATCACTTGTAAAAGCAAAGTGTGTTAGCAAATAAGGATTGCTTTGCTTTCTTTTGTTGTAATAGACTACTAACATACTAGTTTCTCATTCCTCTAGTGGTTATCCTGTTGCTCCGTATTTTCTATTCAAATTGTACTAATATTTGACTAACAATATTGTTCAAAGTCCCTCTGTACTAATATTAGATTGCTGGATCGTAGAAACTATAAAAGGTGAATTTATATAACAAGGTGACAATTTGCAATGGAATTATAAGAGTGCAAAAATTACTTTTTATATTAGATTGCTGGAAAATATTTTTAATTTATATTAGATTGCTAAATGAATCTAAAGTGGTAAAAGCATTTGTAAAAATTATTTAATGAAACAATAGTTAAACAAGAAATAAACAAAAAGAAATCTTAAAAAAAGGCTAAATGAATCTAAAGTGATAAAAGCATTTTTACAAATTATTTAATGAAACAATCGTTAAACAAGACATAAAAAAGAAATCTTAAAAAACAAAAGAAAGGCTAAATGAATCTAAAGTGGTAAAAGCATTTTTACAAATTATTTAATGAAACAATCGTTAAACAAAGAAATAAAAAAAAGTCGTTAAACAATAAATAAAAAAGGAATAAAGAAAAGAAAGACTAGGGGTGCGAAAGGGTTCAACGCGAGACCTCACGCAGCAGGCGAGCTCAGCACTCAAGCGCCCCGCGCTAGCCAAGGGAGAGGAAGATTTATTGTTAACAAGTAAGGGCACCAAAATTGTTTTGAGTTTTAGCAACTCTTCACATCAAGACGGTTGGTGTCTTCAACCGGATCGATGTGAGTCACATCGCCCTGGGCTATGCGTCTTCAACCGGATCGATGTGAATCATCGATCCTGCTGGTTTCTCCAACCAGTAGTGATGCGCGGTTTGAAAACAGAACCGTCTATGATGATCAATTGAAATCAGCAAATGCGCGCCATACAAAAAAGACTACTGGATTGCATGAGAAGTAGTAGCTTGCATTATATATATAAGAAGATAATTACAAAAGTATTATAAGAAGCATTATAATGCTTTATAGATTGCATTATAAGAAGCATTACAAAAATACTTTAACTACAAAAGACTAGCTACACGTCGTCGGAGGAGGAGGATCGGCCGAGGGTCGCTTGAGTCACGGAGTCTCGCTGCGCCATCCGGTCCTCGCCGAGCCGGCTTTGCAGGTCATCCTCCGGCTCCCAACTGTCGCGATATCCCTCCGACGAGTCGAAGCTTTTCGGAGGAGGAGGAGGCGCGGGCGCTTTTCCCGTGAGGGTGGAGGCGGAGCGCGGGGGCGCGGTGGAGGCGGAGTCGATCGGAGGGGCGCGGTGCAGCGAAAAGTGCCGGCGAGGAAGCGGAGCACCGTGGAGATGGCGCCGTGTAGAGCCGAGCCATTGGCGCATGGTCATGCCGCGGGTTTGGGCGGAGGTGGCGGCGCGGTGGGTGGAGCTATCTGAGGAGCTGTTTTGAGCCATTGGAGGAGGAACTCGGTGGGGTGAAGCTCATGGCGCCGAGTGTTTTTCTCCGATGATGGCGTCGAAAATTAAGCCTCTCTATTCTTATAGGCGCGAATTTGTATTGGGAAATGAAACGCCTCTGTTTCGCCGATGATGCAATCGGGAAGACGAAACGATCAAGCATCGGGAAGACTAAACGATCAAGTCGAAAAGCCTCTCGTTTTATAGGCGTGAATTTGTATTGGGAAACGAACGCTCGTTTCGGCCGATGATGCATCGGGAAGACGTAAACGATCAAGCATCTGGGAAGACGAAATGAACAAGCACTGTGAGACATCAGTCCTGGTTGAATACACCAAGTATGTACGGTTTGTAGTGTTTGTAGGATCCAGTGAACAACACTACAAACCATACATACTTCTGCCCTTCACTGGATCCTTCAACAGCCTCTCGTTGTCCCAAACCGCATAAATATGCGTAGTATGTACGGTTTGTAGTGTTGTCCCAAGAATGCATCGAGAATGTAATCTTCAACAGCCTTTCGGTTGCATCCAAAGACGAACTCGTTAACAATCTCTGGGTCGATGAAGACCACGTTGAAGATGTTCTCTTTTCTACAACGTTGTATCTCCATTCTACATAGAAAGGTATACGTTATTAGAGTTGCAATTTTATTGTACAAGGAAACACACGGTAAAGGTATGAGCTTGACACTTACAGGCACCAGCAGCTCATGAGAGACACGTTGATACCGTCGGCATGGTAAAAATGGTAGAGGTCGTCGAATTCGAGCCATATGCTGTTGTCCCCGCGATAAAAATCATCTTCTTTGATACGGAGGGGGAACATCGTTCTTCCTCGAGCGGACTCTGTCATGTACCATTTGTGAAATTGTCGCATCTTGGTTGGCAGATCCTTTATCTCATTACGGTCAATCAGCTCCCGGCCCAACTGATATTGCCATCTGACCTTTGCTATTGGGAGATCATCTATTAATCCAAGAGTTGCAACCTGTGGAACCGAAGTTCGCCTCCTTCATAAACCTCTCGAGATTCTCCGATCTTGGTCTCTCTTCTTCGTCAGCACCGACCACGTTTATTCTTCTGTGTAGACTTTATTATTGTCCATTCATAGTTGGACGGCATAGGCAGCGGCTTTGCACGACATGTCGCGAAGTGTTCCACAGCTTTTGGATCAATTCGTACCTTTGGCTCTAACTTCTTTTTTGCGAAGTGTGCAGCCAATTCTGCTTTAATGACCTCGTCACTCTCCTCCTTAGTCATATCATATGCCCTCTTTGGAGGTTCCTATATCTTTGTCGATCGGCTGGACTCCGCCTTCTTGGGAGCAGGTGGAGGAGCCTTTCTGCTATCGAGATTCTTCCTCGGAGGAGATGGTGGAGGCGTGGTTTTCCTGGGGGGTTCTTTTTTGTTTGAGATGCTGGTGGTGGAGTAGGGCTTCTGCGTGGAGCGGGTGGTGGAGGAGGCGTGCTCTGTTTTACCGGCGAGGCATTGCGTGGAGGTGACGTTGGAGGAGGCGTGGGTTGCCGTGGTGGAGATGACGCGTCCACACCATCTGGAAATATGATGTATCATTTGCGCCAAAGGATAATATTGTGGAGGGCCTGTCCAAGCTTGGTCACGTCGTCGCCTCTAGCAATATCAAGGTGAAGTTCTTCAAATCCGCTCATCACCTCCTCCACCGCGACCTTCGAGTAACCCAGGGGTATCTCGGTGCAGTGGAACGTCTGGCCCTGCTCCACCGAAAATGCCATGCCGTAAGCCACCTTGATGGAGAGGTTACGCGCATCAACGTGTAGCTCACATTGGCGGCGAACCCTTATGTCATCCACGGGATAACGGGCTAGCAAGTTGTCCCCTTCAGGGGCCCCAGTGGACGCGCAGCTACTACGCCGCGTGGAGGGGCTGATCACAGCGTCCGGTTGATTGTTCGGACCTAGTCCCTGAAGCTTGCTGAGGGCAATTTTGTACTTGTTGCGCAACTATGTCGCCGATGCTAGCCTGGGTTGCTCTGAGCTCTTGTTCCAATTGGTACATTTTATATGATTCTCTTGTTTTGCTTCTATGCCGGCTCCTGTACGTATGTGCATCCTTGGCGAAACTGTATTTCCACGGCGTTAGTTTGCCCATACCTCGTGTCCGTCCCGGGTGCTCAGGGTTTTGAAGGGCATGTGTTAGCTCGTCATTATCCCTGTCTGTCACCAATGTACCGCCGAGATCGCTCAACAGCTTGTACAATCCTTTGACCAGCTTCTTGCACTCCTGGTGCCATTACCAAGCTGTCGTTATCTGCAAGGCTCACCCCATGACCCATGAACCAATTGCGCAGGCGCTCTTTCCACAAAGTGGTAGCCGGTGTGACGTCCTTCGCCATTAATTTTTCTTCCCGCTTCTCCCATTTCAGTATAGCCTTGAGGTAACCACCGGTGCCAAGATGGTGGTGGTATTTCTTCATCTGTGAATTGGCCTTGTTCTTCTGACTCGTGGCCTAGCCTTCAGCTGATAGTTTGTACTCCTCGAATGCTTCCCAGTGATCCGCCAGCTTAGGAAATTAGTTGAAGTCGAGTCTTTCTCTCTTCTGCACATACTTGCGGCTAAGAGACGTCTTCCACACCTAAAACGAGGTTGCCATTTTCTTCAAAGTGAATTTCTTGGCCTTGTCTTCGGACCCTTGAGAAAATGTGAAATTTTACTTAATATCTTGCCAGAGCAGGTCCTTGGTAGCTTGAGGAACTTCGGCCCATTTTCTGATGCTAATTGGGACGTGATGCCTCACGTGGTAACCGCAAGCGTTATTGTACGGCCCAACTGCTGAAAGAGGGGCATCCGCATCCCTTCGCTGTTAACGCCGGTAAACACATGCTTTGTGGATGGCTTCTTGTTAGGTCCACGATACTTGGATTGGTGCTCGATGTATGGGGCTTGAAATACACAAACATATGTATAAACGTGTCAGAGTGTATTATATTAATGAATTGTGATTAATTAACATGTCCACAGGGATTATATTCTTCTGGCTATATCTCATCCTCACCGGAACCAGTGTTCTTCGACTCGGCTGCTCCAAGATCAATGGCTTCATCAGTGCAATTTCAACGGCCTCACCGGAACCAATGTTAGCCTCAGCGGTAGCAGCCTTAGCATCACCTTTGATGCTACCCAGAGGTGGCAGAGGAGGCGACGGCGAGGTGGCAGAGGAGGAGGCGGCGTCGGCGCGGTCGCAGAGGAGGCGGCGGCGCTGAGACACATGAGGCAATATCGAGCGGGGACTTAGAAAATTTGGGGTGTGAGGAAGTGCGGGGAGTATCAACTTTATACAGGGAACCCACTTCTACAAGCGGTTGATAATAACAACCGCTTGTAGAAGTACTCTACAAGCGATTGGTATTATCAACCGCTTGTAAAGAGGACTTCTACAAGCGGTTAATATTACTAACCGCTTGTAGAGTGCATGGATGGGCGGGAGTGGGAAAGGACCTATGCAAGCGGTTGGTATTATCAACCGCTTGTAGAGTGCTTTTAAAAAAATGCTTTTAGCACTTTAGTTTCATTTCAAAATTTTTAAAAAATGCTTTTAGCACTTTAGTTTCATTCCATAATTTTTAAAAAAGCTTTTAGCACTTTAATTTCATTCCATAATTTTTAAAAAATGCTTTTAGCACTTTAGTTTCATTTTAGAATTTTTAAAAAAATGCTTTTAGCACTTTAGTTTCATTCTAGAATTTTTAAAAAATGCTTTTAGCACTTTAGTTTCATTCCATAATTTTTAAAAAAATGCTTTTAGCACTTTAGTTTCATTCTAGAATTTTTAAAAAATGCTTTTAGCACTTTAGTTTCATTCCAGAATTTAAAAAAAATGCTTTTAGCACTTTGGTTTCTTTCCATAATTTTTAAGTAATGCTTTTAGCACTTTGGTTTCATTCCATAATTTTTAAGTAATGCTTTTAGCACTTTGGTTTTATTCCATAATTTAAAAAAAATGCTTTTAGCACTTTGGTTTCATTCTAGAATTTTTAAAAAATGCTTTTAGCACTTTAGTTTCCTTCCATAATTTTAAAAAAAATGCTTTTAGGACTTTAGTTTCATTTCAGAATTTTTAAAAAATGCTTTTAGCACTTCAGTTTCATTTCAGAATTTTAAAAAAATGCTTTTAGCACTTTAGTTTCATTCCATATTTTTTCAAATATAGTTTTAGCACTTTAATGTCATTTCAGAATTTGTCAAAATGCTTTACACATACATAGTTCATACACTAGTGGTACACATACATAGTTCATACAGTAGTGGTACATCTTAAGGAGTCACATATTTTGTCTTTACAAGTGTTCCTTCATTATGATCGCGCCGTATGAAAGGAGTATCCATGCCTGTGTCATTGAGGAGGCTTATGTCAACATCCACAGCGAAAGGAGGGAGCTCGTCGAACTGACTATACTCTTCCTCATCTGTGACGTCCTCAACTCCAACAATCCTTCGTTTGCCTTGGAGAACCACGTGTCGCTTTGGCTTACTACTACAATCTTTCTGCTTGACCTTCTGCTTCTTAGGTTTGCTTGACATGTCCATTACGTAGAAGACCTGTCTCACATCGTTCGCGAGGACGAACGGTTCGCGCCTATAGCCCGACTTGCGTGAGGTCCATGATTATCATACCGTATTTGTCGACCTTCACGCCACTTGAAGTAAGTTTGACCCATTGGCACTTAAATAGAGGGACCTTCAAAGGTCCATAGTCGAGCTTCCATATCTCTTCTAAGAAACCATAATATGTATCCACCTTGCCTTTGTTGTCTTCGGCGTTTATACAGACACCGCTATTCTGGTTGGTGCTCTTGTTATCCTGAGATTTGGTGTAGAATGTGTAACTATTTATCTCGTACTCTTTGAATGTCACGATTTCACTAGATGGTCCCCGAGCCAAGCGTTGCAACTGTTCGTTGTCTGACCCTTTCAAAAGGATGTAGTTTTGTAACCAAGCGCCGAAAGAATCCATGTGCTTCAGTGTTATCCAATCCTTAGACCTCCCAGGGAAATCGCGTGTAGAATACTCTTGTGCTCAAGGACATACGGGCCACTACAGTTGATTGTTTCAAAACCGTGAAATATGCTTGCTTAATTGTAAGAAGATCATTGCATGCAATTGATTTCCTTCCTAGTGTCCCTTTTCCCCGTAGCCTCCCCTCATGGCGTGATATAGGGATGCCGATCGGGTTTAGATCATTAATGTAATCCACACAAAACTCAATCACCTCCTCTGTCCCATAACCGTCGGCAATGCATCCTTCCGACGAGAACGGTTATGGACATACTTCTTTAGCACACTCATGTACCTCTCAAAGGGAACATGTTGTGTAGATACACGGTCCGAGAATACCTATCTCTTTGACAAGGTGAACAAGTGAGATGAACCATAATATCAAAGAATGCAGGAGGAAAGATCATCTCAAGACTAACCACATTTTGTACCACGTCATCCTGCAGCTTACTTAGTTTATCTGGTCGATGACCTTCTCGGAAACCGCGTTGAAAAAGAACACGACTTTGTGATTGTCCCCCGTATCCACTCGGGCAGTATGCCTCTCACAGCCACTGATAGCAACTGCGTCATTAACACAAGATAGTCATGAGATTTCATGTGTATGATTTTATTCTCTTTCATGTTTATGAGTCTCTTTACATTCGAGGAGTATCCGGAAGGGACCTTCACAATCGCTCAGGAACTCTATCATGCTTTTTTTCTCTTCTTTGCTTAGAGTGTAGCTCAGAGGATGTAGGTAATGTTGTCCTTTCCTCTTTTTTCTAGATGTAGGTCGCTCCTCGGTTCCAAGAGTTTAAAGTCCTTCCGAGCTTGCGTGTATCTTTCGATTTTCCGACATATCTATGTAGTCTAGCGAGTTCAAGCAGACATTCTTCATGATGTGCATGAAGTCAAGTGAGATTTAACCTCCATGACTTCCCAATAAGGCAAGTCCCAAAATATTGACTTCTTCTTCCACATGGGTGCTCGACCATCCTCATTCGCACATGTTTGCTTCGTGACCCTTTCCAAATACTACTTTCAAATCCTTTACCATAGCAAACACACGTGGCCCACTACGATGCTGAGGCCTTGCACGAAGGTATGGTTGCCCATTGAATTTCCTGCCTTTCTTCTGCAACGGGTGACTCGTAAGAAGAAACCTACGGTGACTCATGTACACAACCTTCCGAGAGTTTTTCAAGTACATGCCATTCGTTTCATCTAAGCACTGGATGCAGGCTCTATATCTTTTGATAGTTAGGCCGGACAGGATACAGAGAGCAGGTTAGTCGTTGATTGTTACAAATAACAATGCACATAGGGTGAAATGCTCCCTTTTGTACTCATCCCATACCCTTGCACCATCCTCCCACAACGTCACAAGATCTTCAACCAATGGTTTCAGGTAGACATCGATGTCATTTTTAGGTTGCTTGAGGCATTGGATCAACAACGACATCATGATGTACTTTTGCTTCATGCACAACCATGGAGGAATATTATAGATACATAGTGTAACAGGCCAGGTGCTATGGCTACTGCTCAATTCTCCGAAAGGATTCATCCCATCGGTACTCAACCCAAACCTTATGTTTCTCACCTCATCTGCGAAGTCCAGGTACGTCCGATCGACTTTCCTCCACTATGAGCCATCTGCAGGGTGTCTAAGCATCCCGTCGTCCTTACGCTCTTCTTTGTGCCAACGCATCATCTGGGCATGCGCTTTGTTAGCAAACATACGTTTCAATCGGGGGATCACGGGGAAATACCGCAACACTTTAGCTGGAGGTCTCTTCTTCTTACGCTCTCCATCTATTTCACTTGGATTGTCACGCTTCACCTTATACCGTGATTCTTTGCACACTAGACAAACATCCAAATCGGCATACTCATTGCGATACAGGATACAATCATTAGGACATGCGTGTATCTTTTGTACTTCCAATCCCAAAGGACAGACGACTTGCTTGGCTTCATATGTAGATTCGGGCAGAGTGTTATCTTTCGAAGCATGTTCTTTATGAGTGAAACCTCTCATGATCAAGTGGTTCATAACTTGCCATCGCTGGGAGTGCTCCTTGTCGTTCTTGCAATCTACACACGAACAACATATAAAGCTTCCTGGAGGCAAGAATGCAACGGCCGCATCGAGAAAAGCCTGCACGCCGTCAATGAACTCTCTCGAGCGACGGTCCGCATTGTACATCCATTGCCGATTCATCTACACCAAGTTATAATTTCATTAAAAATTATAACAAATTTCGTAACAAAAATTATAACCTAACTTATAGTTACATTTAAAAATCTAAAGCTCACAACCACTTAAATCCAACAAAAAGCTCCACCTACACGGTCATCCAATTAAAGACCTACCTTTCTAATTATTTTTTATCCCTTCCTACCTTTGTAATTATTTTTTATCCTTCTACATGCTTTTCTATTTTATTTCATACACCAATAATTACTTCCTTGCAATATTGTACCTAGATCTCCCCCAACTTATTGTGATATTTAAGATTATAAAGCTAACAACCACCTAGATCTAAAGCTTCCAATCACCTTTACCTTGTAATGTCATATTTTAAACTAGATCTCCACCCTACATCTTCATACAACAACAAAAACAAGCATAGAAAATAAATTTTTGATCATGGTCTTGCTTAAAAGTTCAAGATTTCTCCACATCCATTGAAAAAAATAGCAATATCTAGGTGAGAAGGATGTTCACATGATGTTACTAACCTTGAAACACTTAATTTGGAGCTAATCACCCCCAATTAAAAATTTGGATAGCACCTCACTAAGAACAGCGCTGGGCTGGCCCTTCTCTATTCGATTGTACCTCTGCTGGCTCGTGGAGGAAGAAGGGTTTAAATGCGATGTGCGGGAGGGCTTCCAAAAGCGATTTGAGACACGAACCACTTCTGGATCTTGCGTTCTAGAGGCGGTTCTTATCTCAAACCACTTTTTCAAAAGCGGTTTGAGATAAGAACCGCTCTAGAACAGAAGATCCGGTTGTTCGTGTCTCAAACCGCTTCGAAGCCTCTCCGATCTGCTGCCTCACGAACCGCCGTGCGTAACATCACAACGGGTTCGCACTAAACCGCTTCTAATAGGCCGGTTGTGATGTCGATTCAGTAGTAGTGACAAAGCTATCTTGGATCAAATATTTGCCATTTTATTCACACATACATTAATGTTTGCTCATTAAATGTATCCATGCAAAATTGTACATATGCATACACTAGCTGAGCAACCTTAAATTAATTCTTCTTTCTTTGGATCTCAAGTTTTATCAACACTAGGTTTTGTTAAACTTATTTTCGACTGAATCTTAAAAAAAACTTTTTTGGTTTCTCTAAGTCTCTAACTAACATGAGAATACCTAAAACTAGTTATCCTAAAACTCAAAATTACCCAAAATTACACTTTGGCGGTAAACTAGGTCAATAACCTCGAACCTTCCACCTGTTGATCTTTGACGGGGAACCACTACACCATGACACATTTTCATCAACAGTGTAGATAGTCTGAGGGTAAGACTTTTGCTGACAGATAGTCTGAGGGTTATAGAATATTATAGATCTAACTAATAATTAATTCATATGTACACCACATTACAGTAGAAAATGATTGAATTAATGCATCCGTTCAACATGATTCAACTTCATTCAACTAGAACACACAAATTTTGTCCATCAAGTAATACATCCATTCAACACAGTTCAAATTCATTCAAATAGAGTAATATACAAATTTGTCCAAAAGTGTTATGGTTCGTACAGTTAACCATCTATCATTTACAAAAGAGAACCCTGCAGGATCTTCAAAGCTAGCGTCAACTATCTTCCGCCCACACGAGGTGTTCAGTATACAAAATGATCACTTTGTATTCATACAACTAGCTAGTAGTTTTAAACAAAAGCATCTATATAGATGGGCATGATGATACCACTAACTTCCTAGGTCCTTCTAACTCTGCCTGCAAAGAAAACACTTCCAAATTTAGTGCAAGCACATGAACCATTTGTAGATCAAGAACAATTTTTAGATCTTTAACATGCAGATGTGATGCTCGATGTAAACCATCAGGAGAACAAAAAGAAGAATCAATTTATTATCTTAATGTTTGTACCAAATGATGGGAAAAGGAGTCAAGAAATTAAAGCAACTAAAGATGCTCAGAAATTAAGATTCACTAGTGATGAAATAAACATATAGGTACAATTCCATACAAGATCGATGCTAACTACAAAATCGCAGGGTAAAATATAACCAAATAAGCATGAACGGCTTCTCATGAACTGACAAGACAAGGTCCAAAATCTGGATCATTTTCAATCCATTGCATGTACAGAATATTTTACAGAAGAAAATGTTAACACAAGTTATGTGCCTCCTCCAAAATATCCTCATCTTAGGCAAATACAAACCAAGGATTCCTATGCCATCAAATATCAGACAAAGGGATCAAACATTTTACCCATGTGAGGAAATGATAATTTCTGAATGTACACATTCAACATGTCTCTTACTTCTAAAATCCTGTAGTGGTGTTTTTTTCCTTTTGCCCTTCCACAGCGCTTGATTCTAGAAAGCATTGTTGTTTCTTACTCAAGAAAATTGCACCACCTACACTTCGCTTCTACAGAAGCCCATACAGAACTGGCAACCAACCAACTTTTTGAAAGCCATTCATACCAACTAATACGATTTACCACTTGTGAATCCAGGGGTCAGGTCATAAATTCCAGTTTATACACACGACACTACAATCACAGCAAGGGCATTTCAGTAGAAATGCCGCTAACACTACAAGGATACATATTTTCCCCAAGTGTTTTCCACACTCGGGATAGGGGACAAAACACTCGGGATACCCTATCCCGAGTGGGCACACTCGGCGTAGTGCACTCGGTGTTATTTTATCGGGAAAAGTTGGCTACGCCGAGTGTACTCTCGGGAAAAAATAAACTATACCTGAGTGCACTCTCGGGATAGTCCCCCCGCCCCCGTGGCGGACAGGGTAGCGACACGTCAACATGTATACCAAGTGGGCACTCGGGATAGACTATACCGAGTGCACTCTCGGGATAGACTATACCGAGTGCACTCTCGGGATAGACTATTGATGGATACCCCGAGTGTGCTCTCGGATAGCTAGCATGCCCTGGCCACAAAACAGCCAGCTCAAATTTTCAATAAACAGCCACAAACAATATAACACATCAATTCACATTTCAATTCACAGACAATATAACACATCAGCCACAAACTTGTAATGCCCTACAG
Source organism: Guadua angustifolia (assembly GCA_036346375.1). Taxonomy (NCBI): domain Eukaryota; kingdom Viridiplantae; phylum Streptophyta; class Magnoliopsida; order Poales; family Poaceae; genus Guadua; species Guadua angustifolia. The sequence goes on from CM070515.1 coordinate 47,883,405, forward strand.
GTCATCAAGAAAAAAAGTTACCTGATAGTTAAATTTGAGATGATGTCTGAGGGAAGAATAGAAAATATATGAGATCAATGCCAGGTCCTTGAATGCAAGCAGCTACAACTGCTATTGTGCAAGTAATCCTATGTAATATAATTGGACAGTGAGGATAAAATGAGAACTTACCAACATGAGGGGAATCACTCCACTTAATAACTTTAACATCAGTACCTAGTTCGATCAGACGCCTGGCAAAACCACAGACAACATGGCATGGAGCAAGATCATCATCTTCTGAGCAAAACATAAGAACCGGACCCAACCCCTGCATGAACAGTCAACGAAAATAGTTCATATGACTAGAAAGAATGATATGCAATAATCACATAGGCAAAACTGGACTTACCACTGATGAGTATAGAGTGTGCCAGTACTCTGCACGCTGAGCTTCAATTCTGCTTGGGAAGAGAGTATCCATTCCAGATGCCAGGGCCTTTGCCATCCATGAAAGTAACATGGATGGTTGAGATGAATTGCCAGTCACAGGATTTCGGAGAAGTTGGTTGCCCATATCACTGACAAAATCTACTGGGCCAGAGTCATAGATTTGCCCACAGATACAGTTTCTCACTAACCGATAGTCCTTCTGCATAATGGCCAATTTATGTCAACAAAGTCAAACAGATTTGCAAAGAAATTCACAGCTGTATGGTGGATCATAAATATGTTGACAGCAAGATATGTTCAAGTGAAATAGACCAAACATATGCAGAAGAAAATATGCTAAAAGTACCTAATCCGTATGATACGCATTTGCTAAAAGTCTCCACATATAAATTACCAAAACAGTCAAATTACAGTTTTTAATAGGTTCCCATATGTGAATTTTCAGGAAAAGAGAAAAGAAGGAAATAGCGTACCATGGTCGCAGCTCCTTCACATTTTCCATCTAGTAACTGGAAAAGCCAAGAAAATTCAGTCATTTCAACTGTGAAAAAGGATAAAACGAAAGAAGTATGGTGCCTAATAATAGGCAAATGATTGCAACTAGAACTGAATAACCTTGTACATGCATCCCTTTGAGCCACCAGAAAAGAAGCAAGAACAGTTGGCAGTGGCTTTAATTTCAATTCCTGAAACACCAGCATTGCACGTAATTTCAGAGCAAAATTATTTACATAATCAAAAATCAGACAGGTGGAAAGACAGTTACAGGAGTCCCATTCAAAATAGCTTTTATACAATCTTCCAACAATACGAAAAGTTTATCATACAATAAATAACACGGTTCCTAATCAGCAATAAGGCTATGTACTACATAGAGATGGCCACATGGATGGAAAGTATAGAAGCAATGGAAACTCAAAAGGAATAAGATCCAATTGTAAGGCCCCATTTGGCACGGTTCTAGATTCTAGTAGAAACGGAAACGGTTCCGGATTCTTGGTAGAAAGCGTTTGAGTAGAATCAGAATCCGGAGGAACGGGTTGCTAGCCGATTCGACCACGGTGTGTAAAAATCAGAAACGATTAAGCTTTGAAACGTTCGAGTCCTATTCCGTTTGGTTGGATTTATTTCAGATTCTAGGAGAAACAGTCCGGTTCCAAGTTGCCAAACGGGGCCTAAATTGTAATGTGTTGATTTTCTGAAAGTTCTTACAACTATGGATTTTCTGTATATATAACACACACAGAAATAAAAGAATATTGGATGGGGGTGGGTGTGGGTCGAATATCTTTGCTACAAACTTCTAAATGAAATTAAACAAAACTAAATGAAATTAACAAAAAACCTTAAAACATAATGGAAGAAGGGATTAAGTTTCAAAATATCATCTCTTGGTAAAATTGATTCTACTTCCCAAAAATAATCCCCAAAAATCGTGCCAAACCATGAGCGTGCATAGATCCTGTTACCACAATGCAAACCTTTCACAATCCTCCAAAATAGCTTAACCAAAACAATCAATCCTAATCAAGCTCCCAACAAGCAAGCTATCTTGAAGGAATCGATTCAGGACTGAAGTTGCCCTGGAATCACTGTAGCGAAAAACTACAAAATTCAGATTATGAGATGGCTGGGCAGAGGAGGAGCTTTTCAGTGTTTGGGGAAAATTTTCTTATTGACTCATGCGCAACAACTGAACTGACTAACTTACAAAGAGATATAAGAACCAAGTAGAAAATAATGCAACAACTTCGGATCTCTCCGACCCATAATCCTATTATTTAGGAAATTGACTAAATCATGCATGCCGCACGTTACAGACCCAACGCACACACACATTCTCTGAACTTCACCTACTTCCGCATTCCATGGCTTCGTGACCACAACAGGATTAACTTCAACATATCTAACCAGCTCTTTGCTGACATTACGTAGTTATTTCTACCAACAGCCAATGAGGGAACAATATAAACAATTACATCAATTCTCAAGCTAAGATAATTAACACGCGGTGATGAAACCATCCAAGAAAAGAGTGACCGATTCAACACTACTGACCCAACCAATCAACTCCCCATGGTTTCAGCAGACACAAAACTAGCAAGCGATCTCTAAAATTAAACCTAACCGCTGCTAAAATTACACTCCATGGGCGACAACAGAGGTTACAGAACTACAAGCGGCCACTCCCACAAGCCGAGACGAGCAATAGCTCGCCATGTCAAACCACTAACACAAGCAAAGGCGTAGGAGAGGGCGGAGGGGCGGCACTCACAGAGCAACGAGGTCGGCGTGGCGAGCGAGGCAAGCTCCACATCCACGCGAACACCACCACGACGCTTCGCCTCCGCCGACGGCAACGGCGTGAATTGGCGCCAAGAGAAGCGATCGCCGCAGTAGGCCACATGGCTAACGATGCTTCCTCCGAGGAAGCCAAAAGTGAGAGAGGCGAACAAGGGTTTGTCTGCGTGTGGGGCGGGAGGCGTGGCGGGGCGGGAGGCAACGCGTCTGGCGGCGGTGAGGGCGGGAGGCGGCGTGGGGCGCAGGGCGGGAGGCAAGGCGTGGGGGAGGCGGTAGGGCGGAAGGCGGAGGCAAGACGTGGGGGGTGACCGGTGGGGTTTGGGGATTTGGGGGCGGGGCGGCGGGGGCGGCGGGGGCGCGGGGCGCGTGGGAGGCGTGCGTGGGGCGGTGGTGGGATTTGGGGAAGGCGGGGTGGCGCTCGGGGGTGGGAAAGCGGGGATCTGGGGTTTGGGAAAACCTAGCTACCTGCTACGATCGAATTTCATTTGCAGCGCTTCATATTTGCCGACGGATAATCGGTCCTAACATATTTACCGGATGACTATTTGACCCTAAAATATGATATTTACCGACACATAATTAGTCTTTAATACATAAATAATTGCCGATGATAATCGGACCTGAAAGATGTATTACCTACAGATAGTCTGTTACTTCAATTTGCCGACAGATAGTTTGTTGGTGGTCACGTATTATTTCCGACAATCATCTGACGTTAATATTGTGCCATGGTGTAGTGAACATGCACACATGAACTTCTGGCTCACAGTCCCAATATATATTTCCTCTCTTGCAAAATCTTATGTCTAGTGAATTTGTTGATTCTATGGTGGTGTTCTTGGTTCAGAAACATGCTGTACCAACTTAGCCTGACTAACTCGGCAAGGCACGAAGACTCAAACGAGCATTATATTGCCAATTTGCCAGTTAGCTAGCTTTGTAGTCTTCAACCCTTCTCTCTATAGACCTCTGCTGTAATATCCTAATTTTTTGGCTCAAAATATTATAATAAGGTTATTTGTGCATTTTCTCAATTTTGGGAATTTTAAAGATTTTTCGGAATTTATTTTGTATTTTTTAATTGTGCTTATTATATATATTATTTAATTCTGTGAAAATTTAAATAAAATTTTATCAAAAATATTTTATTTGGATTATAAATGTCTCAAAATATTTTAGGAATTTTTTCCAGAATGTTTCTAATGTTTTTATTATTTTTTGAATTATTCTAATTTTTTGTATTAAATTAAATGTTAAAAGCTTTTAAAATCTTTTCTACAGTAACGGACCAAGCCCATCACTGTGCAGTCCTATTTCCTTAGTTCGACCCATTTTTTTGCTTGGCACGGCCCAAAGCGAACCATGATAAGTCCGATGGCCGACTCGGTGTGTGTATATATCCTATAACAGTATCCTAAAACTTAGACTTTATATATGTTAAGAGTGTTACCTGTCGGTACCTTATAGCTCAATTGATTGTAACCATCCATAAACACTGTAAGCGAACTTTAAAATAGGGAAGATCAACGTCTAGGTCTATAACCTTGTGACCTCACCCTCGTGCAAATAATTGAACCTGAATATTATTCTTATTAAAAATAAAACTAACCTCAAATGGGAATTTGAATAAGACCTAACATGAATAATTAACTCCTTAAGCAAAAACATTTAAGTACTATTTGCTCATGACATACTATATAATGACTAATGTCTTAATTCTATTAATCCAAATAATTTTAGCCTATTGAATTCAAAATTATACATATAAATATATGTAATTTTAGTCTTTTGAATTCATAAAATAAAGATAAACAATCTATAGAAAACAAGAAGCTTTGTTACACCATAGCTTAAAACTGCTAACATAAGAGTGAAAAGACATAATAAAATATGCGAATATAAAATAAAAAACCTAACCCTAAACCACACCTGTTTTATGTAATAGGTTTCTATTTGATTTTCCATCTAATTTCTTCTTACCCTTATTAAAGTTGTTATTTTCTATATTTTCATTGAACAACATGTAGAGCCCAACATTATTGATTCTGTCATCAACAAGCCAACAGCTACCTCAACTTCATCAGAAGAACAAAACAAAGAAAGCAAGCACCCCTTTGATCATGTTGATCCCAAAGATTTCAAAATTGTTTTGTTAAAACTCTTTATGCATGCGTATATTTTAGTAAATTTGCTATGTTATAATATTGGTAGATATAACTTTCATACATGGAACTTACTTAATAAATATTGGCATAACATCCTTTGTAGCCATAAGTCAGGGTCAAACATTTTAATAATGTCAAATCAGTATACTCGATTATATTTGCACATGTTTAGTCATGCTTTAGATTGGGATAACGAATAGTTGGTTATGCTGTTCGTTATGAATAATGATTTTGGACTTGATGGAAAATGTTGGACATATTGGGAATTGTGGTATTAGTATTTTGATAAAAATAAAAATAAAACTATGATTTGACGCGGGTGAGTGTTGGCAATAGCTAGATGTGCGAGGGATGACTTGCACGTAGTATGGAGGATATTATCGTCTGGGTCAGATTAAGGACCGAACTATTGTGTTGTTTTCAAGGCAAGATAACCGTACAACCACATATGCTAGAATGGGACAGATCTTAACCTATTAAGTTACTTAGAACTGGTTTTGCACATTAAAAGGTGAAGTAGTCTGAGCTCTCTGGGTAGGTTTGCTCGTAGGGGCTTTACACCGAGGTGTTGGTAAACGATACCAATGCAACAGTGTATGTCTTGTTATCAAGAGAAATGTGAGTGGCAGGGATAGACCGCCGGAATTACTATGTGAATGATAGGGATGGATTGTCATATCTTTGTTGTGTGTTTGCTGCCATAGCAAAGGTTTGTCGTCACCAGGCTATTGCAAAATTAGGTCTAAGTAATATAACGTTTATGTCATAACTCTGTGGCACACTAAAGAAAATATGCTAATGGCGTTGCACAAAGAGTCGGCCATGTCTTGTGGGTAAAACAGCACACCTCTGTAGGGCGTAAATCTTTTCAAAAAGTCACGCCCATGATCATAGACACTTGGTAAAGTCATTACATAGTTAGATGATTCCATATTTTCATAAAATGTATTGGAATTGGAAACATGTGTTAAAAAGTTTACATTTCAGATGATTCTATACTTTGTCATGTGTTGCAAAGATGGGTTTCAGCTATCATGCCATGTGTTGGCAAAGACTGATTTTATACCATATGTTGGCAGGAAATGATTCGAAATGTTGCTTGTATCATAGAGGACTGTGAGTTGCCATACCAATGCTTACATGTTATTTCATATACCTATCAAATTTCTTTTACAAAATTCCATTACAATATATTATTTAGTATTTATAATTCAAACTAGTTTTATGCAAAATAACCGTTGTAGCCTTTCTCTTGATACAGATCTGTATTTATTATAAGATTGCAAAAGTTTTTGTGGAGTACTCTATGTACTTAATCTTGCTATTATTGTTGTTTTTAGGTGAAGAATCAGATTACCCCTACAAAATATTATATTCCACAGGATACAAGGAATATTATGACGAGCTTTTCTAGGATTTATATCTTGTCAGTTGCCTGAGGGTTGGTACACTATAAAACTTTTGAATTTTTGTTACAGTTTGTTTTATCTTTTAAGATTATTGTATAAATAGCTTCCGCTATTATATGTCACTGTGTATGGATGTAATTTTAACATGTAAATATGCATACTAGCCTCTGATCATGAGACTAGTACTGTATACACATAGAACCTGTTATTGGTATTTATTGCCAAAAATGGAGGCCTTACAAAACAATGTTCCATGTCCACCATGGACACCAGCTTGAGTCAGAGACTACACCAGTAGTTCGGCCAATAAAAGAAGTGCTTCGGCATCATCAGATGACAAGCAATCGTAGCCCTAAGTCAGTTTGGGATGATACACCGTGGTCTCACCGGGATTTAGGTTTTGTCGAGGCATGCCGCAACAGAAAATTTCTCGATTTGTCACCTTCTATGGATCTTGATGCCTGTGAATGCTCATGTTGGATTCGATCGTCGTCGCCTGCAGCATCTTGTGCTCCCGTTGGTTCATCCAGAAATCGCTGAGTCGCCATCACGCTAGGGAGCTGTCGCCATCATTCCAGTCAGCCAAAGACGCCAGCTGCGTCACTAGGTGCGCGAAGTTGAGTTCTTGCCAATGGGGTCCTCGCCGGTCGCTGCTAGCTGGTGACCATTAGGCGGGGCCTGTGCTGCTGTGGCCGAGGTGGCATGTTTCGGGTGCTAGCACGTGGGGTCCTCGTGATGTCATGTTGGATGCCTAGCCAATGTGGTTGCTGGCGTGTCCTGTGCACTATCATGATGAGTCAGCCGAGAAAGGGTCCGCATGTTAGTGTCGATTGGTGGTGCACGGGGTCCACCGTGGACCAGAGGTGATATGTCGACATGGTCCATGGACCATGCAGCACGTGTTAGCAGCTGGTTTTTCGGGATTTAATTTATTTTTAAGTGCTGAAGTCATAAATCAAAGTTTTTAGTATAAAAATAATTTAGAAAAATATTATTTTTCTGTTTTCTATATTTTTCTATTTTGTAAATATTTTGAGAGTTTGTTCATCTTCATACAAGCTCCGATTCAGTTGATTCAAATTTCTAAAAATTTGCAAAATTAAAATATATCTAATAGTGAATTTTATTTGATTTTTGGAGTTTGTTTGCTTTCTAGTTTTGTTATTTATTGCTATTTTTTCTTGTTTCACATAGACGTTAGAATGTCGGGATCGTGCGAGAGTAAGGATTTGACTCGAGCAATGTCCAGAGCAAGAATAAGACATATTCTAAGGTAATTTGTGCTTTGATCATGTTCAACCTCGTTTATAAAATTGCTTTGTTGATTTAAAATTTTTGCATGATATTTTATGTGTAAAATTGCTTTGATATTAGTTTAGGATCTAGTTATTCAACCCAATTAGAATAAATCTAACATATCATTTGTATGCCATGATTATTTGTCACTCTAGAATGGTTCAACATTAGTTGGTTGTTAATAGATGCCAACATGGGTTGGTTAGACTGTGCTTAGCATGCTTAGCCATACAACAACCCTTGAACTGGGCCAAACATGCAACCACAAGTCTGGTTTGGGATAGACCTAACTAAGTAGAATTACCGATATCTTGACATATGATGCCTCAGGTTGATAATGACACAGGGTTGTAGTTAAGGAGAGGATGTGGTATACTGTGGTCTCACATCAGTCCAACGGTATGTTGGTCCTATACTTCAACTCTTGTGAGGGAAGGGATCGTGAAGGCTTATTGGGAGGATCAATGTTGGGATAAAGGTTTTTTAAAAGATTTTGTTATGATCAACTAGTCGCACGTCAATGGGAATGTGTTTTGGCCGATTGTATAGTTTGATCATATCATGTTGGTAAAATCTATAACCTATACAGAATGTAAAATCTATTTGGATAGCCATATCCGCGGTATTGGATAATGCTCAGAGATTACAGTTAAGAGTCAGATTTTGTCAAAGTAAAACTTGGGAAGGGAAACTTTGTACTGTTAAAAGATAGAAATTGTTTAGGGCATGATGCTAGGTTGTTTTTGAGAAATATCTGCAAATTACTTATTATTGTTATTGTTTTACTATCATTTCAATCTATTTATCGAATTAATTTGTAAATACTGCCTTACTACAAAATAGCCAAGATAGGCATTCATTGGAATAAGATGTGTATATAGTTATGTTAGGATTACATTCTGTGCATAATTTGTTTAGTGCTTTATGTAGTCACCCTTGCAACAACAACATCATCAGTTAAGGAGTCTTAGCCAGCATTGGAGGAGAAGGCTGACATTTATGGTGAGAGCTTTATCAGTTGCCTGTAGCATGCTAAGGGTTTATCTACAATTTCTTTCCATTGCAAGTTCAATTTGTTATTACTGGTTTAGCCCTACGTGGCATATTCATATGTAAGGCCGACCATAAGGTTAGTAAGCATGTTATATTTAATATATAAAGTTTTTTATTATATTTTCTCTATATATGATTGTGATATTCACCTATATTGAGTATGTGTGCATTAGCGAGATCCTAGTCTAGTGATGAGGACATCAAACCTAAGGATATGACCGCTGCCACTACTTTCTCTCCGACTGCGCCGTCTTCAACGCCTACACTCGACGCTGTGACACCTTCGTCACCAAAGGGTCTTAATCTAGAAGCTCATCCTTTCAAACTCACGACAAAGGACAAGCGCCTCAAGCATACACCCCGAGGACAGTCCACGTGCCAAGGAAGGCTCGTATGGAAGCCCAAGATGCCAAAAAGCCCAGTTTGGCCATCCAGCAGCACGCCAATTTCAAACGGGCGTAACTTGGGCTCTCAGACTCTATTTTCAGCGTGCGACCACCCGTTAGAAAGCTTAGGAGATAAGCTTTCCAATGGATCTAGCTCCACTTCCAAATTCACTCCAGATTGATAGGAAAACGCCGAACAATATCATAGACCAAATCTGTCAGATGTTACGTCACCATATTTTTGGGCCCATGGCCCATGTATGGTTAGGGTTGCGTGGTGGCTGATCCTATTTTGGGCCCCCCAAGTCTGGTCTCCACCCTATATAATACCCCCACCGTTGTACATTGTCGTTTAGGTTTTGTTGTGTGTGGTAGACCCCTTGTGCGTCACTCCTCGTGTTCGCGTGTGTCGACTAGACCACCCGTGACGAGAGACAGAACCTCGCCATTGTTTCTTTGAGATTATTGGATTAAAAATTGCTCTCACCTTGTTCTTGCATGTTCTCTGTTGCAGCAGGTACAAGGATCGATCGGATCATTAATTCGGTTGATCGCCTTGTGTGGTGACATTGCGATTGTTGGTTACTAATCTCGTGGTTAGTAGCCGAACCGTCTACTCCGTACTACACCAAATCGACTTATCGTTCTCATCAGAAGATCGGGCCGACCCTAGCGCGTATCATCTAGTGCAATATACATAAAGAGTTCAGATTTATAAATTCGGGTTCCAACATCCACCTAACAGACAGCCAATCAGTAACGTGCCTAAGCAACTAATACATGTGTATTATAGTTAATTGTAAATGAATTTTTCTATGTTTTAGTTATAATTTTTTATTGGAAACTCTGATTCATGAATGATTTTCACCAATAGCTTTCTTACAACGAGAGGAAGAACATGATATAAGTCTCGCTAATAAACAATCATTTTGTTGTATGGTGATAGATTTTACTATCCGCGTATATAGACTTTACTATCTGTATATATAGATTTTACTATTATGCAGACAGTTCAGCAGCCTGTGTAGTAGTAAATTGAATCCTCTGACATGATAATAAAATCTATATATACAGATTGTAATTGGACTATATTTGATAGTAACTTTAGAGTATGGCTACATGATGCACACTTCAAGGAATGCCTCGGTGGGCTTGACGTTGTTCTCTGACACTTTAGCACCATAGAGTTGTGATCTTGGAGGTGATCAAGGATGTGGAGCAAGCCGTTCTGTGAGGGGCCTCATGTTGGGATGGATGGCGGAGAAGATCAAGACATTGCTGCGCATGTACACGGACATCGCAGTTGTCACCGTGCCGCTGACAGATCTCACGTCTGGCGGCGACGCCCATCTTGGCGGGCACGCCGAGTCAGCCACCACGCCTCTGTAGCATGGCAAGTTTTGCCGCGAGCACCCATACATCGGCATGTCATCCATTATATTAATCACCTTGATTAGTCATTTAATTAATTATATTAATTGTTTAACACTTAATTAAGTGTGTCAATTAAGGTGCTACTGAGACGGTATTGATAGAATTAAGTATGTCAGCAGTATTGATAGAATTTTTAAAAATCGTAAAAGTTTGTTATGATCTAAAATTTTTACGGCAGTGTAGGCACGCGCTCAGCACACTTCTAAATTTTTTTCAAGAATTTACAAATTTATTAGAATTTGTAAATCTAGTAGCTCCATTAAATCAATGAACTTGCTTTAAGTGCATCAACAACATTGCCATTTTAAAAATCGCAAAAGTTTGATGATGATCTGAAATTTTGACCATAGTGTAGGCATGCTCTCAGGATCACTCTCAAAAAAATTCAATAGCTTGCAAATTTAGTAGCTCAATTAAATTAGCGAAGTTGCTTTAAATGTATTAGTAACATCGTCAGTTTTTTTTAAATCGTACAAGTTTGATCACGATTTGCATTTTTATGGTAGGTTAGGTATACTTTAAGGACCATTATAAAAAAGTTTTAAAAAATTACAACATGATCTAACAACTCAATCAAACCAACAAAACCGCTAGCGAGCAATGGCTTTAACTAAGAGCTAAGAGACTCATGTGAAATGGAACGGAAAACAAATACATGAGTCTACTCAGAAATTCATTGTAGAAAAGCGATGCGTAGTGGGACGGCGGGGTACACGCACATGGTGGGACGGCCGGGCAAGCGCCGTACCTCCCCGAGAACTCTAAGTTTTATATGATTGCACAGCTTGTGGTCGCCTGATCACTAATCAATGGTTCAGATCAGTTAGGCGGGAATAATAAGGTTGGCAGGTAGAAGAAAAGCCTTTGCGATGGATTACAATATTTATTATAAAACAATTTGTTTATGAAAGAACAAGATACTATATTGAGTTTGTTTTATTTGTAACAAGAAATACAGTGCATACGTAAAGAAGCAACGGAGGTATATGCGACGATATCGTAAATCGAGCAGAATCCGCGATGGTGATGCGTATTTCTAGAAGCAGCACGCGAGGGTCATGAGTACAGCGAGACAGGATGCAAAGAGCTTTATACGGATGGATGATACGGTGTAGCAGCCAGCAGACCGTACAGAGGCCGCATGAATGCAACAAGTGGGTTGTACGTATATATGTATGTTTGTTTTGACTATCCATATATTAGACCAGGCCATATGTAATCGGATGAGATATGAATGCACGCAGGCTTATAGCATGTGGCGTGTTGGAGAACAGCAGCGGTCCATCAGCGTCGCCTTCGCAAGAAAGCGACGGGCAGCAGCACGCTATTACTCCCGCGGGCTCCGTCACATGAGTGTAAGAAAGCGACGTGCGCAGCGCACGTAAACAGAGAGAGAAACAAAAAAGAGTTCAAAAATTGAGGAATGCATGTAAAAGGATCCTGTGTGTATTTTGTATTTTTAATTTGAGAAATAAATCAGGATTTTAATTTACTAGTTTTAATTTATGTACAATTGCTTTTTAGTTTGCTTGTTTAATCCGGTTTCTCTTTCGTGGTCTTATATTAATTATTCTAGATTGATTCTTTCGGTTTGATTATTATTTTATTAATTTTTAGAATTAGTAATAAAAGAAAAAAAATTAGTTTCAGGTATTAGTCCGTACCAATTCACCATCATTATGTTAGTCTGTACCAATTCACCCATCTTTTGATGCGCCTGGATGCTTCACTGTCACTGTTTTTTCCCGGTGCCCTGATTTTCAACTCTGGTTATGACCCTATCGATGTTTGATTTGCTTTTCTAGCACTGAATCACCATGTTTTCATTGTGTGTCTAAGGTAGGGTTTTAAAAACTATTTTTTAAAAAAGACTCGAAATTTGAAAACCGTGAATACCTTCAAAAAACCACTTAAAAACCATGAAAAACCGAATGGTTAAGAAATAAAAAATTTTGGAAAAAAATTCAAAAAAACCGAAAACCGTTTGGTTTTCAACGAAAAACTACAGTTTTTCAACAAAAACCACTCGGTTTTCACCGAAAACTAACCGACCAATTTAATGTTTCTTAAAAACGATTTTTCGAGCAGTTTTCAACGCATAAATTTTTCCAATTTTTTGAATTTTTTGTATTTTGTTTTAATTAGACCGATTTACCGAGCGATTTTAGATCTCGAACCGTAGCACTAAGATCGAAAACCACGATTTACAAGAGATTTTCGTCGGTTTTTGAAATCCTGGTCTAAGGTAATCATAGAGCATGTCATCTTCAACGTACCCATACCTCACCGAGATTAAATTGACCTTGCACATAAGGCATAAATACGTGAAGGAGGCTGAGAAGCTGCACCGCACCGTGAAGCTCATTTCGTGTGCTGCTAAAAAATGCCAAGGAGCATCGCTACATCGACGACGAATGCATCAAGCCCTAGCTCTGAGTCCAGGAGCTCAAGGCTATCGCCTTTCAACTTTGAGAGCCTGATCGACCAGCAGACCACCATGACTGCCTTGGCAGGTTTGGATCGAATAGATGACCTTGCTGGAGGTCGAGCTAGCTTAAGGGAGGATTTGGGGGACGGGAGTAGTCGACGTGTTGTTGGGTGGTTGATTTGGGAAGGTGATTTTCTATACAGTGCTTTTCATGTTTTTCAGAAAAAAATAATTATCCCCGATATTTTCGGGATACCTTTTAACGTGCACTTACATCTTAATTATTCCACTCGTTATGAAGCTGTCTGTTGGCAACACGTCGAAATCGCTTCTATTGCTAGTGTCTATCGAGGATTCCTAGATGCTTCACACCATGTAGTCAGAACACTTAAGACCACCGTCAATTTGCTAGCGTCTATCCTGGATCTGCCCCATCATGTTGTTAAACATCCGTTCCTAAGAGTAATAATTGTCTTAACAGACCGTCGCTATACATATGTAAAACAGAGAAGGTCCAAGTAATCCTTCGTGTGTATATATATATATATATATTCTACAAATTCTCATATTAATCGGAAGAAAAAGAGAAAGATCTCCACCATTAATTTTAGTGGGGCCAGATTATAACAGCGCAAATTAATCATATATAACAAATACAATTTTTTTTCAATAATTGAAAGTAGAGCAGTATATCATATATAAATAGAGTTATATAGTAAATAAATTGTATTTTAATCATTGGAAGTAGAGTTGTATATTAAAGACAATTTTATAATAATATCTAGACACGTAGTTACACGCGTAAGTATACTGGTCTATTAATACTTGGTACGTCTCTGGCCATTAGCACTTCAAGCCCCAATCTGTCATAAAGTCCTTTTACGTTGTCAGTAGGACACCTCCTAGCTATAACTTGCCCATCAATTTCTTTTACTTGCAGCACGCAAGCAGGAAGAAGAGGAAACAATCTAGACGCATATACGCACAAAGATACCATAGTTCAAGATGGAGGCAGCCATAGCTGCGATTGCGGGTGACCTAATCAACCGACTCATCTCCTTTCTGATGAAGAAGTACACAGAGAAGACAGGTTCAGATGGCAAGTTGGAAAGGTTGCAGGAACTCCTACTGAGAGTCCACGCAGTTGTTGAGGAGGCGGATGGGCGACACGTCACCAACTCTAGGATGCTAATGCAACTCAAGTTGATTGTGGAGAGCATGTATCGAGGGTACCATATGCTGGACACCTTCAAGTACAAATCCGTTGAAGATGAGGAGGTTAGAAGCATATCTACCATCTCGGTTTCTGCATTTCCTTTGAAACGTCACTACAACACGTTTCATTTGCTAAAGCGTCTATAAATGCCCTAGACGACTGTAAATGCCCTTAAAAGTTTTTTCTAGGCGTTTAGAAGATGTCAGGAAAATGGCGTCGTGAAAGGTAAATCCGGCGTTTAGGCATACCACGGCATTTGCAAGTGCCCTTGTTTTTAAATTTCCCAGGCGTTTATAAGTGCCCTATTTACAAATTTCGGCGTTAAACGCCCCGCTTTTAGAATTTCACGCCGTTTAAACGCCCGCTTGTACAATTTCACGGCGCTTGCAAACGCCCGCTTGTACAATTTCACGGCGTTATACTCGCGCCCGTTTTAGAATTTGCACGGCGTTTACAAACGCCCCCGTTTTTAGAATTTGCACGACGTTTATAAACGCCCCCATTTAAGTTTTCCATGGCGGTTATAAGCACCTTAGTTTCTTAGATTCCATGGCATTTACAAGCACGACCTGATTTGCTTACCATGGCGTTTATAAGCACCCTAGTTTTGATACCTTCAAGAGCATTACATCCCTAATTTTATCTTGATGCATTTGTAGCGTTGCTCCACAATTTATGTATAAAAACATTCTAAAGATGACATTAAATCACATTCAAAGAAGTGAAGACTGAGATTTTCCGCAAAGTTTGCATTTCGATAATAGTCATAGCAAGTAGCATGATAAATTTACAATGAGTTAAACAACTAGTTCCCAAATATCATCAAGTACTACCAAGCTGCATATTAAGCACATATAGAACCCTTGTTTGGTTTGGGATCAACAAAAGATATATAATATGTCAACATGTTTTGGGTCATCACAGCATCCCATTTGACAGAAGGTACATTGCAAAAGTATATCTATCTATATCTTCAAAAGTATATTTGTAAGTCAAGATTTAGATCATAAATCCCAGCAAGCACGTCCTCTACATCTTTTTGCAGACATCTGAAAATATAAGAGCCAAGATACATATAAGATAACTACATAAGTTAGGTGTCATCAGTACATGCAAACAAATACAATTGGATAAATACAATGCATTAAAGATCTCAGTTGACAGATCCAAGATATAATCTTGCAAATGGACTTCATTATATGCTTTTACTTAATGTTGCATCTTATTGAGAAGATAGCGCCTACCACTCTGGCTAGCACTTCACCTGTTACATGACCAAGTGTACTTATATGAATCTATATTTGTCCAGTAATTCTAACCTGCAAGTACCTAATCTAACTCAACATACACTTCTTCACTACATTCCAACACGATTTTGTAAAAATTTTCGCAAACTACTTATCTTTGACAAATCTGGCATGTGTACTATATGTAAGAAGTTCTAAATGGCGATTGCAGTACTCCAAATAAAGGGAGACATCTTATCGAAACCATCGATCTGGTGTTAGCATGCTAATTGCCTTAATCAAGCAAGGTATGAAACAGGTATGGATTTTTTTTCTAAAAAAATCTCCAATTTACTTGATATTGTCTATATTATCCATGTGTTCCCAGATCATTAACAATCCAAATTAATGAAAAGCTCAAACATTATCACAATCATGCACATCCAATTATTCATTCATATATCCTCCAAAATAACCAAACACTGCAGTATGCCACCCATGAACCATGCAAAATATGAACGCTGAAAGGGCGAAGAATCCAACCTAAATCTTTAAAAACCCAGCAAAGACTAACACAGGTTGGCATGATGAAGGGTAGGGCATTAGGAGTTTAGGACTAGGTGTGTAAAGTACTTCAGTTGTTTGGTTCCTCCAGTTTTTTTAGTTGGTACAGTGATATATAATATAAATGTACTCCGGGTTCTCAACATATAGCACTTATTTGAATCTATATTTGTAAAGTAATTCTAACCTGCAAGTACCTAATCTAACTCAACATGCACTTCTTCATGACATTCCAACACAATTTTGTTAAAATATTCGCAAACAACTTATCTTTGACAAATGTGGCATGTGTATATGTAAGAAAGTTCTATATGTACGCTTTGATTCTTGGAAAGACAAATATTCTCAAATCTCAGCCATCAACTATCCACACAAAATTGCAAGGGGTAGACCGATCTTGTTAGAAAATGTCAAACTCTAGACCTATATCTATCAACCATCCACAGAAAATTGCAAGGGGTAGACCGATCTTGTTAGAAAATGTCAGACTCTAGACCTATATCTATCAATTGATCCTCAAATGAAGCGATCAAATCCTAAGCAAAAACCATAAATTTGGCGCAGACATGCTAACTTTATCGGTTCACGTATCAAACAGCTCGAAGAGATCTTAATTTAAAAATATAAATATATATATATATATATATATATATATATATATAATATTACAAGTGTTAATATATATCCACGTGTTCCCAGATCATGAACAATCCAACTATCCTAGTGCATGAAAAGCCCACACACACTGACAGAGACAATCATGCATGTGCAATTATTCATCCTAAAAAACAACCAAATTAACACTGAAACATTTATCTATGAGAAGGGAAAGATCAAATCCAAACTAAAACTTTAAAAATCCAGCACAAACACCACAAACTCTATACCCCTCACACCCGTATAGTACTGTAACAACCACTAATAACACTTCATTTACTCAAAACACACACTGTGTTTCATGGAATGTGATTGTTTATGCATAGTTTATGTTCATTTATTTTTCTGGTTTGCAGTGTCGTAAGAGAAAACTGAAAGTTTCAGTTGTAGCAGTTCCAAAGACTGATATACTTTTGATGGATAAGACATTTGGTTTTGATACAGCTGTAGAAGAAGCTCAACGTGCCATCAATTCTGCCTATATAGAGGTAGGCTGGTATTGCTCACTTTTTAGTGCATTTTAACATGAAAAGCTCAAGTGGAGTTGAAATTTTCATATGGTTTACTTGTGGATTAGTTGATGCCTTTCTCCTGTCTTTATTGAAAACAAAGGGATTTTGTGTGGTTTGTGTTGCTGAAGGTGCAGGACAGGTAAGATGTGGTGCATGATGGCTTTAGGATTTTGCCAAGTTGACTGCTCCAAAGACTCTGTAATTTGCAATTAAATGGTTGAAAGTTTAAGATGTGATTCTTGAATTTGCTTTTGCAGATTTATGCAAAAGTCAAATGCCACGGATGCATCAGGAAATGTAGTACTTAGTGACTTTGGTGTCCACATGCAACTGAAGGTATCTGCTCATCTTAAACCCATGATGCAAATGGACTTTGTATCTAACATCTTAGATTATGAAGATAAGGGTTTGAGCTATTAGAATTAAGTGACAAAGATAGGGAAAAATCTAATTGACTATAATAATGGTCCAACTATTCAACCCGATGGCTCACATTTTCTCTTCAAAGGAATCAACATAGGCGCAAAATGTAAGTTAACTATTTATTTCAAACAAAACTCAAGATTCGATGCACCAAGACAAGTCATGAGCAAAGAATGCAAAAGAGATCATCAAGTTGAAACAATTATGTAAGAAGGTAATATTAATTTCTTACCTAATGAACGCCGCCTTGATTTAGAGGTGAGCCATCGTGTTCCATTATCTACAAATTCAAAAAGATCAAATCACTATCTTGGTCTTAACACAAAGTTGTAGATGAATAAATAATTTTGGAGCTAAATTTCATACATTTGAATTGGCCATGCGATACAAACACCAAAAGCACCACCTAACTTGGTGACTTTGTGCTGTGCACTGGGAGTAAGACATTTTTGTCAAGAACAACATCAACCAAAGACCTCATAGTATTCTCCTAAGGGTAATCCATCCGCATATGTGGTTGTCTTATCGGTCGTTGGAGTCTTCCATATGCCACTAGCTTAGAGCCACCAAGGAACATAAAGCAACTTCTTTTCCACCCTACAAGGAGTTGAGAATAAAAACTTTATATAATTTTATATCCACAAAATATTTCAAGGTAATATTTGAGGTGCACCAATTCATAATTCTTAATTGGAAGTATATTGTACCCTAATTGTTGTTTTCTTGGTGGAATCTTCGGATTCTTCTTTGGGACAATATCATTTAGCCTATTCTCTGAAGAAGAAGATTCTTGTAGCCGTCCTTTTTCGATACCAACATCCTAAGAATGCCCCCATAAAGTAAGAATAATTGCTTGTTTCTGTTTCATTTTAGTTTCCTAATTCAATATGCAATTAGAATTCATCAAAATTTACATGCTCACCTGCACATTGTCTTGGATTGGTTCTCTATCGTTATGTTGTCCAATATGACCTCCTCCTTGTAAGCCCAACAAGAGGCTTTTAAGTTCATTATATTGTTGTTGAGATCTCTCCTTGTAAGTCGTGAATTGTGCTTCAACATTCTCCTTGTATGATGCAAACCTTTGATCAGCACTTGTCACCATAGATTTGAGTTGCACATTTTCTTCTTCAAACGGTTTAGTGCAGCTATAGCTTTTGCAAGAGTTCTTGACTTTCCTCGCTAATGAGGCCCAACCCACGAACTCTTCCTTTCCTCTCCTTTGGGTGTACATCAAGATACAAGTCACCATCCTCAATTGATTTCATGCGAAGGTCTTCATCTTCGTAATCCTTTTCTCAATCTCATCCTACAAGTTGGATTGAAATTATAAAATTACAGAATCTATAACATAAATGCAATAGAGAAATATGTTAAACAAGATAGGAAATCTAATCTTACTATCTTCTCTTTGCAAGCCACATCATGACCTCCCCATTTCTCTTCTTATGCGTAGCAAGGTAAGTTTCAGCTCTACAAGGTTCACGCCCAAGTTCCTTCCTAATAACATGATTAAAAATCATTAAAGAAATATAATTGATTGAATTGTTGAGAAAGATTTTGCATTTTAGAAGTTGCACACCAAGATATTGTTAATATGAGATAGCTTCTTGATCCACGTGTATGAAGCGCATTTGTTTGATTTACACTTAATTTGTTGGTTCCTTTTTGCTTTAGCCTACAAAGAGACAAGAAATTAATACTTTGAATGGTGTACATGTCAATGTAATAAATGCATAATGACCATGAAAAAATATCCGAACCTTTGTTTCTTCCTTAGTCCAATGATCCACAAGCCACTTCCACTCATCATCGAAATTCTTCTCTTACATCCATTAGCAATATTCTCCTCCATCGATAGATTTTCATTGTAGTATGTCTTCTTTAAAGTGTTCTTGAAATCACGCCATTTCTTTCAGCGAGATGCCAACACCCAATCCTCACATATTGGATTAATGTGAAAAATTGCTACAAAGCAAATGAATTGTGTGATGTAATAAAAGATTATAGTATATGTTACAGGCTAAAAATTGCAAAAGGAATAGAAGGTTACAATGACATTGTCCCAGATCTTATGTTTGCCTTCCACCAATCTCCAATCTGTTTTCTTCAATGATAAGTGTCCTCCCTTAACTAGACTGGCAATGAAGTTTGTGAAGTTGCTGGTTTTTACTCCACAGGGTTGACCATATTTATTGATCTTAACATGAATCTTGACTTCTTTATCCCCTTCCCAAATAGACAACATTTTTGTTGGGCCCCTAACTTTCCTTTTCTTGGCTAAAAGGAGCATTATGAAATTAGAATGTAAAGACAATACACAGATAATGATATATATTAACAATGAAGTAAGAAGACATACAAGAAGACTTCTTTGGCACAGGATGATACACCTCAACATCCTCATTAGTAGCATCACCCATTTCATCATAGTCACCAACATAGTCATCATCATAGTTAGCATTTATTTCAGCTTCACCATCTATGACATAGTTAGGATCTTCTAATTCGTCATTGATTTCAGCATGTAAGGTCTGCTACATACAATAATATTCACAACATTAATTGACAGTCAACCTAAAGACCAATACATCACATGGCATTAGGACAATTTCTATCCAAATACCTTTGTTCTCTCCTTTTGTGGCACCGGGACATTAGTTGCTAATGGTATAGTAGGAAGGTTCAACTTCTTGAGAAGTACATTGTTACTTGTAATCCGATTCTTGCGCACTATGTCATATGAAACTTTATCGCTTTTGCCTTTTTCTACCTCTATTGTCATTTTTCCTCCTGCAAGACAAAATAAACATGGAATTAGAATATTGCAACAATTACTGGGTATATATATAACTATTACAGAAAGAATTTTACACTAATATGTACTATGAAATACTTTATAAAAGTCGCTATACCGTTTAGACTTGGTTGCTTCATCTAAGGACTCATCAATAGTTACACCATTTATATCAGTCCTATACGAATGTTGTCATCACCAAAATCTGTAAGTAAGACATTATTTAAAGGTTCAACAGGCTCATTGAAGATATCTATATTCTCCTGATCTTCCTCATTTCTTGCTACCATGTCAAAAACATCTCTTGGCTTTGAAAAGACCACAGCTTGCCACTCTTTGTCAATAGGATCTTGCACATAATAAACTTGTGTAGCTTGAGTTGCAAGAATGAATGGCTCATTAGATAGGTTATCACCAGTATTTAGTAAGTGATTGAAATTCACAAGTGTTATTCCAAACTTGTCCTTTTGAATACCTCTACCTTGAATAGTATCAACCCAATCACACTTGAATAGCACAACTGATCCTTTGTTAGAGTAGTTTAATTCGATAATTTCCTTGATGACGCCATAATATGTGACATCACCTATAATTGGATTCTTGTCTTTTGCACTAGAGAAGCTTGATGTTCTTGCAATCACAGCTACTCCAAAATTT
Source organism: Guadua angustifolia (assembly GCA_036346375.1). NCBI lineage: Eukaryota > Viridiplantae > Streptophyta > Magnoliopsida > Poales > Poaceae > Guadua > Guadua angustifolia. Next base: position 47,904,361 of record CM070515.1, read on the forward strand.
TGCGTGCTTTTCCCCTTGCTATAGTTCTTTGTTTCAAATTTGTATCCATTTATAGCATAACTATTGTATTTGGACACAATCTTGTGTGGCTTTCTGGCCAAGACTTTAAGTTCCTCAGGAACTTCATTCCTTTTTGCAAGTAAGTTTTGAACCTAATAATGAAATAAAGTATTAATAGACACATCGGTTGATACGCCTATATTTAGTGCTAATATAAGGTAATCCTTTCTAAAACTTACATGCTCCTCCAACCATGTGTGAAAAGTTTCATGATGGATGCGCTCAACATCTCTTTTTTTTAGGCGTTTGCCTATAGACAGGAATTGATGATATTTTCTACACACGTTTGGATAGTATCAGTGATATGTTAAAATGAAAAGTAAATATAAACATCAAGTTTTGAGAACATACTCAGCGTAAGATGCAATGTGTTCATAATTGACCAATACATATCGATGAGCTTGAATCCAAGATATATGATCCAATTCGATGACGCAACGGCCCATCAATGGACGACCAACTCTTCTTAGATATGATATTTCACTCGAATATGTGTTATTTTCATCTTGATGTGCTCTACGAGTAAACCTAGTCTGACAACCATGCAAATAACGTGAACAGAAAGTAATGCTTTCATCAAGCACATATCCTTCGGCTATTGATCCTTCCGGGTGACTTCGAGTTCGAACCATTGATTTTAACTTTGACCAATACCTATGGCAACATTGAAGTATACATTCAGACCATAATAATTACATATATTAATTTATCTAGTCATGGGTATGAGTATAACAATATACCTCTCAATAGGGTACATATTTGATCTTGAACAGTCCAGCTAGCCTAGCCTCAGTTGGAAGATGGACACACAAATGAACCATGACATCAAAGAAGGCCGGTGGGAAAATCTTCTCAAGGAGGCAAAGTATTTCAGCAATATCAGATTCTAACTTTTGCATGTCACTCACGGAAATAACTGGGGAGTATATTTGCTTGAAGAAATTGCTCAAACGAATCAGTGCTGTGCAAACCTTTTCTGGCAAAATTCTTCTTATAGCTAAAGGGAGCAAGTGCTGCATAATAACATGGCAATCATGACTCTTAAGCCCAACTAGCTTTCTCTGATCAACAAGGACCTTGTTTTGCAAATTAGATGCATAACCATCTGGGAACTTAACTTGCTTTAATGTCTGACAAAACATTTTCTTCTCTGCTATGCTCATTGTGAAAATTGCTGGAGGTAGATAAGTCTTGTTTCCTTGTGCTACAGGATGAAGATCTGGCCTTATACCCATCTTTTGAATGTCAAGACGAGCATTTATGTTATCTTTGGATTTATCTTTAGTACCAAGGAGTGTGTTCACTACATTATCAAATACATTCTTCTCAATATGCATTGCATCTAAATTGTGGCGTACTAGAAGAGTTTCCCAATAAGGTAATTGAAAGAAACAACTTCTTTTCTTCCATTTGGGCTCTAAGTTTTTATCCTCACTTCTCTTCTTCTTTGTAGGTTTCTTGTCACTGGTTTTTCCAAAAATGGTGTGCAAATCTTTTGTTTGCTGTGACACATCATATCCAGCTAGAGGATAGGCGCCTCTCTCGGCTCTTGAGTACCATCAAATGCATTTGCTTCAACCTAAACTTATGGTCATGGGGTAGAAATCATGATGGCCCATGTAGCATGTTTTGTGACCATGCTTTAAATGTAGGGAGGAGGTTCCAAGATAGCAATTAGCACAACCAACATTCCCATTTGTTTTCCTTCCAGACAAATATGCATGACCTGGGTAGTCAGTAATTGTCCCAAAAAGTGCAGCATGTAGCTGGAACCACTCTGCACAAGATGCATCATATGTTCTAACACCTTTGTGCCAAAATTCTAAAAGGTCATCTATAATCAGCTGCAAATAGACATCAATATTATTTCCAGGCGAACTTGGACCAGGGATAAGTATAGAGAGAATGAAATTTGATTGCTTCATGCATTCCCATGGAGGGACATTATATGGAATCAAAATAACAGGCCATGTGCTATGAGAGACACTTAATGTTCGAAATGGGCTGAAGCCATCAGTTGCCAAAGCAAGTCTAATGTTGCGACATTCCGAACTGAACTCTGGAAACCTATAATCAAAGTCCTTCCATGCAAGAGAATCTGCTTTGGGTGTCGCAAAGAACTCCATCCTTGGTTCGACCTTCACTATGCCACCTCTGGTTGGCTGCTGTTTTTGAAGACATGAATAGTCTTTGAAGCCTTCTTTTAAGCGGAAAATGACGAACAACTTTCACAGGAACTCTATGGATGCGTTTTCCATCAAGACTTACTTTCTCTGACTTCCACCTAGTAGCTTTACAAGTTGGGCAAGAGGTATAATTGGCATATTCTTTCCTATACAATATGCAATCATTTATGCATGCATGAATGTTCTTATAGCCAACACCAACATCTCTAACAAACTTTCTAGCCCCGTGATAGTTTTTTGGCAAATTTTCACCTTCAGGTATTGCTTCCTTTAAAAGTACAAGAAGTTCATCAAAGCAAGCATTACTCATATTCCATAAATTCTTTATGTTCAAGAGTCTCACAACTAATTGTAGCCTAGAGAACCTTTGACACTGGTACAATTCTTGGCTAGCTTCATTAGCTAATTTGTAGTATGTTTCGCAAGATCTACATCGTTGTCTTCGCCATCATCATTACCGGTTACATCTAAATTAACATCATCAAAAAAACCAAGTCCCTCTCTCAACATAGGATCTATTTCATCAACTTGATCATTCTGAATATGAGGAGTTACACTACCATCTATCGAAGAATACCAATCCTCACCATGATAAATCCATGTAGTATATCTAGGCATAAATCCATCACAAGTTAAGTGATCATACACAATATCTTTCTCTAGCCAATATTGGTTCACACATTTTCTACATGGACAAAGGATTGTATCACCCCTAGCTGATTTGGAGAAAGCAAACTCTATAAAATTCATAAGACCATTTTGGTAGTCATCTGTGTACCTGTAGTATGAAATATAAATAGTTACACTTAACAAGTTAGAATTAACTAACTTTTAAGCATTGCATTTAGAGCTAATTACCTAGGTGAACTCATCCACCCCTTGTCCATGCTTGGCTGCTTGCTAATCAATAGTTACTATTAAGAAATGACGATCACGCAGCATTCAAAATTACCGACAAATCTCCAAGTAAATTCAACTAGGATAGGTATTAACTTAAAACATGTGTGAACTTGGCTTGCAGCTCACCTAAAAGCAGAGCACATGTGGGTAGCAGTGAAGGCGCCTGGGCTGGTGGCAGTCAAGAATCATAGGAGGCCAATGGGAGCAAGGATTAACACAAAGTTGTACAATCCTTAGCTGTCCACAACTACAGAAAAAAAGAATGATATGCAAGACTGTCATGCTCAGAATGTAACATTGATAAATAGGTTTGGGAGTGAAACACATACGCATGATGTAGCAATACCAAAATGATACAAAATCTCTTTATCCAGGTGAAAGTTGTACACAAGTGAAGTCCAGCTAAGACTAAAAATTATATAGAAGTACACACTAATTATTATGTCCCATGTTACCCCATCCAACTAATCAAGTTTCAACCACAATTTTGACACTATAGATACTAGCCATATGTGCAACTTATCCAAGCATACGAGTGGTATATCCTTTTGAAAGGTTATTTTACAGGACCGGTCGAATCTGCTGTAGTTGCGGTGTTATAGAAAGAAAGGAAAGTGAAAGATATGGAAATAGTTTTCCTTTTATCTTCTACGTGTTTGCCATTGTCTACATTTTGCCTAGTTCTCAAATATCACTTAGTACTTAAGTAGCAGACTATGCCATTTTGTTGTTGTTTTTTCAGGAGAATTGGTTGGAGATGAGGTATCAAAAGCAATTAAGAGTAGTTTAGCTTTTCTACATGGTAACAATGCATAGACAGCGATGCAATTAAATTAGCACAAAGGCGTAAAAGTGATGCCTTTGGGGACATGCTTTTGGGTATCTTTGCTAGTAGGGGTGCAAACGGAGGCGGATCTGACGGATCAATCAACCATATATATCCAAAATGCAACTAAAATAGTAGATTGACAAATAGATTTAAGTACATCAGTCGATAATAACATGGGCTAATTAAGAACTCTTGACAAAATAAGACACTTCCAACAATCTAATTTCAAAACTGCACTCTTCACAAAATAGAATGAAGTAATCATATCAGGGTAAAATACAAGTATAGGAAAACAAAACTTTAAAATAAATGTGCATAGGTACAGATCATATCAATGGGTATGTTACATCAAAGTCACAAATAAATTCAGTTACAAATAAACTCAGTTATATCCATGGTTATGTCGCGCTTCAAGAAAATGCGCATAGCTACATATCAGATCAATGGGTATGTTACATCAAAGAGCACAAATCAACAGAACAATGTACAAAGTTCCTACTGTAAGAGCAAGAAGTTGAACCTTTGGGTTCTTGTGCGCAATGCGTTTCTTGAGTGACTTCACAACATCTTTAGCTTGCCTATGAATATAACAATAAAAAGATATTCCACTCCATGTCAATTTGGCAGTTTTTATCAAATAAAATATCTGTAGTAAACAAGTCGATTTGGCATTTTTTATCACCATTAAAACAAAGCAATCCTGTCAACCACAAAATTAAATGGGAACATTGGCAAAGACTGAAGCTTTTAATAGAAACTCTAAAAGAACTAACCACAAAATTTTGGAAGATGGAGGTCTAAAATAGGAGCTCAAAGGCCAGATTGTAGAGAGGATTTGCATTAAACATACATTCTGACTCCAAGGAGACATTGAAGTAATTGTACACTTTCACCATATCCTTGCATCAACATGTTAACATGATATTACAAAAAATGTAGCAGTACACTGGAGAATACAAAAATCATGTAGAAATCTCTTCTGTGACTTGTTTCATCAAGTTGATACCACTTCACTAAAGTGCACATCACTTTCCTCTTAATGAAAATTGTTGAAAATGAGATGAATGTGACCAAATTCATTGTTTGCTGCAGTACTGTTTCAGCTACAAAACAAGGAAGACTATGGGAAAATGATGGAAGGCCCAGGCCAAATATACAATTTGTCATATTAACCCATCCATTACTTCCGTAAGTCCGCAACACCAACATGTATTACAACTATGAATGCATATTGACAATAGAAAGAACAGTCTAAATGTTCAGATTAGAGCAGTTCTGATATAAACAGATATGAAAAGATAGCAATAACAGCACAGTAAGAAAAATCCCATGATTTTAAGAAAAACAACTCTGTGAATAGCTAATCGAGCACATAGGACTGAAAGTCCTCAGAGCTTCTTTTTCATCTTATTATCCTTGTTTTGTTGGATCATTTTCTTGTGCATTATGTGGAATTATTTTTTACGATATTTCTTTCACGTGTGCTGTGCTGTGATCAAATTCTTCCGATCCAAACTCCTTTCACCAGGAAGCACATAGACGAAGTAATAATCTACAGATCTACTTTCGCTGAAATTAGATCCCAGAGTTCCTTTAATTGTTCTAAAGCGAAGTTGCTGCTACCAGAGTGGTTTAAGCATTGCTCATTTTTTAGATCAACAGGGCATCCAACACAAATGCCCCAGTTTCATTACTGAAACCAGAAATATCAGTTAAAGCTCATACAAATTTTCACCAGTAAACACTTCAAAAACCACCTAACACACAGGCTCTTTGAAAGCAGTAAGACAACTCGCAAGCAACTGGCAGCATACCAGCTAGACTACATCAACCGGATGACAGCTCTTAAACTGAAACTATATACAGACCTTCCCAAAAACCTCTCAGCGCACAATCTGAGACAAAAACAGGGATACCACAAACCATCATCAGCACCAGACATTATACCCAGCCAAAACCAATCTTTAGACAAAACCTTATACCTAGCCAAAACCAACACCAGACAAAACACAAACAGCACAACTATTTTTTGTCTTCCAGCAGCCTGCTAATGAAGATTGAACCATCTGATATGAGTTCAGTTATTTTTGCATTTCAGTTATAACTCAACCATAGTATGACACATCAAAAGAATAACATGATCACGAAGCTCAACCATACTCACTCAACAACCATACTCAACAGGAAGCTCTCATACACATTAAGCACATTTGGATTCTATACCTTCAGACTTTAGTGCATGAGAGGAAGAACTCGGGAAGGAAGCCGATGCTTCTTTGGAGCCAGAGCGTGGAGCAAGGTCACCGGATGGAGCAGGGGTGGAGAATGGAGTCGAGCTGCGGCGGCGCCGCGCCGGATGGAGGGGAGCCGGGGCAGCGCCGGATGGAGAGGAGCCGGATGGAGGGAAGCCGGGCGGCGCGGATGATGGGGAGCTCTGGCGGCTGATGATGGGGGGGGGCGGCGGCGGATGGTGGGGAGCGGGCGGCGCGGACGGAGTGGAGATGCTGGCCGATGGAGGGAGTTGGGGCCGGATGATGGAGGGAGGGGGCGCGCGGATGGAGAGAGGCAGATCGGAGGAGCAGGGGCGAGGGAACTTGGGGCGGGAAGAAATGCGAATGGGTTAGGGTGGGGAAAATTGGTGGGGTGGGGAAAACGCGGGGCTTTGGGGAAAATGCGGCGTAGGCCAGCCGGGGAGGGGATTATTTGGGATAGCGCGCGATCGAGGAAGATCTGGCTGGACCAAAAAAACTCGCGCCTACTGTTTTGGTTCCCGCTCATTTTATCTAAACGCCGTTGTTGTTTTTCGCCGGCGTATATAAATGCCATCTTAAACTGATTTTTTCCCATTGTTTACAAACGCCACAGTAAATACTAATAACGGCATTTATAAACGCCCTACCAGACCAACGTTGCCCGGCGTATATATACACCGCAGTAGGTATATACCGGCATTTATAAATGCCCCAAATTATTCTAGATAGGATGGCATATAAATATGCCATAGAAAACTCTATGTCGGCGTATATATACGCCATAGAAATTAAATGCCCCGAATAACATTAAACGCCGGCTTAGACTTGTTTTGGGGGCATTTAAGCTATACACCGGGTTAGATCTAAACGCCATTAAATCCAAGATATCTTATAGTGCGTCCACGTACAACTTTCGATGCAATGAGAGGATCGATTGCTGTAAGTGATGCCATAAGAGGAATTGCCGTAAGTAATGATTTACAAAGCGTTGTAGACAACTTAGAAGCTGTTGTTGCTAACATGAGTGAGTTCGTTGTAATGTTGGGGGGATGCGAACGCATGTTTCGCAGACCCTATGATGCTTACCTTTACACTGACAACTTCATGTTCGGTCGCCATGTCGAGAAGCAGCAGATCATCAACATCTTGCTGCAAACCCCTGCTCATCTTGGTGCTCCCGTGGTGCTTCCAATCATCGGTGGTTGCAGGGTTGGCAAGAAAGCATTGGTAAGCCACGTATGCAAAAATGAGAAGATCCGATCCCAATTCCCTTTGATATTGTACATCAGTGGTGATAGCATATTGCGGATGGACCATGCAAAGTTCAGCAATGAGAGGACTTTACTTGTTGTTGAGTTTGTTACCGACGCGGATGATGACGACTGGGAAAAGTTCTATTCTACTCTAACATTCATGGCCAGAGGAAGCAAAGTGATAATCATAAGTAGGATTGAAAATCTTGTAAGGTTTGGAACAGTAAGGGCAGTTCACTTAAATAGTTTGTCCCACGAGGAGTACAGCTGCCTCTTCAAGATGCTAGCGTTCGGAAGCACAGACGAACAAGACTACCCCCAGTTGGCATCAATAGCAAATGACCTAGCAAAAGTCCTGAATGGGTCACTCATCACTGCAAATGTGGTTGCCGATTTGCTGAGAAGGAACCTTGATGTTCAGTTCTGGCTCCGGATACTGCGACGGTTCAAGGGGATGGTTGAGAACAACTTATCAAAGTATGGACAACACCCAAAAGAAATCCTTGAGAAAGAGCAGCCCATAGACATCACCAGGTTTGCTTCTTCGTATCCTGCTCGTCTTCGCTTGATGCCTCCTCGAGTAGAGAAGGATGATACTACCAGCAGGAAACAGACAAGCTTGTTATTCGGAGACCTAATTGCAGGATGTACAGCTATACCCAATGAAGAGTTTGAATTAGTTACGTGGCAATCGCGAATACCTCCTTACACTAAGTACGTGCAGTCTGTTGCAGCTTGTGCTGATGAGAGGTACGGATGTACAACCCCTACAAGAAAGCGTCGATCGATCATTTGATTTGTTTAAGGAATGCTGCATGGCTTTCCTACAGAGTGAAGAGCATGCATGATTTACACTTTTACAGCCATGTCAAACTCTAGCTAGTGATCTGTTACTACACTATTAATGTGCTATAAAATGTACGAGAGTGTTGTTTGTATACCTTTTGTTCTAGAATCATGTAGAGACAACTCTTAAATTTGAATGCTAGCAATCGTATGGATGTGCATGTTGTTGTATTCCCAGTTTCCTATTTATCTTGGAGTTATATGATTGCGTAGAAATGTTTCTTGAGTTCACATTATTGAGAAATGTTCCAAACAGGGCTTCAATACTGTAGAGTACGTGCTTCCAATATGCAAGTCAAAATACATGTTTATATGTATTGACAGTTTTGCGCTTAACCAAGGATAGGAATGGGATGGTGAAGGGAGCCAAGGACGGTACGTACTGTGTACGGAAGCCCTCACTATTTTATCCTACACAAACATTTTTTATAAATTTGGCTCATTTCGAATAATTTTGCAAAAATAGTCTCCTCTGTGATAGCGTAAGGTGCGACAGATGACACATACCACTTACCATGTTGCTGAGCCACGACAAGGTTCTACCGAGGTAGCATTGCTCGGCATGAAATGTGACATTAAGCATTCACTTTAATTAATTTATCACCAAGATAGCATTGCTCGGCAGGTTGCTCCTTCTGAGCTCTTGCTGCGCAATACCTCCTGCTGCGTTACAAAGCATGGAAGGTGACACGTGTTACCTGCTGGTGCTTCCGCGGTCAAGGAGGGTGTTACTTTTGCAATTGTGTTCAAAAAAGGGCCAAATTTAAAAAAGAAATTGTTATGAGGGCAAGAAAAGCTTTGGCTTCCTGTATATTTACACTTTTTAGGTAAAAAGAACAAGTAATATATATTAGGTTAGGTCATTTGACATTTTAGTTAAGTTAATACGATTTATATTTTTCAGAAAATTGTTTGTTCATATAGTGAACGTGGTAATTCGTGAATATATCACACCAGGTCTTGTTTTCATACCTACGTGTCGTTAGTATATAGCAGGGTAGTTCATATGGCTACCTAATTTTTTTATGAAATAGTGGGGACTCATTGATTGATTCTCCAATCATGTTTATGCCCTTTTATCTCGTCTACGTGACACCGAGCATCATTTGATGTAACTAGGGATAAAAACGGATGAGATAGTTTCTGGCTGATTCGAACATTTTTCGATGCGAATTATGTTAGCTTAGATATTTGTTAGACAGTATCGTATCAAAAATGAATATAGATTTTCCGTCAGATATGGATTCGGTACTTCACTATCCGTCGAATATGGATCTAAATAATTTGGATATTCATGAGCTGGATTATCCAGATATGCGCATGGTCTAAGCCATGGCTACTCTTTTGGCCAAAAAGATTTATGAATTTCAAAATTGTTTTTTAATTTAATTACTCCACAAATCAATTTTTAATTATTAAAACTGGTAAACTAGGTCCAAAAATTACAAAATCTTATAGGAAACTTACTGTAACACCCCGGCACCTCGTGCCCCGAATGTTACACTCTCTAGCACCAATAATTACAAATTTTTAAGAATAAATATTAGTAAAGCAAGCGAACAACTAGGAGGTTGTCGAATTTATTAAAATTTCGACAAAGACTCTCCCTAAAACTAGGTCATCCATCGAAAGCGAGCAGTAAAATATTTGCAGTTATAAGATATCATTCTAGCAGTCCTTAGTTAACCAATCACACATCCAATAGAAATTAATCAACCCCAACACATAATTATTACAGACGTGGACTCATTAAACATAAACGCAAAACAACCTTTTACAAGAATTTTCACGAGCTATTAAGAATGTAATTATAACTCAACATAATGGAACGGTGATGATGCAATGTGATTGTACTACTACCCCCATCCATGCATGCCGGCTTCAATACACCTACAAACATTTAATAACAAGTGTGAGTTCAAACTCAGCAAAGTACACGAGAAATACAATTCCGATTTATCGCAAGTAAAACAAGAGCTTGCTCATAAGTTCAACATCGTAAGTAAAACAAATGAAGCAACATCCGGACAATACGCATTCATACCCATATAAAGCAATAACTTGACCATACCAAAAATTACCACAATCAAGTCCTCAACTTGATAATAAAACCATTCAACGCCCAAGAAGCGTCACTTGACTCTAAATCACAACGTCTCCCGACTCAACCACCCCTTTTTGCAATTCAATCCATTATCATCAATTTTATTTGAGTTCATAACTCGATTTCACTTCACGATATTCATACAACATAATTAGCAAGGCAATGAAATGCGCTAATTCATCAAATTCAATTCAATCACTGCATTTTGGGTTGAGTCCACGACTCAACCTTCCTTTACCATAATCGCAACCCATAAGACATACCATTTACCACAAAACTCATTAGTAAAGATGCAATGCACATGGATGCTCTTTTCGATGCATCGCATCGATATCGCCGAAAGTGCCCACCCGTTGTGCACCCTCACGCCCCTTCCATCCCGTGGAAGGTGCCTACTCTTACTGTCTCGCTCCCATTCACCTTGGTGAATGAGACTACGAGGTAGAACTTTCGTGTTCACTACGTGTGAACATAGAGGCCCGCATCAGAATGGGTTGCATCTTCCTTTAATGAATGCACAATGCAATTTACGTGAATGAAATACAACCTTTCATTCATTGCTAACACTAACATAACCATAACCACAAACATAAACGTAGCCAATTCTCACATTCATAATCATCTAATCGATTCACACACAAACTCAATTCCATTCCCCAGACGGGGCACAGTTAAGTACAACTCTTGTAAATTAACCACGAGTATCCACGTACCCCATACTAGCTACTCACTGCAATATTAACAAAGGTACAGTAAACTCACCGAGATTAAGGCTTACTAGTGACCACTCGAATCCAATAGCTAATCACGTCCTCGAAGGGACGATCACCAATATAACTCATACTTGCCACAATCAATAGAAATTAGCCATAAACAGATAAATGACAACGAACAACTCAATTAGGCACACAACTCGATGTACTTGCCTTTTACCGGAAGGAGCGGAGTGGCGTGAGGAAGATGCTATGCCACTCCCGAAACTACTCCACCTGAAACAACCGTCGCAAAACGCTTTACAAACTATACCCTTTCAATAATGCTCTATGCCCCCAAACTACAACCACGAAAACTCCACTTTTAGGTTGACTCAGATAAATATAATCTACACTATAGTGCCAACAATTATCTCAAACAAAGCAGAATTGCAAGCTTAGATATGGACTAGGAAATAGCGGTGTGACACCAGATGCAACTAAAATTCAGCCCTGCTCACAGAGCTCCTCAAACCTTGCCAAGCTTTTAAGGAGAGGTTTCGGGTTGAAGGGAACAAACCCTTCTTATCAAGATCTTCCAATGTTCACTTTTAACGAAAGAAGACATACTTTAGCATTAAGGAAAAGCTGCTGCGTGTTCTTGCTATTATTATCACAAGTGAAACCTAACTTCGGGCCTTCAATTGTGCTACCCCTGGTATTATTTATATCCTTGAAGGTCCTCTGCCTTTTAAAATTGAGTTTTTTTTCTATCTTTGCCTCATAAATTGAATCATCAACAAAAGAATGCCAACACTGGAATACCAGTCGTAAGCACCTTAACATATATTGAGCACAATGCACACCTACATCTTTAGAAATGAGATAATCAACAAGTACCAAGTGATCATAGTGCAGCAATAAAAGCAACAGATGGAAAATGTGAACTGGGTCAAAAATGCTCGAGAACAGTTTGGCACCTATCAGTCCAGAAGTCCATTTATTTTCCATGCTATCTATTTTCAAGGAAATGAGTGGAGCATCTAACAGCTGTAAGAGAAGGCTAAATAACATGTCGTCCTCTTCCATATACAACCGCAGAAAGCATAGAGCAATGTCTGATGATGATTTTGAGCAAACAATCTTGTCTAAGCAACATGATCACTATAGAATCAGGGACATGAGCTTGTGATATTAACATTCTCAGCATGCAAATCTAGCAGCAGAAGTAAATATTTGGACCAACAATTTAGAAACATAATAATATAACATAAATACAGATTCTATTTTATCAAAGCAAGGGAGAATGCTACACAGGAAACTAGCTCTATATTACCAGCATTAAGTAGTCTTATCAAAAGTCACAAAAATCTAAAACTAAATTATCAGGGGCTCATGCAATTTTTAAGAGTAATCTAGATAAAATTTAATAGATCTGCTATCAACAAGAGGCACTGTTTCTATCCACTTTTTCTTACTGTCTTTTTAATGAACATAACAAGCGGCAGTTATAAAAGGATTTTTTTGTTATTACATCAATGAGGAATTCAGCCCTGGAATTCCAAATGGTTCCCATCCAATTACTATGTGCTATCTGAATCCTGGTAAATCTGAAAATGATTCTGGAAAAAAAATGTACAGAATCTCAACAACACTGCATCAAACGCAAACTGCATCCACACAAGTTCTTACGAACACAATAACTCAGCTATTTACATATCAATATCAGTTGTATTCTGTTGAGTCAACTAACGCTTCATTCCTCCATATATGCCCCAAAATCTAGCCATAAAATTGGCATACAACTCACAGCTAAAACACATGCATGGATGGGCTAAAAAATGTGCTAATACCAAACAAACACTACTACAGAACCGACATTTGCTACCGCCCATCAAGACCGGTGCCAGATTTAACCGGACCGATAGTTAGATCACCTGCTCAACGGCTCTGGGCTGCGAAGCGATCAAGATGCAGTTCAATACACGAACCGATCGATGGTATAACATCGATCGGTTCGTGACATGAACCGATCGATGTGATTACATCAAGATACCAGTTGTGCCTTCAACCGCATCGAGTCCCAATTTAAACTTCTTCCTCCTCCGCTCTGCAGACCAGATCATTTCATCGCGCTTAAAAGAACAAAGGAGCTTCGCCAAGAGCTTTAAGGGAGGAGGTGCTGCCCAAAATTTCAAAATTTTGGTCATTTTACTCACAACCAAGGTAACTAAGGTTAGTAATATCATTCCTCACTTCGTTTGGTGTTAAATGGAGCCTCTTTTTTACTTGAATTATGAAGAAAATTTGATCTTTTCCCATGATTGATGAAAGATTACGAATGTAGAGGAGGTGCTGCCCAAATTTCAAAATTTTGGTCATTTTACTATAACCAAGGTAACTAAGGTTAGTAATATCATTCCTCACATCATTTGGTGTTAAATGGAGCCTCTTTTTGCTTGAATTATGAAAAAATTTGATCTTTTCCCATGATTGATGAAAGATTATGAATATAGAGATCTAGCTTGATCTTTTCAAATAGGATACAAAAACTTGTTGTGTAAGCTTAGAATTTGCTTGGATTATAATGTAGCTCGCATTTAATGTGTGGATCTAGCTTAAATTTAGGTTATAGTTCAATCGATCGATGAAGGATGAGGTTTGGTTGCACGTAGTTGGGGGGAGAATGGTGCATGAAAATCATGGAGTTTGGGATATTGAAATGGTGATAGTTATGTGGAAAAGAAGAAATTTAAATTCATTTGCTAATTAAAATAATATCGAAATATGAATAGAAAATATAAAATGAGTTCAAAATTTGAGAAAAGTTTTCAAAAATACTTTGGAATATTTTAAACTTAGAAAAATTACTTCTAGTATAATTTTGGTTTTAATTTCCATCAAGAAATTATTTTTGAAAACATCGTTAATTAAGTGCTAGAGATTTAGAAAAAAATAAAAATAAATGATTGAATAATGATTTGGAAATTTTTAGGTGTTACAATTTCAACAGAATTTGCAAACAAAGCTATCGTGAATTTTGTTCGTAATTTTAATCCGCACTGATCGACCAATTCTTTTTGTAGGTTGCAAAAACTTGTTATGTGAGTTTAGATTTTGCTTGGATTATTATTTAGCTCGGATTGAAGGTGTGGATCTAGCTAATATTTAGGTTTTGGTTCAACAATTCATTATTGGAAAATGAGCTAACATTATCTTGATGTAACATAATGTAGATGGATCTGCGATGGATGTACATGGACCGACGCCCCGGAGTTCTTGCGTGGTTTGCAAGATTTTCTTCGTCTTGCCGATGCACACACGACGTCGAGCTACATATGTTTGTCCATGCATAGACTGCAAGAATGAGAAGGAGTGGCCGAAATCCAGCCACCTTCACTTTCATTTGCTCACAAGAGGTTTCATGTCAAACTATACTTGTTGGACCAAGCACGGTGAAGAAGAGATTATACAGGAAGACGGTGAAGAAGAAGAGGCGAACAACAATATCCCGGACGCTAGTCAACACGGTTCTTTCGAAGATACATTGGGGGAGTTTGGTGATGATGACCTAGACCAGATGCTGCGTGATGGAGGGGGAGAATACATCGATGAAAGACATTACGAAATGTTCCAACGCCTATGGAGGACCACGGAACAACTTGTTGTACCCAAACCGCCGGGGCCATAAAAAGTTACGCATCACACTAGAACGATGCAATGGAAGGCGACCAATGGATTGTCTCGATAAGGATTCGACGAGTTGTTATGCCTCATAAAGAAGTTACTTCGAGAGGAACACACGCCCAAACTACGTGACGATGCCAAACAAGTTGTTCTGTCAGATGACCCCATTTTAGCAAGTAATGCAAAATGGAAATCTAATGTGCTCGCAAAGATTAGTCCTCGGATCGAGAGCTAGCACGCACATTTCAACAATTGGAATCACAACCATACAAATATTAATTAAGCGGAAACGAATAAATACAAAGAATTATTACAACTCGAGTAAGCAAGAAAGAAGAGGCAAAATCTCGTAGTGTGCCCAACCGAACCCGCAGTAACCGACGAGGCATAAATCCTTAGAAAAGATCGCTTCAAAAAAAATCCCGTAACCTGCGATGAAATGAACCTTCGAAGCTTCGCTAGCTTACCACCTACATAATAATTAAGCAAGGGTGAGTACTTTGCGTACTCAGCAAGACTTGAGCAAAACCTACAATACGTGCAGGCCATTTCAAAGGAAAGGCTACTACAGTTAATTTGCATAAAGCGAATTTGAATTTGTAAAACAAGTTATTTGCAAACGGAATTTATAAGAGCATTTGATTGATAACAAATAAGTAAAGCATAATAACACTCACAGTCCTCCATGACGTGAGCGACGAATCATCAAATCCTGAAATCCATTAATGTTAGCCCTTCGACATAAAGCACAGTTGCAAAACAAATGGTACCAACCCTTTTGAAAATAATAAAACATTTAACTCATGCAAGTTCACCAAGACACCCATGACCGCGGGTACGGCTAATCGATTAGATTTAAACTCTGCAGAGGTGTACAACTGTACCCACAAGACATGACTTTTTCTTTTTGCCACACGCTCCACATCCAATTGTAAGCGCGGTGGCCAGAATG
Organism: Guadua angustifolia; assembly: GCA_036346375.1. Taxonomy (NCBI): domain Eukaryota; kingdom Viridiplantae; phylum Streptophyta; class Magnoliopsida; order Poales; family Poaceae; genus Guadua; species Guadua angustifolia. The sequence goes on from CM070515.1 coordinate 47,920,122, forward strand.
TTCATGACGAAAACCTTTACATTACCTAGGTTAACTTTGCACCAGCGACGGGACGTTGAGCCCATACTGTGATAGAAGAACTCAGAGCATAGAAATGTTGGAACTTCCCAAGTATGGCGTACACCGTTGTATTGGCAAGTGTGGCTCCCAACACCTCGGTGTGGGCACCCCGTCGAGCAAACCTTAAAAAGGAGAGCCCGCACTACTTCGGCCTTCCAAAATGCAAAGTTAAACTAGATAACTTAATTGGTTTAAGGTTGCCCCATCCCAACACTTGTGGTTTGTACGGATTTTCTTGGATCATACAACACGATGTTCGGTCCTTAATCCGACACGGGCGACACTTCACCCTACACTACGTGCAATTCCTTTCGCACATCCGGCTATTGCCAATAATCGCCTGCATCAAAGCATAGTTTCATTTTGGGTTTTTAGTCAAAATATCCGCAACCAATAGAGACATTTTCAATGTTTTTAGGAAACAAATTTTGATTTGATCATCAGCTATTTTGATTCTAAAGCATGGCTAAGCATGAATAATATGAACGCATATACCCAAGATGACATTAAGAGATGTCTAACCTTAATCTAAGGTTATCAAGGTTCACATGTTCATAATCATCAAAGGAGATTCACGAGACAACAGGTATATCTACCAAATCCACAACATAGCAATTTATATAAAATAAACGCATGCATGAAACAATTTGATGCACAAAAGGAATATAAAATACTGGGATCAATATGGTCAAAGGATTGCTTGCCTTGCTTAGTCATTGCTTACGGTGAAGACAAAGTTGCGATTGACGAAGACGACGACGAAAACAGCAACGTCGGGTTCTACACGTCGATCAACGGAAAATAGCAAATAACTAACTTCAATAAGGGCAAAAGAAAGCAGATAGAAGGAACAAATAAAACTCTTCACACGAGAAACAGGGTTGCTCTTTATGAATTTATTAATCTTAATTTACGAATTCAAGACGCAAAAATAGTTTAGATTGATAGAATTAACCATTAGTTGCAAGTTCATTGATTTTACTATTCATGATATGAGTTTCTGCCAATTCTTATTACTTACAGGATTTGCTCTATTAGGATTCAGATTCAAAGCAAGATGAAATAGGAATATTTTCTCAGATTACGGTAGATTATATCCTAAAGACCATTTCTAAGCTGTTCTTTACTAAATTCAGATTTAGATGAGCTGCTTTGCGAGTTAATGAATAGGCTTAAATGATCATATAAGGTCATGAGTGATTAATTCCTTTACCTCAATTTGATTTCACTTAGAATTGGTTTTGCACAAGTTGGATCTTCAGATGTAGGCTACTGGCTTACTTTACATGAGGTATGAGAAGGTTCTGGTGATAAAAACTACTTAACTATAGTTTTCTTCATTTGCAACTACGATTCGTTCAATTCTATTGCAGCCTTCAGACATATGTATACTTAGGGTTATTAAGCTATCAAAATTAATAGGCAATACATGATGGAACAAGATTATCTTTTCCTCTTTGGGTAGTCTATACTTTGGACAGCACCACTGATCTAATTCCATAAGTTTTATACTTTAGACGAGACTTTATATTCATCGTTGAAAAGGCTTATATGACATTGAAAAGTGTACGCTTACAAAATCGGCAAGAACGCAAAGTGAAAGCTTAACACTTAAGGGTTTTAGGTTGACAAGATTAATATGTAAACCTTAACGAAATAAAATTCTTTTTACAGAACATGATAGTATAAACTTTGCACAATGTTTCTAGACTAATTTCACTGATTTTAGTATTTGGACAAGCTATTTTATCTACCACTGAAACTGCCTAAATGATCATATTGCTAACATCAAAATCTGCCAAGATTCAAATTTGATTTCCAACTACACTATACATGATTCTGGATTCATTTTTCAGCATTAACAGAATACCATCCTAGAAATGTTATAAAGTTGGTTTGGCATTATTTTAGCTTTAATTGCAATAGATTACTTATTTACTTATTGTTATCATTAACATTTTCTTTCATTAAGAACATGCAAATTAAATCTTATATTAAATATTTTTACATACATGGATCCTTACTGTTTTAGGAACTTAATATCAATTATTTCATCCTTTTATGAGTTTTCATGCTTTTGTTCTCACTAATGGACAGATTAAGGTTTATTGATGGTTATAAAGCAAATAACTTAAATATGGTTCACAATTTGAATATTTTTGTATACTTGAATCCATCCCGATCTTAGCATCATATACAAATTTATATTATTATTTCTTGACTTATTGTTCACAGGTTTATTATAAGGTCCACATTAAGGTTATTAACGAAATGTTATTCCAAAAATATTTCTAAAGTTCAAGAATTAAATATATTGGTATATTCTGAATAATCTTGACTTCAGATGATTTTTATAAATTTGTCTCGCCTTATTGGGATTACAAATGCAGTAAATATTCACAAATGATACTAGCTCGGTTTGCAATTGTCCAAATATTAGAAAATACGTTTTCCTAACTTGAGAGGCGCCTTTTACCATTTCACTGGACTTCTTCTCACGTGGCTGACAAGGAGGGCCCGCCGATCAGAGACACGGAGCAGAGGATGGCCTAGGGCTTCACCGGCGACGGTTCTCCGGCGGGGACGAGGACACTATGAGCTGCAGCTTGGCAAGGCGAACTCGGAGGTGGAGTCCATTCACCGGAAGAGTTACCGGAGCGGGCTGCCTTCGAGCTCTTGCGGCGGCTCCAATGGCGGACGGTGGAGAAGGCGAACAAAGACATTAGAGATGGAATCGATGGCCTTTTAAGCATCACGGGATAACGAGAGTCGATTTTACCTACTAGCCAAGCGGGATGGGCGGAGGAGCTCACCACTGTGGCCGACCTTGGGGAAGAGGGCCGCAGTCGGCAAATGGGTTGCGAGCTTGAAGAACTGAAATTGAGGCTTGCGCTAGAATCAGTGGGGGCCAAGGATACTCCACGCTTGAGGAATTGGAAGGAGAATCACTAAATCACCCGAATTTTGCTTCGCACTCGAGCTCAAACTCTGATGGCCATGGCGGAAATGGGAGGGCTTTCATGCGATTCAGGCTGGGAAAGGGAAAGAGAGGTGAGGGGAATGAGGAAGAGGTCCATTGCGGTCACTGAGATGCGGTTTATAGCCAAGGATTGCAGCGAATGAGTGGGCTTCGTGGCAGCAATCGAGCTTGGCGTGGAGCTCTGCGCTTCGGGAGATTTCTCAAGTGGAACGAACGGATTCTCCAGTGGAACGAACGGAGGTTGAAGGAAGAGCCTGGCAGCAGGGTTCTGGGACCACTGCCAGCGACTGGAACTTCACCGCTGCCAACTGAACGGACGAAGAACGGTTGACCCACACGTTGGATCGATCGAAGGAAACAGGTGGTGGGTGAATTTCTCCCTCTCTCTCTGATTTTGTTGGTGGTCAACTAGAGGTAGAAAATTGTAAAACTTTTCGACCAAGGTCTTTAAATATATTTTTGTGTCTGGTAAAATTTTTAGATTAAAATGAGTTACCGAAAAACTATTAATATTCTCGACAACAAGGATCGCTCTAATTTTCTTGTTTCAGATTTTGATTTTTCCTTGAGAACAATTGAAGTATATTATTTTTCAAATTTTTTTTTCAAAATTATTTGACATCGAATGCTTCTATAAAATTTTCAATACAAAATATGGTTCCATTATTTTATAAAAATTCGACATATGATTTCTAGCTTTTTTATAGTTTTGTTTTCAAATTTGGAAAAGTCATAAATGACATTATTAATTTATAATATTTTTACCAAAGATAGATATTGCATTGAGGTTGTCATGATAATTTTTACAGCTCCAGATATGTTACATAAGTATTTTATAAATTCTGACAATGCATTGTTTTGATTTATAAGTTGTCTTTTCATCTTGTCTCTTCATTTCTTTACCCATAAAATTTCATTTGCTGGCTAAAATGACTTAATTGAATGATCAGGGTTCTCGTGGCAATTTTCTAAATTTTTACTTTTTACATTATTGCCTTTTTCTCTTGTTTCATTCTTCAATTCCATTTGTTGCATTTTTCATACAAAGAACAATTCCAAAGAAATCCAAATAAAATTCAATAATGCCAAGAAACTCAGAATTAATAATATTCAAACTTAAATTATTCATTTTCACTGTATTAAATTTTTGGGATGTTACATCTGCCCTTTGGGGTTGGAGGTACAGAAGATACATGCATGTCGTAATGATTGTATCCTTTATCGCAATGAGTATGAGGATTCTAAGCTTGTCAGTGTGCAAAACTTGCAGTATAAGACCAGCGTGATGACCCGAGTGAGGTAGAGGGCAGTGTAAGAAGAAGAGACCTCCTGCTAAGGTGGTGTGGTATTTCCCTGTAATCCCCCGGTTGAAGCGTTTATTTGCGAACAAAGCGCATGCCCGGATGATCTGCACAAGGAAGACCGTAAGGACGACGGAAGGCTAAGGCACCTTGCTGATGGCTCCCAGTGGAGGAAAGTCGATAGAACATACCGGACTTTGCTGAGGATGCAAGGAACATAAGGTTTGGGTTGAGTACGGATGGGATGAACCCGTTCGGCGATATGAGCAGCAGTCACAGCACTTGGCCCGTGACTCTATGTATCTACAACCTTCCTCCTTGGTTGTGTATGAAGCGGAAGTACATTATGATGCCATTGCTTATCCAAGGTCCGAAGCAACCGAAACGACATTGATGTGTACCTCAAACCGTTGGTTGAAGATCTCATAACACTTGTGGAACGATGGTGTACGGTATGGGATGAGTACAAAGAGAGCACTTCACTCTACGTGCATTGCTATTCAGAGCCATCAACGATCGCCTGCACTTGGTAACCTATCGGCCTATCTATCAAAGGATATAAAGCCACGCATCCATCGCTAGAGGATACCGACAAAGCAAGTACCTAAAAACTCTCGAAAGGTTGTGTACATGGGCCATCGAGGTTCCTCCACATTAAGGACCCAAGCACGGAGGAAGGGTGATAATTTTGATGGGACGAAGAAAACGAAGAAGCCCATGCATCGAGTGGGACACTTGTATTTTCTTTGGTAAAGGATCTGAAAGTAGTATTTGGAAAAGGTCTGGTAGCAAACCGGTCCCAAATTGAACAAGGTCACACGAAGGCCATTTGGAAGAAGAAGTCAATATTTTGGGACTTACCTTATCGAAAGACTTAGAGGTCCGCCACTTACTGGATTTCATGCATATCATGAAGATTGTCTGCGTGAACTCGCTAGGTTTTCTAGATATGTACTAGAAGTCAAAAGATACACTTCAAGCGAAAGGACCTCTGACTATTGAGACTCGAGAACGACCTACATCCGGAAAAGAGAGAGAAAGGACAACATTACCTCCACCCCGCGAGCTACACTCTGAGCAAGGAAGAGAAAAAACATGATTAAGTTCTTGAACAGTGTGAAGGTCCCTTCTGGATACTCCTTGAACATAAGGAGACTCATAAACATGAAAGAGAATAAAATCGTACACATAAAATCCCATGACTGTTATGTGTTGATGACACAGTTGCTCGATGGCGGTATGCGAGGTATTCGCAGATTGGGTACGAGGGACAATCATAAAGTCGTGTTCGTTCTTCAACGCGGTGTCGCAGAAGGTCATCGAGCGAATAAGGTATCTAATCTGCATGATGACATGGTCAATAGTCCGTTAGCCTTGAGATGATCTTCCTTCCATCCTTCTTCGATATTATGGTCCATCTCATGGTCCACATTGTTAAAGAGATAGAAATTCTGGACCGTGTTCCTCCACAATATGTTCCTTTCGAGAGGTACATGGGTATCCTAAAGAAGTATGTTCAGAATCGGTCTCGCTTGAAGGTCGCATTGCAGGTGTCCAAGACAGAGGAGGTGATCGAAGTTTTGTGTTAGTTACATTGATGATCTAAACCGATTGGCGCCCCAGTATCACGCCATGAGGGGAGGCTACTGGGGAAAAGGGACTTTAGGGAGAAAAGAATCCTATAGCGACGACCTACTTGCATTTAAACAAGCACATTTCACGGTATTGAAACAAGCAATAGTAGTGGCTCCGTGATATCTATGATCACGAGATGAGTCTACGCGCCCAATACCCAAAGAAGTCGATAAGTGGATCGCAGTGGAGCAAATGGATCATTTCGCAGCTTGGTTACAAAAGCAACCGTTGGCAGCGCATGCATCGATGAACAATTGAAACTCTTGGCTCGAGGACCGCCCACAACAATCATATCATTTCAAGGGTATGAGATAAATGGGTACATATTTTACACGACAACCCAGATAGCAAGAGCACCAACCAAAACAAAGGGCGTCCAGATAGGTGCCTTGGACAAAATGGAAAGATGGACACCTACTATGGTTTCATAGAGGAGATCTCGGGCTGGAGTCTGAGGCCATTAAAAGTCTCTGTTTGATTGCCAATGGGTCAAACCGACGGTAGTGGATATCGATAAGTGCACGGATGACAACTTTGGACCTCAAGCAAGTGGCCTATAGGGACGAACCGTTCGTGCTCGCTAATGATGTGACACAGTATTCTATGTGATGGACATGGACAACAAACCTAAAAAGCGTATGAGAAGACTAGCAAGAGCGATCAGCCAAGATACCACGTGGTTCTTCGGGTAAAAGAAGGATTGTTCGGAGTTGAGGGCGCCACGACGAAGAAGAGTATAATCATTCGACGAGTGCCTCCTTTCACGGTGGGACGAGACATTAGTGTCCTGAATGATACAGAGGAATCTCCCTACGACACGCCGCTATCATAATGAAGGATAACTTGTAAAAGCAAAGTATGTTAGCAAATAAGGATTGCTTTGCTTTTTTTGGTGTAATAGACTACTAACATACTAGTTTCTCATTCCTCTAGAGGTTTTCTGTTGTCTCGTATTTTCTATTCAAATTGTACTAATATTTGACTAACAATATTGTTCAAAGTCCCTCTGTACTAATATAACAAGGAGACAATTCAAGAATGGAATTATAAGAGTGCAAAAATTACTTTATTTCTTACAATCTTAAAAAAAGGCTAATTGAACCTAAAGTGGTAAAAGTATTTTTAAAATTATTTAATGAAACAATAGTTAAACAATAAATAAAAAAGAAATCTTAAAAAAAGGCTAATTGAACCTAAAGTGGTAAAAGCATTTTTTAAAATTATTTAATGAAACAATAGTTAAAATACTTTTAACTATTGTTTCATTAAATATTTTTAAAAATACTTTTACCACTTTAGATTCATTTAGCCTTTTTTTTAAGATTTTTTTCTTAAATCTATTGTTTAACTATTCTTTCATTAAATAGTTTTAAAAATGCTTTTACCATTTTAGGTTCAATTAGCCTTTTTTAGATTTCTTTTATTTATTAATTTATTTTTTATACTTTTTATTTTTTTTTTAGTTTTTTAAGATTTTTTTTATTTATTGTTTAACTATTGTTTCATTAAATAGTTATTTAATGAAACAATAGTTAAACAAGAAATAAAAAAAGAAATCTTAAAAAAGGCTAATTGAACCTAAAGTGGTAAAAGTATTTTTAAAAATTATTTAATGAAACAATAGTTAAACAAAGAGATTTAAGAAAAAAAAAAAAAAAAAAGAAGAGTTATTTAATGAAACAATAGTTAAAGCAAGTAAATAAAAAAGAAATCTTAAAAAAGGCTAATTGAACCTAAAGTGGTAAAAGTATTTTTAAAAATTATTTAATGAAACAATAGTTAAACAAGAGATTTAATAAATAAAAAAAAAAAAAAAAAAAAGAAGAGTTATTTAATGAAACAATAGTTAAACAGTAAATAAAAAAAGAAATCTAAAAAAAGGCTAATTGAACCTAAAGTGGTAAAAGTATTTTTAATAATTATTTAATGAAACAATAGTTAAACAGTAGATTTAAGAAATAAAAAAAAGAAAAAAAAAGAAGAAGGGCTAGGGGGCACGAGCGGGGCTCGAACCCGAGACCACACGGATCGGGAGAGCACGCACTCAAGCGCCTCGCGCTAGCCAAGGGGGAGGAAGATTTCTTATCAATTTGTAAGGGCGCTAAATTGTTTTGAGTTTTATAAACTTTTCACATCAGTACCGGTTGGTGTCTTCAACCGGGACTGATGTGTGTCATCAGTTTCGGTTGAATACACGAATCGACCGATAGTGCCTAGGGCTCCCTTGTGTCGAGGTCGACCCATCGCCCCTGCTGGTGTATCCAACCCAGATTATTGGAGACATCGATCCTGTTGAATACACCAACCGGACCGATGGTGCACCTATAAATCCCTCCCGCCTCCCTCTTCCCTAATTTTTGTTACTCCCGCCATTGTTCCTCAATCTCCTCCTCCTCCGCTCGCTTGCAAAGACCTCCGACGACCCGATGACTCCAACGACCCCACCGACGCTGCCCTTCGCCTCCGACGACCCCACACCGGCGCCATCGTCGCCTCCGGCCTTGCCTCCAAGACCTGCCTCCACCATTGCCCCTCCCTTCGCCAACCCTAGGGTTTGTGCCCTCCTTACCCGATGAGATCACTTGTTCAAGAATTTTGCTTGGGTTGCAACGACATTCCCCGGTTGGTATCCTCAAGAGTGAAAGTGCTGAGTTTGGCTTGCCGATTCTAGAACTAACAGATGGTGTTGTCGATTCTCGCTGTCATCGATTCTAGAACTAACAGATGGTGCTGAAATCAACTAGGAAATATATAAGAAATGGGTCTTCTAATCCTACATGTCTAAGGGAAGTACATCTAGTGGCTTGCTGGTATGGACCGTGTGGTCTCATTTGTAATTAAGCTCTGTTAAGAAGATCCTTTTTAGCTGGCATTACTTTATCTATTGGTGTTGATTCAGTGAACCGATTGAGAAATTTGAGGGACTAGCCATCGAGCTAGAGGCTATATTTTTTGATCTGGAGGCACTGATTTTATTCTCCTACTACTGCTCTATGATGATTCAATTAAATGAGGCAATATTAATCTGTTAGTTAGTGATTTCCTCTGTGATTCAGCACTGTTTAGATCATTGTGTCTAAAACTTCAACTTGGTTTTATTCACTAATTTCAGATTTGTATACCCTGTGATATATTGCTGAAATTGGTGTTGGAGGGCTCATTTGGAGCAACCCATCAATTTATTAAATCTGAGAGCAATAGTTGCAAAACCAAACATGAGTACTATACTGTTTTGGTTAACTCGTTTATTATCCATGTTGGATGTCCTGTTTATATTTCTCTTCCTGATATTGTTATTCCTTCTAGTCCATTGTTGAGTTCTAGTGAATCAAGTTTATTAAACAGTGTTGAATTGTATAGATTCACTAATTTCAGATTTGTATACCCTGTGATATATTGCTGAAATTGGTGTTGGAGGGCTCATTTGGAGCAACCCATCAATTTATTTAACTGGAGAGCAATAGTTGCAAAACCAAACATGAGTACTATACTATTTTGGTTAACTCGCTTATTATCCATGTTGGATGTCCTGCTTATATTTTCTTCCTGATATTGTTATTCCTTCTATTTTTCCTCTTCCTCTTCATAGCATACTTGTTGTTTCTAGCACATTGCATTGTTGTTACCGTGCTTCATGATATTGCATTGTCTTGTTGCTATACGCCATGATCCTCTATATGTTTGAACCGCAGAAAGTCGTTAGCGGTAAGCAGTGCCCAAGGAGAGCAAGCAACTAATAACTTGAGAAAAATTATTATTGCTTTTTGCTCAATAAAAAATAATGAATCATTTTATTCCACACTAATATGATTTTCAAAAAATAAAATAAGGTTATAAATCTACAACTAGAATGTTAGTAGTCTATTACATCAAGAGAAGCAAGCCAATCAACCAAGCGATCATTCCATCGATCAGCCATGCACTGTAGGTCTTCAAACCACCAGACCTTCTCCAATCTGGCCGATCCGATATCGGCATGCTGCGGCCAAGAATCGCGAACGCTTACGCCGCCGGCCAGGACGCAGCCCAGCTAAGATATCGTGTCGCCGATGAGGTCTCCCGCTGGCTTGACCAAAGCCTGCAAGTTCAAGAAGCATGGCGACGCCAGAGAGCGTCCCAGACACCGAGAGGCTGAGCCATGAGGTGACGTGTTTGGTTTGGAATGATCGCTTCTTTCTTTTTGATGTAATAGACTACTAACATTCTAGTTGTGGATTTATAACTTTATTTTATTTTTGAAAATCATATTAGTGTGAATAAAATGTATATGTATCAGTGAATTATTCTAATTTCTCGTGAATTTTCAAATTTCTATGTATATGTGAAGTTTCTATGTATGTGTGAGATTTCTATGTATATGTGAAGTTTGAAATGTATATGTATCATGTGAAATGAATATGTATCATGTGAATTATTCTAATTTCTCGGTGAATTTTGATATTTCTATTTTTATTGATCTGATTTCTATCTATGTATATGTGAAGTTTGAAATGTATATGTATCATGTGAAATGAATATGTATCATGTGAATTATTCTAATTTCTCGTGAATTTTGAAATTTCTATTTTATTGATCATTTCTATGTATATGTGAGATTTCTATGTATGTGTGAGATTTCTATGTATATGTGAAGTTTGAAATGTATATGTATCATGTGAAATGAATATGTATCATGTGAATTATTCTAATTTCTCGTGAATTTTGAAATTTCTATTTTTATTGATCAGTTTTATGTATATGTGAGATTTCTATGTATGTGTGAGATTTCTATGTATATGTGAAGTTTGAAATGTATATGTATCATGTCAAATGAATATGTATCATGTGAATTATTCTAATTCTCGGTGAATTTTGAAATTTCTATGTATATGTGAAGTTTTACGATATGTGAGATTTGTATGTATATGTGTCTACAAGCCTCCCGCCAAGACCTATGCATTTAGGTTGCCCAAAGACAACTAGTGGAGCCGTTTGGCGTAAATAATAACTTATGGGTTATGTATGAATAATAACTTGCCTTTTAATATCATGTTAGTTAATCGCTGAATTTTGTTTATGCTTGTCTCTGCTTGGTTGAGTTGGCTAATCGCCTTAATTGACGTTGCTTCACTTTGAGCGCCTTCCATTCTTTCATATGTATAAGTATACTTGTCGTTAGTATTTGGCCGATTTACATTAGGAACATCTCAATGCCGCCACCATCCTCTCTACCGTCTCTTCCCCACCGTCTTCCACGCCGCTTTTAGAGTAGTACCATCACCTTTACATGAAATGTGATCTATTTTCGTTAATTTTCTTCTTCTAGCCTAAGAAACCATTTATGGACGATGAAAGATTTGATCAAGAAGAATTTATGAGATGCTTGATTTCGGGAGGTGATGGTCATGAGATGGCGGAGCCTGCACCCGCCCTCATGGCCGCCGAGGCCACCGAGGTCGCCGAGGCCACCGAGGCCAATGAGGATGCAGAGCACGATGAGGCCGGCGAGGTAACAATCAATCACGTTCATGATTATCGATTCCACTACCATGCTAAGCCAACATCTCGACCCGCTCATGATTGTACCATGCTTTTAGATCGGTCAACCGTAGGCAATCACGCTACGAGGTCCAAGCAAGAAGAAGAAGGCAAGACATGTTATCACCAAAGTCGGCGAGACGGCCGACCTCTTGCACCCTGGGCGCTTGGGCCATTCAATTCAAAGATGCGCGGCGTCACGTTAGGGACCACGTGGCAATTAGCATAGCAAAATGGGATCAGTCCTCAAGATACGAAGAACATGCTTTGGAACGATGTGAAGGAGACATTCACCTTCCCCAAGGGACCGAAGAGAAGGTGAAGAGTTACACTCTCAAGAAGATGGCGTCGATTCCGCACTTATAAAAAGAAGTTGAACACGAGTATATCAAGAAGAATCGAACGCCCGACTTCAACAAGCACCCAAAGTTGCAAGATCACCGATGCGTTTAGGAACTACAAGACCTCGGGACGAAGGTCAAAGTTTGAGTGAGAATAATAAGTTGAATGCACAGCAGAAGAATTATCACCACCGACTCGGCCCTGGTGATTACTGCCATGCAATACCAAAATGGGAGAAGAGGGAACAGGACCTGCTAGCGAAGGGTATCGCACCCGCAACAATGGATTGGCCCGACAGAGCAAAGCATTGGTTCTATGGTCACGGCGGCGGTCTTGATGATAACGGCAATGCTGTGTTTGGGGAGGTGCTAAGAGATGTGGCCAGAAGGCTTGTACAGTCCATCGAGGAGTCTTCCCAAGGTAGTTTTGTGCCAAATAGGGAGAACGACGAGCTAACAAGGGCCTTGCAAAATCCAGAGCACCCTGGACGTACACGAGGCGTCGGCGTTGTCCCGTGGAAGGTTGGTTTCGCTCAGGACGCCGAGACCTATAGGAGTCGGGCGAGAGCAAGGCTCGACAGACACAATAACCTTAGTGCGCTTGAAGAACGCCTGAATCAAACAAATGAGAGAATGCAAGAAGAGATCCGAAGAGAGGTGCAGCTAGCCTTGAGCCAACAAATACGAGACAAAGCCAAGAACCTCCAAGTAATCCTAACATCATCAGCCCCTCCAGCAATGGAAGCACTGTGGCTTCCGTGGGTGCCGCTGTATGGACTTGGACAAGTATCCCGTGAGACGACATCGATGCGGACACCTTGTGAGCTGCATATCCAAGCGTGAACTTACCTTCAAGGCGGCGATGGCATGGCTCACCCATTAGAGCCGGGCAGCTTATCCATGGCCAATGTAAACCGTCAGATACTCCAAGGTCTCTTGTGGAGGAGATTCGCCTTGGTACGAGGACCTTAACCTCGAAATTCCTGGAGGTGACGGACTACGGTTAGGAGAGGCAGACACAATTTCATCTCTGGCTAAACGTACATAATTTTTCAAGATAACATGGACATGTCCTCTCCGTGAAGAAGCCCGAGAAGAAACCTGTCTCCTCCCAAGAAGGCGCCGACTCCTACACCACCTCCAAGCATATAAGCCCGACAAGAAGCCCGTCTCCTACACCATCTCCTCGCGTGATATAAGCCTGAAGAAACCCGTCTCCTCCCAAGAAGGCGCCAACTCCTACACTACCTCCCGCGCACATAAGCGCCACAAGAAGCTCGCCTCTCCTAAGAAGGCGCCGACCAAGGAAACAAGCCAGCTGCCAAGAGCTCCTAAGAAGACGGGTCCTCCACCCAATCCAAGAAGTCAGTCAACTTCCGGAAGCCGATGATATGAACGAGCGATGAGAGACCAAGAAGATGGTAAAAGGAGAGGTAACTAAATTTCTTAAACCCAAGTCACCAGAGAAGAAGGTTCAACCCGCATGTAAGAATTTTATAAAGGCTTAATGACTATTAAAATTTGAAGGATAAAAAGAAATACCTCGCCAATCAAACGACGGCGCACATTGAGTAAGGAATGCCCCAAGAAGAAGATGTCACCGAGGGAAGGGTAAGGAGATGCAAAAATTCTCGATGAAAGCGGCCTTAACGCAAATCAAATATTAGGCACGGAAAAGATTGAGTTTGCCCAAGTAAAATGGTTATTTAAAGTGGCGGGTCATTGGTCGAGGCATGAGGAGCTACCCCATTCAATCTACAAAGATGCGGCAATTTCATGAATGGTATTTTGGACGCCACCAAGCATGGTCTATGATGTTATTTATCAAGTTTAAGCAACAAGATTTTTTTTGCGGTGAAGGTGAATTTTTGTCGATCGACTACATATATGATCTATACCGCACAGACGCCTCACGAGCTTGATGGGTTGCTAGACTCGTAAGTGTCTTAATTATTTACAAAAACTATCGCGGCACTTCCTTGTACTATACTAACTTGCAAGCCTAACTAATTTCTTATGTAGCATGGAGATACAAAGATGCCGAAGGATCGATTTTCGACATAGGCTTCATGGACCCAAGAGTTATCAACGGGACAACCATTAGAGACCACCCAAGCGAAACAGAGACTAACGATTCAATGCGCTTAATGGGTCAAAGATATAAGTCAAAGATATATCTAGCCTACTCATTTGAGTACGTGTTTTCGCACTCACCTCATTCTACTCCTTTTTTCATAACACGATGTTAGAACTAATTAGTTATCTACGCTGACACATCTATGTATAGTTTTCATCGGATTCTTCTTATGATCGAGCTAGATCGTAGCTCGATCACAATTATGGACTCGCAAAGGAGACCGGTTGAAAAGTATCAAAACTTTATCGACATGCTCAACGGTATTAATTCTTGTTCCTTTCATTATCGTACTAGTTCTATTTCCTTCAATTTGAAACAAATTCTAATCACGCACAATTCAGAATCACATGTGTAGTGCATTCACACGCGATCCGTGCTAAAAACGTGGGCGTATTCAAGGAGAAATTTGACATTAGAATTGCCTCTGGTACGTATATCATAATGCTAGCTTTTTAGTTAGTTAACTTAATTTCCTTGCATCCATTTTACGCTTTCAACTTTTTCCACCGCAGATCTTGACTCGACCACGGGTAACAATTTATGCGGCTACTATGTATCTTGAGTTTATGCACACCCAAACCGAGCCGCCAACCGCATGCTAAAAGACAACAAAGGGGTGAGTAAATATAATTACTAGCTTTAATGATGTATAGGTACTCCTTATATCTTGTACAAATTCAAGTATTGATTAGTTAATGACTTAACGATAGGTGCCTCAATATTTGGCTGAACAAGGTTCGAACTCTCACCGCAGTGAGAGCAATTCAAGAACAACTCGTTGGCTTTATTTATGATGAGGTCAGTAAATCCAAAAGGCGAGTTTCATGAACTAAATTTTAACGAGTGGTGCCTTCGATAAGACCGACTGGAACTGTAAAATTTGACATCTACGGCTAGCAAGAGCGTCTGGCGTAAAAGATCCTGATGAATGAAGGAAAAAAAATACTAAAGTTGTAATTAAAGTTGTGTACATATATATTGATACATTAGACGATGAGTAGAAGAACAAATATGTGTACATATTTTAATACATTAGATGTAATTAAATTTGTTAATGAATGCTCAGTGATTTATTTTATCAGGCAAAGTGCATGATTGATTATCTGTGCTTTTAATTAGTTGTGATTTAACACACACACATATATATAAGAGCTCTTTGGAGAAATAGATCTATATATATACAAAACATCAATCTGATTGGAGAAACCAACAGATCGATGAGAAACCTCATCGAGACGGTTAGAGACACCAACCAGTCTTGATGAGATCTCGGGGTTCGACGCTTGTTGCCACGTGCAGACTTGAACCGCATCGATACTCTATCAAGATCTTGGGTGAACCGGATCGATGCCTTTGAGCATCAATCCCAATAGCTCAGACGGTTCAAAACCGGTACTAAAAGCCTATTTTAAACCGGTACTAAATGCCCTTTCCGTAGTAGTGAAAGTTCTGTGGGTTCGACAAACACCATGCGAATACATATCAACCATAGGTATTTATTCAACAAATTACTATGAACCTACCATCTCTTCGGTTAGGGAGGAAAGCAAAGAAGACAAGGGTGCTGACACTGGGAAGACTTCGGCAGGAGGACAGACCACGGGCCGCATTCACCAAGTCTGGAGGGGCGCCAGCTAGGGCGCACGGCCGCAAAGGAACCGCCTTGGTGAGAGGGGAGCACACTGCCAGGAAGCTCACGCGGTGGGCACTGACCAGGACTTGCCGCCCCGAGGGAGGAGCAGAGCGGCGTCGGCTGAAAGGGAAGACCGGAGGAGATCAAGCTGGGGCCAAGGAGGACCGGCCCGGTGGGAAGAGGCGGCGCCTTCCTGGGAGACCGACTGGGGAAGACGCCGAGCCGAGGGAGGCATAGCGCCAGGCCGCCGGAGGAGCAGATGGGCAGCAAGACATCGCTGGGGGGAGCAAGGAGGCACGATGTCGGCGTGCTGCGCCAGGTACTCTCTCCGTCGCACAAAAAGCATCTGTGACTGCGTAGCGGCACTGGCGGGTGGGCGAGCACCGCCACCTTGGGCGTCGGTCCACGTGGCGTTCGAGTGAGCAGGTGGGCGAGGACGCCTTGCTGCGCCGGCGCCAGACCACGTGGCGGCTTTGGCGGTGTGGGTGAAGCGGCGCCTTGCCCGCCGGCGTCGTCCACGTGGCGTCGGGCGGCAGTGGGCGAGCGACGCTTTCGCCCGGCGCGATAGCTGCGTGGTAACTCGGGCGTGTGGCGAGCATGCCTGCCGCCGGCGTCGGTCCATGTGGCGTTGAGGCGGCAGGTGGGCGAGGCGCCGACGCCGCCGCCCGGCCCATGTGGCGGCTGGCGGGCGTGGGTGAGCACGCCGCCCGCCGAGCATCGATCACGTGGCGTTGGGCGGCAGTGGGCGAGGACGCCTGCTGCCGGCGCCCACGCGCGCGGCTTTCAAGGCGGCGAGTGGGGCGAGCACGCCGCCGCCGAGTCGGTCCACGTGGCGTTGGGCGGCAGTGGGCGAGACGCCGCTGCTTGGCGCCCGCCACGTGGCGGCTGGCGGCGGGTGAAGACGCCGCACCCGGCAGTGCCGCCCACGTGGTCTTCGGCGAGCGGTGGGCGAGAGACGCTCGCCGACCAGCGCCCAGCCCGTGGCGGCTTTGGCCGTGGTGGCGAACGGCGCCGCCGTGGCAGTCTTGGCCACGTGGTGTTCGGCGCGGCGGTGCGGGGCGAGGGCGCCGCCGCCCGCGAAGGCAAAAAGCGGTTCGTGGTTGCTTGACCTCGGCTCCTTCCCCTATCGTCTGCGTGCAGCAGCTTCGCTTGTCGTGTCAGTTCATTGATTCTGCAGTAATTGCCGCCGCAGACCAATCCTCGGACTTTGTCTGCCATGCGATCACTTGAGGGGTCCCATCCTGGGCGAACCGGGCGAAGCCATGCGTCGGCATTTAATGAGGCTGGAGGAACTGGACAGCACGGGAAGGGTTAATAAATGTATGGTGATCAGCATGATGACCCCCCTTTTACCTACTCCCGTTAGCCTGGCCTATATAAGGGCACTCGGGTGCATGGGGAAAAGGGGTCGAAAGACGGAGAACCCAGAGTTCAAGCAATAGAGCCTAAGGAAGAACTTGTAACCCCAAAAGCTCTGTACTAGCTTCATACACTCCATAATCAATCTAGCAGGAAGTAAGGCTGTTACCCTGGCTGAGGGGGCCTGAACCTAGGTAAAATCTTTGTGTCGCTTCTAGCTAGTAGGCTTCGAAGTCCGCCGTGTAGGAGTCTCTAGGTTTCCCTTGTTAGGGTTTGCCACTATGAAGACGCCTCCTCAACCAAACCCGGTCTGTAGACTCAGGCCTGTCTGTGGAATCGCCGGCAGGGGTGTGCTGTAGGGGCTAGTGGTTGGTTTTTCCGGCTAACTCCCCGGCGAACTTTAGTGTCCTTGGTTGAAGAAGCAAGCCCACGCAGCTGGAGATGGCGGATTCTCAAGATCAAGGAGTGGCGGGGCGGCGGCCGCCAGGCGCATCCGAAGCGATACCACCGGCCGGCGATCGTCTCACCACCGCCTCGGGCGGGCAATAATTGTTCCCGTGGAAGGTCGGTCGCCGCACCAGGGTGATCGTCGCCCATACGCTTGGGGGCTGGTCGCCTGGATGCTTGGAGGGTTGTCACCCAGATGCGTGGAAGGCTGGTCGCCCGGTGCGCAGGACTGGTCGCCCAGCGGTGTATCAACAAGATAAGTGTTTTACGCCGCGCTTTCTAACTACTTCCATATGCGTACACGCTGAGATGGATCAAGCTATGCGTGATTGTCGTGGGTGTTAGAAGCCAACGGCTCCTTGATGATAAAAGGAAAAGTGCTAAGTGTCAGCGTCTGGTGAGGGCAAGTGACCGGAGTGCAAGTTGGGCCAAGATTTAAACACAACTCGACGCTTCGGGTTGGCTCTCTGAAGCACCGCCGTTGTCACCGTTAAATCATTGCGGCCTAAAGGCATTTAGGTAACTTGTTATTTCACTACGCCTATGCTAGGCTGAGATGGTTCCGTGGAGATCATTGGGATCTAAGTTCGGCGAATTTAAACCATCGGCAATCTCGCATAAAAACTCTAAAGCTAAAGTCGTTTTGACGTTTCACGAACCGCTCGGTTTAAAGTCATTTTTACCTAAGTTCCGCGTAACTTGCGTTTGTTTGTGCTTGTGTTTTTGATCGGTACAGAAGCGACCTAAAAAGGATCTGAAGCGCTGTTCTAAAATGGAAAGTTTGCTTGGCATTCGCCAAGTTCAAACTCGTCGCCTGGCGGCTCCCAAAGAAGCAAAACCAATCAAGCGGAATGAACAAGAGCACAGGTAAAATAAGTAAAACATCCATTACGCTAAGGTATTTGTCCAGATGTTTTGCATGCACAGAAAAACAAGTTAAACCAAAAAGAAGCGAAGAATCTATAGCGGCTGCCCAGCCCCTCAATCGTCGTCCAGGTCGAGGTCGCCAGCACCCTCTTCATGCTCCGCCAGCGGGGTGGAGACGTCCATGACTGGCTGCTCCGCCTGTAGCAGCCCGACCACGTGCTCGGCGGCTGCGCGCACCCGCGCCTCCGCCGCCAAGCGCCCCTCAACGCCGCCGCTACCACCTCCATTGGATCGAGGGGAGTCATGCCGCGAATCGGGCGCAGCAGTAAGCGCTGCGCGTCGCGCCATGATTGCAACTTCTCGCCCCTCTCTGGTGGAGGCGGCCGGCGAGCAGCAGCCTCGAGTGCCTCCGCGGCCTGGTTGGTCGCGTAGGCAAATTGCAAGGCGGAGTCCTCCAGTGGCGCGTTCAGAACCACGCCCAAGGGCTCCAAGCACCTCTTCGTGCGCTGGAAGGCCTTCTTGAGCGTGATGGTGAGGTTGTGCCGTAGGCGGAAGGACTCATGTTCCGAGTGCTTCAGCGCCGCCTCGGCCCTCTCCATGCACTGCTGTATGGTGGCCCTGTCAGCCCTCTCCTGTGTTAGCGCCCGCCAAGGCCCGCCTTCCTGCCGTTCAGCGTCGGGCCGCCCCAAAAGCTCTGTACTAGCACCAAACCCGGTCTATAGACTCGGGCCTGTCAGGTGGAATACGCCGACAGCCAGGGGTACAATTTAAAATATTTTCATGTTCCGATAAATATTCATGACCATGCCCATTTCGATTTGTATTCGCTCCATATTTATATTTGACATTATTAGTGTTCGTATGCATATATGGGTTATCCATATTCGTATCCGCATCCAAGAAAAATATGAAAATAAATATGATAGAACTATTATCTGTCTGTATTCGATCCGTTTTCACCCTAGATGTAACTATCAACAGCCATGCGTTGGTTTATCATGACTTATGACGTGTATATACATATGTGTGATAATGACGACACTGCGAGGTCAGTGGAAAATAGGCCTTGTTTTGCCAGGCTCTGTGCTCTAGGTTTTCCGGCCTCCAGCTCCAGTCTGCAGTTTGCTTAGTAGATCTCCAAAACTAAAGCTAGAGCCTAAAATCTAGAGCCCAGAAAGTATTTGGATGTTTGGAAGACTTCGATATTATTTGTACATATTATTTGACTTTTTTCTTATTTCACATGACAATCAAACAATATATGGAATATAGGGGTATATTTCGAAAATGAAAATTTAACAATATAAAAGAGTATAGATCGTTATCCTCCATGTAACATAATATAGTATTTAAGGCTAGAACTAAATAGCATAAAAGTATTTGAAAGCTGCCTGAGTGCTAATAAAATTTTGTAAAATGTTTGAATTATTGTATGCTACCAGATTTAACATAATACATATTGTGAATTTGCCATCCAACATCTATATGTAAGCTCTTCTTTTCTCTAAAAATGATGCTATCAACTCCTTTCAAAAAATATCGGATCAACTATTCATGTTGCCAAGATTGTCAACGAGACCATGGGTTATCTGGTAATGGATCGTGTCTGAGAAGTCTTGATTGGCGGGCAACGGCGACCCTTAGAACAGATACATAAAGATGTAGATTCATATCTCTATCTTATTTATTGATAACTTTCAGTTTGTATACAATATGTCCCTATATATGTCCCCACTTATATACAGGAGAGAATAAGATTTTTCTTGCAAAAGAATGAAGTTAGATTTTACCGAGACTGTGTGTCCTAATTGGGAACCTTATAGGAATATGCTTAAAAAATTATCCGCATATGTATAGGGTTCATGTTTACAGTGAAAATTAGAAGAAAAAGTTATTAACTGCGAATCCGAATTCCGCACCATGAAACAGACGAAGTGCGTTTCTAGTACCTATTGCAAGAACACAGTTGAAGCGAGATAGAGCAAGTGACATCTACCAGTGCCGGTGAACTAATCAATCGATTCATATCCTTTCTGATCTAGAAGCACACAGACATGACATGTGCAGATAAGTTAGA
Organism: Guadua angustifolia; assembly: GCA_036346375.1. Classification (NCBI taxonomy): domain Eukaryota; kingdom Viridiplantae; phylum Streptophyta; class Magnoliopsida; order Poales; family Poaceae; genus Guadua; species Guadua angustifolia. The sequence goes on from CM070515.1 coordinate 47,940,476, forward strand.
AAGATTGCAGCAACTCCTGAGAATTCACGCGGTCGTCGAGAACGCGGATGGGCCATACATCACAAACAGCAAGTTGATCGTTGAGAGCATGTATCGAGGGTTCCACGCTCTGGACACCTTCAAGTACCGATTCCTTCTGGAGAGTGTGGAAGTGGACGGGAGATTGGCGCCAGCGATACTCTTTAAAATTCGTGATTCACTTTATGACACCCTGGCTCACTGTCATACACTCAAATGGACTCACATGTCACTACCTTGAAAAAGGTAATCAGTGGCGGTTCGAAACTTCCATCAGTGACGGTTTTCGAACCGCCACAAATTTAGTGCCACTGATAATCCAGGATTAGCAGTGACGGTTCTAGAACCGCCACAGATAACATTATTTATGACGGTTTTTGGCTGGAGCCGTCACTAATACCGATGATGATTCGTGACGGTTGAGCGAGAAACCGCCACTGATACTAGTACTATCAATGACGGTTTTTGGCTCGAACCGTCATCGATATCACGGTATCGATTGATTTGCCCCCAAAACCGCCATCATAGTACTAGTATCAGTGGCGGTTTTTGGCTCGAACCGTCACTGATAGTCCGACACAGGAAAATAAAAAACTGGCATTTGTGGCTAGCCTCAGGCAGTGCTAGCCATGCCCTCTGTACAGAAAATAATCACAGACATATGTGTACTGGATTGTTGGAAAAGATGAGAGCGTAAATACATCCAAGCAGGTTTTTGAGCAAAGAAATACTTACCATTCTATCACTGAAAACAATTCTCACAGACATAATTTTGGAAGGTGTATGCATACCTTTGTGGCTGGGCATAGAAAGGAGTATGTTGTGGAGGTGTGGTAGGCCATTTCTCAGCTAACAAAGGTAGCAGTAGAACTAGACAATGAAATTAAGTTAACAAATGGTTGCGGTTTACGTGTGAAGATGATGCTGGGATTCCGCAATATTCATCAGGTGAATGGCAAAGCCTTGACCTTAGCAAGCAACAAAAGCAGGGGCAAATGAGATATCATATGATTGAAGCATAATTCACAAAATAGGTGGCCTTCTAGAGTTCTATATAAAAGCACATGAAAAAAAAATCAACCCCAAAAGGCAACAGTAAGTCAAATCCATAGCCACTCTTCAAGAAGCACAAAAAGTTTTTATCTGAATGCCTTATGTTAACAGTAAGCTATTGTAAGGCAGTTCTGATTAAATTTCCCCCAAGGACTAGATTTACAAGGACATTTGCTGGCACGACCAATCCTATGAGAAAAAAAAGAAAACATCATCTTTTGATCAAGCACTTGATCTGGATCTGAAAGCATTATCCGGGCTGCATTTTCCAGCATTACTAGCAAAGACCTTGCACATCCAAACGGGTCTCTTAAGAGTGGACAACTGAACATAGTCCGATTTCCGATTCCGATATTGATCCGTTGAAATAAAAAGAAGTTGCATTCAACAAAGCATTAAGTAATACATACATAGCTTTGGTCAAAAGGCTGAAGTAACATCAGGATAGAACAAGACCAAATGAATGAATGACAATATGTTAAGGTCTCGTTTTCCCACAAGACACGTGTGATTGCTAGTTCTCGTTATATAAATACATGAGCTAAAATACAAAACATACCCGAACTGCGATGTAAAATCCAACTTGGGAGCTTGAGTATGGCATCTTAAGATGAAATGAAAGCAATTCATGGCTAAAGCACTTAAGGATGTGTCACTAAGATTCATGGCTAACCATGTGCATCACGGCACTCTTTTACAGAACATCAACCATTTTCGTGGGCTTCTTGGCGTGGCTTACGTGTGATGGCATTTGGCTTGGAGTCCATCACTTTTTGTTCCTTAGTGCTCTCAAGAAATAATTCAAGTCCCTAGAATATGCACATCATCGAAAGCAAGCGATTCAAGATCAAGACCAAATCATGTGGACAAAAACATCCGAAAGAAAGAATATTACCTTCCCGGGTTCTTTTCAGATTGAGCAGTCTGAAAGTTTGAGTTTTCATTGGCTCTCGTGGAATGAACAGAGATGGATCATCACAAAGAAAAAAACTCTACATGATAAGGTCACCTAAATGACCGTGCACACACTCATCACCTTGTATATATGATCGGCTCACCCAAAAAACTTGGCATTTATTCCGTCTTTTATGTTGTGGTCAGATGTCTAAGAATGAAGAGTTCATCGATCTTCACACCACTGGATGTGAAACCCCATGATAAAAATACAAGTTGTGAGCACATCTCTTCATAAAATTTCTAGGAGTTACATGATACAAAAACATGAATGTCGTATCAAACCGAATTGCTAGATGTCGATAAAGAAAACTTTTGGTCAAAATTGTAGTCCTTGTACAAAAGATCTGTAAGGAGCAATGGACAAATATGAGTTATCGTGAAGTGTAAATAGAGTAAGGTGACACAAGAAATAGAACCAAAGGGAAGATTGGTAACACTTAAAACTGGGCTTAACATATATCTGCAATTCAGTAGTTGTCTAACCACAACGGATAAAAGCGCCAAATAGTAATTGTTCCAAATAAATATGAAACAACTGAGCTACTTTGACATGTGTGAATCCTATTCATCACAAAAGTCCTTTTAGAGCACAAGAGACAAACAAACCAAATAATAAAACAAAATGGTCATCGGGCTCAAATTATAGAACACTTCCTCATTAAAGTTTATTGTATTAGCAAAATTTGGAAGAAAAAATAAACAACCCGCTTAAGAGTCTTAAGGATAAACACAAACCTTGAATGTGGTTCAGCTTCTTTTGCCCGAGCTTGTCCGATATTTCAATGACCCACTACAAGAACAATCACGAAGTTATCCAAGATACAAAATTAAATAGAAGCAAAGCCTTAAAAAATTAATCATTACGGCAATAGGACAAAAAGTCCTTACGATTAAGAAACTATAATAAACAGTTCTAAATGGAAATGTGTACCTTGCTATTAGTTGAAGAAGTTTGCTTTGGAATTTTGTTCCCAAGACCTACAATTGAGGCTCCATCAAAATCTATAGTATTTATTTGGACAGGAACAAGAAAAGAACTCCATAGATGATTTAAACTCACATGTATTTTTGAGGCAGTTTTAGGGATCAAGAAAGCCTTTCACTGAATTCCAGAGTAGCTTGAAACCACTACCACCATTCACAACAAACATCTGATGCAGTGTCTGAGCATACAAGGAAAGTTTATCAAACTAACCAAGTAATTTTTTCACTTGGTTAGTTTATCAAAGTACCAAGTAATTTTTTCACTTGGTTAGTTTATCAAACTATTACAAACACATGAAATAACTTCATATGAAAAAATAACCATGTAAGGCAAACACATGAAATATTTAGAAGTGCCACTCGCATGTGTGTACATGTGTTCCTCAAGAAGACAAACATACATGCTACAAAGAGCGTAACCACCGACAAGAGAAGTGGCATTGAGGAAAGAAGGGCTCCCATTTCAAAGGTACAAAGAGTTATTTACACTTTGTAATGAAATAGAATTGAAGTAACAAAAGCCTAAACTAGTTTTCTAAACTAGAAGCCTATGGGTCTTGAGCTTGGAGACACGATGTGAGAGATGAGTATGGAGGAGTGGATCGTTGTTGTCGTTGTCATAAAACTCGCTTTTTTGTTGAGTATTTCCTTCATGATGAAGTAGGCGAGCTGCCCCTGAACGGCTTGGATTTCGAGCAAGCGCTTCCTATCAGAGATGCATTTGAGGCGCCAGAGGTGTGAAAATGAATTAAGAGAGCATATAGAAATCGAGTGGCGCTAATCGATGTGTCATGTCAAGATGAGTGACCTCCACGCCATTGTCTTTATTGTGCAACTTAAGATTTCCGCATGTACCGCAATAACGGTACCCACATAGATTTGTTCCTTGCTTCGCCAGACATCGCGAAAATCGAATGAACTAAGATGTCGTCGAAGGAGCTATTTACTATGAAATACGATATAAGATTATTCCGCGTGCGTCGGAAATTTAGTACGGATTGTAAGGGTTTTCTAGTATGGGCGGTGTCTCGTGCTCTTCCGACAATATCTTTTGAACGCTGCGTTGATTAAACGTGTCATCACTTCATAGTCCGCTCGAGGTTTATCCAAAGGATCCATGATCGAGATCTTGCTCTTGTCCGGATGAATTACTACGAGAATCCAAAGGAATCTGGATGCCATAGCCATTAGTCGTTACGTCGAGTAAATAACTGAAACCAACGAGTAATTTAACTCGCTAGTGAGGAACTTACTTAAAATTGTATGGTACAAGTATAAACTCCTTGTCTTGTAGTTTAAGCAAAGCTTTATAGACGCATCCTCGACCTCCTTTGGTACTCTCTCGATTTCTTCTTGGCAAACCGCTCCGGTCGAGGAATCCCAACGCCCCTTGGTTCTTCGTAGTTCTTGAATCTCGTATCTATATAACTAAATAGTTAGACATGACATTTATCGGTATTACGTGAATGTAGACCAAGATTGATATATTAGACACTTACGATTGTCCAAAGATCTCAAAAACATATGTCGAGGGCGCCATTATAGAACAAGTTGTGCATGTTATCGAATTCTATTAAGAAGTAGCCAGAGCCTCGTGGTGAAAATGTTCTCACGAACACCGCAGTGATCACCTTCGAGTACGCCTTGGTTGGATCGCTCCATGTACCATGCATGTAGTCGCCTGCATCATGGGTGTTAAACTGCTTAACTTCGAATCTCGTGACTAAGGGCTTCCCAACCTCGAATTTCAATCTTGGTTGATTTTCTTGTTCATCGACTTCCCTTGCCCTTACTTTTTTCACGCACGACATCATACTCGGTCCCGCTTCCCGATCTAGCCGATACTGCTACTGCCTAATGTGCATTTTTGGAATCGGGGTTGTAGGTTTGTCCTTTGAAGTACCGTGTGTTAAGTTTTGCGTTGGAGTACTAACAAGGGCCATCTTTATGGGGTCCTCAATGGATTTCTTTGGTACCTCATCTTGCTTCTTCACCGTTTCACTCTCAGGTGCTGGTGATGGATGCGCGGATTGCACCGCAGAGAGGCCAGCATCAAGATGGTCCAAGACGATGTCAGGAGAGGCTGCCACTGGATGGTCCAAGACGATGTCACGCTTGCGCCACTGGATGAATGAGTGGACGGCACTTCCTAGAGTTGTTATCTCATCATTGGCGGGTTTTTCTAGCCTGATATTAGCAAACTGTGCAAGTACTGTGTCCACCTGGACCTTTGCATAACCTGGCGCTATTAGGGCATTGTGCAAGACACCCCCTTGTTGGCACGGATAAGCTACCTCAGAGAAAGATGTAGAAAGATGTTCATCACGCACGTTGAGTCGACAGGTGTGGGGTCCTGTATGTCGCCCACAAAGATAATGGTTTAGGTCCGCTTGTGCCGGGCGTGGACCCAAGAATCGCCGCGACACACTGTAGGGCTAGAGAGCATTTTTGGCTTGCGTCGGCTCAAGGCTTCTTTGTACTTGTCGTTGAACTTGTTCGTGAATGGTGGGTTGTAATTCTCGCGAGAACCCTTTCCTTCATACGTTTCCATTTCTCGCAAGACTGCTCTTCTTTAGCTCTTTTCCGCTCTATAAGAGTCTTAGTGCTCGTGGAATCTCATCTTCCATGGAACCTTGACCCGACGCCGTGTTCGACCAGGGGTGCTCTTTGTTTCGAGGGCCGATAGCTCGCTTTTCTCCTCGTTTGGGTGGAAGGATCCTTGGGTGGACCGGGCGCATAACCGATGAACTCTTTGCACCACGCTTCGCTTCGCCGCTCTTGAATGATAAACCTCGAAGAGACAAGAGATCGCCTCGCTAGCACGTAGTGCTTCACTCGGTCTCGTAGTCCCACCAAGGGACTTGTGCCATCTGTTGGATCACTTGTAATTCCCTGCCTGTCCCATTGAGCAATTTACCGTGTACCCACTGCGTGCCAAGTCTGTGGGGTGAGTATTCCTTCTGCGATGCTAATGTGGTCCTCACTAGACTTCCTTGTCGCTTCAGATTGCTTCATCGCCACGAACTCATCCCCAAGATATTTGTAATCTTGGGTAGTCTCCGACGGCCGACCGCTTTTGCTTCACATAATTTACGCTCACCGCCTTGAAGTTTCTCCACGCCGCATCCATGGTCATCAATGCATCGCGACGCACGAGTTCTTCGACTCTTCGGGAATGCGAAGGTTCCTTTGAGCTCATCCACGATCCTCTTTGGTGGCTTAGGCACTTTATGCCAATCCAAATAGGTGATTGGCACTTTCTCCTACGATGTACCCGATGTTGACTCAGTATTTTGTCAGCCGCCTTTTTCGGTGCAACAGGGACCCAAGATTCTGAGACCTCCGTGATGGTGTACCGCCTTCAGCTTTTATTCTTCCTCGTCCCTCGGCATGTTGCAGCAAGTGGAGGCCTCGGGAATGGCGGTCGAGGCCCGGAACAGCAGTGGAGGCCCCGGAACAGTGGTGGAGGCCTCGGAACAGCTGGTCGAGGCCCCGAACAGCCGGTGGAGGCCCCGGAACAGCGGTGGAGGCCTCGGCAACCGGTGGTTGGGTGGAGGGTAAGGTACCTGCCGGGCTCTCCTCCATTATAGGCTCAGTTTCGGGCTCCATTAGAACTACTCAATAGAAAGGGAGATATTTCAGAGAGGGAAAGAAAATATGTACTAACTGATGTACTAACAATGGCATGATCAGGAAGAAATTTATGATTTTTGCTTACCTTTCTTGGGAATTTTTTTAAATAATATTATTTTCTTTTAAATCTAGTGGTGTTATTAAGAGTGGATGTTCTTCCTCTCCAACTTTTCCAATGTAAAATTTCATGTTCTATGAAGATGAGAACTATTTCAAGAATTTCAGGTTTCACGAGGATTGCAGGTAAGGAGTACTCTCAGACTTAGGGTATGGATGAAGATAAGAATACTCAATGGAAGCATAATTCACAACCAACCGTAATGACTTATGGTTCATAATTCGGACAAAAGGCATAAGATAGAAGATGTACTAACTGAGGACTATATTAGATCCTTAAAGTGCTTAGAGTTATTTGGTTTTACAAGACTAAGTGAATTGTTCCTGCGAATGATATCAACTATCTCCACTATACACAACTACTAGCATATATATACATATATAGACACAAGATCAAGCACATACATAAGAATATATATATATAGACACAAGATCAAGCACATACACAAGATCAATACCAACATGATATTAAAGCACTCATCCACACCAAGTTGATTGACTAGCCTCTTTGCACAATAATTGACTCTAAGTAAATACAAAAATTACATCTTTACATGCACTTTTCATTTGGACCATGGAAATGCAGATTGCAGAAAGGTCTGGCTATTATGGAGGAAGCTAGCTAGCCAAGCCAACCCATATTCCAACCCATATTCTAGACAAGCATGTCAAATAATGCTACTATTGTGAAAGTCTAGCATAAATGACTACATACTTGTGTATACTATGTCATGCTATGATGCAGAGTTAGAAGCAAGAAACCGTTTATTTCTTAATTAATTAGAAACCAATATGATTTATGATTTGTGCTCAGATTTTTGGGTGAAATTGAAGATTAGATCTTCAATCCAATCACAAATCGGCTAGACAATTAATTAGCAAGTTAGGCCTTAAACCCTTACCTTCCTAACATGCATAATGATGAGTTGATATTAAAGATTACTGCTCAGTTGCTCTAAGATCAAATTATATTCAGATCAGCCTCTGATTGCAGACAAGTAGTTCCAAGTGTCAAAGTTCAGATTAGTAGTTTAATTGTAAACTAGCCAAACCAGAGATCGCATTCAGATTAGTAACACATTAGTATACTAATCAACCAAATAGATAACATTCAGATCAAGATTTACGATTATTATACTAACAAATGTATCAATCTAATCAATTGATCTTAGATTAAGCAATCAAATGGCCACGATGCATACAACAACTTGCGATATCAAATAATGTCGACTATAGCAAAATAGAGAAAGAACCAAGAATCTCTAGCATGCGTGACTATTAGTTCAAGGCCCAACTTGTAAAATTAATCATCATAATCATCTAACCCAATATCATCACAGAGCCACCCCTTTCTCGCACTCCACAGCAACAAGAGAAGTAATATGAAATACTCACAGAGGAACAACACTTCCTTTATATATTCACCACCACAAGACCACAAGAATCACTCCTTCTCTGAGTCTCTGTAAGGTAATCTCACCACACCAACACACGCCCCTAGGGTTCCTCTAAACATCTAGTTTTATGTGGTTAATGAGAGATATCAACATAGACAAAATAATGCTTAGCAACATAGAGAGGAGATATGAATGATTTGCTCTCAGATTTAGGGTTTGGATGAAAATAAGAATTTTCATCACAATCACAAATGGGCTAACAAATTATTTAGTGACTAGGGCCTTGAACCCTTACCACCTTACCATGCACAATTAAAGAGTTGTTCAGAATTTCACTGTTAAATATCTATGATCAGATTGATAACAGCATAGTTCAACAATTACTTCTACCACCAGACAAGTGAATTACCAGTGAACAATTATCTCTAACTATTGAATCAAAGCAGATACTAAATATCAACAGATTCTGAATTAACAGCAAGCCGACTAACCACAAGAAAGTATCATCGTTTGATATGCAGAAAGGAAATTAACTACTTAGATGCCATATGGATATGAGAAAACAATTTGAAGCATGTTGTTCTACCAGTTCAAGGCCCAAGACACATAATAATTGTTCTTATCATTCTTAACCCAATATCATCATAGAGCAACACCCAAACCTTCACCAACAAGAACAAGTGCGAACCACCGTGAAGATGAGCATAAAAGCAATAAATAGAAATGATTCATGTAATGCAAGGTAACAAATTACAGTGAGACACAATGTACCCATCAAATACCAATAAAAAATCACAGCCATTAAAATCAGAAAATTCATGATAGCTCATAGACTTCTTGCAAGGGATTACTTCATAGACGAGTAGACTTTTAGCGTTTTCACTACATGCCAATTTGTATAACTATCTCCTCTCATGTAAATCCCTGCGTGATGATCTGTAAAAAGCAGATTAATGGTCTTACACACATGTGCGAAGAACGGTCTTAGGAATATGTTTAGCATCTCTTGATTAGGCTTGATGTACTAATGGTGGAATAGCTTGGTTATGTGCACATCAGCAAGTAATGTTGGTCAAGTAGATAATCGAGTAAGGTAGATTACATTACGCCTGTCTACACATTCTTGTTTACTAAATGCGCCTATGAGCTATAGCGGAGAAGGTATCACTAGTTGTCAAAAACAAAGAAGCATAGCAGATTCAGTTTTTGTTAGCACATTGTCATTTAATGTGGACCCTACCATTGAAAACCGAGTACACTTTAGTTTTCAGTGATTGCGGGTGCACATACAAAATGAATGATATGCTTAAGTCCTTCCATGATTGATTAGCCCTCCAAACATAACCAAAACGACTTGACTGGGGGTAGAATTGAATTATTGACCTTCAGTAATAGTGCCTTTTATCTGTATGTTTCGTTGTGGTTGCATAAGTTCAATGTCAATGTAATACCAAACTAACTCTAAGTAAATACAAAATTACATCTTTACATGCACTTTTCATTTGGACCATGGAAATGCAGATTGCGTAAAGGTCTGGCTATTAGAAACATAATGTCGAGTTGATTTCTTTTTCGCACCAACACTCAGCTTGCATTAGTTTGCTATGCTTTAAAGGTAATGAATTGACTACCAAAGATAGTCAAAAGATACAGTTGTGAAAGCTTCAACATTTGTTTTATATGTAAAAACTCTCCTAATGTAATCAACTTTCATGTGAAGTTGATAAAACACAAGCAAGATAAAAATTCAGATGTCGGGTTGCCCCACGCCTAGAATTGAAATAGTACAAGCTAAGCGGGTTGATTATGAGTGTATTCCTTTGCTTCCATCAAAACAACTCAAGCAACATAGACAAAATAATGCTTAGCAACATAGAGAGGAGATATGAATGATTTGCTCTCAAATTTAGGGTCACTCACGTCTGTCAAACAATTGATTCTTATGGGCTTGGATCCATAGTGTCACTCACGTGTGAGGCTTGGATTCATATTGTCAGACATGTTGTAAGAAACGATCAACTTTAAAACGATCAACTCTATTATTTACTTTCCTCAATTGTACAAAGTGCAAAGTCTATAATAACCCTATATAGTCATTGATAGCCTATATTACCTAATGAGATGCGATAGAAGATATAAGCCATTGGATCACACAAAATCGAGTGGTTCGTGTTAGTATGGGTGTATCAGAACTTTTCTCGTGTTTTGTGAACTCTAGATCACACAAATGGAGAATTGGTTGAAAAAAATCGGATAGGACGCTACTCATGACACAATGTTTTTTCACGATTGCACAACAGACGTAGCTAGCTAGTTATCAAAGATTCCGTGTTGTGTTCAAGAAAATTCCAATGTGTTCTTCACGCCAAAAAAAGTTTCGCTTTGATCGACACGTAACTCAAGTGAAACACAAACGATCGATTAATCCAAACTAACCCCTATGCATTTGGCGCCGCCAAAATCAAAATTCCCACGCATTTCGAGATGACAAATACGATAAAAAAAGGGTTCGAATAGCAGCTAAGAACCATACAAACAAAAGGTAATAAAAGTTTGTGCATCTATGTCGACAACTCGCTGACGTAAAACCTCATTTTTGCTGTGTTGGAACTAGTTGGAAGGCGGTAGCTTACCTGGTAGGGTTGAAGGGGTGGCGCGGTGTGGGAGGGCGTTGAAGGGGCGCCGGTGGGAGGGCACGGGACGGCGCCGTGTGGGAGGGCGTTGAAGGGGACGACGCGGTGGCTGGCCGCTGGAGTGGGCTAGCAGACTGACCACGGCTGGAGGGGCGGCGGCCGGTGGGAAGGCTTGCAAGGGCAGACACAGGCAAGGGAGGGCGCAGGAGTGGCGGCGACGGGAGCTAGGGCACAAGAGTGGAGGGCACTTGGAGTGGCGGCGGGAGCTAGGGCACAGGAGCGGGAAGCGAAATTTGCAGAAGTGCAGAAGGCGCACGGGCTGAGCTATATGTAGAGGGAGTATCTGTGGCGGTTAAGAACAATAACCGTCACAGATAAACATACTCTGGCGGAAAGAACAATAATCACGAGATAACGCTTCTCTGTGGACGTTATTGTTCTTAACCGCCACAGATATCGCTTATCTGCGGATTTGTTATTGTTCTTAACCGCCACGATACTCCTCTCACGCCATAGATACAGATGACAACCATAATAAACTCCTGTGAAGCATGCATAACAAAGATACATACCACATACTACATATATATCCTTTATTACACGAAATACCCCAATATTGTGAGATATGGTACATGGAGTGACTACTCTTGGAATAAGAAAGAGGCATCACATACAGGAAAGTATATATGAACCCTAGGAAATAGTTAATATACATTTAATATATATGTGTAACAGATACCCCCTCCCACGCCATAGATACAGATTGGTTGCCTTTCTGAATCCCATGACCAGCTTCCCTTCTGGATCTATTCGACTGAAGGTCACTGAACAAATATAGCACCATGAGTTACAACAGCAAAAAAAGGAATTGAGTTGTTGTTATGTTTAGTTGAAGTGGTTCGAAATGAAAAATAAAAATTTTAAAAGAAAAGCATATCACATATGGAGAAAGATGCATAGAATCAAGACATTAACAATATAAATATAGGCTCAGGTCAGGTAATATTTTAAAGAAATGAAGCATGACTGTAATAGAACAGCAAACACAAAAAACCAATGAATTACAATTGGTCGCCCTAATCGCATAGATGTGAAACAATCATTAGAACACAATATATCCAAGATGTGTCCTATATAATATCAAGATGCAAAGAAAAAAAAGGCTTAATGAGGTACTATTTTCTTATAGGCATGTTAGTCGGATCGCCACACCTAGCTGGGTCTGCCCTAGGTCGTTGGAATGCAAGACACTCAGCAGCCCAACCCAACTGTGGGCCAAGGTCTTTGGGCTATCTCCCCAAAAAGCTAGCTTAATGAGGGGTGCTCCTCACCCTTATAAACCACGCTAAAGCCCTCTCCACAACCGATGTGGGACTATTTCCAACAATCTCCCCTCACACATCGGGCCGAGATTATCTAGGAACCACCGGCCGCTTAGGCTCGATACCAATTGTAGGCCCAGCACTTCCCGGAGAGAACTCGCACATTGCTCTCTCTGTGGAACACACACACTTGTGAAGATGAACAAGAACACGAGTTTTGGGCCCGGCAAGACAACTTGCATTTCTCAAGAGCTATAGAAACTCAATTCAATTGAACAAGACTCACCATCGCTTAGTCGAGACTTCAAGTTTCAAGTTTTTCATCAAAATCATGCATATTTATTTCCTATTAATTCGGCTGTAAATGTACATTTCTTACATCACATTTCCATTACTCCATATAAATGGCTTACATGTTGCCATTACTCCTAGCTAATTATTTTCTTTCACAATTTGGTTTTCGTTAGATCATCGCGATGATAGGTAACTTCTTGAGTGGTTTCTTCCTCAACCTCGATGTCGTCGTCATGAAAGGAGGCAACTCATCAAACTGGTTGTACTCTTCCTCATCCACGACATTCTCAACTCCAACGATCCTTCTTTTTCCTTGCGTAACTACGTGGCGCTTCTTATCCGCCGGTCGATTATGTAGAATACTTGTGCTACTTGATTCGCAAGTACGTAATGGTTCGCTCTCAGATCCGACATGTTCGATGTCCGCAGAGTAAAGCCGCACTTGTCCACCTTCACACCATTCGGAGTCGTACCCAATGACATCGAAACACCGGATCTTGAAAATGCAGAGTCCACTCCCAAATCTCCTCTATGAACCCGTAGTAGATGCTCTTCAGACGCTGCTGTGTTGTCGAGAGCATCTATACGGACACCATCTGCTTTTGGTAAGTGCTCTTGTTATCCCGAGCTCTCGTGTAAAATGTATATCCATTGATGTCATATCCTTGCTATGTCGTGATTGTACCAAGGCCCTTTTGCCAACCACTCAATGTAACACTCTGCTTTTCACCGACATGTGCTCCCGAACCAATGACTGAACAAACGATTGTGCTCTTTTGTTATCCAAATCTCGACTTTCCTCGGTTTCCTCCTTAGCTTACCCTTGTGTATGTCCATATACGGGCACACCTCAAGTGACTGTTGTAACATCGTGAAATGGGCTTGTTCGAACAAAATATTATCGAGGAATTTGTAGATTTCTTTCCTATTACACCTTTCCCACCTAGCCTACCCTCATGGCGAGATATGCACTCCTACCGTTCGACCTCCTCCATGTAATCGATACGTAACTCAATAACCTCCTCGCTTGCATAACCTTCTACAATTGAGCCTTCCTACGAGATCGACACGCACATATTTCTTCGTAACACCCATATACCTTTCGAATGGGTACATCTAATGCAGAATACGGGTCAGAAATATTTATCTCATTGACAAGGTGAACAATGAGATGAACCATGATATCAAAAATGATGGGGAAAATACATCTCCACCGCACGTAGTCTTTACCACATCGACCGAAGTTCGTAAAGTCCAACGGATCGATGACCTTCGTGAAATCGTGTTGAAGAAGGAACACAACCTCGTGATTACCTCTCGGACCTTGTCGCAAAACACCTCTAATTGCAACAGGAGCATTTGTGTCATCATCACATGACAATCATGGGACTTCATGCCGCTTAACTTCAAATCTTTCATCGATACCAGCTTGATGTTTATGAGTAACCGGACGGAACTTTCACACCATGCGAGCACTTGCAGAGTTCTGCTTTCTTTCTTACTCAAAGTGTAGCAAGTCGGGGAAGGTAAAGCGGCCTTTCCAGTGTCTTGAGGATGTAGCTCGGCTCGATTTTCATGTCTTCCAGATCCTTCGTGCCTTCATCCATCCTTTGTTTTGCTAGGAATATTCAAGAAAAGACCAACCACGCTGTCACATACATTCTTCTCTACATGCATGACGCCGATGTAGTGTCGAACTTCCAAATCCTTCCAAGAGGGTAAGTCCCAAAGATGGATCTCTTCTTCCATGTGGTCTTCTCAAGACGGGACCGCGATGTATTACCAAGACTCCTTTCCAAGTACAACATTAAGATCCCTAACCATATCATACACCTCTTCCCCACGAAGACGCCTTTGGAGCTAAACCGTCCTCCTTTGTCCCGTCAATTGTTTCTTCATATTGCGGTACGGATGATTCTCAAGGAACCTCCTGTGACGCATGTACACTGCTTTTCCTCGAGTTGTTGAGCCACACACTAGCGGTTTCATCCATGCACTGGGGCATGCTTTGCCCTTTTATAGTACGGCGGACAGTTACCAAGTGCGTGAAAATCATTGATGGTGCGAGAACAACAATGTGCGAGAGTGAAGTACTCTCGCTTGTACTCGCCCCATACCTGCACACCTTCGCTCCACAATATCACAAGATCTTCCACCAATGGTTCTAGGTATACATCAATATCGTTGCAGTGTTGTCTCGCCCTTGGATAAGCAAGGACATCATAATGTACTTTCGCTTCATACACAAACTGTGGTGGAAGGTTGTATATACATAGAGTCACGGGCCAAGTGCTATGAATGCCGCTCATGTTACCGAAAGGATTCATTCCATCCGCACTCAAGCCAAACCTTACATTCTCGCCATTTCAAGTTCTCCTCAAGAGTCTATCGATGGTTCTCCACCGGCGTAATCACCGGGTGTCTCGCTTTTCCATCCTCTTACGGTCTTCGAAAGTGCCATCGCATCAATTTGGCGGCTTTTTGTTTCCAAATAAACGCTTCAAACGAGGTATTACCGCAAATACCACACCACTTTTGCGGGAGCTCCTTTTTCACCACGATAGCTTCGCTGTCATCGCCTTTACGCTTGTATCGCGACGCTTTGCACATCGGACATACATGAATGTCTGCATAGTCTTTGCGATAGAGTATACAGTCGTTTGGACAAGCATGTATTCTTTCTACTTCCAATCCCAAGGGACATACAACCTTCTTAGCTAGATACGTGGTTTTAGGCAACACGTTTCCTTCAGGCAGTATGTCCGCTAAGAGATGTAACAACGCCGTGAAACTCTTGTCGGACCAACCATTGGCTGCCTTCAATTTCAGTAGCGAGAGCACCGTGTGCAACTTTGTGTATTCCTCCTTACAACCCGGGAACAAAGGTTTCTCCGAATCCTCCATCAAACCCGTGAATTGATTAAACTCTCTCTGACTAGTGTAGTTCTCTTCGTGATCGCGCAACATTTGAGCAGATTAATGTCGCCATCGACGACCAACCTATCCTCATCGGATCCATAATCGATGTCACCGCCACATTGCCGGCTCGTCTGCCGCCGACGTTATCACGCTCAAGTATGATCTCCTCTTCACCGTGCCTTGTCCAACTTGTATAGCCAGTACAAAACCCTCCGGATCAAGTGCAAATGGATATGGTTTTGTTTGAAAACATCTTCTCATTCTTGCAATCAATGCATGGATAGTGTATGTACTCCGCCTTCTTTTGCAAGTCGCTTTCTCCTACGCCCCTTAAAAACAGATACACCGTCGATATATTCTTGGCTGCAACGGTTCGCAGATCGTACATCCATCTCCGGTCCATCTACAGTTCATTAATTTAAGCAATTTATTAATATCCAAAAATCTTAATTAAATAAATTGTTATTCAATATTCAACAATATGCACTAACGGACAACATTAATACTAAGTAAATGTTGCAAACTTAATTAATTAATTTTAATATATACTCATACGTAACCAAAAATTATATATATATATCCTCCTAAGATCAACATAATAAATTCCTCACCTCAAAATTTCATGATCACCCGACTACCATATTAAGTAAAATTTATTTATCATTCACATACAACAATCTTAATTACATAAATTGGGTTTATATGCTTCATAAAAATTCACTAACAATACCCACTAATGAAGCAAGATGTATATACACGCCTAACGAAAAAAATTAATGGTAACTAAGAAAAATATTAACTACGTAATTTTTATACATATCCTTCTAAGAGCAATATAATAAATTTCCTCATCTCAAAATGCATAGCAATTAACATCATGATCACCCATCTATCATATTAACTATAATTTATTTTTCATTAATATCCAATAATCGAATACATAAATTTGATATATGCTTGACAAAACATTCATCATCTAAACAAGGTAGACAACTTAATCTAATACAACAAGGTAATAAATTCATCATCTACAAATTGCTAGGTAAATAAAAACAAACTAAATGTAGACCTTGCATCTAAACCTTAATTAAGCTTAGAATAAACCATTAATGGCAATTTTAAAGTACAAATGAAGAGAGGAGACATATTTTACACACCTTGGAACAATTCTAGGAAGTAGAAGCACAAGATCTTGCCCAAACAAAATCTGAAATGAAAAAGCTAACTTTTCTTCTCGGCAAAGCAGAGGAGGAAGATGACCAATACAGGGCAGCAAAGTGGCTTTATATAGAAAACATTATTTGTGGCGGTTTTAAATTAAAACCGCCACAGATAATATATTAGTGGCGGTTGTAAACCAAACCGCCACAGATAATTTATTATCCGTGACGGTTCCATCTACCAACCGCCACAAATAGTCACAGCGTTATCGATGGCGGTTTCAAATATAAACCGTCACAGATATGATTATCGATGGCGGTTTTGGATGAAACCGCCACAAATGGTCCTCCCGCCAATTTCACAAAGAACCGCCATCGATACATGTATTTGTGACGGTTCAAATGAACCGCCACAAATAGGGCGTCACCTATGTGCTGTTTTATAGTAGTGTGTCATAGACACATCACTAAAAACCAACGAATTGAGTGTCACTGGACTAATTTTTCCGGAAGTGGACGGGAGCAGGTGCTTCTACCTTATCGAACACTTCATCTCCTATGCAACATTTGCGTACAATTTCTGGTGCTGTGGAATTTGCCTCCGATGTTGATGGCGAGGGTTGCATAAAGTTCTACTCTTCTGTAACACGCATGGGTGGAGCTGGAAGCAAAGTGATAGTCATGAGCAGGCTTCAGAATGTCGCAAGGGTGGGACCGTGGGAAACACAGCGCCGATTTACCTAAACAGTTTATCACATGCGGAGTTCAGATGCCTTCTCAAGATGCTCGCATTTGGAAGCACAGATGCAAAAGACGTTCCCCAGTTAGCATCAATAGCGGATAAGCTAGCAATAGATTGCGAGGGTACCTGAAACGTGGTTGCTGACTTGTTGTCAAGCAACCATGATATTCAGTTTTGGCTCCGCATATTGAAACGGTTCAAGGGGATGTTGCCTACCCACTTAGCAGAGTTTGGGGAAACACCAAAAACATATTAATTAAAACTGGTAAACCAGCTTCAAAAATTACAAAATCTTTTTGAAAGTTCTTGACACAATATACCATTTAACAAAATTATTTTCAAGATTTTATCAGCTTTTAAATTTTCTCAAAATTGAAACATTGCTGTTCGTAATAGGAAAATATTTTAAATAAATAGCTAAAAATGCATAAAAACTCATAAATACATAATTTATTATTTCAAACATAATTAAACAAAGAATACAAATCTTGGGTCATTACATGTTCTTCATGAATTTTTGGATGAAATAAACTAGGCACTTTTTTATTCATTTTGTGTATACAATTTAAAGGGTTTTCATGTTTTGATAAATATTCATGACCATGCTCATTTTGATTTGTATTCACTTCATATCTATATTTGACATTATTCGTGTTCGTACGCACATGCATATGGATTATCCATATTCGTATCCGGATCCAAGAAAAATATGAAAATAAATATGGTAGAATCATTATCTGTCCGTATTCGACGTTTTTATCCCTTGATGTTACTATCAACAGATATGCATTGGTTTATCATGACTTATGACGTGTATATACATATGTGTCTTAATGACGATACTGCGAGGTTCAGTGGATATAGGCCTTGTTTTGCCAGGCTCTGCTCTAGGTTTTCAGGCTCCAGCTCCAGTCTGCAGTTTGTCTTAGTAGATCTCCAAAACTAAAGCTAGAGCCTAAAATGTAGAGCCCAGAAAGTATTTGGATGTTTGGAAGACTTCGATATTATTTGTACATATTATTTGACTTATTTCTTATTTCACATGACAATCAAACAATATATGGAATATAGGGAATATTTCAAAATGAAAATTTAACAATATAAAAGAGTATAGATAGTTATCCTCCATGTAACATAATATAGTATTAAGGCTAGAACAAAATAGCACAAAAGTATTTGAAAGCTGCCTGAGTGCTAATAAAATTTTGTAAAATGTTTGAATTATTGTATGCTACCAGATTTAACATAATACATATTGTGAATTTGCGATCGAACATCTATATGTAAGCTCTTCTTTTCTCTAAAAATGATGCTATCAACTCCTTTCAAAAAATATCGGATCAACTATTCATGTTGCCAAGATTGTCAACGAGACCATGGGTTATCTGGTAATGGGTCGTGTCTAAGAAGTCTTGATTGGCGAGCAATGGCGACCATCGTCATCACTCAACAACTCTTTTGATGTCAGCTTTGTAATATATCAACATCATTGTTGACCAATCAATATCACATAAATACATGATTAGAACAGATACATAAGATGTAGATTCATATCTCTATCTTATTTATGTTAATATGACTGCAGTGCAATAAAACCCCTGCAATCACCGCTAATCCAACTAAGAAAAGTTTCAAAAATTTGAAAAAATCATGGATGTACATCTCATCTTACCCCATCTACATATAAATTTTCATGATCAAATTCGTCCTATGCTATAAGTTACAAAAAAGACAAATTTCTGACAAACTTGAATAGTTCAAATGCACCCCAAATTTGTCTTTTTTGTAACTTCTATCATAGGACGAATTTGATCATGAAAATTTATATGTAGATGGGGTAAGATGAGATGTACATCCATGATTTTTTTCAGAATTTTTTGAAACTTTTCTTAGTTGGATTGCACGGTGATTGCACAGGAGCCCTGATTGCACAGCAGTCGTTGCCCTTATTTATTGATAACTTTCAGTGTGTATATAATGTGCCCTATGCCCCCACTTATATGTAAGAGAGAATAAGATTTTTCTTGCAAAAGAATAAACTTAGATTTTACCGAGACTGTGTGTCCTAATTGGGAACCTTACAGGAATATGCTTCGAAAATTATGCACACACGTATAAAATAGAATATTGTACAACAAAATGCATACATGCTTGTTTCTTACATTGCCAGGATATGTATGGCGCTATCGATTTGGTTGGTGTCCTCGTCTCCCAGTTTTGCCTCAGTTTTCAGGCCTTTTAGATTTGGAAAGAAAATCACTACAGGAAAACGTGGTTGATTCGTCATTAAAACTAATTTCGCTCGGTCTTGAAGAAGCCGTCGAAAATAGGATTATAAATTCGTCGGCCAAACCAAGCCGCCGAAAATATCGGTGTAATTTCTTCGGCCCTAACTTAGCCGTCGAAAATACGTTTTTTAATTTCGTCGGCCAAATAAACCGTCGGAAATACTAAGTAAATTCGTCGGTTTTCGCTAGGCCGTCGAAACTATTCTGTAAATTCGTCAGCCAAGGAGCCGTCGAAAACTTGTGAGACCTAAAACCCGTCTTCAGCCAAAAAAAACCCTCACCGCGCACATCTCCCCGCGCTTCACTCCTTCGCCGCTTGCCGCCGCTTCGCCATGACGCATTGTGCCTGCCGCTTAGCGCGACGCCGCCGCCGACCCGACTCGCTGCCGCTCGACGCCGCTTCGCCTTCACGCAACGCCGCCATCGCTCGCGACGCCCGACGCCCCGCACGCCGACGCCGCCGCCTGACGCCGCCGCCGCCGCCGACTGACGCCGCCGCCGCCCATAACGCCGCTTCGCCCACGCGACGCTCGACGCCTTCCTCGACTCCGCAGACTCTCCGCCTCCCTCGATCTAAGCGAGCGCCCATTGAGGCTTCCAGATCCTTCGCTCTCCACTCCGCCATGGCGGCGACCATCCAGAGCGTGAAGGCCCGCCAGATCTTCGACAGCCGTGGCAACCCCACCGTTGAGGTACACGCAGCTTTAAGCGGCGAGCTCCGATTTGTCCTGTCTAGCGTGTCAGGCGATCCGATCGGCTGTTCCGTTGCGCGATCTGGAGCCCTGGTGGTTTGAGCGATTTGGATTTGGGTGGCCTTTTCTGTAGGGTGTGTCTGGTAAATGTGCGATACGACGGCCTGCTAATTCTAGTGTTTTGAACGGTATGATCTATATCTGTGTAGCCCCGATTTGGTCACGCGTGGGTGGATTGTGCCCTGCTTGGTTTGTTTCTGTTGGTTGAGTCAACGTTGGCTAATTCTCTCGCTCTTTTTAGTGTTAGCGAGGGCGCTTGTCAGGCATTACATGATTTGGTCTACTGCTTTGTGCCTAGTGAGTAGTCACATGCCACTGTATCAGTGGATTATGCTTTGGTGTTGAATTTTTTTTCAATAATCTTAACATTAGATCGTTGATTTGAACATATTACTGCGATCAGATCTCGTGTTGCCTCATCGTTTGGTTTCCTTTTGGACTAGCCTGAAATGATAAGTGTTACTTATAGGGTTTTAAGATCCGATTCCGATCATAGAGTTATCACTTCATTCATTTGTTCCAGTGGATGAAAATTGAGAATCATTGCTGCAACAGAATTGTCTTATAGATAAACCTGACGTTTTTGCTGCCAGGTTGACGTTTGCTGCTCTGATGGAACATTTGCGAGGGCTGCTGTGCCTAGTGGTGCATCAACTGGTGGGTCGTTTGTTTATCAGCGATTATATTTATTTCTGTTATGGTTGTAGCCTTGCTATATTGAATGCTGCTTGTTTTGTTAACATTTTGCAGTTGTGATGTATAGCGCTTTCTAATTCAACCCAGATAGTGAGTTAATCGATATCAGTTCAATGCACCAACTAACTTTGTGTCAATCCTTTTCACTTGTGAGAGGAATGCTAGTGTTTTTGGAGAGGAATGAGAAGAATGACCTATATATTCAGTTCATTTGAGAGAATAATTAAGAGGCCTTGTGGGCTTTTGCATGTTCATTTTTATGCACAGAAACGTATGTTCCGGTCTGAATTTAGAGGGTGGAGTTTGTTTCTTATGAGATTCACAAAAGTTTTAGGTGGCTGTATAATGTGTATGGTACAATATTAAAGTCATGGTTCTTTACATGTTGTATTGGCAAAGTGAACTATGTATTTTCTAGCTCTATTCTTTCTATGGTGCAAAGTGAACTATGTATTTTCTAGCTCACTTGGTTTTGCTGTGTAAACAGAAAAAAGGAGGTGAGCTACAAGATGAATCAGAAGTTCCAGGGTAACATGCAAAAGTATTTGGTTGATGGGTAAGTATTTATCAACTACTTTTGTTGAAAATGACATGGATGATCCTTTCTCGTATTTTGAGCTAATTGCTTCTTTTCTCAAAATTGTTATGATGGTATTGGCATGTGGTTTCTTCATCTTATAGAGTATGCACCACTTAAGATTGTGAAGTTTAAACAAACAGGGCCATAAAGTCGTTAAATCCTAGCAAATTGTTTTGTAAACTTTTCGCCTCTTAACAAATGTTCTCCTTTTTAATTTCACTTTCATACGAATGAGTAACTGTAATTTTTGTTAGTTTTTGGGTAGTCCTTCGCCTGATGAGTAACTGTGTCACTGTTCTTATTGGTTCTATACTTAAGGGAACTCTACAATGTCACTAAAACTTGCATTTCTTTTGAAAATTTCAGCTATGAAGTTGTTCTGACTTTGGACAAGGAGAAGCATAAATTTGCACTTCATGCAGTATATCTGATCCACTTCATGTAGTATATCTGATCTTTTTTTATGAAGCGACCCTTGGTCCATAGCCATGCTTCTGCATATGCTTTCCTTGTTGCATACCTTATGGTCTTCTCAAACCCCTTGCATGCTTCTTCTTCTGACTTTGGACAAGGAGATGGAAGGTTGACAAGAGGATCCATCAACTATTTTGTAAAGTTGCTTTTGTACACATCCCTACACCTGATCACTTTAAATTGTTCAAACAATCTGAAGAATATTACCTGTGAATTATTTATCGCCGTCCACTATGAACTACTTCTCCTTTCTTTATGGAAGGCTATGAACTAATTATCACCTGCATTTCATCTACAGTGGTTAGCCAGGAGACTAATTTTTGAGAAGGGGGATGACAAGCTTGACCTTGAGACATATACAGGCAGGAGAAAGATCAAGAAATTTAAGGAATCAGCTTGGAAATGCATATATTTCCTTTCTGGGGAATTATTGGCATTGTTCTGTGACATACAACGAACCATGGTTCATGAACACAAGAAATTTCTGGGTTGGACCGGGAGACCAGGTTTGGCCAGATCAAAGAATAAAGTAGGTTACACTTATTTTCCCCTCTTTATTAAAATGTTTTGTTTGCAACAAGTCTCAATAATTTCTGTTAGCACCTAAAATTAGCACTTATAGGATAATTTAGGCTCGAGAAGACGTTTGTTATTGTTATGAATGTTTAGCAGTTAATTCGGCTGTTGAAGCAAGGATTAGTGATTATTTCAGCCGAATTGGTTGGTTTACGTTAAAACAAGAATTTTAGACAGTGAAGCAGGAATTAGCAGTTTCAGCATACATGTATGCGAGGGGCATGCAAATATGAAGATGGCGCAGGAGGGATTCACCAGGATATGCTGATTAAAGCCCACGTGAAGAAGTTAAGGGAAGCTAAGAGAAGATGTTTGCATGCAAGGAAAGAAGATGCGTATTGCTCACAAATTGGAAATCAAGTATAGAAGGTCTGGGAGAAGCCTGACATACGCATATGTGGTTTGGCTTGGAAAATTAAGTTAGTCCTAATCTTGTTGATTGGCCAAATCGGTTATGGATTCAGTAAAATCATGTGGGCCAAATAGGTTAGGAAATTTAGTCGGTTAAGGATTCAAATTAGAGTCATGTGTTTCTACGAGAAGATCAGCCGCTATATATATTGGCATGTATCAATCAAGATAGACACAGACATAATCAATCTACTACATCTTTTATTCTTCAAAATTTTATTTTCTTCAATCGTTCTTCGCTTTCTGGATGGTTTGCAAGTTCCAGATTTGTCGGGTCATCTGAAGCAGCCCATTGCGTCGTCTTCCTGCCGGGGTCTTCCCGGGAGCACGGCGTCTTCGGGTCCAAAGTGCGCTGCCGAGGTGTCTTGCGGATCGCGCTCCTCGGCCGGCCTCCTTCGACAGCGCGGTCCTCGCGATCGCTTCGCTCGAAGGCACACGGTGACGTGTTCGTGTGCGAACACACTTTTGGCGACTCCGCTGGGGAACAGATCAATCGCCTGGAATGTCTGGCAACGGCAACAAGGGCAAGGGGGTCCAAGGTTCCCTCACTGATGTTGATCTCAATAACGTCGTTGAAGCTTCCTTCGACGATCTTCCAGAGGATCATCGCCAGGTGGTGGAGAAATACATTAAGGAGCATGAGGAGGCCTTGAAAAGGAGAGTCGCTTCATGCTTCGGTAAGAATCGGCATGGCGTTGTGCAGAAGGAAGTATTCACATTGCCGCCGATTGATCTTAAGGTAACACCCTCTGTAAGTGAACCTTCCTCTACTCCACCCAATGCATCAACTGTGATTCCATCGATATCTTCCAACCTGTCAGTTGAGCAAATTCAGTTCATGATGAATGAGAACAATAGGGAAATGCTAGAGCATGTGAATAAAATCATGAATAACCATAGGATAAATCAAGAAGCCCTAGGGGGCACCTCTGCGAGTGTTTCACGGGTTCCAATTAATCCATCGGCGAGAAGCATGCCAGGTCAAACATTATATGGCACGCCGATGAATAATTTTGGTAGACAAACAGCGCAAGCTAATGGGCAGATTATCCCTGGTCTTACTAATGAGCCCATAGTTAGCGTGCCTAGTCCGGTTGGGCAAGAATTTGCCTGTTTTGAACCCCTGTATAGAACTTTAGCTTACAACACACCCCCTATGCAAATGTCAGCACCATCCCAACTTGGTAATTTTCAGTTGCCGAATCCTAGTAACTTGGCACAGCAAGCGCCGAACATCAATGCTAATATGCAGAGCACATCCTCATCGGCTAATCTTAATCATGCTTTAGAGAAGTTGAGAGAGGATGTTAATAAAATGTTTAGAGATTCATTCGGCGTCGAACCTAAGGGAAGCAACCGTACTTATCAAAAGCCATATCCCTCACATTTTGATCTTGTAGGGTACCCTCTTAATTTCAAAGTCCCAGATTTTGTTAAGTTTAGTGGAGAGGATACCAAGACAACTTATGAGCATATTAGTCAATATTTAGCTCAATTGGGCGATGCTAGTTTCAGCGAAGCTTTAAGAGTTCGTTTGTTTTCATTATCATTAACCGGAACAGCTTTCTCATGGTTCATTGCTTTACCTGCAAATTCTATTCAATCTTGGGTGCAGTTAGAGCAAAAATTCCATGACCATTTTTATACTGGAGACAATGAGCTTAAACTGTCCCACTTGACATCGGTTCGGCAAAAACATGACGAACCGGTTACCGATTATATTAGGAGATTTAGAGATGTCAAGAATCGGTGCTTTAATGTGATGATTTCTGAGAGGGACATGGCTGATCTGGCTTTTAATGGCTTAAGGTCTCATTTGAAAGAAAAGTTAGAAGGATATGAGTTTATAACTATCAATCAGTTATTACAAAGGGCTTTGGCGCATGAAGGTCGTGCTAAAGATCATAGAGAGCATAGAATTAAGTCTGATCGTCCTAGTATACACATGGTCGATTGTGATTCCGATTCGGACGTTGAGACAACTGATGTTTATGCTGCTGAATTTGCGTGGCCATCAAAGAATAAACCTCATGCTTGTTCTGCTTTAAAGCCGATTCATAAGAATCGTGAGCAAGAAATTAAGTTTACTTTTGATGTTGCTAAATGTGACCGCATATTTGATGCCTTAGTGCAAGAAAAGGTTATTAAGTTGTCTCATACATTGCCTCCAGCAGATGAGATTAAGCGACGTGCTTATTGCAAGTACCATAATTCTTTTTCGCATGCTATTAACGATTGTAATGTTTTTAGATGACAAATACAATCGGCTATCAATGATGGACGATTGACTTTTGCTGAGATGCAGGTGGACAAGACTCCTTTTCCGATGAACGTTATGAAGTTGGAGGGCAAGAAGGTTCTTCTTCGGCCTAAGCAAACCAAAATGGCCGAAGGGAAAAATGTTGTGATTGGTGAACCAAGAGTTGAGGCTCCTAAAGACAGTTTTGGGCGAGCTGTTGCACTTGAGCAAGATCCCAATGGCAGGCAGACATTGAAAATCACCATCAAGACTAGCGATGCCGGGGGGCAGCAAGGGCAGCAGCATACACCTCACAAGTTCATCAAGCCAAAGAGCCCAGAAGTAGACAAGTGGAAAGTGAATGAGCCTAAAGTTTGGAAGACTAAACATGATAAGCATTCTTTTGAGCGGCTCATGGACAAATATTCGAGGGAAACGGCTGATCCAAAACTAACTCGGCCAGCAAGCAATAAACGTCCAAGATCTCCTCCAAGACCCAGTCGTCATTCAAGGTACTCACCACCAAGGAAAGATTTTGCCTATGATGGTCCTGCACATGGGTACATGACGCCTTTACCTGCAATCCCACCACCTCCTCATATGCCCTACATTGTGTGGGATCCAAATGTTGGTCAATGGATTTCATTGCCTATGCCTCCACCATTTTTTCATCCTGGATGGGCAGTGCCTAAGAGGTCAGTTTTTGAGAGGCTCTCACATCCTAAGCAAGGCCGTTTGGGTGCAAACCGGCCAGTGCAAAAGTCTCCGGTTAACGGCAAGATTCGTGAGTGGCGTCCGAAGCAAGATTTGCAATCTCCACAAGGTTCAGGATCAGACAAAGAGGTGACCAGCACTAAAGCTATTCAAGTTGGCACCAATATGGTTCCCATTGGCAGTCCTAGCAAGGGATCGATTACTATTGATAGTCAGGCCAAAGATGTTGATAGAGACAGGATTGATCAACCAAAATCAGCGGCTAATGATCATGAGGCTAGCTGCAGTGGGACAAAGTGGATTGATCCCAAGTACTTGAAGCCACAATGGTGCCCTCCAGGTATCACCAGGGCCAAGAAAAGAAGGTTGCAGTGCATCAGGATGACACTCCAAAGGGAAGAAGAAGCTGGGAAACTGAGGGATGAAGTTTTTAATGAGCTTCGGCCCATGATTTCAATCAAGCAGGAGTGGAGGCCGAAGCCAAAGACTGCTTTCAACAAGATAGAGAAAATTTCAGCACCTATTTCACCTATACCAACAGCTGCTGACATGCCTCCAGAACCTTTAATGGTGCCCAAGGAACCTGTTGCTACACCTAGGGAGATCAGGGCTACTACCCCCATGCAGCCAACTTCGTTGAAGGAACAAATGTTCACACTGGGAGATGACGAAGAGATGGTTGATTTTGAGCCAAGTCCAGCACATGATTTCGAATTGAATATGGTTGTTTGCTTGCCTGCCGAGTTCCATGCTCCTGAGGAAGAAGGGGAAATAACACATATGGATTTTGGTCCTAAAATTGCTATGTTTGAAAAGCCTAAAGAACCAGTGAAGCACTTGAAGCCATTATATGTTAGAGGTCATATCAATGGATCACCAGTTACCGTATGCTTGTGGACAGTGGTGCTGTGGTGAATCTCATGCCTTATTCAGTTTTCAGGAAATTGGGCTTTCAAGACGAAGAATTGATGAAGACTAATATGGTATTGAGCGGATTTGAAGGCAAGGGACGAACTGAACCAAAGGGAGTTATGTCAGTTGAACTTACTGTTGGAAGCAAGTCTCTAGCTACTGCGTTCTTCATTGCGGAAGTGCAAGGTAATTACAATGTCATATTAGGCCGCGATTGGGTTCATGCTAATCAGTGTGTGCCATCTACCTTGCACCAATTTTTGATTCAATGGGTGGATGACGAAGTTGAGGTTGTTCACGCAGATGATTCAAACTTGTGTTATACCGGGCCGATACCGAGATCGGCAACATCCGCATGTTACTTGTTTGACGGGCCGTGATCTTTCTGGTTATGATTTTCTTAGTGCTACAAGAAATGGCTTTGTTCTGTTAATGTAAAGCCGATTGCTAACAATCGGCTAAATGAATAAATGTGATTCAATGGAGTCTAGTGCGATTGGTTGCAAAAGCGCCTTGTAAAATACCGGCTCAAGGGAATGGTGCGTGTGAGTCCATAGAAGAGTTAGGCGACATGGATAAGTTGGGTCGTGGCTTCATTTCAGCCGATCCTTTAGAGGAGGTTGATTTAGGTGATGGATCGGTTCCTGCACTCCACATTTGTAAATAAAAATCTTGAAGCCGATTATAAGCTGAAATTAATCGAGCTGTTAAGAGAATATGTTGATTGTTTTGCTTGGGAATATCATGTGATGCCTGGTTTAAGTCGAGAACTTGTGGAGCATCGTTTACCTATCAAGGCCGGTTTTAGACCTTTCAAACAATCGGCCTGGAAGTTTAATCCCAAGATGTATGACCGGATCAAGGAAGAAATTGAAAGGCTGTTGAAAGCTAATTTCATCAGGCCATGCAGGTATGCTGATTGGATTTCTAATATTGTACCTGTGGAGAAGAAGGGATCTGGCAAGTTACGAGTATGTATTGATTTCAGAGATTTGAACAGGGCAACCCCAAAAGATGAGTATCCTATGCCTATAGCCGATATGCTTATTAATAATGCCTCTGGACATAAAATAATTAGTTTCCTTGATGGCAATGCCGGTTATAATCAAATATTTATGGCCGAAGAGGATATTTCTAAAACTGCTTTTCGTTGTCCTGGTTTTGTTGGATTATTTGAATGGGTCGTTATGACCTTTGGTTTAAAAAATGCTGGTGCTACTTATCAAAGAGCTATGAATTTGATTTTTCATGACTTGCTTGGTGTTATTCTTGAAGTTTATATTGATGACATTGTTGTCAAATCGGACGCTGCTGAAAATCATTTGGCCGATTTGAAGTTGGCTTTTGAGAGGATGAGAAAATATGGTTTGAAGATGAATCCTTTGAAGGGTGCTTTTGGCGTATCGGCTGGGAAGTTTCTGGGGTTTATTATTCATGAGAAAGGCATAGAGATAGATCCAAAAAGAGTTGAGGCAATTCGAAAGATTCAAGCTCCTGCGTGCAAAAGAGATGTGCAGAAATTTTTGGGCAAGGTTAATTACTTGAGGAGGTTTATTGCTAATTTGTCCGGGAAGATTAAGGCTTTCACACCTATCCTCCGGTTGAAGAACGATGCTGATTTTGCTTGGGGGACAAAACAGTAAGAAGCTTTTGAAAAGATCAAGCAATATTTGAGTTCTCCGCCAGTGTTGATAGCGCCTAGGCATGGTGAGCCATTTAAGCTTTATATTGCCGTAGGGAATGATGTCATTGGTGCTGTCCTGACTCAAGAGGCTGAAGGTAAAGAGCATGTTATTACATATATTAGTCGCCGGTTGATTGACACCGAAACAAGGTATACTTTTATTGAGAAATTATGCTTATCTTTATACTATGCTTGCACCAAGTTGAGACATTATTTGCTGCCTAGTGTTTGCATAGTTGCTTGTCAGACCGATGTTATTAAATATATGTTGCATAGGCCAATTCTTAGTGGTAGAATTGGTAAATGGGCTTATGCTTTGATTGAATATGATTTGGCTTATGAACCTTTAAAATCTATGAGAGGCCAAATCATAGCTGATTTTATTGTTGAACATCGGATTGATGATAGGCATAATACTTGCATAGACCTTGTTTCTTTAGCACCATGGAAATTATATTTTGATGGTTCGGTTTGTGACAATGGCCAGGGTGTTGGTGTTGTCTATATATCTCCCCATGGTGTTGTTTTTGAAGCCTCTTGCCGCTTAGAATATTTTTGCACTAACAATCAGGCTGAATATGAAGCTCTGTTATTCGGCCTAGAGTTGCTAAAGGATGTCGGCGCCACTTGCGTTGAAGCATTTAGCGATTCCTTACTAATAGTGCAGCAAGTATCTAAGACTTGCCAATGTCTGGATAGGGTTTTAAACATGTACCTTGATAAGTGCCTAGATATCATTGCATCATTTGATGATTTTAGCATCCATCACATCTTCGTGAATCGATAATTGGCAAGCAAACGAGCTAGCTCAGCAAGCATCTGGCTATCACATCGATCGGGGTATGTTCTTTGTGTCGTATAAGCCGATGCTCAGCCTTGCTAGTGTTAATGAGGTTGATTCCCAGCCCACTAGTAATCTGGTCACTAGTAATGACCCTAATATTTTTATTACTAATGATTGGAGAAAGTCTATTATTGATTATTTACAGAATCCAAGCGAGAGAGTTGATAAGAAGGTTCGGCAGCTTGCATTTAAATATGCATTAATCGATAATGGCTTATATCGCCGAACTGTTGATGGTATTTTACTCAAGTGCCTTGACGAAGATCAAGCTAGAGTTGCTATGGGGGAGGTGCATGAAGGTATATGTGGGACTCATCAATCGGCACATAAGATGAAATGGATGTTGAAACGCGCAGGATTTTATTGGCCGACGATGGTTGATGATTGCTTCAAATATTACAGAGGTTGTGAGGCTTGCCAAAAATTCGGTAATATTCAGTTAGCCCCTGCTGCTATGTTGCATCCTATTATAAAGCCGTGGCCATTCAGAGGATGGGCGTTAGATTTTATTGGTCAAATATATCCTGCATCTTCTAAGGGGCATCGGTTTGTTTTGGTGGCTACTGATTATTTTACCAAATGGTCTGAAGCAGTACCTCTCAAGAACATGACGCATGTTGAGGTAATTCGGTTTATCACTGAGCATATTATTCACAGATTTGGCATCCCTCAAACATTGACTACGGATCAGGGTTCATCTTTTATTTCATCTCAAGTGAGGGAATTTGCCGAATCCTATAGAATTAAGCTACTCAATTCTTCACCTTACTACGCAAGCTTAATGGAAAGCCGAGTCTACTAATAAGATTCGATTAAACTCATAAAGAAGAAGATAGAGGAAAGCCCTAAGAGATGGCATGAGATATTATCGAAGCCTTATGGGCGACAGATATCAAAGCATGGTGCTACAAAAGTAACTCCATATGAGCTAGTATATGGGCAAGAGGCCGCTTTTACTGTTGAGGTAATCGACGCTTTGAGACCGGCTAAGCGTAATAATCTATCGGCAATAGATTATCACAATTTGATGATGGACAATCTTGATGATGTGGTTGATGAGAGGTTCAAAGCATTACGTGCCATTGAAAAGAGAAGGTGAGAGTAGCGAAGGCATATAATAAAAGGTCAAGTTTAAAAGTTTTGTGTCGGCGATTTGGTTTGGAAAGTAATTTTACCGATTGGTTCAAGGGATAACAAGTTCAGAAGTGGTCTCCTAGTCGGGAAGGTCCTTATAAGGTGGCGAGGGTTGTTCCTGGTAATTTTATTTGGTGGAGTCTCTACAAGGTGAATTGCTACCTCTGCTCTCAATGGTAAGTACTTGAAAAGATTCTATCCCAAAGGTGTGGCAAGATGCTTAGTTAATATAGGGCCGACGTTTATCACATCGTCCTTAGTTTTATTCAGTAACTAAAAACATCGTGCTCAGTCTTGGTTTATGGCCGATGTTGGAAATGTCAGCTTTGTACTGATAATATGGCCGATATAATGTATCATCCTTAGAACATGGCCGATGGTGTATTATACATCGCCCTCAGTATTTAAGATGAGAAGATGTTCGAAATGTTTCAGTTGATTCGGCTATTGAAGTAGTGTTTAGTAATTAGTTCAGCCGAATTGGTTGGTTCACAATACAAAAGAAAGCAGACGATAAAGCAATAATCAGCAATTTCAGCATATATGTTATGGGGAGCATGCGAGTATGGAGATGGCACAGGAGGGATTCAATTCAATATGCTAATTGAATGGTATCGTACACGCACCTAGGATTCCGCCGCTAACGGTCTTCATCGCAAGATCGCTACGGGCCGTTTACCTGCCAGGTCATTGCCTTGCTGGTTCTCCTCGCCCGACCGCTCCTCGTGGCCACCCTTCGGCAGCCGCCGCCGCATCACAAGATCTGCCGTCGGCTTCATACAAGATCGGCCATCTTGCGACCCGATCTCTTCGTCTCTCCATACCGATAAGGCGCGCCTATTCCCTAAGATTTCTTGGCGCTTTCCTCCGAATCAAGAGTCGCAAGCTTGAGCGATCTTCCAGATGCTTCCGCTACCGTGAAGTTTTTCCCGAGAGCACCACGCCTGAAGAAGCAAATGAAAGCGATTGATTTTTTTGGTTTCTTCATGGATTGGTTTCAAGGCAAGAGAGAAGCTTTCATTTGGGTTTGTTGTCTGAGTCCTGTCGACTCGAAATGGGTTGCATTTGGGAAGAACATTCGAGGCGTCTTTTTTCACTCGTGGAGCAGGCGGACTTCAAAGAACTGAGAATTCCTTTGTGTTTCTTCTGCTCGATTCCGGCTCGCTTCCCAGATCGAAGCAGCCTCGCTCCTATTCGCCTTTCGGCTCCGCCACCGAGAGATTCCATTGCTTTTTCGGCTCTAGCTCTTCAGACTTGGAATTCCAATGATTGGGGATTTCATTTATTCAAAGCGGCATTTGCCGAATTTTATGTTCTACATGGAGCATGCCAAAAGTTCAGAAAAATGAGTTCTTCGAGTATCTACCCAGTACCTCAGGTGACGTCTTGGCTCATGCTGTTTGTTGATTGAGTATTCTTATGAGAGGAAGCCAAAGTATTTTTCGGCATACAAGTTTTGCCGAAAAACAGGGGGGCATATGTTAGCACCTAAAATTAGCACTTATAGGATAATTTAGGCTCGAGAAGACGCTTTGTTATTGTTATGAATGTTTAGCGCTTAATTAATTTGTTGAAGCAAGGATTAGTGATTATTTCAAATTAATTGGTTGGTTTACGTTAAAACAAGAATTTTAGACAGTAAAGCAGGAATTAGCAGTTTCAGCATACATGTATGCGAGGGGCATGCAAATATGAAGATGGCGCAGGAGGGATTCACCAGGATATGCTAATTAAAGCCCACGTGAAGAAGTTAAGGGAAGCTAAGAGAAGATGTTTGCATGCAAGGAAAGAAGATACGTATTGCTCACAAATTGGAAATCAAGTATAGAAGGTCTGGGAGAAGCCTGACATACGCATATGTGGTTTGGCTTGGAAAATTAAGTTAGTCCTAATCTTGTTGATTGGCCGAATCGGTTATGGATTCGGTAAAATCGTGTGGGCCAAATAGGTTAGGAAATTTAGTCGGTTAAGGATTCAAATTAGAGTCATGTGTTTCTACGAGAAGATCAGCCGCTATATATATTGGCATGTATCAATCAAGATAGACACAGACATAATCAATCTACTACATCTTTTATTCTTCAAAATTTTATTTTCTTCAATCGTTCTTCGCTTTCTGGATGGTTTGCAAGTTCCAGATTTGTCGGGTCATCTGAAGCAGCCCATTGCGTCGTCTTCCTGCTGGGGTCTTCCCGGGAGCACGACGTCTTCGGGTCCAAAGTGCGCTGCCGAGGTGTCTTGCGGATCGCGCTCCTCGGCCGGCCTCCTTCGACAGCGTGTCTTGCGCATCGCGCTCGCTCTCGAAGGCACACGGTGACGTGTTCGTGTGCGAACAATTTCTTTCTTTTCTCCAGGCTTAAACTCAAGGCCGTCTACATGTATGTTGCTGGTTTTTATACATACTCAATTTTGGCCCTTCTGTTTTGGGAAACAAGGCACTCAGACTTTGGTATCTCAATGGCTCATCATATAGCAACTGTTTTTCTCATTGCACTTTCTTACATGTTCAGGTATGTTAGCTATCTGGATATTTGTCAAGATGATTTACGCTTAAATCAAGGTACAGTGCCTTCTCATAGTTGTACCAATGTTGTAAAAATTACTTGGCACTATCTGCTTCTTGTATTAATTCAAGTGCTGAGAATTGGACTTGCTAGGGTGCGAGAACAAATGCATGTGGATGTTAGCCTTTGCGTGTATGGGCATTGTGCAACTGGGCACGCCTGTAAACTTGCAACAAGTGCAGCTCCTTTTTAATGGAAATGGAAGGGTTAACCCTACATCAATATGATGCACACATATTAAAATTCAGACTTACATTTTTGTATTCTTTCTAATATGTTTACAGATATAGCTGCATGTATCATATTTTGTATTTCCCCATATTTGCATTGCTTGTTTGTCTGAATCATATTTGCCTTTACTAGCCTTTGATGATATTCCTCCGTGATCTTAGGGAAGTTTAGCTGAAAACCTTGATTGAACCAATCGTTGGAGAACAACTTTGCTGCTTCTAGAAGGGCAGTATAATTGATAAATTGAATGAACAATGGAATGCAACCTTAATGCAATATTTAGGAATATTTACTTGATTATATAACTGGCATTTTCTTTTTTTTTTCTTGTTAGAGAACACAGCAGGTTAGATCCTTACATCTTTAACTATGTGAATATGATTGTATTAGGATTGGATGCTTAATGCAAAATGATCTGTTATTTTCTAGGATTTTTTGTGAATTTTCTGGGATTTTATATGTTAATTTAATTTTTTTTGATATTAAAATACTATTTTCGTCGGCTTTTTTTCCAGGCCGACGAAAATAATTTTTTTTGCCGACAACTTTTTTGCATTTTTGAAGGTTAGACCGATTTAAAATATCCAAAAACCGATTTAAAATAATTTAATTTCGCCACCAGTCGATTTAAAATACATATGCCATGTCAAGATCGAAGCGCGGTTCGGTGCATCGACCAAGAATTTCGACGGTTATGTAAGTCATCGAAAATAAATTTATTTTTGTTGTCGTTTAATTTAAAATCATCAGATTTGAAAGCTTTCCAGCCAAAAGTCGACGAAAATACTGAAAAACCGATTTAAAATAGCTATTTTCGGTTTTTCGTAGTTTCGTCGGCTTTTGGCCGATTTAAAATAATGCGGATTCCTGTAGTGAATACCATGGAAAATAGGAAATTCTTCTTGCTAAATTTATGCTTTCACCTCATACTTTAGGAAAGACTGAGACAGTGATTGGATCAATAAGTGGAATTTCTTAAATTCAATGGATTTGGAATCAAGGTATATTGGGAGCATTTGTTGACAACACATTATCAATCTCTAACCACAAACCGCCACTGTTCAACGACCTACTTGGTTAAAGTTAAGTGAATAGTGGAGGATGAACTGATGGATGTAGAAGTAAATATTAATTTCGTGCTTTTTTTCCTACACCAGTTTACTCAGAGATAATAAAAAAAAGGCGACATATCCTCGGGCACCGAGGGTTTCTGCACACACCGTGCATACAAACTAATAAAAGTCATGAAAATTCTTAAAAAATTGTAGATATACTTCATAGATTCACAACTACAGAACCGGCTACCACAAGCGGCTCAGTAACCCCTTTAGAAGCGGTTTTATAATCGCTTTGTTAATCAAGTGTGATACCCGCGGGTATCACAAGCGGTTGTTTCGAACCGCCAGCCGTGGCATCGAAGCGGTTGGGAAGGTGTCCAGAAGGCGGTGGAGCCGCCATTGGGGATTCCACAAGCGGTTTGTGTTACAAACCGCCAGGAGAAGGATATCTGCGGTTAGTCTTACCAACCGCCAGGAGAGAAGACTCGAAGCTGTTGGTAAGACTAACCGCTTCTGGATATCCTTCTCCACAAGCGGTTGGAGTCACCAACCGCTTGTACATGGAGAGAGTTTTTGATTATATGTATTATAGAATATATTCTTACGGTGTTTTCGTATATCGTTTTTGACCATAAAATTAAATATTAGTGGAGGAGTTTTTTATGCAATTAAATATATATTATATATGCATACTCATACACATGTTCACAAGCTAGCTCACTACACAAAAACAAACTTAATAGTGTGAAAATGGACAAGTACATACACGCAACCGACGCTATAAGTTTGAATGATTAAAAAATGATTATCGAACTCATTTCTTGCATACGCACTCTTTAAGTCCTTGGTCGACGTGGATGTTGTCATCAGTTCAGCGGTGTTCAACGCAGGAAACCTTACGTGGAACTCGCCATTTGGAGATACAACCTCGTCGACAATGAAGCCGATGAGTTATTCTTGGAGTGCACGCACCCGGTGAGGCGGGAGCACGTTAATGTGCTCATCGATGTTGGGCTGACAATTAATTAAGCGGGAAGTATATAAATATCCGATCACATGCAATTAATTAAAATGTAAGTTGTACCTAACAAATTGACATGCATATACTAACCTCAAGATAATGTTCCAAATTCATCGCCATGGATAAAACTTTGAATATAGTAGAATACGTATACGTAGTAGCCACATAAGTTGTTTCCAGCCGTCTGGCGTTTAACCTTCACGGGGAGAAATTTCAGAATATCATATGAAGAACTGATATGGCACATGTATATTAATAATAGTTTTTGTAGTACGTACCTGAGTGCTGATTATGATTTCAAATTCTTTCTTGAATTCTCCTTTTTTCTTCTTCTTGAACTTTGCAAATGTCCTGTTAAGGATGTCAATGAACCATTGGTATTTTTGCACTGGATTCTTTCTTGAGTCATGAACTATAATCCCCGTTGTCAAGCTCGATGACTAGAAGGATCCAAGTGAAACCTATTCGTGATATTGCAACGTATGCGTAAGTAGCTAGTCGCACTATCAATGGCTTAAGAAATACAAGAACAAGAGGTTTGTGAGAACACGACTTGAAGTTGAAGGGCGTAAGTATGTACGGTTTGTAGTCTGTTTCAACATTTCATGCAAAATGTATGCCTCAACTTGCGGTTTTTGTCGGTCGATGACCGACTTTCTCGTTGACAACCTCTCGGGTCGATGAAGCCAACGCTCGCTTGCCCGCCTTCTACATCATTGTATCTCCATTCTACATAAGAAGGATAACTAAGTTAATTAGATTTTCAATTTTGTGGTACGAGAGGAAGCAAACGGTAAACTTAGTAGATCGACACTTACGCACATCAAGAGGACATGAAAGACACGCTGACGACGCCTCCTTGGTACACATGGTACAAGTCCTCTAATTCCACCACCATATTTTGTTGTTCTGCGGAAGAAATGCTCATCTTGGAAAATGAGGAGGAATATTTCTCTCCTTTAGATGCCCTTTTCATGTACCATTCATGCATTTGACACATCTTGGTTGGGAGATCTTTTATATCTTTTGGATCAATTAGCGGTTTGCCCAACTCATACTTCCATCCGGTTGGTGCCATCGAAGATCTCGGTCTATTGCTTGGAGTCCCGCCTCCATCAGAATGTCATTTCCTCAACTGCTCAAAGACTCGCTCATCTTCCACTTTTTCTTCTTTCCGCCGACAGAGCCCGTGTATTTTTTCATCGTAGCCTTTCTTATTGTCCTTTGTAGTCGCCATCACAAAGTGTGGCGCCTGCCCGCATGATTGAAAGTGCTCCACGCTTTTTTATCTATTTTAACCTTGGCTCGCTTTGGCGAAGTCGCTCGCCACATCCGCCTTTACGGATGCGCTAGCTCCTCCGCAGTCAGATCATATGGTCTCTTTAGCGGTTCCTTTGACATTCTCTGTCTGCCGGATGCCGACTTCGTGGGAGGACGAGCCAGTGCGGGATCCCTCCTTCTGACATCGAGCTTCTTTCTCAGGGGAGATGTTGGAGGCGTGGTGACCGGAGATGTTGGGTGCTTCTTACTTTAAAGCGGCGGCGGAGTCGGGCTTTTTGTGGAGCGGAAGGTAGAGGAGGCGTGGCTCGACCACCGAGGAAGCATTATGCAAAGCGACGCCGCAGGAGTCGTGGGTTGTCAATGTGGAGGAGGCGTGCTTGCTCCCGCACTGCTCAAATCTGCATGAGCCTCTCTTGTCGGAGATATAACCTCTACACCATCCGGAAATATGATGTACTTTTTGCGCCAGAGGATGAATGTGCCATGGTGGGCTGCCCAAGCTTGGTCACGCTGTCGCCCAAAGAATGTCGAGCATGAGATCTTCGGCCCCCACCACCTCTTCCACCGTGACCTTCGAGTATCCGGAGGGTATCTCGGTTGCAATGGAACGCCTCGCCCGCCTCCACCGGATAAGCCATGCCGTAAGCCACCTTGTAGGAGAGGTTACGCATATCAATGTGTAGCTCACACTGGCGGCGAACCTTGATGTCGCCCATCGATGACGGGCTCATGTCGCTTTGCTAACAGGCCACTACGGACGCAAGAATCGCTTTTTTGCGCGTTGGATCGACACGGATTCCGGCGCCACCTGAACATTGGTTGCACGTAGTGCTCCCTAAAGCTGGCTTATTGCTTTGGACACTTTTTGCGTGACCATATCTTCGATGGAGCCTTCGTAGCTCTAAGCTCTTCCTCCAATCGACACACTCTACCCTGATCTCTCCTTGCTTCGCTCCGCCTCAGAATCGCTTGAGTCTTTGGCAAAGCCGTGCCTCCACGGCACCTTCCCGAAACCTCGTGGTCCGTCCCGGTGCTCGGGGTTTTGAAAGGCATATGTTAGCTCGTCATTCTCCTTGTCCCGGGTGCTAATTTTTTAATGAAAAATAGAATACAAACACTAAAAAAAGAAAGGTCAAGGGACGCGAGTGGGGCTCAACACACAACCTCACTGCAGGACTCAAGCTCAAGCACTCAAGCGCCGCTAGCCAAGGGGGAGAATAGAATTTTGTCAACCAGCTTTGGGCACCAAATTGTTTTAAGTATTACGTTTTAAGCCTTTGTCACAAGCGGTTTGTACTAAGAACCGCTTAGAGAGTATTTCTGCAAGCTGGTTGGTAATACGAACCGCTTGTAGAGGGTCTTCTTCAAGCGGTTTGTATTACCAACCGCTTGTAATCGGGCTACCTACCCAACCACCTAGAGGTCCTCTACAAGTGGTTGGTATTTAACCGCTAGAGTCCTTCTACAAGCGGTTTATATTACTTAACCGCTTGTAGAAGTGGGTAGAGCTTTAAATTCTCTAAGTCCCCACATGCACTCTCCCACACGCTCAAATTTTCTAAGTCCTCGAAGCGCCTCTGTCACACAAGGCCATACCACCGCCGAAGCTCGCTGACGACCGCCACCACCGCTAACGCCCCACCATCATGGCTGCCCCGCCAATCCACCCGGAGGACCTAGGTAGTCGGCAAAACGCCTCCTCGCTCTCTGTTTTCATGCCCACAAGGTGTTCAAAGTGAAATGCCCACAAGGAGTTTTGTTGATATGTTGATGTTGGAGTAATGAAAAATATTGTTGATGCTAATTTGTTTCACTCTTTGTGCTTGAAATACTTCTTGTGATTCGGATGAGATTGGAAATGTTTAAATTTGAAGCTATTAATTCATGTCGACGGCTTCATCAAATGGCGAGACGAAGAGACAACTAGAGGCATTGCGGATGAAGCTATCATGTCCTCGATGCGGAGATCTTGTAAATGTGTTCACCTCCCATACAACCAAGAATCCATCCCGAGTGTTCATGAAGTGTTCGAATATGTCGGTAAGTTTTTGAAGTTATTCATTTGTTCATATTCATTGACTTTCATCTTCCGCTCCATTCTTTCTGCTTGAAGGGCACAAAGATGCTCAGATTAAAGTAATGATAAAGCCACCATGGTGTTGAAAATCTTGCAATGCAAATTGCTGCATTCCAAGAAGATTTGCTGCCAAGTGATGATGACCTACGGGCTGTAACATTTAATCCTTTTGCAAGCCAGAGAGATGCACATCCGGCTGCTTCTGATGACAACAAGAGTATTAAAAAGCTAGAAGAAAGGATGGAAAGAGTAGACGACATGCTAAAGAAATTAGTTAATATATCTATCATTGTAATGTTGCTCCTTTTATATGATGTACTAGGTAAGTAGCAGTAGACAACCTATGCTCAACTTGTTGAAAGCTTGTATGTCAGTTGTGTAAATTTCACACTGCTTTTGGGGTTTTTGTATGGAAATTTATGAGCTAACTATGCTAAGCTGAATTTCTCTTTGTATGTCTGTAATTTCCTTTTTTAGGTATGCTAAAATTTATGCAGTCCTTTCATAGAGTGGATATAAATCACAGAATAAATGTCATTTGTATTTAAAGTGAACTGAACAAATGAATAACTTGTAGAAATAATTTTCAGGCTTTGTTCTCATTTTAAAATTTGTACAGATGGTTTTCGTGCTTTGTTTTCATTTTAAAATTTGTAGAAATAATTTTGTAGAAATTATGTACAAGCAATGTTAAACATCAACATATCAACATGATCATATGGAATAATTTGTATACAAGTAGTACATCTTAAGTCTTCATCTTTACAATTGTTCCTTCGTTATGATCATGACGTATGTAAGGAGCATCGACATCACTGTCACGCAGGACATTTATGTCGACATCAATTGTAAAAGGAGGGAGCTCGTCGAACTGACCATACTCTTCCTCGTCGGTGACATTCTCAACTCCTACAATCCTTCGTTTGCCTTGGAGAACCACATGTCGCTTTGGCATTACCTTTTGCTTGTTCTTTCGCTTTTAGGTTTGCTTGACATGTCCATTACATAGAAGACCGGATCACATCGTTCGCGAGAACAAACGGTTCGCGCCTATAGCCGACTTCTGTGA
Source organism: Guadua angustifolia (assembly GCA_036346375.1). Lineage (NCBI taxonomy): Eukaryota > Viridiplantae > Streptophyta > Magnoliopsida > Poales > Poaceae > Guadua > Guadua angustifolia. The sequence continues at coordinate 47,980,310 of CM070515.1, forward strand.
GATCCACGGTTGTCATGCCGTATTTGTCGACCTTCACACCGTTTGGAGTCAGCTTGACCCATTGGCACTTAAATAGAGGGACCTTCAGAGGTCCATAGTCGAGCTCCCATATTTCTTCTATGAAACCATAATATGTGTCCAACCTGCCGCTGTTGTCTTCGGCGTCTATACGGACACCGCTGTTCTGGTTGGTGCTCCTGTTATCCTGGGATCTAGTGTAGAATGTGTAACCATTGATCTCATACCCCTTGAATGTCACGATTTCTTGTGATGGTCCCCGAGCCAAGCGTTGCAATAGTTCATCGTTTGACCCTTCCTCAAGGATGTACTTCTATAGCCAGCTGCCGAAAGAATCCATGTGCTTCAGGGTTATCCAACTCTCTGTCTTCCCTGTGAACTCGCGGTGTAGGACACTCTTGTGCTAAAGGACATAGGGGGAGACTATAGTTGATTGCTTCAGAACAGTGAAATGTGCTTGCTTGAATGCAACAAGATCATTGCATGCAACTGCTTGCCTTCCTATTGTCCCTTTGCCCCGTAGCCTCCTCGTGTCGTGATATAGGACGCCGATAGGATTTAGATCATTCATGTAATCAACACAAAACTCTATCACCTCCTCCACACGTAGCCCTCGGCAATGCAACCTTCCGAACGCGAACGGCCACGAACGTACTTCTTTAGGACACTCATGTACCTCTCGAAGGGAACATGTTGTGCGATACACCGGTCCGAGGATACCTATCTCCTTGACAAGGTGAACGGTGAGATGAACCATGATATCAATGAATGCAGGAGGAAAGATCATCTTGAGGCTAACCAAACTTTGTACCACATCAGCCTCTAACTTAGGCGTTTAATTTGGTTCGACAACCTTCTCGCTAAATGGCGTTCAGAAAGAACATAGCTTTGTGATTGTCCCCCGCACCCACTCGGGCAGTATACCTCTGACAGCTATCGGGAGCAACTGTGTCATCAACACAAGGCAGTCATGGGATTTTAGGCCTTGGAGTTTGTTCTCTTTCATGTTTATGAGTCTCTTTACATTTGAGGAGTATCCAGAAGGGACCTTCACATTGTTCAAACACTCAATCATGCTTTTTTTTCTCTTCTTTGCTTGGAGTGTAGCTCGCAGGATGTAGAAAAAGTTGTTTTGTCCCTTCTTTGTTTTTCGGATGTAGGTCACTCCTCACCTCCATGTCTTCGAGGTCCTTCCGAGCTTGTAGTGTATCTTTCGATTTGCCATACATATCTATGTAGCCTAGCATGTTCAAGCAAACATTCTTCGTGATGCGATGAAGTCAAGCGAGTGACGAACCTCCAAAACTTCCCAATACTGGCAGTCCCAAAATATTGATTTCTTCTTCCATGTGGGTGCATGACCATCCTCGTTAAGCAGTATGCTTCCAAGACCCTTCCCAAATACTACTTTCAGATCCTTTACCATAGCAAACACAAGTTGCCCATTACGATGCCGAGGCTTAACATGAATTTCTGTCCCTGTTAAATTTATCGCTTTTCCACCTCAAAGCATGACTGCCAGAAGAAACTGCGGTAGCCCATGTACACACAGCCCGAGAGTTTTTCGTACATGCAAATTGCTTCATCTATGCACGGGTGCAAGCTTTAAACCCTTTGACAGCTTTGGTTGGACAGTTATCGAGAGCAGCCAATCGTTGATTGTTACAAACAACAATGCACGCAGTTGAAATACTCTCTTTGTACTCATCCCAAACCCGCACACCATCCTCCCACAACTTCATAAGGTCTTCAACCAATGGTTTCGTGTAGACATCGATGTCGCTTCTGTGTTGCTTCGGCCTTCGATCAACAATGGCATCATGATGTACTTCCGCTTCATGCACAACCGTGGAGGAATGTTATAGATGCAAAGCGCCACAGCCAGTGCTATGGATGTGCTCAACCGACCGAAAGGATTCATCCCATCGGTGCTCAACCCAAACCTTATGTTTCTGACCTCATTTACAAAGTTCGGGTAAGCCCGATCGACTTTCCTCCACTGCGAGCCATCTGCGGGGAGTCTAAGCATCCCATCTTCCTTACGCTTTTCTTCACGCCAACGCATCATCTTGGCATGACCTTCGTTAGCAAACAGACGCTTCGATCGGGGGATCACAGGGAAATACCACAATACTTTGGCTGGAGTTCTCTTCTTCGTACGATTCCATCTAATTCACCTGGATCGTCACGCTGCACCTTATACCGGGATTCTTCGCACACTGGACAAACCTCCAAATCGGCATACTCATTGCGATACAGGATACAATCGTTAGGACATGCGTGTATCTTTCGTACTTGCAATCCTAAAGGGCAAAGGACTCGCTTTGCTTCATATGTAGATTCAGGTAGAGTATTACCTTCCGAAGCAACTTCTTTACGAGTGATAACAAACCATTGAATGCCTTGTCCGACACAATCGCTTGTGGCCTTCCATTGCATGAGTTCTAGTGTAGTACGCAGCCTTTTGTGGCCCCGCCCACGCTTTGGGTACAAAGCGCCTGTGGTCCTCTACCATGCTCAAACTTCTTGTATTGTCTTTCCTCCGTGAACTCTCCTCTCCGTCACGGAGCATCCGATCTAGCTCATCATCGCCAAACTCGCCGAGTGTATCTTCCACGGACCCGTATTGAGTGGTGTTCGCATACCGTTGGCTCTATCTTCCTCTTCTTCGCCTTCTTCATCGCCTTCCGTCGAATCGCCTCTGTTTTGCCATGGTGGGTCTAGCGGTATAGTTTGCCATGAAACCTCTCGTGATCACATGCCTCATAACCATCCATCGCTCGAGTGCTTATTCTCATTCTTGCAGTCTACGACGGACAACGATAAAGCTTCTCGAGGAAAGAATGCAACGCCACGCCGAGAAACTCCTTCATGCCATCTCTGAACTCTCTTGACCGACGGCCAGTGCATTGTACATCCATTGCGGTTCATCTACACCAATAAAAATAATAACAACATCTATCACAATATTTAATTAAAGCTAACTATGTCTAATAGTTTTGTATTTTTTAATCATTTTGTATTCTTTTAACTAAAGCCAACTAATTATTTCTAATCCTCCCGCATTTTTTAAATAAAACTAACTAATTGTTACATGTTCATGCAAACCTTTTCTATCATTCCGCATTTTAATTTTACTAAATAAAAATTATTTTTTACCCCTTCCCCACCTTTGTAATTTTTCATCGTTTCACATTTATTGCATTTCATTTCATACACCAAACAATATATCACCTTAAGAACAAAAAAATAAGCCAACAATAGAAACACTAATTCCCACAAGAACAAAACATGATTTCTCAACATCCAATGCACAAAAAACATCAATATCTAGGTGAGAAGGATGTCAGCAACATGTTACTCACCTTAGGAACAATTAATTCAGAGCTAATAGCCTCAATTGAAAATTTTGGCAGCACCTCCCCCCATGAACTGCTCTTGGCCCACCACTCTGCTGTCCTGTGCGAGCTCAGGGAGGAAGATGGGGTTTAAATGCGCTGGAAGATGGGGTTTAAATGCGCTGGACGGGTTCTACACACAAACCGCTCGATCCCCACCTATAGAAGTGGTTCGTGTCTCAACCGCTTCTAGATTTCTAGAAGCGGTTCTAGACACAAACCGCTTCTAGAGGTGGGACTCGAAAGGGGTTCGGTCAAGAACCACTTCTAGAGACCCCCTCTGCCTGCTGCCACTTAACCGCTTGTGTACGAGAGCACAAGCGATGCGCACTAACCGCTTGTGATAGACCTGCCAGAAGGCGGTTCAGAGTAGTGATTACTCTACCTATGTATAAAGTTAGGTTCAATTCATTATATATCGAGAGTTAAAAGAGAAAAATTCGACAAGTTTTAAACTTTCGAATTCTCTTTAAACTCTCGATATATAATAAATTTGATCTTGAAATTTCATACATAGGTAGAATAATTTATGAAGCATATCTATAATTTTTTTAATTTTTCATAACTTTTATTAGTTGGTGTGTACGATGTGTACATGAAAAACTCTATATGCACAACATATATTGAAAAAAATCCACTCAACGGACACTCTGGCAAAAACATCCACAAAGTGAGATGAGATCTCCCATTTGCCTATGGCGAGAGAATATAGTTCAATACACAATTTACGGAGGCCCAACAGCCAAAGGAACCGGTCCGTGTTGTCACAGAGGACTACTTTACTACTTGGTTAATTGAAATATAACTCTACTTTCAATAATTAAAATACAATTATATTTATTATATAAATCTATTTATATACCATTAATCTGGACCGTTATAATCTGGCCTTGCCAAAATAAGTGGTGGAGATCCTTTCTTTGATATACAAGTCTACTTCTAACTATTGAAATATAATTGTATTTGTTATATATGATTAATCTGCACCATTATAATCTGGTCCATCAAAATAAGTAGTGGAGATTCTTCTTTTTTCTGATTAATATGAGAATTTCTAGAATTTAGGATTATTGTGGAATTTTATTTCTCTTAAAATAAAGGAGGTGCCTTAAATATCACCGGTTGTTTCTATATATTGATACCAAATGAGAAGTTTGAGATCATGTCTTGGAAATCACGGATACCACTTTATACTAATTAAATTTGTACACTCCGCTAAATTTCATACTGAGGTGAAGCATGCCTGTACAACCACTACAGAAGCATCGATCGAGCAACTAATGAGTTTTGGAGAAGTGCTTCGTTGCTTTCACTACTACAGAATGATGTAATAAAATCTTTCATTTAAGTCGGTTCTCAACTTTTCAAAAAAAATCCGATAGTGATATATAATTTGGCATGGGTGAGAAATATGGCACAAAATATTACTATCGGTCTGACATTATACCCGATAATGATGACAATTGTTATTGCTTTTGATTCTGAGGTCGGAACTGATAGTAATGTTATAGGTATATGTAACATCCTAACTTTTTAATTTTTATTAATTTATTGTGTTATTTATGTATTTTGTTTCTGAATTTATTGGATTTTTAAATTTTATTTGAAATTATTTAAAAATAAGTATATTGGTCTTTTGTGAAAACTAATTAATTATAGAGAAAAATAAAATAATCTTTAGCTATAAATATTTTATTTGGGTTTCAAATGTCTAAAAATATTTATGGAATTTTTGATATTTTTAATATCTTAAACAAATTAATTGTATTATATGAATTATTTTAAATAAGAAAACCCTGGTAAAACCTGGAAGAGTGTTTAGGCCAGAAAGCCCATGGAACAAAGCCGCTTGGTCAAGACAAGTGTACCTACACCACCGATCGCCCAATTTATAGAAGGCCAATTGTCAACACCGTTGGATCAGAATCGACGGCTGAGATTTGATGATAAGGTTAAGGAAACCCTAGCGATATTTGACCATTGGATCTGGAAGGTGTGGCTGGGATTGATCGGGAGGTACAAGGACTCTAGTAAGCTATGGTCGTCGAATTTCATCTGTGGATAGGATTGAGCCGAGTATGGATACATCTAGGCCGTTCATTGTGTCACGTGTTTGGTGCCTAGTTGTCTTCCTCACGAGTCCGTCCTAGACTCAACCTCCACACCACTATGGATTGTCGACTCTGAGCTGGGTATGTCATGGACTACCATCGCAACATAAGTCAAGCACGGATGCGCAAGGTCTCAAGCAACCAGTACCCTAAACAGATCATGAGAATCGAGCCACGCATTTAAATGCGTCATCCGTGTTTTAGTTTTGTGCCGCCATGAGTTTCTTTGCATTGATTACCTACCGCTGGTGGTCCATCCGCATCATCGGTAGCACTGCCGAGTTCATCGTGATCGTGGAGCACCCTGCGCGACTTTGGATCTATTGGAAGACCGCCAAACACCGCTACACCGTGAAGGCCGCCACCGCTGAAGAAGAAGAGGTAGCCACCATCGCTCCGGCAAGCAAAAGACCAAACCGAATGCATCAGGAGGTGGGCGAGGTCACAAGCTTGCCGTACGTAGCCTCGCTAGCCACTGGCAATGACCCTAGGGTCTTGCGCACCGCCGGCTTATGTGGCCTTATCCCGTGCCAACATGTGGATTGCAACGTCGACACCGTGTCAAAATCTCAGCTAAGGTGGCTGCTTGGTCAGCGCTTGCGTCGGTAGATGAGTCAGCCTCCTCACAGGCCCATGTGTCAGGCACTTAACGCTCGTGTGTACCACGATGGACCAGAGGAGATCCATGGACAGGATGCATACACCGAGGACGCATGTCAGCCATTGATTGGTTCGAATCAAGGATGACCTAAACATCACGCAATAATCAGGGTTTCCAACAGAAAAATAATTCGGTTCATTATTTGATTTTTCAATTTTTTGATTTTTATGATATTTGAATATTCCTAGAACTCGTTCGATCTCCTTCATATGAGCTCGGATTGAGACGTTTCAAATTTCTAAAAATTTGTAAAATTGAGATCTATTCAATGCTAAATTTTATTTCATTTTTGAAGTTTGTTTGCTCTTTGTCTTAGTATTTATTTTTTGTTTCCTCTCGATACGCGTAGACATCGAAGTGCTCAGAGCGTTCAAAGAGGAATCGTTGACTCAAGACCAAGGTTTATAGTACGAATAAGGGCTTTTCTAAGGTAAGTTATGTTTTAATCATATTGAACCTAGTTACAAAATTGCTATGTTGTTTTAGTTATTGCATGATATTATGCGTATAAATATTTTAAATTAAATTGGGATTTAATTAATCTGTCCAATTAATCTATACCCTACCTTATCATTTGTATGCCATAATTTATTGTCACCCTAGATTAGTTCATTACTAGTTAGTTAATATTAAAATCAATATGGGTTGATTAGACCGTGTTAGTACGCTTAGCCATGCCATATACATCACACATCTTATGAAATATCGAAAGCTAATCTTGACTAATGGAATATGGAACATGATTATGTCACATCATGATATTGAGTTGTAGTAGCGAGGCATGTCATGCAACGATGTTGACTTGTTGATAGCACATGGTGCTTAGTAATCAACTAGGGTGATAATCATTTAGATTGGGGTAAGGGGCAGTGTGCCAAGGTGGGCCAAAGGGCAGAGGCTATGTGAAAGTCTTCCCCTAGTCATCTTAAGGACTTAACCTTGCAAGCTTTTGATCTGAGTTAAATATGCAACCACATGTCTAGATTGGGACAACCTAGCTGATTAATTAACAATATTTTAGCTTTAGTAATACAAATGGCGGTGTGAATCCTGGCTTTACGGATCAACTCACATGCACAAGATGGGTCCCTGTTATGGCGGTTTAACCATTCAGTGTTAAAACCTCAGCGGGTAGTACTGAGTTAAGGCAGAGCTTTGTAAAGGCTTTGCTATGATATCTCTGCGTCACACCAAAGGAAGAGTGATAATAACGTTAGCGCAAAGAGATGTTCATGTCGTGTGGGTAAAGCGCATAACCTCTGTAGATTGTAAAATCTATTCGAATAGTCATACTCGCGGTATTAAGCAATACTCGGGAATTACAGTTAAGGGTTAGACTTTGTAAAATGAAAACTTGGATGGGAAGGATGCATGCTATTGGGAAGTTGAAATATGACTTAAGGCTGGATGCCATGTTTAATTGAAATATATTGAAATTTATTATTTATTGTTGTATGTTTACTATCTTTTCAATCTATTATTGTTTTCGTTCATAAATACTGCTTTACTGCAAAATAACTTTGTTAGCTATTCCGTTGGAATAAGCCTTGAATATAGTTATGTTAGATTTGTATTCTGTGACAACTTATTAAGTACTGGTGCTACCGACCTGATGTAACATCCCAAAATATCAGCTTTTTAATTAATTAATATTATTTTATTGCAACTTATAATTTTTGTGAATTTTCTGGAATTTATTGGATTTTCGAGAGTTATTTGAATTATTGTGAACCAATATATGGCTTTTGGTAAGAAATAATTATAAAAGGGAAATTTAAAATAAAGACCGCCAAAAATATTTTATTTAAGGATAGAAGGTCTCAAAGTATTTTTCGAAATATCTTTTTCTCTCCGGGATTAAATCGAATAGGAATTTGATTGGTTGAACCGGATTAGGAATAGTCGATCGATTTTGGGGCGGTTCGGATCGTGTTTCATCGCATGAATTCCACCGCAGATCCGACGTGTAGGACTTCCGCTTTCTCCAACAGACACGAAGTTGGACTCTAGCATCGGCGCCAAAACCATCATCCGGCGGAGTGCAACACGAGTCGAATCAACTTCTTTAGCCGACGCATCAAGCAAACAAGGAAACGAAGTCCCGCCGCGGGAGAAGGACGGCTGTTCAGAGGCGCGCGAGGCTGAAATCGCATGGTCACGAGTCCGCCGAGGCGGGGAGGCGCGTCTGGCGCTTATTTAAACCGCGCGGAGGCGTCGCTAGAACCGAGCAACCGTAAAAGAAATTGTAGGCGAAGCAGCGGCAAGAAAATCGTGAGCGCGTCGTCCGAGGCATCTCGCGAGGAACAAAGAAAGCGACGCCGAGGAATTGGGCACCAAAAATTGAGAGCAATTGGGAAGTCGCCGTGCCGTCGAAGCGAAGTCGCAGCTGCCGCCAAGACATTTTCGAGCGCTACGCCGAAGTTGTCGCCGAGATCATCGCTTCGTCTCCGGTGAATTCAAGCCGCGCCGCTTCAATGCCGATCGGAACTTCACCACCGTCGGATCTTAATCGAGCGCACGAATTCGGCCCACGCCACTACGGAATCCAGAAGCGCCTTAGATTAAATATCAACCGTTGGATTTAGGTCGGATGGTTGATATTAGGCCACGAGTAGATTTACCTGTGAACTGCTAGATTGAGTTCATTAGTCTAGATTTCGCCACGCTTTGTCCGCACAAGCCAAGGCAGGAAAATTCGGATTTTCTTTATAATAATAATTCGAAAAAATTTAGAATTTCTAAATCCAGAAGTTAGTTTATTTTCAAAACTTCTAAATGTTATAACCTTTGCATATGAACTCCGATTTGGGTGATTCAAATTCCTAAAAATTTGTAAAAATTGAGATCTTTCTAATGGTGGCTTTTATTTGAATTTTTGAGTTCATTTGTTCTTTGGTTTTGGTGTTTATTTGCTATTTCTTCTCGATTCGCGTAGACGTTGAGTTGAGCGAGGTTTCGAAGGAGGAACTATCATCTCAAGGGAAATCTTCAGAGCAATACCAGGAGCTTAAGCAAGGCATGTTGTGCTTTGATCATGTTGCACCCATAAACTAGATTGCATGCTATTTTGATTTACTTTATCACTTGTTATTTTATGTGTATAAATGATTTCAACATAAGTTTGGGATTAGCTATCGCATCTTTGAATTATACCCTACCTTGCTAGTTGTATGCCATGATCCACTTGTCACCCTAGGTTGGTTCACTATAGTTGGTTAATAATGAAATCAACATGGATGGTTAGATCGAATTAGAATTGCTTAGCCATGCCACGTCATCACATGTACATGAATCATTGATAAATAATCTTGACTAATGGAATATGGAACAATGTTCGAATTTGTGTGTCATGTGTGGTCACACGATGAGATTGAGTTGTGTTGGCAATGGATGTCACTTAACGATATTGAATTGTTGATGGCACGTGGTGCTTGGTAATCAACTAGGTGGTTATGATTTTGGGCCTGACAAGTGGCAAGGGCAGATGCCAAGGTGGGCCCGACGGCAGAGGGTATGTGTATGTCTTGCTTTGATCAAACCATAAGGACACCTTTGCAGCCTTTGACTGAGTCAATCATGCAACCACATGTTGTTATGGGGCAGCCTTAGCTGATTAATTTGTAATGTCTTAGTTTTGGTACTACCATGGTGGAGTGGTTCACCCTTTTAATGAACCCAGATGGCGAAGATTTGGGCCCTCACTGGGACAGGATGTCCTTGGTGTTGAAACCTTAGCGTGTAGTAATCGAGTTAAAACAGAGCATTGTAAAGGCTTTGTCATGATTCTCACGCAAGATACCAAAGGAAGTGTGCTAATAGCTTGGCATCAAAGAGATTATCATGTCGTGTGGGTAAAGTGCATAACCTCTCGCAGAGTGTACAATCTATTCGGATAGCCATGCTCACTAGATTGAGCAATGCTCGGGGATTACAACCATGGGTTTAGACTTTTTCGAAATAAAACTTGGGATGGATGGCAGGTTGCCATGAAAGGTTGAATCTTGACTTAGGATGAGAAAACTTTGGTTTACTTGAGAAATGTTGAATCTATCTATTGTTATTTGTTTTTACTGTCTTTTCAATCTATATACCGTATTTGTTCATAAATGCTGCTTTACTGCAAATGAACCTCTTAGCCATTCCCTTGGAATAAGCCTGCATATAGCTATAATAGAATTGCATTATGTGCACAACTTGTTGAGTACGTGTTGGTGTACTCACCCTTGCTTAACAACCAACAACAGTGGAGGAATCATCGTTGGAGGAGGACTTACAGGTGGACGCGTGTCACTAGGCCAATCCTAGTCAGCTGCCTGTGGTGTGCTGATGGGACATCTACGTTTTCTACTACTTTCCGCTGCATTTGTCTCATTGACTTTACTATTGCCTCGTGGGGCTGAATATTGTAAGTGATCATAAGATCATACACTAGTTATATTCAATAAATAAAGTCTTATTATTCTTATCGTTGTGTATGATGTGATGCTTACCGATGTTAAGCTGTGTGCACTAGCGATTGATTCTAGGACTAGTGCGGTAAAACACAGTGGATTCGAATTGGTGAATTCGGATCCTTACGGAGGTGGTATCAGAGCATACTAACTGTAGGTCTTGGCCCTAGATAGTTGGTCGTCCCTATAGGTCCTTCAAAATTATTTTCTAAAGTAAAAGTCCTAACCATAATATGTTCTTGACTTATCTCATTCTTCTATTTCTGTCCTTACCACAAATTCTTTCTTTTCCCTTGCTGAAATTTTTTTCCTCTTACCTCTGCTAAATTGAATTTAAAATCTTACCTGAGTTATCCTGAGTAGAAAACAATATACCACACTTTAGGAGATGGCATCAAGTATCTGCTGCTACCATAAAGATTATGAAGGAAAAGAATCATCACGCTCATGGAAGAACGAATCAATGAAGTGTTCCAGAATCTAGAAGACTTGGCGCTTCAAGTAGCCAGTTGAGACTCATGTGTGAGAGTCGCGTTTCCTAAGAAAGGAGAGTCACCCATGTAGACGGTAGTTGTTGTGTGGATAGGTTGAAGTGGTTCTTCTTGATTCTTTGGGTCAAAAGATGTGTTGCAAAGCTTTTAGGCTTATATAAGCAGCCATACCAAGTCATTAATATTGATTGCTTAAGTTATTGGGTTAAACCTATCTCCCCTGTGCTAGGATTCTTGCTCCTTACCTATGCTATTTCTTCCTTTCCTAACCCATTTGAGGTAATCAAACAGATGATTTAGATTAGCAATAGCAATGGAGCCAGTGGAAGTGAAAATCAACTTAGTGGAAATTCTAAGGATGGATTAGCTTTCAACCGTCAGATATGCAGAGTTTTCAAAGAGTTCTTGGTTGCTCAGACTTAGTTAATATAGGCAATGTGGAAACAAATACAGAATATAACCAATCAAGATAATGTCAATAAAGCGTCTCGAACTGTTATCAATGATTTCTGTACATACTTAAGGTTATTAGAATTTATAAGGACTCGTACACCAATAGAAAATGTTTCACCTTTAAAAACAGAGGTTTGGGCTCGAGATTATTAAGAGGAACACTACCCCTGTAGTATGTTCTAGAGCTAAATGTGGTTTTATAAAGTACTACCAACCAAATAATTTAGAAGATCGTGTGTGCATTCGCTGTGAAGAAATAAAAACGCACCCTCCTAAACCTATCGACCTTAATCAAGAAAACAGCAGTAAGTGGTCATCACCCACAGTAGGTCTTTTGTATGGTAAAGAAGATCGTTGTGTTAGGGGATGCGTTATAATCAGGAAGTAATAAATCGCAAGGAGAGCGGCATTGAGTGCTACAACTGTCACGAAAAAGCCATCATGATAACCGATGTCCACAGAGAAAACAAATAATTCCTATAGCCATGGATATACCGAAAGTTACCGTAGTTCGATACATAACACCAAGATTGATCGGTGAATTTGCGAGAAAAATTTGCTGAGAGGACCAATTAAAGAAAAGGCGTCTAGGTAAAGATACTTTTCCAATCATCAAATGCTTAAGAAAGAAGGTTCACCCTAGACTCTGCTATATTTACCACAAACCTGAGTACTTTGCCAATAAGTGCCCTTAAAAGAAAGCAATCATGTCAGTTCGAGTCAATTTCCACTCCGTCCCTATCGAAACCCTAGCGCTAATGCTAAATCAAGGAAGTTAGGAGCCATGAGTTTACTTAGTAAAATATTGTAACCCTATTTGCAAAAAGTAAGGAGATTAGTGATGAATTCCATGTAAAGGGTTCCTTGTCGAAGAAAATAATGCTAAGATGGTCGATACATTGGTATACGGAATATTGGAATAAAAAGCAATAATGTAGAATGATGAGTTAGATGTTCCTCTAAGAGTATTCTTGCGTTTATGGATCACCTGAAAATGATACATGTGCAATGGTGGTTAGATTAGTGGTACCGACTGAGCTTGTCACGAGGATTTATCATCGTCAGTAAGCGCAGTTGTGCTAGATTTACCCCAAGGTGTTGAGAATTCAGTGTTCATGGAGAAAGTAGAGTTCCAAGCAAATCATATTGTGTTAGATAATTAGACCTTTGAGGTTACTCTTGGAATTAGTTGGATGCTCAAACATAAGGTTATTTGGGTGAAGAGTATATTGATTTAAAACCCTAAATAAAAATAAAAATAAAAATAAAAAAAATCAAGTGATAACAGTTATGTTAGCCAGCTAATGGATAATAGTGGAATTTGCCAATTAGAAGGTGCGCCAGTTGTCAGAGAATGCACTAAATCGTGACCTAAATGAGGAAAAGACCCAAAAACAAGTATCTAATGTCAGGATCAACAATGTGATTGGATAATTGAGGAGAGAGTTGAAATTTCTCTAGATAAAAACTTCGCTTAGGTTATCATCACTTGAGAAGTCGTGTGAAGGATGTTTCAAGGATTGCATTCTCTACGCGATTGGGATAGTATGAGTTTTGGCTAAAATCTCCTGGATTGACCGATGCCCCGCATACTTAATGAACATAATGAGTAAGATGATTACAGATTATTGGATAAATTCATGCTTGCCATATAGATGACATTCTAGTACATTCTAAAGATAAGAAAAGAACATGCGGAACATGTTAAATTGGTTTTGGAAAGATTGCAAGAGCAGTAATCGTACGCTAAGTTCAACAAGTGTGATTTCTGAAAAAAAAGAGATTGAACTCCGTTAGCCATGTAAGGACTTCTAAAGGAGTTGTTGTTAAGCCAAACAAGGTAGAAGTTGTGTTACATAGGAAACAACCAAAGTTCATACTTAGATTTGAAGTCCTAGAAAATGGCAAGATAATTATCGCTAAATCATAGAAAGGGTTTTCGACAACGGTTAGACCTCTTATACGATTGTGAAAGAGAAAAGTTGCATGAACGCCAGAAGCGTGAAAAGAGTTTTCGGAAGTTGAAGAAGCAGTTAATATCAATATCTGTGTTAGTATTACCAGCTGTACAAGACAGTTTCGACATATATGGTGAAGTTTCTAAGACATGATCGGAGATGCGAATCGGCATAAAAATAAATAAATAAATAAATAAATAAATAAGGTTGATACCTATACGATAAGACAAATGAGACAGCGTAGGGAGAATTGCTCTATGCATGATTTAGAGTTAGCTATCATAATACACGATTTTGAAAATATAGGGTCACTATCTCAACGAAAATAGATGCGAATCATAAGAGTCTAAATGGTATATTTACTCAGTCGAACCTTAATATGGAGCAAAGAAAATGGCTGGAAATAATCAAAGATTCTAGTGTCAGGATCCATAGGCATTCTAGTAAAACCAATGTGGTAGTCGACGTTCGAGTTATGAGACCACAGTACGAAGATATTAATAATAAGCTATTAACAAGGGTTATGCAAAACACTCGAGAGGTCGAAATCAGGGATCGTTTGACAAAGTTTCATAGCTGCCTTGGGAATATAACCAACATCAGAAAATTCAGATCATAGGAAGTTCGAAGGTGATGAAATACAAAATCAAGTCAAGGAAAGGAAAAGGGCTTAGCCAAGAAACAAAATTTTGAGCGATTAGGATACCATGAGGATTTAAGGTCGAACCAGTGTGCCGGATAGGAAAATCCTAAGTGTAATACCAGTTCTGCAGTTAATAATTATTTTGACGTCCTTGGTTTATTTGGTCAACCTCCTTTTCTTAAAATACTTCAGTGGTTGTTTCTAACTTGATTAAATTTATATTTCTTTGTGGAAATGTTTTCTTGCAATTTATTCTTTGAATTCTTTTCTAGAGAGAGAGAGAGATAAAGGAGCAGCCTCCAACTGAATGGACAAAAGAAAGAAGCAACCCTTCTCCCCACACACAAAATTTCTTCCTCCTGGCTCATCCACGCCCCTGGGTCCTCCTCTCCTCCCTCCATGGAGCTCGGTTTTTTCCCCATGGCGCCTCCATGGTTGAGCTCCTCCTCCTGCAGCAGCAAGGGGGCGCCACCTCCTCCTGCATCTAGGGCTCCTCCTCCTCCTGCAGTAGCAAGGGGCGCTGCCCCCTCTTGCAGCCAGGGCGCCACCTCCTCCCTGCCATGGCCGGCGCCCCTGGACCTCCTCCAAGCGGCGCCCTCCCTCCTTGCTGCAGCCGAGCAGCAGCACTCCCTCTCCACCCTTCCTTCCTCCTCTAGGTGAGTGGTTCTCCTCCATGGGTGTTAGCTTTAGAGCTCAGATCTAGTAGCCCTTGACTGTTTGGTAGTGTTCTAGGGTTGTTAGATGTGAATTTTTTGGAGGGAACTAGCTATTGTTGGAGGGAACCATTTTCTGATTTTCGAGCAGGTTTCTGTCCGACCTTGTAGCTCAGATTCGGGGTACTTAGAGTGGTCTAGTGAATGTTTGGCTATAGATAAAGTTGTAGATCGTTGAATCCTTTAATCGGAGTACAAGAACACGAAAATCCATGAAGCCAATTAAAAGTTATGATATTTTAGTGTTTGCTGTCCAGATCGGGTTGCTAGTAGGGGCTGAAATGTTCAACTGAAGATTTAGCATAACTACAGGCTGAATTAGATTTTCCAATTGCCTAGAGAAAGTTAGGTTATTTTCTGTAGATCAATAAAATGTATTTGTTTGCTTGATTTGGGTTAATGAATCAAAAGTTATGTTCAGATGAAGTTTCTGTCCAGAAACTTGTTTTTTCTGAAAAGTTCAGAGTTTGGTCCAGATTCAGAGAGCAGTTCGAGGGCTTAAAATTCATATTCTGAACTAATGGCTGTGGGGAAATCATAGGTTATCCTCTTATGGTCATGTAGAGCTCAAGAACATAATTTTTCATTTAGCCAATTGAAAGATATGCTATTTGTAGTGCTTGCTGTCCATATTGGTTTGTAGTGGAGGCTGAATTGTTCAACAGATGTTTCGAGCTAGTTGCAAGCAGATTTAGTCTTTTCGTTTGCCTGGAGAAAGCTAGGTAACTTCCTATAGATTCAAAAAATATTTGGTTTGCTCCATTTGGAGTTGTATAGCAAAAGTTATGCTATTCTGAACTTGCTGTCCAGAAATCTGTCTTTCTGGAAATTCAGAATTTGGGGTTGAAATTCAGAGTTTCGGCTATTTTGGGGAAGTGAGTAGAAGTGTTATTTGTTTTGTTGTGAACTTTAATAACCTTTGCAAATGAGTATGCAAATGCTATTTGCTTTCAGGCGGAGTAGTTTCGGGTGTGGCCTCTTCCTCACGCCACCCCCCTCCTCGCGGTTAAGGCAAGTGTATCCATAGTATGATTGCTAGGATGACGATTCCTTGCTAACCTTTATACCAATGTTTATATGAGTCATAATGGTAAGTGGTGAATATGTTAAGGTTGAAGGAATTGTTAAATGATTATGATGTGCTACCCGCTTTATTCTTGAATTTGATTAGACTAATAAGAACGGTAATTCAGGGATGAAAGAAGTGATTGATGCTTATGTAATTGGTAATGATTAAGTATAACCAATGAGCCTAGTTTTCTAATATGGTATTTATAAGAGTATAGAAGTTAATTGTGATCATAAAGATATAAATGGGAGAATATGCATAAGACTGTTGGGAATGGCATTTGCATAAATGCATTCATGAAAAGTGCATCGAGCAGTCGGTGAGAAAGTCATATGGAATATATGACTAATCCAGGAGTGCTCAGAGATCCTACTCGTAGTCCCATCCATTGGCGTGGATGGGAGCGGTGTTAGCGAGGACCCGCTTTGGGTAGCGGGCAAGTCCTGTTCGGCAGGCCCTTCCACGGATGGTTGGGTTTGAGGGCACGACGACGGGTGGTGCTCGGCAATACCTGGTATGTGCTAAGAAAAGAGGCATGATGCATTGCATTGCATTGCATAAATGAGAATGTGACCGAGGAAGTATATGAGCTCCAAAAAGATGCATTCATGAGCATGTGCATTGCACTGCATCGTTAATGATAAAGCTTTGTGTGTTAAATGAAAATGTGAGAAGTTGGGATGGAGTCGTGGACTCATCCAAAGGGGTTTAATGAGGTATGTATGTGAGATACTCACGAGGAAAATGTATGGATATACTTTGTTTCATGTATTGGTCAATTCATATGAGTTCTAATCTTGTTGTTGATTCGATTGTGTTAATTGGTTAATTATGTTGATTTGATGTACTTTCTTGAGTTTTGAACTCACGCTTGTTGTTTAAATGTTTTAGGTACTCGAGGACGCCTTGCTTGGGAAGGGACTTAGCTGCACTTCCACTCACGCAGCATGACATGTTAAGGGATTAGTTTGGTTAAATGGTTCACTTGATAACTAGTTCGGATCATTGTAATAATTGTGTTGTTAAAGATTAATGGTTGCTAGAGGGTAAGCGCTAGAATGTCTTGATTAGATGCCTAGATGTTTATGATTGAAATTATTATTGTCATCTCTTTGCTCGCCGAGTGGATGTCCTTTTATTAGGGAAGGTCATGTCGAATTTTTGTTTTGTAGAAATTAGAGAGTCATTAGCTTCTTATGCCATGTGTGCTTTATTTGTTCTTAGATCAAGCTTTAAATAGTTAAAGTCTTGTTAGAAGTGGTGTGTGGTGTAGCATTCCAGGCGCATTTAGTCTTGGGGTGTTACACTAAGCAGATGATACTTGAGGAAACCCATGATTCTAAGTAGTCGATTTATTCAGAAAGTGCCAAGAGGTAATGAGGTCTAAAGAGAAAGTATTAGTGGTCTAAAATGAAGAGTAAAACTAATGAATAGGAAACTCGATATGTGTCAGATAATAAAGGCAATGCTTTGGTGACCTGTTGGTTCGTTACAATCATTGTAGATCCCTGAGTGGAAATGGGAGACAAATCATTAGTAGGATCCCTAGTGTGAATTGATCACAAAGGATACGAACTCGGAAGAATTGTTATTGACTAATTAACCAGAGTTGCTTATCTCGTGCCACTTAAGACTATGTATTCAAAAGGTCATTTGGCCGATCTATAGGTGTCAGGGATTGAGTAACTGCATGGGGTTTTAGAACAAGTCACATGAGGCAATGAGAACTAGTTTGAATTTCAATACAATTATCATCCGCATACCGATAGTCAAACAGAAAGAGTCAAAACAGATTCTAGAAGATATGTTGAGAGCGCATGCGTTAGCTTACGCTACATCTTAGGATAAAGGCTTGCCATACGCAGGGTTCAGTTATAACCATAGATACCAGGCTGGTTTGCAGATGCCACCATTTGAGGTCTTATATGGTCATGCCTGCTGTACCCCGTTAAATTGGAATGAAATGGGGGAGTGTTCAGTGTTTTGGCCTGCGATTCTCAGGGAGGCCGAAGAACATGTTGCTATGATTAGGGAAAGGCTGAAAACAGCGCCGTTAAAGCAAAGGAGCTACGCTAATAATCGCCGCCGTGATTTGAGCCTTGAGCCCAGTGATTTCGTGTATCCTAGAGTTACTCCCCTTAAAGATGTAAAAGGATTTCATGCCAAAAACTTGCACCTAGAGATGTTGGACCATTTAAGATCTTGAGTCACAGAGGAGAGGTTGCGTATCAGTTGGAATTGCCCCAGTCATTAGCAGGAGTTCATGATGTGTTCCATGTGTCACAGCTCAAGAAATGTCTTAGAGTGCCAACAGAACAAACGCCATTAGAAGCTATCGAATTGCAAGAAGACCTGACTTACAAGGAGCAACCGATTAAGATTTTGGATGTGATGGAGCGTAGAACCAGAAATAAGTCCACTCGTTTTTGTAGAGTTCGGTGGAGTAACCATTCGGAAAATGAAACAACCTGGGAGAATGAAGAAGATCTAAAAGCAGAATTTCCAAACCTATTCTCTAGTCAGCCCTGAATCTCGGGGTCAAGATTCTGTTAAGGGGGGAGGTTTGTAACATCCCAAAATTTCAGCTTTTTAATTAATTAATATTATTTTATTGCAATTTATAATTTTTGTGAATTTTCCGAATTTATTGGATTTTCGAGAGTTATTTGAATTATTGTGAACCAATATATGGCTTTTGGTAAGAAATAATTATAAAAGGAAATTTAAAATAAAGATCGCCAAAAATATTTTATTTAAGGATAGAAGGTCTCAAAGTATTTTTGGAAATATCTTTTTCTCTCCGGATTAAATCGAATAGGAATTTGATTGGTTGAACCGGATTAGGAATAGGTCGATTGATTTTGGGGCGATTCGGATCGTGTTTCATCGCATGAATTCCACCGCAGATCTCGACGCGTGTAGGACTTCCGTTTTCTCCAAATAAGATGACCGAAGTTGGACTCTAGCACTAGCGCCAAAAACCATCATCCGCGGAGTGCAACACGAGTCGAATCAACTTCTTTTAGTCGACTACCGGCAAACAAGGAAACGAAGTCCCGCCGCAGGCGGAGAAGGACGGCTTGTTCAGAGGCGCAGCGAGGTCAAATCGGCAAGGTCACGAGTCTCGCTCGGGCAAGAGTGCGGCGCGCTTATTTAAACCGCGTGAGGCGTCGCTAGAACCGAGCAACCAGAAAAGAAATTGCAGGCGAGCAAGCGACAGCAAAATCGTGAGCGCCGTCGTCCGAGGCATCTCGCGAGGAACAGCAGGCGACGTCGGAGGAATTGGGCAGCCAGAAAATCGAGAGCAATCGGGAAGTCGCGCCGTCGTCCGAGCGAAGTAGCAGCGTCGCTAGGAGATTTCCGAGCGCACGCTGCCGAGTTGTCGCCGAGATCGTCGTCTTCGTCTCCGGTGAATTCAAGCCGCCGTTGCTTCATTGCTGATCGGGAACTTCACCAGCCGTCGGATCTTAATCGAGTGCACGGAATTCGTCCACGTCACTACGGAATCGGTAAGCGTCTTAGATTAAATATCAACTGTTGGATTTAGGTCGGACGGTTGATATTAGGCCACGTAGTAGATTTACCCGTAACCGTTAGATTGAGTTCATCAGTCTAGATTTCACCACGTTTTGTCCGTACAAGCCGAGGCAAGAAAAATTCGGATTTTCTTTATAAAAATAATTCGGAAAAATTTAGAATTTCTAAATCCAGAAGTTAGTTTATTTTCAAAACTTCTAAATGTTATAACCTTTGCATATGAACTCTGATTTGGGTGATTCAAATTCCTAAAAATTTGTAAAAATTGAGATCTTTCTAATGGTGGCTTTTATTTGAATTTTTGAGTTCATTTGTTCTTTGGTTTTGGTGTTTATTTGCTATTTCTTCTCGATTCGCGTAGACGTTGAGTTGAGCGAGGTTTCGAAGGAGGAACTATCATCTCAAGGGAAATCTTCGGAGCAATACCAGGAGTTTAAGCAAGGCAAGTTGTGCTTTGATCATGTTGCACCCATAAACTAGATTGCATGCTATTTTGATTTACTTTATCACTTGTTATTTTATGTGTATAAATGATTTCAACATAAGTTTGGGATTAGCTATCGTACCCTTTGAATTATACCCTACCTTGCTAGTTGTATGCCATGATCCACTTGTCACCCTAGGTTGGTTCACTATAGTTGGTTAATAATGAAATCAACATGGATGGTTAGATCGAATTAGAATTGCTTAGCCATGCCACGTCATCACATGTACATGAATCCTTGATAAATAATCTTGACTAATGGAATATGGAACAATGTTCTGAATTTGTGTGTCATGTGTGGTCACACGATGAGATTGAGTTGTGTTGGCAATGGATGTCACACAACGATATTGAATTGTTGATGGCACGTGGTGCTTGGTAATCAACTGGGGTGGTTATGATTTTGGGTCGGAGCAAGTGGCAAGGGCAGGATGCCAAGGTGGGCCCGATGGGCAAAGGGTATGTGTATGTCTTGCTTTGATCAAACCATAAGGACACCTTGCGAGCCTTTGACCTGAGTCAATCATGCAACCACATGTTGTTATGGGGCAGCCTAGCTGATTAATTTGTAATGTCTTAGTTTTGGTACTACCATGGTGGAGTGGTTCACCCTTTTTAATGAACCCAGATGGCGCAAGAGGGGGGCCCTGCTGAGACAGGATGTCCCTTCAGTGTTGAAACCTTAGCGGGTAGTACTGAGCTAAGACAGAGCATTGTAAAGGCTTTGTCATGATTCTCTGCCGGCATACCAAAGGAAGTGTGCTAATAGCTTGGCATCAAAGAGATTATCATGTCGTGTGGGTAAAGTGCATAACCTCTGCAGAGTGTACAATCTATTCGGATAGCCGTGCTCACGGTATTGAGCAATGCTCGGGGATTACAGCCAAGGGTTTAGACTTTTTCGAAATAAAACTTGGGATGGATGGCAGGTTGCCATGAAAGGTTGAATCTTGACTTAGGATGAGAAAACTTTGGTTTACTTGACAAATGCTGAATCTATCTATTGTTATTTGTTTTTACTGTCTTTTCAATCTATATACCGTATTTGTTCATAAATGCTGCTTTACTGCAAATGAACCTCTTAGCCATTCCATTGGAATAAGCCTGCATATAGCTATAATAGAATTGCATTATGTGCACAACTTGTTGAGTACGTGTTGGTGTACTCACCCTTGCTTAACAACCAACAACAAAGGAGGAATCATCGTTGGAGGAGGACTTACGGTGGGACGCGTGTCACTAGGCCAATCCTAGTCACCGCACGTGGTGTCTTGATGGGACATCTACGTTTTTACTACTTTTCACTGCATTTGTCTCATTGACTTTACTATTGCCTCGTGGGGCTGAATATTGTAAGTGATCATAAGATCATACACTAGTTATATTCAATAAATAAAGTCTTATTATTCTTATCGTTGTGTATGATGTGATGCTTACCGATGTTAAGCTGTGTGCACTAGCGATTGATTCTGGGACTAGTGCGGTAAAACACAGTGGATTCGAATTGGTGAATTCGGGTCCTTACACCTGGGGGCAGTAGCACCGCCTGATACCGAACCAGAAATCACCCTCTCTGGAATTTTCAAGCCGGCCATAGGCCCGGTGCTACTGCCCTGCCTGGTGCTACCACACCCGAGCTAGTAGCACCACCAGCCGGTGCTACCGCCTATGGTAGACCGGTAGCACTGCCCTTGCTAGACGGCACTCAAAATGCTTCAAATTTGGATTTAAACCTCAAATCTCCCTTAACTCAAACACTACTTGCTTGAACAATGTCAATAACTCATCACACACATGAGTAAACCTCCACATGGTCTTTCAAATTAACCAAGGGAGACTCAGACGGGGCCAGGGACTAGTTATCAGTGACGGGGAGCCTCGGAATGTCCCCAGACCCGATTCCCCTATAAGGATTGTTTTCCCCTCATTTGTATCCGAATGGGGAGGGAAACTACCCCATCCCCGTCCTCTAATAGGGGAATTCCCCGTCAGGGAATGGGGAATGGGGCCCCATTACCACCCCTAGACAGATCCAATTCTAAAGGCTTGAATGATTGCATAATCCTATTGAAGATAACAACGGAAGAAAGGACGATTGCTTGTTTGCACTAAAGGTGCGTTGGTTGAATTTTTTTACTTTAAATAAGTTTTTTTGTTTGGTATGTTGATGGTATTTTGTTTATCTCAACCTTTGTTTTCCCATTCTTATTTTTAGAGTTCTGGCATCAATAAAGCAATCGCTAATAAGAGCCCTATAGAGTGTCGGGACCCGAATTCGCAATCCGGAAACCCTCTGTGTTTTCAGCACTAGTCCCAGGATCAGTAGCTAGTGCCCACAGTTAACAAAGATAAATATCACAATCATACACAACGGAATAATAAATAAAGTATTCATCTATTAATATAACATGTTGAACAACCTTAAAGTCAACTTACAATTGTGAAGCCTAGATGGCTTCAACTCAGAGTAAAACAAACAAAGAATGAACAAAGAACGTCGGTGAATCCCATCAAAATGCCACATGCATTTGACAAGGTTCAACTCCTAGATATTCGCCTTCTTGCAGAACTTCTCCCTTCTTTGAAGACAGAGACTTCTCCTCAACTGATGATGTTTTGTTAAAGCAAGGGTGAGTACACAACCGTACTCAACAAGTCATGCACAGAATGCAGTTCTATTACTACATGCATGGCTTATTCCAAAGGAATGGCTGAATGGTTCTTTTGCAATAAAGCAACATTCACAAATAATCATAAATAGATAGAATAGCAGTAAAACAAGTAACACTCATAATAAATTTCGTAATCATTCTCAAGTAAAGCATTTCTCATCCTTAACCAATTTCCATATTACATTGTCCACATTCCCAACTTCATTTTTACCAAAATCTAACCCTTGACTGTAATCCCCGAGCATTGTCCAGTACCGTGGACTCGGCTATTCGAATAGTTTTTACACTCTGCAGAGGTTGTACACTTTACCCACAAGATACAATCAACTCATCACGTCAGCCGTGAATCGCCATACAAGAGTATGCGAATGAGCGATCATAACAAAGCCTTTCAGAAACTTCTATCTCAACCTAGGAACCTCTCTGGATTGCCTTCACTATCACTTCCCTCGCTCAGAGCTGAAGTATAGGACCGACAAACACCATTGGATAGGGTACCAAGCCGCAAAGACAGTATGCTCCCCATACAGATTACCCTGTAATCGCGCACCCCGAGGTATCCAAGGTGAGATATCAGAATCCTACTAAACTAGGTCTGTCCCATACCAGACATGTGGTTGTACGAGTGACTCAAGTCAAAGGCTTGCAAGGTGAAGTCCTTAACTGACCAAGGCAAGACATCCTTATCTCAAAATTGGCGCACAGCCCTCACAACACTCAACCCTCCCATATGCCACAATGGCCCACCTGGCATAAAGCCACTTGCCACTTGCCCTAGTCTAAATCATTTTACCACCCCAGTTGATTATTGCGCAACACAATGCCAACAACAACTCAACATCCATGTAGAACCACTCTGGTTCCACATATCAACATCATCATGTGGCAACACGTCACACCATTTCACAAACATATTTCATAATCCATTAATCAAGATTAACCTTTTATTTTGAAAGACATGAGTTGCGTGGCATGGCTAAGCAATTATACGGCCTAACCAACCCACGTTGGCAAGTAATAACAACCAACTAATAATCAACCATCTTAGGGTGACAAATGAAATATGGCATACAAATAATCATGGCAAGGTGATATTAGCAATTGGGTTGAATAACTAATCCCAAATTAATTTAAATCATTTTAATCTTGAACTAGCATGCAATAATTTGAATCAAAGTAAATTTGTAAAACTGGGAGCAATATGATCAAATCACGACTTGCCTGGCCCTTACAATTTTTATTATTCTTTACTCTTTATCTTCGATCCTTGATCCTCGATCTTCAATCTTTGCTTGCTTGATCCTCAGCTCCTTCGAGCGACTTCCGGCAACGTGTCTAATGATAAACAAGCATAAATACAACAAAACTCAAAAAGCAAATCAAGTAAACTCCAAATTAAGAACGAATAGCATTGGGCACAACGGCTTAGATGAAATTAAGAACTTGAATGGATTAGGTCGATGATTAGACAAAATAGAACGGCTTTCGGAAAATACACCGAAGAGAAAGATTAATAACTGAGAAAGAAGGAATAGTATTCCGAAGAATATTTCCTTTGAAGTTGCTATCTTGATTAGACAGACAATGACATATGGCTCTCGATCCATAGATCGGGTCCATGAAGATTTGTTAGTTCCCGATGAACTAAGCCGATGCAAAGTTGATTTTGTTGGTGAATGATACTGAAGAAACAAAAGAAAGATAAGCTGATAGATTAGATATGGCTCAAAGATATGACACATGGTCAATGGTCTAGCGACCAATTCCACGAATGAATTTTGGGTTAATGGCATATCAGATATTCAGGGATAAGACAAGGACGGATGGAATCGACATCCACTATGGTTCGATCCGGAGATTAGGCTTACATCGGAGACGGGACTCGACGACGACAAGGCGGTGATGACAGGGATACGAGGCTGAACTCAACGTGATAGGCTAGATCACAATAAGGCGATAGAAAAGGTCAGGACATCACACTAGGGCCTTTTACTTGCATGCACACGTGTGATGAGAGTGAAACGTTAACGACGGGACGTTAACGACGAAACGTTAA
The DNA here is from genome assembly GCA_036346375.1 of Guadua angustifolia. Lineage (NCBI taxonomy): Eukaryota > Viridiplantae > Streptophyta > Magnoliopsida > Poales > Poaceae > Guadua > Guadua angustifolia. The sequence continues at coordinate 48,005,025 of CM070515.1, forward strand.
CAGCGGAACGTTAACGATGGAACATTAACGGCGAAACGTTAACGGCAGAATGTTAACGATGGAACGTTAATGGCGAAGCGTTAACGATGAAGGTGAAGCGATGATCGCTCATGGAATAATAAGGTGGCGCCCATCGGTGCAATGACATGGCAGCGATAGAATGCTACCAAGGACGGCTAACTGAGACGCGAATCGATAACAAAGGACTAGGTTGAAAAGACGACGGTTATAAACCGGAACAAGGCTCTGACGGCAAACGGAGACCAAATGCACTCCAAAGATGGACTAAACAGTGAATGATGGCCCATTGGACAGGACAACACGGCCGAAGCGAACTAAATTGGGTGGCGGCAAATGACGCGCGCAACGGCGGCAAAAGGCGGCGGCCGACGAATAAAAATAATTTCGGTAAACGCAACAGCAAAGGGAAAATATCCATCGCGTAGAACGCGATGAGACGAACTCAACAAAATAAGCGGATTTGGCGGCGACCCACCGGATTGATCACTAACTGCCGATGAACGGTCCCAAAGCTAATAGATCAAACGATCATAACTATCCAGGTACTGCATGAAACCTAACCAAATTTTACAGAGAGCTATCTGGGAATATTTGGCACAATATGACGTGAACGGATCTGAGTTTTATCTTCTGGATCAACGGGGAACGCGCTACGAAGATTTCTGCTGTTCGTACGCAGTCTGATCAAGGGAGATTGATTTTTCTGCATAAATCCTGCAGGTAAAACATTGAGTTAGGGTGAGCACCGTGTAGGGGACATTAAGGGAAGTCTACCATAAAAATTTCACGGCCAAACTCGCAGAAACGAGGGAGAATGGGCTCTGGCAAGATTTGATCTTTGGGCGGCCATAACTTTTGATCCAGTAGATGCAATTGCACCAAATTTGGATGGAAGACAGAGGGTACCTTGAGGCACAATGTGACACAAACGAATCTTGAAAAGAGTCGACGAGTTGACGGGAACGCGACGCCAAAATAGGCCGACGTGGGGGCGGCGCTCGGCGATCTTGGCGCCTTGGTTGCCTGTTGGAATCTTCCAAAACTGTTTCACAGGGTGTTGCAAACATCATGGGGTGCTCCGTAAAACATTTGGGGATGAACGGAGTTCAGGAGCGTCCAGAGAGCTCTCGAAGTTCTCACCGGAGTTGGGGAAGAAGGCTTGCCGAGGGAGATCCGTTGTGATTCTGATGCTGATATTTGAGTATGATGTGGAGAATGAGGAGAGGTGTCTAGGGTTCAATTTTCAACTACAAAGAAGTGGTGGATCAACAGAAAAATCTCGCCGGAGTTGGGAAAGAAATCGGTGGCCAGAGGTGCTCCGGTAGGTATTTTCAAAATCTGATTTTACTGGAATAGAGCACAGCAATTGGAAGCTCTGGTAAAAAGTTCAGATCAAAATAAGTTCGGGAGTGACCAGGAGAGCTCGTCGAAGTTTTCGCCGGAGTTGAAAAGAATTGCTCATACAGGAAGATCCAGAACTTGGATGGGAAAAATTCTAATTGGGTTGTAAAGAAAACATTGGTAAAAATCTGTGGTTCAATTTATAGGGCGATCGGACCAGCGGATCATCAGAAAATGCTCGCCGGAGTTATGACTGGAAACTGACTGGAAACTGCCAAAGTTACTGTAGCGTTACTGTTTATTTAATCCGAAAATCAAATAACTGTTCAAGAAAAATCGAAATAAATGTCAAACCACCGTTAACAATTCCGGGAAAAATTTGGAACATGACCCACAGCCTTAGTAACACAAATAAAATATTATTACATAAAATAATAATTTTATTCGTGTACAGTAAATACTTTTATATTGTTTTAAATATCTTTTTAATTTGGAAAATACTGAAACAACCCCAAAAATTCTAATAAAATTCAGGGAGTTTAATTAGGACATTTTGAGATCAACTAAAATATTTTGGTACCACCAAATATTTTATTTTTATATCAACATATATTTTTATTTTGTTAAAGCTTTTGGAAAGGCTTTAGAAAATATATAATTTGACAATTGTAGGAAATTTCGCAGAAATTTCCTTAGGTTTATTTATATTAAATAAGATAATTTTAGCAAAACCAAATCTTTTATTTTGTCTCCAAATTATATTTTTAATTGATGAGACTTTTGGAAAGGTTTTGAAATCAAGATTTTAACAAATAATGGGAAAATTCACGAAGTTCCTTGTGATATATATATTTTTAAATTAATTCCAACTTAAATAGGGTTTTCATTTTTTTAAGGAAATAGTTTTAAGTTTTTCTAAAAATAGGCAAAAGTCTTTTTCTTTTGAACTCTAGAGAAATCCAGAAAATAAAGAGGAGACAAATAAACTTGAGACAACCAATAAAATAATAATATAAAATATATTTTTTTATCCTATTTTTGAAATGAAATTTTGGGATGTTACACAGAGCCATACAATAAACCTCAAGATCAAGCCCGTATTGATGAAGCTAAACAATTTGTTTTTAATGGTGGATCTAAACAAGTCAGTAAAGATCAATTTCTTGTTGATCTATTTTGTCCTTTAGATGACAAGGTAATGCATGTGTTAAGTTTTTTCATCTTTAAAATGTAATGTGTAAGGGGAACTATAAATTTCTATTTATGAAGTTGTCTTTTTTCTAATCATAAATTTCCTATTGATTTTTTTTGTGTAGTCGAAAGGACATATATTTGATGTGGCAGAGAACGGTGTTGGTGATGCATGTGCTTGTGTTCCAATTGATCAACTTAACCTTGCTATTGAAGGTAAAAAAATCTTAGTAGTTATTCAATTCTATTTTTTGTTTTGGAGGGTGCTGGTGTGGTAGTATAGTCATGTTTTTTGTGTGGATGTAAATGGTTCTAGTTCAAAAGACAATGAACAATCACGTAAGATTAACCATGATAATAATGGAAGGAAGGATGATTGCCTATTCACACTAAAGGTATGGTGGTTTAATTCTACTAGCTCTGAACCAATATAATAATGGAAGGATAATTACCTATTTTTGCACTAAACTTTTGTGCTTTTGTTTTTTATTTTAGAGTTACGATGTTAGTAAATGGCGTACTGATCAGAACCACGCAGGAAATGATCATGGTAAGATGCCACTTTTTGTTTCACATTAAGCATTTTCTAACTAATTTTTGAATTTTTATGTTTATTAAAATGATTAATCATTCATTTTTTCCACCACCATTTTTCTTGATTTTGAATATTATATTTTTCAGAATTTCAAGTTAATTGTACCCAACAATATGATTTCAATATTTCAAAGAAGATTTCCTACGGCCCTACCTATGATCTAGGTACTTCATCCAACAACAACAAATTTACGGGCATGGTTGTTGGATTTCTTTTGCTGTTATTAATTTGTGAGATGTGGCTTATTAAATTCTTTTTTAGAATTTATTGTATATCATAATATATGAATCTTGATAAATCAATCTTTGAATTTTTTTAGTTTTTTTTTGTGGTTGAATAGATAATTCAATGGTATTTTCTTAGCTTCCTGTTACCAACATTTGTTGTTTTCAAATGAGAGCGTTTTGCCATACATCATGTTAGTACAGATTGGTAATGCCTTTTGACTACCCATCCATTTTTTATCAACCTCAAAAATAGGATTTCATGGTTTTGTTTGCTTAAATAGTTATTATATTATATGTTTTGTGAAAAGAAACTATAAGAAGTTCATATAGTTTTTCGTTTTAATTTAGTAATGTGTAGCGTAATTAATTAGGCACAATTTGACTAGTCTAATACGAAGACAACTAGTATGTTGAAGTTTGTACCTAACAGCATCGAAGTATTATTTTGTTATCTTTCATAAGGGCTAGATGGAATTTTCTACCACTGATTTCATGTCATGACAGTATTGATATCAAATCTAATAGTAAAGCAAAGAAGGTCATCATGTTATTGATTTCTATTATATAATTTTTAGGAATCCAGAAACAAGCTACAAAAGGGGCAAGTGACAAGATGAACAAATACTTTAAGTCCCCGTATAGTCCAAAGGTCATGGTGTTGTATAATTGGGCACTCTCATTTGATCTTGGTACCGACGATGATGATACATCTAATATGCATGTCAGGCAAAGGCTAGCTATCAATCTAAAGGTCCAAGTGAAGCGAAGCACAAAAATATTGAGAATGATGTACCATATGTACACAATGATCATGTAGAGGAAAATTACAAATCCAAAGGACTAAGTGAAGTAGAGTCGCAGAATATTATAGAAGATGCACCATCTGTACACCATCATCAAAATTGTTTTGTTGGTTCACATTCTGCTCATAGTGTCACAGGGGGCACTAATGTAAAAGAGGTAAGTGTAGTCTCCCTTCTCATTTGATCATCAAGATCCTGTTTTGGACTTTTCCCATGTTACCTTCTCCTTTTATTTTTTTTGAAGGATGTCTCCACTTTAAATATTGATAGTGAGAATGATGTCCAATTAATGGATAACCATCAGTAGTATAATCAGGTTTTCAAAAAGAATATAGTACATTTATTTTTTTGAGTTATAAATTGCGATATGTCTATACTTTTTTATTTTTGTCATTGACCATATTAAGTATGAAGATCCTTTAGAGACCACTCAACCTGCAATAGGGGCTTCTCCTATGAATGTCATCAACTTGGTAAATCAACTTTTGACTATGAATTATGCTTGTTTTCCTATAGCGTTAACATGACTTTATCTTTTTCATACTTGCCCTTTTTCATTCAATATAACCATATTTCATTTGGTCCCCTATCATTTTGGTTTCTAGGACTCCCCAGATATTTTGATCTCTTCAAGAGAAAGATTTGATCAGAGATGCATTGCTTTGTGCTAACAAACTGAGAAAATATACAACAACAATAATTCATTTGTTGTTGATGGGATAGGTTGCAGTGTGTGTCACATGGTAAAACCCCCACCGAGCAGAAAGCTATAAATATCTTTGAGGAACTTGATGTCAATGTTCTGAACTCTAGGGGCAACAAGAGCACCGGCTCATTAATTTGTGAGTTGCCTGATTATGGAAAGAGAAGGCAGGTGAGGGGTAGTAGATACACATGTCACCCATACACCAGTGTCAAGAATAGATCTGTTATATCCACCTTAGATTTGGCATAATATCAAGTGGTGATCAACAAAGCAATGGGAGAACACAATAGGTAAGTGTTGTATGTACTCAGATTCTTATGTGTTCATGTTTTCCATTGTTTTGGGTTGTTTTTTTAGTCATGTAATATGGTTAGTTATTTTTTCTATTAGTTGTTAGGTAGTTTCAATGAAGTCTGATGGGAAAAGTTATGTCACGTACAGTTGCTTGGGGTACTCTCGCAAGCTTGAGGGCAAAATTGATAATTTCTTGATCAATTGCTTTTGCCATTTTCTTTTTTAGAAGAACCATCCCACCAAGTCAAAGAAGCACTTTTTCTTCAACCCAGTTGGTGTATGTCATCATTTGAACTTTTTTAATAGAGTACTTTTGTCATTTGACTAGTTGAGTTCTAGTAAATGGTTCAGATAATTTTGAGTAACTTTGTATCTATGAATGGTTCACTATGGTTTTGTTATTTTGTTAAGTATGTTTTATTGATGGGCTAAGTCAATCTATTGGATTTTGTCTACATTACTTTCTATTATGGAATATTTCATCTGTGGTAAACTGACTGTTGTGTGTGTGTGTGTTTTTCTTGTAGCATCAACTTTTGAAGCTTGAACTGGGATTCAGGTTTGCAGATGTCAAACATGAATTTGAAATTGCCCATAAAGTAAAGTCATTGCAATCTTGTGAATTGGTTAGTATTTTAACATGTCCTTATTATTGTCTACTTTATATTTTTTAGAATGCATTTTCAGTTTTATATTTTTCCAACTATGTGATCTCCACGCCTATATGTAATGTACTAGATTTTCTTCCCAGTTTTGCATGAGGATCACTGGTTTCTTTTTGTCGTGGACATCAAAGACCAAAAGTTTGTATTTCTTGATTCAACGATTGGGGGAGGGAGGGGGAGGTCATATGACGATACCACAAGGATGAATCTAGTACGTGTGCTATGTCTATTTTTGTTGCCCTCCAATTCACTTTCCATCTCTATCTGTATTTGCATATTTTCCCTTGTGATCATTTTTATTTCTCACTATGGATATTGACCGACATGTTATATTGTTGTTTATTTAATTTTCTTTACAACTTATTGGTCTTGTAGATATCAAATTTTACCACATCATTTTTTTCAACTGCTACAAGGTCATCACTCAACCCTCTTGACTTTGATTTCGATGAGCTCTCATCCCATCGGCAAAAGTTGAAGTAATTTTTTTGTTTTAATCCTTTTTTTTTGTTATTTTTGTGTTGTTACTGGCCATGTGTTTTTACATAATCAATGTACATATATAATTCTCCATATCCCTTCTGAAGGATTGAGATGGTGATCAAAGGGGGGTGAATGATCCCAAAATAAAATTTTCCCCAAGCTAAAGTGATCCGAAAAGCCTACACTAAATAAATCAAAATGGAGCAAGAAATCCAACTAAAACAGTCTTGACTGCTCAAGCCGGTAGTACCACACTTGGACTAGTAGCACCAAAGTCTGGTAGTACTACACGAGGGCCGGTAGCACCGATCTTAAGAACTACATCAAGAATAGAGAGAAAAACAGTATGAACTCAAAAGCCAAATTGACACAACTTTTGATTTACTGGACACAAACTCATGAAACTTGGTAGATGTGATCTTAAGGATGTCAGGAACTTATTCCAACCTTCAATCCCAAGGATTGATGTCAAAGTTCCAACCTTTTTGACCGAAAAGAGAAAACACACCAAGTTCAAGCAAAACACAAGAACTTGATCTTGGACTTACTCATGGGGTTTTGATGATCAAGATAATTTTGGATAACCTCTCACTTGTCACATCAAATGAGAACTAATTCAAAATCTTCTCAAATACGATCTATAAGAATGAATCACTCAAGAACACAAGATCGGTTTCTTACAACAAAAACGCAACGATTCTTCGAATTAAGAAGCAATAGCATATAGAAGGAGGGGAGGCAAATCCAAATTGTATATAAGTAAATTGTAAGAAAGTAAGTGCGTAATTTAAATACTTGAAAGTAAATTACTTAATTTAATGCATAATGTAAAAGTAGAAAGTAAATTCAAGCATAATGAAATGTGTTTTCTATTTTCTGAAGGAGAGATTACAAAGGCTCACTAAAAGATGGGCAAAGCTCAAAGGAGCATAACAATCTTAAAATCTTCAAATGAGGGAAGGCTACCCATGCCCCTCTATTTATACTACTCTTAGGCCACCTACTACCTTTGGATGAGTCCCTCAACCCTAGGGCAATCCATCAAGGGCTAGGATTGACTCACTCACATAGCCATGCAAGGGCTAACCCAAAACCCACCAAACAAATCAGATTAGACAGTGATCCAACGGCCCTCCTTGATCCACGCAGCGTCTAGCTAACATCTTTTCCTTTCCTTATCTTCTAGGCTTGCACCGACTCCATCTTCGATCATCTTCTAGAGATCTCGACCATCTAGGCCTTCGGCGCACCTTGCCTAGTCCCGGTCATCATTCGCCTCACCATGACCTAGCATTGTTGACCTACAACCATCAAAAATAAGGAAACACATCACATAACAATGCCCAAAATGATATGCAATGAATTCGTAAAAAATCATGATTAAAAAAATCATCCTTCCTCATAAGGACCGGTGCTACCGCCCCTAGACTGGTATCACCGTTGGCTTGGTCATACCACCCCCTAGCTGGTATGACCGCCCTTAGAAATTGCAAAACACCTTCTCTGGAAAAAAATGCACCAGACTGAGGCCGGTGCTACCGCCCACGGTAGATTGGTGCTACTGCTCCCAGGCCAGTCGCACCGCCCGATGCTGATCTAGAAATCATCCTCTCTGGAATTTTCACACTAAGGACAGGTTCGGTGCTACCACTCATGTTTGGTACTACCGCCCTCAAATGGCCAGTACTACCGCCCTTCATCCTGATGCAGATAGGTGCTTCTCTAGAATTTTCACACTGGCCATAGGCTCGGTGCTACCGCCCTGTCCGGTGCTACTGCTCTCACATAGCCGATAGCACCTACTTGACTGGGGAACTCTCCAAACTCTTCAAATTTTTAATTAAAACTCCAAATCAACCTCAAACACAAACACCATTAGTTCCAATAATGTTAATAACTCATCACAAACACGAATAGACCTTCACATGGTCTTTCACCTTCTTTTCAATTATGATCGCTATCAATTTTTTTTAGGAAAGACTTTGGTGTGTTTGTTATGAAATATATGGATCTTTGGGACCCTAGAGTTGCACTCGAAGCTCAATTCACCATTGATGACATGTCGAACATAAGAATTCAACTTCTTAACAACTTGTTGCGTAGCCAACACAACTTGGCAGACTTAAGTTTAGTTCAATCTGTAGTTGGAAAGGTTAGTCACAATTTTTGCATTTTATTATATTATACTTTCTTGGTACTCTTTCTTTTTAGTCATAGCTATAAAATTTTATGTGTATACCTTCACCTTTTTTAGATCCTACAGAATTGAAACTTATTGCTGTTTGAAGTGTTCCCTATTTTGTTTGTATAAAGTGGTGTGATCTATAAGAGAACATGTGTTTTTGGCGGAAGAGTTTTGTCTATGTACTATGTTCATCATATGGGGGAATTTGTGGATTTATACAACTCATTATAGGGCTTTTTTTGCTGTCAATTTTTTGCTAGCTTTTTCAATTACATTTGAAAAGACAGTGTATGAAGTATGTGCTTACTGCTTGTGATGAACCACTTCTATAAATCACTTTTTACCTTATGGGGATGTTTCTATGCCAGCATCTTTTTTGTTTTCAAATATTCCTATCTGTGTTTGAAATTTACAACCTTTTTATTTTTTATATTCCTTTATTGAGCTCTACAATATGCAACTCAAGATTTTCTAATTATATTTTGGCAAGACCTACTTTGTCAGCATATGAAATGTATTATATTTTCCTTTAGTTATAATCCAAGGTAATGATTGCCACTAGTGGTTCACACTTTTTGCCCGAAGAAGTTGGACATCTTGTTGACTATACTTCTCCCCAACATCGGTATGATGTAAACATATTTACAATATGTCAGACTATTTATAGATTATAGAAATAATATATTATTGTTCAGTTTAATGCAAGCTAGATTCCGATCTTCCTTGTCTTTGTTTCCCTATAGTTTGTTTTTTGAAGCATACTAAGCATTGTGTACATGAATATTTCATTTGTGTGAGGAATATATTAGTGTTTACTATTGCACTGCTGGTTTTGTAATCAGTCATAGTTTTTTTTCTCTAGAAGTTAGTATAAAAATGTAAGGTTTTGGTTACTTCTCTGAACTTTTCTTAATAGTAGGTTGAGTATCTCTATTGGTTTTGTACTCTTAGAAGGATAGTGATCATGTTTTGTTTGATTAAAAATCCCTAGGTGTTTTGTCAGTTTTCTTTGGATCTTTCCTTAATAGGCCTAACTAATTTGTTTGTTAAGTTTCCCTGTAACACCCCGGAGCCCATACGCGCCACGGATGTTACTAAAACCCTGATTCACTAGCGACACCCCTCGGACCCACACAGGTCCAAAGGTTTACCAACACACGATAATTCTCCACAATAAGATCAATAGAACTGAGAATTACCGAAGAAGACATAAAAACCTAACACCCATACGAACTGATTGCAATCAACCACTAAACTCTAAAACCGGCTTAAAACTAAGTCACTGAATTTTACAAAATTTCGGCATGACCTCTCTAGAAAGTAGAACATCCACTCAGCAGACAGAAAACATTTGCAGTATGATATCATTCTAGCAGGTCCTTAGTTAATCAATCACACCCAACAAAAAATAATAAACTTCACCACGATGAACAATACATTACAACCACATTAATTACATCCAGACTAAATGAATTTGTTAATTAAATTGTTGGAGACTGAAGTCGTGTGCGTGTTACTACTCCCAACCCGACGAGCCAGCTTCAGAGTACCTAAAATAGGAAGCAAACAAGTGTGAGTCCAAGACTCAGCAAAGTGCAACAATAATGAAAAGTAAGGACTTCAACTAAAATACAACTACTTTAAGACATAAAGTAACAGTTCCTTTAATTGACATCCGTAAATAAAGGAAGCGGTTTGAATTCATATAAATTCAAAACATAGAAACACAATTACTTCATCATTTAACATAACCATTACTTAATTGAAATCATACGGTAACAGAAGCAATAACTAACCCACTTACCACAACTAACTCGAAAACGTAATGAAACCTTACCCATGCCTCAGTAATCATTTCTGGTTGAGCCCACGACTCAATTCTCAACCTGTTCTTTCCATTCTCATCAAGCAACATTTATCAATGGCAACACACAATGCAATGAAATGTTTTTACGTTTTCATGCTCAAAATGCAACCTTTTAGCCTATACCGGTATAGCTCAGTGCACACCCGTCGGTGTGCACTCTCAATCCCAACCATCCCGTGGTGAGGCCTACTCTTATTGACTCGCTCCCATCCGTGGATGGGACTACGAGGTAGGACTTTTGTACTCACTACGTGTGAGTACAGAGGCCCACATCAACATGGGTCGCCTCTTCTGTAATGAGTGCAAATGAAGCAAACTCACGTATGATAACACATTACATAAATATAGAAACAATAGGGAAATTCTTAAACATACCAAAGATTAACCGATTAGTACATATAACAATTCTCAAGCCCATACAAGAGGTAAATCTTATTCCAATATCTCCTGTGCAAATTCTTCATGCGATGCATCATGCCAATGAGCTCAAAATGATCGTTTTCCGTTTTCATCATCACACTAAGAACAACTTCCTAGATATGCTATTAAACATAATCAAATCATTAGAATTTTCATACTCTTATCGCAAGCAAACCAGTTAATATCCTAATAACACTCCAGGGGATGCACTGAAGATGGAGTGATGCAGGGTCGAGGTAACCCCCGAAGACCCACTACCTGAAAACAGCAATCACAGGTAATTACTCGCATTCGGGACAACTCACGTCAACTTCTCCTAATTAGTTCGATACAATTCCAATTTAAGCATTTGAAGTCGTTAACACGATCTACACGAAATTCTCCCACTATATCTGCGTATTCAAAAATTCTAATTCAACCTCTAGCAAAACTTACGCCATAGCTTAAGATCACAATTTCTATCGAAACCCTAAATATTCTCAGACAACGGTGTTTGCACCAACCAGAGTTATCTACAAGTGTGATCTACTCCAATAGTCCTCGCCTCAGCCAAACATTGGTGTCAGTTGTCTACTTTAATATAAATCAACACAAGCTCAAATGATAGAATTATTGATTCCCATTTCCCAGTCACGACTTTAAATAATAAAGCAAAGACGATTTGCCTATGGTTCATTGCATCAGAAAAGAAGTTCATCAAAGAACTAGAAACATAAATGTTTAAGCAAGTTAAGTTTGTTTTATAGTACGAAACGGCAAGTGTCTCGTCAAATCATAAGCATGGATCAAGGTGATATGCCTCATGACATTAAACGAAAATTAGAATTAAGCTATATCATGTCGAAGCAAATCTTAATTATGCAAACAAATAGACAATTTGCATAAGAAGGAAAGCAATTTAATCTAGAGTTACAAGTCTAGCATTTATGGGTTTATGACATCCATAAGGCACTGCTCACCACAATATTTTGACAGGTTTTATAAAGGATGACATTATACAGAATTTACATGTTCATAGCAAGCATACATGTATCTAGGATCCAGGATCCACTCAACTAATTGCATCTCCAAACAAAGATTCTAGCTAGGCATTTGATCAAACACCTGGCATGCAAGCTAATCCCCAAGCTAAAGAAATACCTCAAAGCCAAATCCATGGGGAAAGAGGGGGTGGGGAGGTCTGCAGACGGAGGAGCGGCACGAGGCGGCAACGGCCGGGAGGCGCTGGAGGAGGCGAGGGCGGGCGGCCGAGGCGGCGCCTGGGCGTGGCAAGACACCGTAGCACCACGAGGGAGGCGGTGCTAGGGGAAGTGCCACGAGGCAGGCGCGCCATTATCAGCGCGCATGAGCCAAGGCATGAGACGGCCAGGCGAGGAGGACGCAGAGCTGGGGGAAGGATTGATGCAGGCGATCAGAGGCGCCAGGGGCACGCTACTGGGAGGTATTTTTGTTGTTGTTGATGAGGCGGCAGGAGGACTTCTCAGAGCAACTATTTCTAGGGTTTCCTCTCTTCCAATCTTCCTTTATACTCAAACAAATGGGTGCCACTAACAACAGGCTAGGGAACAAAAGAAATGAGCCCCTCCAAAAACCAAAACCAAAGACCAACTTTAAACCTTTAGCGCGAACCAAATAAATTTCAATTCTTGGCACGAAAAGACAATTGTCCAGAAAAACAAACTTGCCGTAAAACTAAACAGCTCGGAAGATACCTCATTCCGAAAAACTAGGGCAATTTTCCAAAACCTTTATTAAAGCCTCAAAAGCGCAACGATAAATATTTTCTCCCGAATAAAAATCCTTGAATCACGGAGGTTTAACCATTACTGGCTGAAAACCCTAGCAAAGGAGATTTGCGGCACTACAATCCCTACTAGTTTTGTACTCTTAGAAGGATAGTTAGGCTTTTTAACTAAATTTCCCAAACTATTTTGTTTGCTTTTCTGAACTTTTTCTTAGTAGCATAGCTTAATACAGAGTACTATTCCTAGCCTTCTCTTATACTTTTATCCTAAATAATTGTTGTGTTTTTATTTATATGACCTTTTCTGAACTACTGTATCAGTGTGTAGTGGTATGCTACATGTGTATTAATGCTCCATGTTATACAGGGTTTGGTGGTTAGTCTTATTTATATGAGCCTCTTTGGTGGGTTAGCACGATAATAAGCATGACCTGTTCTATCAATTTTACTCTCTTTTATTTTTGTTTATTTCTATGGATGATAGCTTGTAATTATATATACTGTCTATTTGTTAAATTTGCTGTGATTGTTGGGGAAGTTGCAAATTTTGCAACTTATGCATTTGCTCCAGCTATTTTGGTCACTCCTCTTGGTGCTCTTAGAATTATTACGAGGCATGACTTTTGATTTACAATATTACGATTTTCGGGTTATGAAATTTTTTCTGATTTCATCATCAATATGGAGCTACCTTCTGTTCTGCAGTGCTGTACTTGCACATGTGATGCTGCGTGAGAAACTGCACATATTTGGTGTTCTTGAATGTGTCTTATGTGTTCATAATTGTTCTTCCTTTTGTTTGGTGTGACATAATTATTCTACTTTTACAGTTCTTTTTGTAGTCTAAAGCTACTAACATAATTGTTCTATTTTTACAGTTCTTTTTGTAATCAGGCATAGTTTTTTTTCTCTAGAAGTTAGTATAAAAATGTAAGGTTTTGGTTACTTCTCTAAACTTTTCTTAATGGGCTTAACAAACATGGTAGGTTAAGTATATCTACCAGTTTTGTACTCTTAGAAGTATAGTTAGGTTTTGTTTGATTAAATATCCCTAGGTGTCTTGTCTTTTTTCTTTGGATCTTTTCTTAACAGGTCTAACTAATTTTTTGGTTAAGTATCCCTACTGCTATTGTTTATTTAAAAGGGTAGTCAGGCTTTTTAACTAAATTTCCCAAACTATTTTATTTGTTTTCTGAACTTTTTCTTAGTAGCATAGCTTAATATAGAGTACTATTCTTAGCCTTCTCTTATACTGTTATCTTGAACAACTGTTGTTTTTTTATTTATATGACCTTTTCTGAACTACTATATCAGTGTGTTGTGGTATGCTACATGTGTACTAAAGCTCCATGTTATGATAGGGTTTGGTGGTTATTCTTATTTATATGTGCCTCTTTGGTGGGTTGGCATCTCTGTCAGTTTTATTACTCTCTTTTTTTTGTTTATTTCTATGGATGATAGCTTGTAATTATACTATCTATTTGTTAAATTCTTTTGCATTGCTTGTTGGGGATGTTGCAAATTTTGCAGCTTATGCATTTGCTCTAGCTATTTTGGCCATTCCTCTTGATGCTCTTAGCATTATTACCAGGCATGAATTTTGATTTACAGTATTACGGTTTTCAGCTTATGAATAGTGTTGGTGATGCATGTGTCTGTGTTCCAATTGATCAGCTTAGCGTTGCTCTTCAAGGTAAACAATTCTTCTAACAATTATTCAATTCTATTTTTTGTTCTGGAGGGTGCTGGTGGGTAGTACATTAGAAGTGGAATTCCATTTAGAAAATGATATTTTGTTTCTAGATTTCTAATTGCTGTCGCTATTCTCCTTGCTCGTGGTTATTTTCCAATTACATGTGTGTTTCTTCATTTTCATATCTTTTTTGGTGGAGGGGGCACACCAACCAAAGGAGTCCAAAGTCAAAAAATAGCGAATGGAGTCCCAAAACAACAACCAGTCACATTTGTCAAGTAAATATAATAATTGCAAATTCTTGAACAATATTTTTATAATCTTCTAAACACACTACTTTTTTGTTCTTATACAGTACAAACACACAAGCTGCCAATTGAGCTATTACTTCTAAAGATGTTTTTGGCTCTTCTGTATTCTTTTCCTCTACATTCTGAGCTTCCACCTTTCCTCTTTTCTTCATGGATATTCCTACTGCCATGTTCTTTTTCTATATAGCTTGCACTTGTTCTATCCTTTTTCCACATAGAGTCATCCTGCAAGCACAGAGAATTTTTTTACATTATAAATTTTATTTTTTGTAATTTCTTGAGATTTTCCATAAAAATTCTACATATAGGATTGCAGTACTAATAATTTTTTATGATGGTCTGTTTTTTGAGTTATACCCATGTGTTTCTGGGTAAGGCTTGCTACTTGATTTCCCCTTCTTTTTGGGCCTACTGACAGGTAGAAGGTGAAGATTTTTTGCAATTTCGTATGTTGTGTCCTACCTCTCCACA
This sequence comes from Guadua angustifolia, assembly GCA_036346375.1. Taxonomy (NCBI): domain Eukaryota; kingdom Viridiplantae; phylum Streptophyta; class Magnoliopsida; order Poales; family Poaceae; genus Guadua; species Guadua angustifolia. The sequence continues at coordinate 48,020,042 of CM070515.1, forward strand.
GTGCTTGCACTCATATCCTATCTTTCCTTCTTTAATTTGATCAACTATACTTTTGTACCTCCCTTTAGTTCTACCCTTAATCTTTGCCTTTTCTGGATCCAGTAGCACAAGTGGTAATTGTGGCTTTGTGGTTGGTTTTTTTGCTGAGATTGGATTTTGGCTTCCTCAGTTTTTTTAGCCGATGATTGGTCTCTAGCTGCTGAAGTTTCTGTTTTGAGTTATCAGCTGCCTTCTTCATGGCATGTATATTTTTTCCATCTTCTCTACATCATTCATAACATAGTCAAACATGTTTTGCGATTTTGAAGTGTCTGATGCTATCAAAACCATTTTCCTTGACAATATGTTAAATCTAAACAGGCTATCAACATTTCTTATTTGTTCTGCCATTTGTGTTGGTTCTATTATGCTTCACATGTTGAACATGAACCTCCACCTTTCCAAGAAATACCTCTCTGGTAGCTCTGTGATATTAAGACCGATGAGGACCTTCAATATGTGTGAGCACAGTATGCCATCCTTGTGGAACATGGCATAGATACAGCTATAGTTTTTGTCAGATATGTCAATCAACACTACATATGCTCTTCTTTTGTATTCTGGCCTAGGATGGTTGTCTACCTAGTACACTTCATAGGTTTTGTATTTCTCTCTCTCCACCATGTAGAGTGATGTTGTGCCGTTGAGTTCATTCTGGAATTTAATGAATATTTTCCGATTGTACACCTTCCATGCTTGATCTCCCATCTTGTAATTTGACCAAAGTTGTGGTTTTGTCCTTGATTTGTTTTCTTCTTGCTCCTCTCTATCTAATATTGTGTCTGAAATCCTTTCAAACACTCTGAACAATCTCAAGATGTTGTGTTGTGGCCCAACATCATCCTTAAATATTGCATTCACCCCTTCACTTCTAGCAGTTGAGTGGATGAAGGGGTAAAACTCTTTCTTGAAAAACGCTAGGACCCATCTGTTCCAAGAAACCCACATGTCTTGAAAGTATTTTACCTGAGCTACATCATATTAGGTTACCATTTGCACCCACAATGTTTTGAATTCTTGCACCGTCAAACAATTCATAACAATGTCAATGAAGTTTTTGTGTAAACCAGGATTCACCCTGAAGCATGGTCCAAGCTTCTCCTCAGCTTGTGTAATGTGCCAGAGGCAATTCCTATATTTTGCATTTGGGAACACTGACGCTATCGCTGATTTCATCACCCTATCCTAATTAGTGATTATATGTGTTTGCCTTGCCATTCATTGCCTGCACAAATGTGTTGAAAGCCCACCTAAGGGTTTGTTTGGATGCAAGGGACAAAAAACCTAGGGAAATAAATCCCTAGAGGGATTTTCCAGGGCACATGGAATCCCCCTCCATGTCTAGGGGGAATATTTCCACATGGAAATTATTCCCTATTGCCATTTGGAAGGATAGGGATAAAAATCCCGGCCATTAAAAAATTTAGGAAAAAACAAAAAAAAATCAGGAACAACACCACAATTACACAAAACACATGGATATCATCTCCAACAATTGAACATTTGTTGTCGCAGTTAAACACAGATCCCATCACAACTAAAACAAGTTAACTAAAATAATATTCTAAACATAATTCTGAAATTTATAAGTTAAACATTCTATCAAATGGTCCATTGGTTAAACATTTTATCAAATGGTTCGTTGCTTTGATCCAGATGACACTCTCAACTACAATAGCAAGGAAAAATGACTTCAGTAGCACTGCAAGGAAAAAAGCACAAATCATTATTCAACTAAGCATCAAACAAATAGTGTCTTTGCTATCATAAGAGTATGAATATTGCACAAGTATCTCACAATCACAAAAACAAAATAAATGATATTTTCGATCATTTCAGGTTGTTCGAGAAACGCAACAAGTTAATTTATGCAAATAAAGTTTTGAAGTTAGGCATTACCTCCACACTCTGAATCTCATTACAGTGTCACCTTTTCAGCTCTTCTTTTGAATTGAAATTGAAGATGTATCTTTCAAGAGGTGGAATAAGATCTTGTGAATTCGAACCTTGTTGCCAATTCGGTACATAGTAAAGTATATGAAAAAAAAGGGTTTATTGTGTTGTCATTGCTTAAAGAAGAAAAACTAAAATTTCATTGGATACATTTCAAGATCAAAGGAGAAGTATCAACTATTTTTCCATCATAATTCAGATAGCACTTGCCATGAATTTCATACCATACATCTACCTAAATGCATGGGTAACATCAATTTTAGAAGCAACTTAAGATGTCATTAAGGTTACTATCCAGATGCACACTTGGAATGAAATTGATTTGCTAAAAATTCAGTCTATCTGTATCTAAGCCTCAATAGAATCAATATTAAACTGATATGCAAAAATATGCCAAGAAAGAGAATTACGCAAAACTGTCTGCATTAGGGCAGTAAAACTAAGTCGTAAGGTTTTGATAGTCACTTTTGAAATAGTTTCGATTCCTATGAGATGAAAAGGCTAAATTCCTCATGGAATACTATTAGATTGAAATGAGTAACCTGCAGTGTTGTCGTGCCCTGAATTTACAAATTCGGACACTCTGTGTATTCTGCACTAGTCCAGGATCGTGCTAGTGTACACAGGCTAACAGGGTATAATATCACATCATACACAGCGGAATATTAAATAAAGTACTTCAAACATTTATGTAAACGAGTGTAGGACCTTATGGTCATCCTTACAATAGTTATGCCGCACAGGGCTTACAATTATCAAATAACAAAAGTTCAACAGCGGAATAAAATAAATCTTCGTGGTGCTCCACCTTCTCCACAAACGCACTGACTGAGGCTTGATTCTCTAGTTATCCGGCCCTGCAACGTACTCTTCTTCATAAGCAGGCATAGTTTCTTCTTCTGGTAAGTTTGTCCGCAAGGGTGAGTACACACCGCACTCAACAAGTCATGCACAAAATGCAGGTCTATTTACTACATGCATGGCTTATTACAAGGAAAGGCTCGATTGGTTATTTTGCTTTGCATCAATATTTTAAATTACCATTTACTTAAGTTCAAAGCAGCAAAACTTAGTATCATAATAAGTATCTCAATTGTTTTTCACAATATTTTAGACACACAGTCCTTAATCATCTTTCATCATTAACCTTGGCACTCAATCACCCATCCCATTTTAATTTTCAAACACTACCCCTTGACTGTAATCCCCGAGCATTCTCCAGTACCGTGGACTCGGCTATTCGAACAGTTTTTAACACTCTACAGAGGTTGTACACTTTACCAACAAGATACAGTCGCACACCACAAAGGCGATTAACCGTAACAAAGCTTTTCAGAAATTTCTATCTTAGCCTAAGAACCTCTCCGTGTTGCCTTCACTATCACTTCCCTCACTCAGAGCCGAAGTATAGGACCGACAACATCGTTGGATGGGTACCAAGCTGTAGCACAGGCACGCAACTCCCATACAGTTACCCCATGTAACTGCCACCCCAAGGTATCAAAGGTAAGACATCAGAATCCTACTAAACTAGGTCTTCCCATTCAGACATGTGGTTGTACGAGAGACTCAGGTCAAAGGCTTGCAAGGTAAGGTCCTTAACTGACCAAGGCAAGACATCCTTCTCTCAATTTGGCACATAGCCCTCACAACACTCAACCCACCCCCATTTGCCACACAGGCCCACCTGGCACGAAGCCTCGGTCCACTTGCCCCAGTCTAAATCAATTCCACCCCATGTTGTTAACAGTGCAACACATGCTCATATTCATCTTTCATGTAGAACCACACAGGTCTCTACATTTCAAGGTTAATACCAACATCATTCACATTTCATTAAAAAGCATTCACTATTCTTTAGTCAGTGTTGATTTTGTAATCCAAATAGAATGGTTCACGTACATGCATGGCTAAGCAACTATTCATGGTCTAGCCTCCCGTGTTGGCACGATATCATCAACCAACTAAATTTACCCTACCTAAGTTATCAAGGAATCATGGCATACCAATGATATCATGGTGACATAAACAATTTGGTTGGATAGCTAATTCACCCAAAATAATTAAGGCCATTTTTAGTTGAACTAGCATGCATAGTTTAAAACAAGGTATATTTCAAAAATTAGGAGCAACATGGTCAAAGCATAACTTGTCTTCAAAAAGTTGCTGGTCTTGGCCTGAAGCTTGGTCTTGTTCTACAAATTCCCCCTCGTAAGCCTCCGGCAAATCAACGTCTATTTAAAGGCAACGTACACGTAATAAATTAATTTTTCTAGAAAGTAACTCAACTCTAAAAATTCCACAAAATTCACCAATAAATAGATCTTGATTTTACAAATTTTTAGAAATTGGAATCACTCGAATCGGAGTTAAAATGCAAAAGTTATAAGCATTTGAATTTTAAAAATAAATCAAAAAGAATAAACCAGATTTTCTTTATTTATTTTTATACGGAAAAATCCATAATTATGACGTCAGCACCGAAAACATTTTCGGCCGAATATTTTTATTTACAAAAATCGAATTATAGCGTCGGCATGACATCATCTTCGACGTCGGCATCGGCCGAGCGAGATCCGACATGTGGGCCCCATCACGACATCATCGCGATGTCAGCATGCCATGTCGCACAAGCTGGTCATGACACGTGTCAGCACATTATCACCCGAGAGCTCAAATAAATATCTACCGTCCGATTTCAAACGAACGGCTACGATCAAGCATCGGTTCGGCTCGGTTACTGCGGTGGCGACACGTGGCACATTCTCATCCCTCGGATCAAAATCCAACGGCGTTGATTAAACCGAATAACAATTCAATTAATCCGGTCATGCGTCAAGATTCGTGCGATGCGATCATCGGTCAAGATTGCACCGACACTTTGATCCACTACTGCGATGTTGACGCGTGGCTCATTTGTGACCATCCGATCGAAATCTAACGGCGGCAAATACTCGGGGACATCGACCACAGCGACGGCTGCGTCGCCTCGATTTCCGCATACACGCGTCGACACGAGACTGGCTCGGTGCGTGGCGAAATCTGGTCCGTTCGATTCAAAATCAACGGCCCAGATCCAATAAACCTTACGCCAAATCTAATGGCTACAGTAAACTAGGCTACGTGGCTTAACGACAACCTTACGATCAAGATCCAACGGCCAACAATTGAAAATAGGGTTTACTGTTGCTATGTTTACGTGGCTAATTCTCGGTCGTCCGATACTAATCCAACGGCTCTCATCTAACACGGGTTTTAAGCACACGTGGGCAATCCCTTCCTCGGGCACGTGGCACTAATCCTAACCATCCATTTCGAATCCTACGGCTGAGATCTAAAGCGACACTATTCTGGTCTCTAACACAGAGGAATACATGGACTCACCTCCACCGTTGGTTGTAGATCGGGCTGTAGAGGTAGCTTCCGAGTTCGACGACGACGCGGCGAGCAGAAGTGGCCGGAGAGGAAGAAGATGACCTTGCGCACGGCGTTTCGATGCAGCTCCGGTGAGAAGAAGTAGCTCCTCGGGTGTGGCTCGACGCGGGCGTTACTCTGGTGGGTGCGGCGACGGCGGAGAGTCACCGTAACAAGCGCAAAACATGGCAGAGAGTCTCGGAACTACGGCGAGAAAATGCGAGTGATACGGTGGTCCTTGGGATGCGTGAAAGAGCTTGAAATGCGCGGAAGGAAGTGCTTTATACTGCACATCAGTTAATGAGGCGGTGGAATCATTACGGCGGCGAGTAAATTCGTCGATTTCTCGCCGAACGGCGGCGGCAGATAACGTTCGGAAGAGGAAACGAAACGACGTGGCCTCATCTCATGCGTAGGATGAAGATCTAACGGCACGAACAATGAGGCGACGCGGGCAGTTCGTGACCTCACGATCAAGATCGCACGGTGGAAATAAACGGCGACGCTAGGGTTTCAGCGTGCGCACAGTAGTGGGCTTGGCCCGTTACTGTTCACTTGAATTTCAATTATTTTGTGAATAAAAATAATTCCGAATATTCATTTAAATTAATTCAGGCACTTAAAAGATCAGAAAAATTCTAGAAAAATTCCAGAAAATATTTTATGACATTTCTAGCTCAAATAAAATATTTCCATTTATATTTTAGTAAAACTTTTCATTATTAAATTAATTTCCAGAGAAAAGGTAAATTTCAAAAATGATGAGTAAATCCAATTAAATTCCAGAAATTCTCAGAAATTCAAAATAAATTATAAAATTCAAAAATAGATAAATTTGAGGATGTTACAAACCTTCCCCCCTTAACGGAATCTCGACCCCGAGATTCAGGGCTGGCTAGAGAATAAATCAGGAAATTCCATCCTCAAGTCTTCTTCACGTTCCCAAGTTGCCTCGCTTTCTGAATGATTGCTCCACTGAACTCTGCAAAAGTGGGTTGACTTGTTTCTGGTTTCACGATCCATAGTATCCAAAATCTTCACTGGATATTTCTTATAAGTTAAATCCTCTTATAGTTCAATGGCTTCTATTGGTGCTTGTTCCTCCGGTACTCTCAAACACTTCTTCAACTGAGACACATGGAACACATCATGTACCCCTGCTAAAGATTGCGGCAGTTCTAGCTGGTATGCAACTTCTCCTTTGCAACTCAAGATCTTGAATGGACCCACATATCTCAGGGCAAGTTTCCCTTTAGCATGGAACCTTTTAACTCCTTTTAATGGCGCGACCTTGAGATATACATAATCCTCGGGCTCAAAACTTAAATCACGACGTCGGTTATCTGCATAACTCTTCTGCCTGGATTGTGCAGTCTTCAATCTTTCTCGAATTAATGTGATCTTCTCTTCTGCATCTAAAAGTACATCTGGTCCGAAGACATGACGTTCTCCTGTCTCATTCCAATTCAAAGGTGTTCGACACGGTCGACCATACAAAGCTTCAAAAGGCGACATTTTCAAACTAGCTTGATAGCTATTGTTGTAGCTAAACTCTGCATATGGCAAGCATTTGTCCCACGATGTGGTGTACGATAAAGCACAGGCTCTTAGCACATCTTCTAGAATCTGGTTTACCCTTTCGGTCTGACCATCTGTCTGTGGATGATATGCCGTACTAAAATTCAGACGGGTACCCATGGCTGTATGCAATTTTCCCAAAATCTTGTGGTAAATTGAGTACCTCTATCCGATACTATCTTCTTGGGTACACCATGTAAACAAACAATTCTCGATATGTATATCTCTGCTAACTTATCTCCTGAGTAAGTTGTCTTTACGGGTATGAAATGTGCAACCTTTGTTAACCGATCCACTATAACCCATATGGAATCATATCCACCTTGGGTCCTTGGCAACCCGGTGATGAAATCCATCCCAATTTCCTCCCATTTCCATTCTGGTATTCTTAATGGTTGTAGCAGTCCGGCGGGTCTCTGATGCATGGCTTTGACTCTTTGACATACGTCACATAATGCTACATGCTCAGCTACCTCCTTCTTCATGTTTGGCCACCAGAATCTTTCCTTAAGATCCTGGTACATTTTTGCACTGCCGAGGTGAATCGAGTATTTGGAATCATGTGCTTCTTCCAGTATCAACTGCTTCAATTCAGGTTTATGGGGTACGCAAATTCTGTTCTTCATCCACAAGGTACCCTGCTCATCAACTCTGAAGTCCTTGGCTAGATCCTCATCCATCTTGGATTTGATCCTGTTAATCTTCTCATCATCCTTTTGTCCTTCCCTGATCTGCTCTTCTAGGGTCGGCTTAACCTCCAAAGTGGCTAGAAATCCTTTCGATACAACCTCCAATCTTAGCTTCTGAAGCTCTTTACATAAGTCAGACTGATCTTCCGCTGACAATGAATTCAAGCTATAGCTCTTCCGACTTAAAGCATTTGCTACTACATTTGCTTTTCCTGGATGGTAATGGATTCCGATGTTATAATCCTTGATTAATTCTAACCATCTCCTTTGTCTCATGTTGAGGTCCGATTGAGTGAATATATACTTTAAACTTTTATGGTCAGTATATATTTCACATCGGTTTTCGATGAGATAGTGACGCCATATTTTAAGAGCGTGCATTACAGCAGCTAGCTCTAAATCATGAGTCGGGTAATTCTGTTCATGTGGCCTTAGCTGCCTTGATGCATAAGCTACTACTTTACCGTTCTGCATCAGTACACATCCTAATCCCTGACGCGAAGCATCACAATATATATCAAAATTATCCCTGGTATTCGGCAACACCAAGACAGGTGCCGAAGTTAAACTTTTTTTCAGCTCTTGAAAACTCTTTTCACATTCAGGTGTCCACAAGAACTTTTTCTCCTTTTTCAACAATTGCGTAAGAGGCCTCGCAATTGATGAAAAGCCTTCAGTGAAACGGCGGTAATATCCTGCCATTCCAAGGAAACTTCTGATCTGAGTGACTGTCTTTGGTTGATCCCAATGCAACATTGCCTCTACTTACTTTGGGTCAACAGCTACTCCTTCGGCAGTCATTACATGCCCCAGGAACTCAACCTTCTTTTTCCAGAAGTCGCATTTACTGAATTTCGCATACAGCTGGTTCTCTCTCAACTTTTCCAAGACCATCCTTAGATGTTCGGCATGCTCTTCTTCTGACTTGGAGTAAACTAAAATGTCATCGATAAACACAACGACAAACTTATCCAAATATTCCATGAACACTTTGTTCATCATATTCATGAAATAGGCTGGAGCATTAGTCAATCCGAAGGACATGACTGTGAATTCATAATGACCATATCTAAATGAGAAAGCGGTCTTTGGTATATCCTCAGTCCGAATCTTCAACTGATGGTATCCAGACCGAAGATCTATCTTTGAGAAGACTCCCGCTCCTCTTAACTGATCGAAAAGATCATCTATCCTGGGCAACGGATATTTGTTCTTTATCGTCACATCATTGAGTGCACGATAATCTATACACATTCTGAAACTCCCATCTTTTTTCTTTACGAATAGCACTGGTGCTTCCCATGGGGACGAACTTGGCCTTATAAATCCTTTTTCTAACAATTCCTCAATTTGTTTCTTCATCTCTACCAACTCCTCGGTAGACATCCTATAGGGTCTCTTGGCTATTGGAGCTGTCCCAGGTACTAACTCAATAACAAATTCTATATCTCTATCTGGTGGCATTCCTGGTAGATCCTCTGGGAATGCATCCGGATATTCATGAACTACCGGAACATCTTCCATATCAACAGCTTTCACACTGTTAATCATTAACTGACTATCTTGAGTAGCAATTGCTTGAATCTCCACCTTCTTACCATCCGAGCTCTCTATTGTTACTACTCTTCGTCTACAATCCAGCACTGCCTTGTGCTTGGATAACCAATCCATTCCCAGAATAACATCTATGGTCTGGGTATCTAGTATAATTAAGTTCGCTAGGAACTCTATTCCATTTATTGTTAACTTCACCCCGGAACACCCTACTTTAGTTCGGAGTTTTGATCCAGGGGTTTGGACTATAAGTGTACTCTTAAGATTAACCATATCCAAATCATTTTCCATAACAAAGACACATGATATAAATGAATGTGAAGCTCCAGAATCGAATAAAATTGTAGTTGGTACTGAATTAACTAGAAACTTACCCAGTACAACGTCCGATGCATTCTGAACTTCATCTGATGTAATGTGGTTAACCCTTCCTCGCACTACTGATTGTGGTGCGGCTCCAGCTTGGATAGGTGCTCGACTCCCACCTTGAGCGGGTGTTCTTGCTGGCGTGTTACCCAAATTAAAGCGAACAGGAGTGACTCCCCCTTTCTTGAGACAGACATTGGCAAAGTGCCCCACTTCATTGCAATTGTAACAACGCCTTCCTGCCATTGACAGGTTTCCTGTTGCTTGGTATTGCTCTTCTTTGGCGTCTCACGGAATCGATAAGTAGGTCATTTGAGCAGCGGTGGTGCCCTTCTTGTTGCTCCCTAAATTTGGAATCGGGTGAACTGTTGAGGTACCACCCTTGGTCTCTGCTAACCCTGGCATCCTCCTTGCTGTGCCAAGCGACGCTTACGGTTGTCATCCAGCTCTTTGCGCTTATCTTCTAGGATAAGTGCCTTGTTGACCAACTCCTGGAAATCAAGGAACGTGTGAGTGATCAGTCCCACCTGAAGTCTAGAGTTGAGTCCTTTCATAAACCGGGACTGCCTAGCCTTGTCCGTGGATACGTCCTCTGGCGCATAGCGTGCAAGTTGTGTGAACTTGTTAAGATAATCGGCCACCGATTGGCCTCCTTGCTTTAATGATCGAAACTCTTCTTTCTTGAGTTCCATCATCCCTTCCGGCACATGATACTGGCGAAAGGCAATTGTAAACTCATCCCAGGTAATCTCCTGAGGATGCTCGTGGGATGCACAGTAATTCTCCCACCATTCCGCAGTTGTTCCTTCTAACTGGTGAGAGGCGTACAAGACCCTCTCATTGCAAACACATTGAGATATGTGCAGCTTCGTCTCAATGGTGCGCAGCCAGTCATCAGCTTCTGTGGGGTTGACATTCCCAGAGAAAGTTGGGGGTCTAGTCCTCATAAAATCATATAGCCTAGACTGATGTCCGTGGTGTACAGCTTGATTGTTGTTGTTGGCTGCAGCTTGATTTTGCAACTGCTGCATCTGTTGCATCATCGTCTGCATCAGTTGGGTCTGAGCAGTCAAGAAAGCTCCCAGATTGTTCATGTCAACCGGTGGTGCAGGTTGAGGATTCTGTGCATTGCCCTGGTTTCCTTCTTGTTGTGATCCGCTTCCTCCGGCTCCACGGTTCCCACGAGTATTCACCATCTGAAGAACAAAAGACTTAAGAAAAGAAGGAATAGAGTGGACAAGTATACCAGAATCTGATGCGGGGTGAAGATTTGTTTGACTCAAATATAAACACAACATTTTATTTAATACCATAAGGATATGGCCGCTCACAAGTGCCTACGGGCATTGCGACTCATACCAGACACATAAAGACAACCATAGCAATAGTTCATCACAACCAAACATAACAACTCATAAGTTCAAATCAAACAAAACGTTCTAGAGTTGGACTCGGATAAACTGACTCGATAAACTTGACTCAATACTTGACTCCACACATGAGTCGACTCAACAAAGACACAAAACTCTCTCTCTAGTCGTCGAGACATCCAGTGCAGGTCCTCCAAGTAGTATCTTGGCGAGTGCTGTGGCATAGGGGCAACCGGTCCTGGTGCCCCCTTGTTGGCGATCTGAAGGAACCCACGGACTCGGTGGCTCCGGGCTGCTCGCCAGTGCAGTGGCTCTGGCGCACCTGCCACAGTGCCTCTGGCTGGTGCCTCCTGCACCGGTGCCTCCTGCTCAGGCTCGGGCTCCTCCGGGTCAGGGTCGTGCAGCTCGAGCTCTAGCTCAGACTCTGGTCCCTCTAGCAGCTCCTCCAGCTCGTGCACCCTCCTAATGTAGTGAGACATCCCCTCTCTAACATCCTGCAGCTGGGTCCTGAGCTCCGCGACCTCATCACGAGCCCTCTGCAGCTCCTGGACTGTCTCGTCCAAGGTCTCCTCCTAGGCGATGGTGTATCTCACCAAGTGGATGACCGTAGCGTCGTCGTCGTCAATCGGCACTCGCTCGAAGCGGTTGTCCCGGCGCGGATGGTGACGGAAGACTGTGCCCTCTAGCTCGGCGGAGTAGGTGCGGGCTATCTGCCGCATCGCAAGGCGTGCGGTCTCCTGGATACTAGCCTCGAACATAGACCTCCTGCAGCTGACGTGGACAGGACGACTAGCTCTACCCCTATCTCGGGCGTAGACTGTGACCCTCACGTCCCAGGCGATGTCCAGCCCAGCACGTACCACGGAAGTACCCCTGTAGATCGGCCGGACGAAGCCCTCAAGAAACTGCAGCAGGTACCACAGCTCAGCAGTGTAGCCACCAGTGCGCTCACTAAAAGTGTGAATCCTCCTCATCTGCCAAAATACACCTCGTTAGAACTAGATTTTGAAATCATAAAGTAATAACAGAAAGTTGCAGCATAGGTGCGAATTAAGAAGAAAAGATTGGTCAAGATTTCATTCATAATCTTGTAAAATTTTAATCTTTAGAAATTAACTTTATCTCTATCGGCCAGTCTACCTAGGGTCAAGTCCTACAGTCGGTATGCTCTGATACCACCTCTGTCGTGCCCCGAATTTACAAATTCGGACACTCTGTGCATTCTGCACTAGTCCAGGATCGCGCTAGTGTACACAGGCTAACAGGGTATAATATCACATCATACACAGCGGAATATTAAATAAAGTACTTCAAACATTTATGTAAACGAGTGTACGACCTTATGGTCATCCTTACAATAGTTATGCCGCACAGGGCTTACAATTATCAAATAACAAAAGTTCAACAGCGGAATAAAATAAATCTTCGTGGTGATCCACCTTCTCCACAGACGCACTGACTGAGGCTTGATTCTCTAGTTATCCGGCCCTGCAACGTACTCTTCTTCATAAGCAGGCGTAGTTTCTTCTTCTGGTAAGTTTGTCCGCAAGGGTGAGTACACACCGTTCTCAACAAGTCTTGCACAAAATGCAGGTCTATTTACTACATGCATGGCTTATTACAAGGAAAGGCTCGATTGGTTATTTTGCTTTGCATCAATATTTCAAATTACCATTTACTTAAGTTCAAAGCAGCAAAACTTAGTATCATAATAAGTATCTCAATTGTTTTTCACAATATTTTAGACACACAGTCCTTAATCATCTTTCATCATTAACCTTGGCACTCAGCCACCCATCCCATTTTAATTTTCAAACAATACCCCTTGACTGTAATCCCCGAGCATTGTCCAGTACCGTGGACTCGGCTATTCGAACAGTTTTTAACACTCTGCAGAGGTTGTACACTTTACCAACAAGATACAACAGACACCACAAAGGCGATTAACCGTAACAAAGCTTTTCGAAACTTCTATCTTAGCCTAAGAACCTCTCCGTGTTGCCTTCACTATCACTTCCCTCACTCAGAGCCGAAGTATAGGACCGACAACATCGTTGGATGGGTACCAAGTCATAGAGCATTGCACATAACTCCCATACAGTTACCCCATGGAAACGGCCACCCCAAGGTATCAAAGGTAAGACATCGAATCCTACTAAACTAGGTCTTCCCATTCAGACATGTGGTTGTACGAGAGACTCAAGTCAAAGGCTTGCAAGGTAAGGTCCTTAACTGACCAAGGCAAGACATCCTTCTCTCAATTTGGCACATAGCCCTCACAACACTCAACCCACCCTCATTTTCCACACAGGCCCACCTGGCACGAAGCCTCGGTCCACTTGCCCCAGTCTAAATCAATTCCACCCCATGTTGTTAACAGTGCAACACATGCTCATATTCATCTTTCATGTAGAACCACACAGGTCTCTACATTTCAAGGTTAATACCAACATCATTCCACATTTCATTAAAAAGCATTCACTATTCTTTAGTCAGTGTTGATTTTGTAATCCAAATAGAATGGTTCACGTACATGCATGGCTAAGCAACTATTCACGGTCTAGTCTCCCGTGTTGGCACAATATCATCAACCAACTAAATTTACCCTACCTAAGTTATCAAGGAATCATGGCATACCAATTTTATCAAGGTGACATAAACAATTTGGTTGGATAGCTAATTCACCCAAAATAATTAAGGCCATTTTTAGTTGAATTAGCATGCATAGTTTAAAACAAGGTATATTTCAGAAATTAGGAGCAACATGGTCAAACCATAACTTGCCTTCAAAGAGTTGCTGGTCTTGGCCTGAAGCTTGGTCTTGTTCTAGAAATTCCCCCTCGTAAGCCTCCGGCAAATCAACGTCTATTTAAAGGCAACGTACACACAATAAATTTATTTTTCTAGAAAGCAACTCAACTCTAAAAATTCCACAAAATTCACCAATAAATAGATCTTGATTTTACAAATTTTTAGAAACTGGAATCACTTGAATTGGAGTTAAAACGCAAAAGTTATAAGCATTTGAAGTTTAAAAATAAATCAAAAAGAATAAACCAGATTTTCTTTATTTATTTTTATACGGAAAAATCCATAATTATGACGTCAGCATCACTTTTTATGACGTCAGCACCGAAAACATTTTTGGCTGAATATTTTTATTTACGAAAAATCGAAATTATGACGTCAGCATCGACCGAGCCGGGTCTGACATGTGGGCCCCACTGCTGACGTCAGCATGCCATGTGGCACGAGCTGGTTGTGACACGTGTCAGCACATTATCACCCGAGAGCTCAAATAAATATCTACCGTCCGATTTCAAAGCGAACGGCTACGATCAGCGTCGGTTGGCTCGATTCTTTGCGGTGGCGACCGTGGCACATTCTCATCCCTCGGATCAATATCCAGCGGCGTTGATTAAACCGAATAACAATTCAATTAATCCGGTCATGCGTCAAGATTGATGCGATGCGATCATCGGTCAAGATTGCACCGACACTTTGATCCTCTTTGCGATGTTGACGCGTGGCTCATTTGTGACCATCGGATCGAAATCTAACGGCGGCAAATACTGGGGACATCGACCACGGCGGCAATTGCGTCGCCTCGATTTCAAGATACACGCGTCGACACGAGGCGGCTCTCGGTGGCGAAATCTGGTCCGTTCGATTCAAAATCAGCGGCCAGATCCAATAAACCTTACGCCAAATCTAATGGCTACAGTAAACTAGGCTATGTGGCTTAACGACAACCTTACGATCAAGATCCAACGGCCAACAATTGAAAATGGGGTTTACTGTTGCTATGTTTACGTGGCTAATTCTCGGTTGTCCGATACTAATCCAACGGCTCTCATCAAACACGGGTTTTAAGCACACGTGGGCAATCCCTTCCTCGGGCACGTGGCACTAATCCTAACCATCCATTTCGAATCCTACGGCTGAGATCTAAAGCGACACTATTCTGGTCTCTAACACAGAGGAATACGTGGACTCACCTCCACCGTTGGATGCAGATCGGGCGGTAGAGGTAGCTTCCGAGTTCGATGACGACGCGGCGAGCAGAAGTGGCCGGAGAGGAAGAAGATGACCTTGCGCACGGCGTTCCGATGCAGCTCTGGTGAGAAGAAGTAGCTCCTCGGGTGCGGCTCGATGCGGGCGTTACTCCGGTGGGTGCGGCGATGGCGTAGAGTCACCGGAATAGGCGCAAAACATGGCTGAGAGTCTCGGAACTACGGCGAGAAAATGCGAATGATACGGTGGTCCTTGGGATGCGCGAAAGAGCTTGAAATGCGCGGAAGGAAGTGCTTTATACTGCACATCGGTTAATGAGGCGGTGGAATCATTACAGCGGCAAGTACATTCGTCAGTTTCTCGCCGAACAATGCCAGGGTGATAACGTTCGGAAGAGAAAGCGAAGCAGCGTGGCCTCATCTCATGCGTGGGATGAAGATCTAGCAAGCACGAACAATGAGGCGACGCGGGCGGTTCGTGACCTCACGATCAAGATCGCACGGTGGAAATAAACGGCGACGCTAGGGTTTCAGCGTGTGCACAGTAGTGGGCTTGGCCCGTTACTGTTCACTTGAATTTCAATTATTTTGTGAATAAAAATAGTTCCGAATATTCATTTAAATTAATTCAGGCACTTAAAAGATCAGAAAAATTCTAGAAAAATTCCAAAAATATTTTATGACATTTCTAGCTCAAATAAAATATTTTCATTTATATTTTAGTAAAACTTTTCATTATTAAATTAATTTCCAGTGAAAAGGGAAATTTCAAAAATGATGAGTAAATCCAATTAAATTCCAGAAATTCTCAGAAATTCAAAATAAATTATAAAATTCAAAAATAGATAAATTTGAGGATGTTACAAGTGTCAGATACACTTGACAGAAAATCTAAGTTTCTCAAGGTCAAAGCAAGTATTCAGATGATAGGAAAAACTAGCGCCACACTGATGCACCATGAAATGCAAGCAGCAGCTTGCACAGGCACTATCCTCAAAATTATGGTGCATTATTTAGATCAAGGCAGTATTATCACTCTATGAACTCAAAAGTTTTCCAAGGGTTTGTTCAGTCTTCAGTGGACAACTTCTTATAATGCAGAAGCATAGCAGAATAGATCAAGTTTTTTCTGAGAGAAAATGATGCCACAATTACCTCGGGCAATCTTATGTCCTATCCAAATATACCTTAGCTATTAAGTCAGTTAACCTAGATGTATAAACCATTTAACCAAAAGCTGATATCAATTAGTACAAGACGAACAAGGCAAACTAAGCCAACTTGCTCCTAACACAGGCTTTTCAAAGAGTCACGCTGTCACATGTGAATAAGTGATTCAAAAGCAACAACCTTTGAGAAGTGCTCTCACCATGGAGAGCAGATCAAAACTTAGAATTGAGATGTATAAATATGTGTGCTCTCAGTCAACATCTCGCTGTGCTTGAAAAGCCAACCAACATGTAAGACCTACAACAATTAACAAGCATCTGAACATTCTTGCAACAATTTCTCCTAGCGAAGAGAGTACCTTGAGATTGTGGAAACCATCGCCGTCCGAATAGAGATCTTGCTCTGTATAGCTCTCGTCGAGCTTGGAATCCACGAGAAGCACAACAAGCTGCGCGCAACAAATTTAATAGCAAGGAAAAGAATCAGGCGCCATCCAGTCAAACAAGCCAGCATAAGCAGCAACTCCTGCTTACGAAGCTGCACCTTCTTCTGGAACTGGATGTTCACCAAGTGCGGCTGCGCCGTCCGACCTAATCAAAGCGTAAACCCAAATCACCAACTACTCGGCCGATTCGATGCATTTAAGCGAGATGAGTGACAATCTCTTTGAGTGGTTGGTACTGACTGCCGATTGACACGCCCGGCGCACACGCATAAGAAGGCGAGAGGAAGACGCAAGAGCGAGAGCGGAGGGAGCATCAAGCGTACCTTGTCGCTGTCGGCGTGGGCTGCGGCCTTGAGGAGCCGAGAGCTCCTCCTCGAGCACGGCGGCGCAGCGGCGCAACGCCTCCTCCTCCGCCCACGTTCGCGGCAACAGCGCCCGCCGCCGCATCCTGTAGCTCTGTGCTGCTCCGTCGAGAGGAGGCGACGCAAGAGGCGGCGACAGAGGCGGCGCTGTCGCGAGAGGTGACTCGCGTCGTCAATGGGGAGGCGACTTCGCGGGCGGCAATGGAAGGGTGACTTGCGTGGCGCGGCGGCGAAGGGCAGCGATGGGGAGAGTCGCGAGAGGCGATCGCCAAGCGGCGACGAGGAGACTTCGAGAGAGGGAGGCGACTTCGTGAGGGATGAGGCGGGAACCCTAACCCGACTGAGGAGGAGCAGAATTTTTCCGCAGGAAGCAGCGAAAGGCCGAGATTTCCTCGTCTCGCCGGCCTCCAAACGCGATTTTCGTCGGCCCGGGGAGATCGAGCCCAGTGATTGTCAACCCTGGGAATGGGCCGGGTTCCCGGCCGGGATTTAGGCTCCCAAATGTGTCCTAAATGTCTCAGTAGTCTCATCTTTTAGTAGAGCACACCCTAAGAGGCAGTTTTGTCCATGTCCAGTGATACCTACAAATGGAGCAAAGGAAAGGTTGTACTTGTTGGTCATGTAGATCGTGTTGAAGCTGATGCAGTCTCCACATCTATCATAATATCTCCTTGCCCTAGCATTAGACCAGAATATATTCTTGACCATGTTGTTCTCATCAGTGTCAAAGGAGAAGTAGAAACTTGGATTTTCTACCTACTTTTTTGCAGAAGTGAGCTAGTAGCTGAAACACGTCATTTGCTGAGTTCTCATGTCTAATAGATGTCCTTAAGTAGCTCACATCACGTTTTGTGTATGGTAGGGACCTCAAACCTCCTCTTAGGAATGAGAGCAAAGATATATCATCTTCCTAGTAGGGATATTGCACTTGTTCAATGTCTGGATGAGGCTTTTTTCTTCATTTGTCATGAATTTGTGAGACCTAAGGAATCTTGTCTCATTTGGGGGACACATTTCATGGTTATGCTCCAACACAACTCTTTTGACATGCCAAATTCCATTTTTTTAGCACCACCACCATTTCTTCTAGGCACTTGGTCTTCACTATGCCGTTCCTTCTCTTGTTTGTGAGAGTCCCTTCTGTTGTGTCATCATTTGGTATTGTTTTTGGGTCTTTTTGCTATCTACACTTGTTGCATTTTATTGTGTGCTTTGTGACCTCTCCTACCTTTTTCTTATTTTGTGTGTAGTAATTTTTGGTCTTTACTACTGAGAATCCAGCAAGAAATGAATAGAAGTTGTAGAATCTATGTGCATCATCTGATGTCTCAAATGTCATTCCCTCTTCTGGTTTGTATCTATATCAATCTCAAATCTACCCATTGATTGTTTCATGGTATCTATCATTTCACGTTATAGGAAATTCTCTATATCTTCCTCCAATAAATCCCCTCTTTTGTTTTCTACATAATTCTTAGATTGTGTGACTTCTTCATTGCCTGCTCCATTAGTTTCCATTATGTTCATTGCCTGCACCCTTAGTTTCCATTATGTTAGTATATCCTCTAGTCATGTTAGTTGTTGATAAAGTCTAGCCATTTGAATCTTTTGAAACCTCTCTTTGAATCTGTAATAGCATTAACAAGATGTATGTTTTTAGTTTTTTAGTTGTGTAGTAAACTAAGTTGATGGTTGTAACTTACCACATCATGAGCTATTTGTATGTGCTCCAGTTCTATTCTTGCTTGATCGGTATACAACAACGTGTCTTGGTTCATTCTCATGGGGTTTTGTTGCATATAGACATGCCTATTACGAACAGGCTCCATTGACTGCAATAGGCTTACTAGGCTGTTGTTCATAATGTCTCTAGCTCCACTGTAAGAAGTTTGTTCTTGCTAAAATAAACAAATATTTCAATATTTTAGTCAGTTTTTATTACTGTGAATGATATTTTGTATATGCTCTCATTTTTCTTTTTACTACATCCAGAACTTATGGTTTCTTACCTTGGAATCATCAAAATTTTCAGTCACGCCCATGCTATATTGCATTTCATCATCAAAGGATCCCATCAGCATTCTCTATGCATAGAAAGTAAGTATAAAAGTCTATTTTAGCATTCTTTTTCTTCATATGCATAATATATTCATGAAATGTGTATTTGAGCATAGAAAGTTTTCTTTCACATGCTTAATATAAATTGGCATTACCTTACTCCAAGAAGATTGATTCAACATTGTTATCTCATCATACAATAGGTCAGAATCTTCCCCAATTGCCTTGCCTGACAAACCTGCATAGAAACATGAACAAATTATAATATTGCTATATATTTCTTTCTTTTATTTCTATTCTGAAGTTACTAACATAATGCCCAGTGACTCCCATTAGTATTTATTTTACATGTACTACCAACCACGGGTTCTGTTAACTCAAGGTTCATGTGATGAAATAATGTATAAATTGTTGGTAGGTTGTTTTGTCTGTTTTGTATTGTTTCCTACCCACTACAGGTTTTATTTATTTAGAAATTTTGGTTTGTATAATGAATAATATATTATTCATATGTATCTGTGCCATATTCTCGGTATGTTCAACATCGCAAAATGATCATCTATCTCTTTTTCAGTCATCTAGTAACATTTTTTGCTAATTGTAATTTTTTGCAAGTCCAGATGTAGCTCAGTTCATTGTGAACCATGCAACAATAGAAGCTATTTTCGTGTGCCTAAAACACTAAGCACTGTGAGCTTTAATCCCTTACCTCAACCTTAGATAATTACTACTCATGTCACTGGTCATACCAATCCTAACCCGACTAGTAAAGGGCGGCAACAGGCAGCTATTTCTAGAAACCGATCGTGCTCTCGGTGATAATCTCATCCTGCTATAGCTTTAATTTATTTGGTTACTTATATTTCTAATTGGTTACTTATATTTCACTTGTTTCTATTTCTAATTGGTTACTTATACTGTATATACATGACTATGGCTTGAACCATTTTTTGTCCTTACTGAGAATAATAGGCAAAGCACTTTGTAGGTCTTAGAAATTTAGACTTTAGGGTTTTTTTCTTCATCTAGCTAGCTATACAAGTTCACTACCTCCTGAACCATTTCAGTGTGTGTTTTGTCTGAAGAAAGGAGAGAGAAACAAGTACTCTTGAGACAAGTACATGATTTGCGAAAAAAGGATAGTGTCTACTTGGTTGTCAAGCAGCATACTTTGTTCAAAAGATGCATACAGAGTTTTCTACAATTTGACACTATAATCATGTACTCTTGTCGGTACAAGTTTTGTTTGCCTAGAAAGATATTTTTCTACAGTTAGTTTAAAAATATTTTGATGTGCCTGCAGATTCATAGTTTTTTTTTTTTGCATTAGATGTTAGTATAAAAAAATGTATGGTTTTTGAAGTTTATTTGAGTTTGTTAATTTCAAACATTTTTTGGGGGATCCAAGTTGTTTTGCCTCTTAGAAAATTGTGCTTTGTTCTAATAAGTGTTGAGACAGTTTTGTCATATGAGTTTATCAATTAGTCTAGTTTTGTTTGATTAGAAAAATTAATGTTGTTCAGTTAATCTAGTTTTGTTAGATTAGTGGACATATTGGTGTGGGGAGGTTTTAAATTATTTTCTTTGTCAGTGCAATTGCAATTAATAAGTGTTAAGACAGTTTTGTTTAATGAGTTTATCAATTAAGATAGTTTTGTTTGATTAGAAAAATTAACTGTAACACCCCAGCGCCAAACGCACCGCGAATGCTACCAAAAACCCTAAATAACAAACGACACCGCTACGAAAAAGACTGAAACTGAATTTAATCTCTAAACTCTTAAACCGGCTTAAAACTAAGTCACTGAAATTTACAAAATTTCGGCATGACCTCTCTAGAACAGAGGACTTCCACTCAGCAGACAAAAGAACAATAGTAGTTATATGATATCATTCTAACAGGTCCTTAGATAATCAATCACATTTTCAATCGGCAATTAACCAACTACGCAACGCCGATCAACACAATACAATCATATTTATTACAACCATTTTTAACGAACCAATTAACTGGGTTGTTGGTGACCGAAGTCGTACACGTGCTCTACTCCCATCCCGGCGAGTCAGCTTCAAGGTACCTAAAACAGGAAGCAAACAAGCGTGAGTCCAAGACTCAGCAAAGTGCAACAATAATAAAAAGTAATGAATTTAACTGAATTACTTTTACTCTAGAATTTAATATAGCCATTACTAAATGGAAATCAACCAGTAAAAGAAGCAATAACTAACTCCACTTACCGCAACCAACTCGAAAACATAACTAAATCTTACCCATGCCTCAATAAACATTTCTGGATGAGTCCACGCCTCAATCCTCAACCTGTTCTTTCCATTCTCATCAATCACATTTATCAGTTGCAACACACAATGCAATGGAATGCGTTTATGCTTTCATGCTCACAATGCAATCTTTTAGCCTATACCGGTATAGCTGAGTGCACACCCGTCGGTGTGCACCCTCTCAGACCCGACCATCCCGTGGCGGGGCCTACTCTTACTATCTCGCTCCCATCCAACTCCGTGGATGGGACTACGAGGTAGGACTTCCAAATGGCGCTCCGGATTAGTCATAACTTTCTCACCGACCTCACCGGATTAGTTATGACTTTCTCACCGACCTGGCCCGATTATCATATGCATGTCATGAATGCAGAAGATGCAAGTGACATGAATGAACTACACATTTTATCCTATTTCAACCCCACCTTGGTCATGGACATGGTTATAAGCACGACACAAACATGAGTATAAATACGCACATTACCATTTACTCACTTTATCATTCGCATGAACATAACCATACTCATTTGTACACTTCGTAAGGCATTTCAATAACTGAAATTGAATACTTACTTTCAAAATGCTAACATTCATCCATCCTCATCATCATACTAGGAACAACTTTTAGATATGCTATTAAACATAACTAAACCATTAGAATTTTCATATTCTTATCGCAAGCAAAGCATTTAACACTCTAATGATGCTCTCGGGAATGCACTTGCCTTTACCGACGCTTGAGGCAACATGGGGTCGTGACCACCCCCGAAGACACTTTCCCTGAAAACAACGTTACGCACAAGAATGGATCAAGGTCCGACTCAATACCTCAATGCGCGACGAAAACTCAACTCTTGACAAAAACAGTCCCAATTCACACTAATGGAAACTCCGGGCAACCCACTAGACAGCAGACATTAAACCTTAATAATAGGAGAACACACTAACAACTCTCTCAATTTGGGATCTTAAGCAAAACCATTAACAAATTAAACTAATATACAATAGTATGCTCATAATCAAATGGCAGTAATAAACTCTTAATTCATTGAATTGGGCCATGCTGTCCAACTTTAAACACACAATTTAACAAACAATATGAAAGGTGAGATTCTCATATTCTGGATGGTGGCAGAGGCATGGTCTTGAATGTAATGTAAGAAGAACAACCAACTGAACGATTGCTTAACCATATTCAATAACTGAAACTAAGTATGATTTATCTCAGATGACAAGTAAATGAGTATGCATACATTGTATCAAAGAGAAGTCTAACTCATCATATGTTTGGGATTGATACGAGAACACTACCTCCTGAACAATTTCTAGCATGTAAAGTTGACTTTATCTAGAAATGCATGTGAGATGATTTCGGTGATTTCTTTCTTCCTATGCCAACAGATAACAATCATCCAAGTCTCGGCTTCAAAATAGTAGGGTTAAATAGTCTTGTCTTTAGATGCATAAAAGAGATACTCTACAATCTGGAATTAAGACTTGAACTTTCAATCGAAGCAGTAATTCAAGTTGTACTCATAAGGTTTTAAGAGTTATGGTTTCTACTTAAGCTTTTGTATACAACTACTCAATTGACAGATTAACCATTGCAGAAAGCAACCTGGACCCTTTTGTATGTCTCAATGAACAAACAATGGATACACACAATTCCCTGAATCTTATCATCGCTGGAGCAAAGCATCTATACATATGAGTCGGATTCTGAATCCTACAACCCTAACCACATATTAAGGCAGAACCCAAAAAAATATTTGCATTTCTTACTGTCTCTAAAACCCAGAACATGTATATATATCTATGCCTCATAATCTTAGTGCACAGACAACTTCGGGCCTTTTGCCATGCAAGCACAAAAGAATGAAAAACACAAGCGTCCCTTGCATATCTCAACTAATATCAACACAGGCATTCATCAAGTTATCATGTAGACAGCAAGAGGTTGGTAAATGAATTGATTTTAATCCATGTCTAGGATTGACCACAAAACTTCATACCATATTCAGTCATTACCGAACTTATAAACACTCATCTAAAGGCTAAAGCATAAAACCACACAAAGAAATGCTCATGCAGTGCACAGAAATTAAAACCTCTCCATGACTGAAGACTCTTCATAACAAAAGAACCAATATGTTACTTATACCTATCCACCTTTTCAGGCACCAACTCAAATCCGCAGCTTTGATGCACACCACATCAAGCGAGCGACAAACCGCATAAAAGCAGTGAGCTAATACCCAGTAAGGGAAGCATCTTTTGCACAAAACAAACCAACCATACCAATATGCATATGCTTAGGAAGCAATATGTTTAGCTCATATGGTGACTCACAGATCAATACTCAAAAACACAACGCAATACCATACAATAACTCTTTTAAGCATTTCAACAAACACCTAGTATGCACAGAAAGTACCCAAGCTAGAATACCTCAAATCTTGCTCATGGATTCATGGAGGAAGAGGTGGAGGAGAGGTGGCCCGAGAGGCGCCACGGAGGCGAGATGGCCGGGAGGCTGGAGGAGGCGCCAGAGGCCGGCGCATGAAGCCGAGGCACACGATCTTGGCCAGTATGAGCTCTCACTGGGCAAGGCGAGGAGGGCGCGAGGGCGGCGCCAAAGTAGGGAAACCAGGGGCGCTAAGGTGGCAGGTGGGCGGGGCCGGGAGGCGCGGGCGGTGTGAAGCGGCAGAGGCGGGAGGTGTGAGGCCGAGGCGCGGGCGACGCCGGCGGCGGGGCGACGGACCGAAGGAGCAGTGTGTGCCGAGGCTCTGGCGATTAGGGAGGCGACGACAACAAGAAGCACAGCACACAGGCGGCAGTGGGAGCTGCTTCTTTTTTTTTCAACTAGGGTTTCCTCTTAAATGCTCTCTTCCTTTTATACTCCATCAATTGGGTGCTAATAATCAAAAGTCTAGGGGGAAAAAAGTAAATAACACTACCTAACAATTCTAAAGGCCACAAACTCTGGTAGAACATTTTGCTGTATTACATTAACGTTGTTCAGTTAATCTAGTTTTATACTTATGTTGTATATACATGACTATAGCTTTGAACCATTTTCTATCTGTAACACCCCGGCGCCAAACGCACCGCGAATGCTACCAAAAGATCCTAAATGACGCTTACAACACTCCGGAACCATACTGGTCCAGAGTGTCCCCAACAAGACCCCAGAAATAAAAACTTTACAAAGAAGTCCAATTGAACTAATAACTCAACGAGTGAGTCACTAAACCTTTTATCTCTACTAAAAGATTGAATCCGACCTTGAAACTCTCTAACCCAGATTAAAACTAAGTCACCGAAATTTACAAAATTTCGGCATGACCTCTCTAGAAAGTGGGACATCCACTCAGCAGACAGAAAACATTTGCAGTTATAATATCATTCTAGCAGGTCCTTAGTTAATCAATCACACCCAACAGAAATTAATAAATTTCACCACGATGAACAATACATTACAAACACATTAATTACATCTAGACTTAATGAATTTGCTAAATAAATTGTTGGAGACCGAAGTCGTGCACGTGATACTACTCCCATCCCGACGAGGCAGCTTCCAAGAACCTAAAACAAGAAACAACAAGCGTGAGTCCAAGACTCAGCAAAGTGCAATCAAGTATGAAAAGTAATAAATTCGACTAGAATACAACTACTTCAAGACATAAAGTAACAGTTCCTTTAATTAACATCCGTAAATAAAGGAAGCAGTTTGAAATCATATAAATCCAAACATAGGAACACAATTACTTCACTATTAACATAACCATTACTTAATTGAAATCATTAAGTAAAATAAATGTGACTCAACGACAACCCCACAGCTATCTCACAACTTAGATTAACTGAATCCCAAACTTCAGGAAATAGTTATCTATCTTTCCTACCCCCACTGACGGCTTCGGATGAGTCCACAACTAAATCCCCAACCTGTACTTGCTCTCAGCTCAGGAACTGCAATTACCATTCACTATGCAATGCAATGCAATCATGCTACCATGCTCAAATGCATCCTTTTAGCCTATACCGGTATAGCTAGAGGGAACACCCGTCGGTGTTCACCCTCGTCTCCCTTCCAGCCCAGTGGAAGGTGCCTACTCTTACTGTCTCGCTCCCGTCCACTTCGATGAATGGGACTACGAGGTAGGACTTTCGTGTTCACTACGTGTGAACACAGAGGCCCACATCAAAATGGGTCATCATTGTGAATGCACATATACAATTTAACATACTTAAATCACAAGAAACGTGTACTCTTTTCCCACTTTCGCAGTTTTCCTCAACATGAACATAAATACGCATGCTCAATAACATTATCATCATCACAACATGCTCAACTATAAGCACACTCATTTGTACAATTCATAATGCATTGCAATAATAGAAATTGAATAACTTACTTCCCGTTGCTAACAATCATCCATCCTCATTGTCATGCCAAGAACAACTTCTAAATATACTATTAAACATAACCAAATCATTATGATTTTCATACTCTTATCGCACGCAAAGCATTTAACACCCTACTAACGCTCTAGGGAATGCACTTGCCTTTAACCTCTCGAAACGGTGTGGCGAGAAATTGATGCCACTCCTGGAGTTCCAACACCTGCAAGTATACAATCTATTCAAAACATACCAACAAAACAAACACAAGATTTATAACGACTTTGATTCTCCGACTCACTCCTAAACCCTGAAAAACAGAAATCTGCCAAACCGGGACAGCACTCGGTAGAACAGTCATAACTCTTAGTCGGATGAACTAAACTTAGCGATTTCAGTCTCTATTGAAAGGTAATTTGATTATCTATAACTTTTTCTATAGCTGACCGACCGGAAAAAACACCGATTAATCTCAGATTTGCAACGAACAGTAGACAACCGCAAAATAACTCGTTCTGGACAGCACACGGTAAAATAGCCATAACTTTTAAATGGCTAAACAAAACTTAATGATTTCAGTCTCTATTGAAAGGTAATTCAATTATCTACAACTTTTGCAATAGCCAGACCCTCAGGAAACGCTTGTAGAATTTTCAACTAGCAGTACAAACAGCGGGACAGAAATCGGCTCAAGCAGCAATCTCCAAAAACACTCTAGACTCTAAATCCCTCAACTAAATGCATTGCAAAACAAGAACCCTAGCTAAGCATTTCAGCGAACACCATACATGCAAGCAAATTACACCCCCAAATTTCTAGGGTTTACCTCAAATTCTTACTCATGGAGGAAAGGGAGGTGGAGGAGCTGAGGTAGGGCTAGAGAGGAGGGCTTGCTGCCGGCCGGAGGGAGGCTCACTGGATTAGCCACAGGCCCGCCGGCTGCTGCTGGTGGTGCTGCTACTTCGGCAAGGGGGAGGAGAGGAAAGGAGCGCCAGCCTAAGAGGAGTCGAGGGCTCGCCGCCAGGAGGAGGCTGTGGTGGCGCTGGCCGGGAGGAGAGCAAGGCGGCGCTGGCCGGGAGGAAGACTGGGGGAAGTCGGCAGTGCTGGAGGCAGGAGTCGGCCAAGAGGAGGAGATGCAGGAATCAGCCAAAATGAGGAGGCGCAGGAGTCGGCCAAATGTGGAATAGGGAGCCAGCATTTCCAAGGGCAAGAAAGTAAATACTAAAAGCCTCTCAAGACTCCAACTGAAGCCCTCCTGATTTTAACAAAAAAACAAAATTCTTGAAAATACACACATCATTTAATTTCCCACAGATAGCATTCCATCTGAATCATTCTGTAACTGAGAAATTTCAAACAAGGGAGCGCACCGCAAAAGCTCACTAAAACCTGACGCAAAATAAACAAAGGTTTAGTTGAAACCCAAATCCGATAATACATTTTTTAAACTGCGAGGCGACAAAACTTTTCTCCAGAATAAATCCTTAAATCAAGAAAATGAAAACATTTCTGGCAAAAACCCTGGCAAAGAAGATTGGCGGTATTACACTATCCGTATTGAGAATAATAGGCAAAGCACTTTGTACGTCTCAGAAATTTAGACTTCAGGGGTTTTTTCTTCACCTATCTTGCTATACAAGTTCACAAGCTCTTGAACCATTTCAGTGTGTGTTTTGTCTGAAGAAAGGAGAGAGAAACAAGTACTGTTGAGACAAGTACATGATTTGCGAAAGAAAGGTAGTGTCTAATTGGTTGTCAAGCAGCATACTTTGTTCAAAAGATCTGCAAAGAGTTTTCTACAGCTTGACACTATAATAATGTACTCCTGTTGATGCATAGTTTTGTTTGCCTAGAAAGATATTTTTTGCAGCTAGTTTACAAATAAATTGATGTGCCTACAGATTCATAGTTTTTTTTGCTTAGTATAAAAAATGCATGGTTTCTAAAGTTTATTCAAGTCTGTTAATTTCAAACAGTTTTGGGGGGTGTGGGACCCCAGATCAGCTATCTAGAATCCCCTGTGTATTACTGTACTAGTCCTAGATCAAAGCTAGTACACACAGTTTCACAGTGGTGAATCATAACCGAAAAGAATGATAGATAAAGATAATTATTGAGTACCGGCCAAAAGGCCACTTATTACAATACTAGGTCACATGACCTAAAGCTTGACAGCAGTAGAAACTAAGAACAAAAAGGTAAAGCCAATAAACTCCACAGGTAGACAACTGGGGAAAACACGCGCCTAGTCTTCGGGGTTGCCTTCATCAAATTCAACAGGGTAGAACTCACCATCTTCCATAGCGTCTTGGAAAGCTTCTGATGAATATGATAAGTGTAGCATGTAAGTACAAAAGTACTCAGCAAGTCTGGTAAAGATGCATAATGCAAGGCTTACCAAAGAGAGTTTGTACACTTTACCCACAAGAGATATTTCACTTTTATTGTCGGCCATAACACTCTTCCTTTGGTGTGCGACAAAGTGAATATCACAAGGCCTTTACAATGCAATAATCTAACCCAACTCTACCCGCTAAAGTTTCATCGCTGAAGGGTTCCATCCACCCAGTCAGAAGCCCCCTCTTGCGCCATGTGGGAAAAACAAACTTGCCTCCATCCGGCACCCACATTCAACCATCAGGCGAGTCTAAGTTAGACTATTACAAATTATTTAGCCAGGTCGTGCCTATTTTGACATGTGGTTGTACTGTTGTGCTTAGAATGGACAATCATAAGCGTCGGTCCTTAATTGACTTGGGGAGGTACTCACACAAACAAAGACTAGTGCTCCATCCACACCCACCCGACATACCATGCCGCCCAAGTCTAAATCATTTTTATTTCATTTTTTTGCAACTACAGCAGCAATTTCCTTGCTACAATTTTCTAAAACACACTTTAACAACATTTTCAAAGCAACCCATCCATAGGTATTTTAATCGACTTCGTAATTAAGCTCATCTAACGCACTAAACAAAATATATCACAACCTAATATGATCATGATATATCACATCAACCTAGGGTTACAAATAAGCATGGATTTCAATATCAAGGTTGTAACAACAATTCGGGTTAACTACCAACCTATATTTAACATCATCTTTATATAAATAGCAATGCATGTTGTAAAACATTTATAAACCATAGGATCAACGTGCATCAAGAAGACTTACCTTCATTGATGAGATGAGATGAGACACTTCGCTCTACTGCTCTGCACTATCGTCGACGACGGTGGCTACTTCTTCGACTACGCGTAAAAGCGGTGCAATAAATAAATAACTGAAAAATAAATAAAATCTAAAAATTATAAAATTAGTACTGATAGATAGATCATGAATTTATAAAAATTTAGGAATTTGAATGATCTCAAACGGAGTTCGTATGAGAATGAACGGGCTTTTCGAAGTTTCGTCGGGAAAGAAAATTGAGGAAAAAATGAAATCACACTGTAGCAATGCTATAGTGCTCAACTCGATGGTACAGTACTTGCCATGGCTGCTTCAGGCAGAGGTAGTAGGGCTACGGTTTGCACCGATGAGGGAGGAGATGGAGAAGTTGAGGAAAGTGAGCACTGGAAAGATCTCGACGACGCGACTCCAACGGTGGTGCCAGAGTTTGCAGAAGATGACCAAAGTGCCCGCAATCGAAGCCGAAAGCGACGAACAACACCGACGAAGATTTCTTTGATTCTTCCAAACCGCTGCACCAAAATAGAAGTTTCTTGAGGGCTTTTGCTGTTCGACGCTCTGCTTCATCCAGAATCCTGACTGGAAACTCTAGATAGGTGAGATCCTCCTTTAATTCCATTTCTTCAAACGGCATCTGATTTTCTGGAACTCTGAGGCATTTCTTCAACTAAGACACATGGAAGATATCATGCACATCTGACAACTATGGAGGAAGTTCCAATTTATAAGCAACTTCTCCTCTTTTGGCAATCACTGGAAATGGACCGATGTAGCGACGTGCAAGCTTCCCACTGACTCTGAAACGACGCATTCCTTTGAGAGGTGAAACCTTCAGATACACATTATCACCTGGTGCAAAACTCAAATCCCTACAACGATTATCAGCATAGCTTCTCTACCTCGACTGAGCTATTTTAAGATTCTCACGAATTGTTCGGACTTTCTCTTCTGCTTCTTTTAGGATATCAGGTCCAATTATTTGACTACCATTTGTTTCTTTCCAGTACAGGGGTGTTCGACACTTTCTTCCGTAAAGAGCTTCGAACGGTGCCATTTTCAAACTTGATTGATAACTGTTGTTGTAAGAGAATTCTGCACACGGCAAATTTTGATCCCAAGATGCACTATAAGTCAAAGCGCAAGCCCTCAACATATCCTCGAGTATTTGATTTACCCTTTCTGTTTGACCATCTGTCTGAGGATGGTAGGCAGCACTGAAGTTCAAATTTGTACCCAAATTCCCATGCAATTTCGGCCAAAACCTCGAGGTAAACTGGGAACCTCGATCTGACACGATCTTCTTCAGCACTCCATGCAAACACACAATTTTAGCGATGTATATCTTTGCAAGTTTATCACCAGAATAAGTTGTCTTCACAGGAATAAAATGTGCTACTTTTGTCAACCGATTCACAATGACCCAAATAGAATCATAACCAGACTTGGTTTTTGGAAATCTAGTAATGAAGTCCATTCCAATTTCTTCCTATTTCCAAACAAGAATATGTAAAGGTTGTAACAATCCTGCTGGTTTTTGATGCTCTGCTTTAACTAACTGACAAAAATCACAAAGAGCCACAAATTCAGCAACTTCTCTTTTCATATTTGACCATCAATATTTTTCTTTGAATTTCAAGTACATTTTCGTACTTCCCGGATGAATAGAATAAACAGAATCATGAGCCTCTTTTAAAATCAAATCCTTGATTTTTTTTTGATTAGGAACTACAATTTTTTTTCCAAACCAAACGGTTCCTTTCTCATCCTCAGAAAATCCAGAAGATTTTCCTTCCTTGAGACCTTTCTTAATTACTACAATACCACTATCATCCTTTTGAGCTCCTCTGATTTGATCCTCCAAAGTTGAGTGCACCTCCAAACTATACACACAACCTTCCTTTACTAATTCCAAATTGAAACGTTGGAATTCTTTATAAAGTACTGGCTGATTTTCTTGAATCATAATATTATTACAATAGCTCTTTCTATTCAAGGCATCTGCAACAACATTGGCCTTGCCTGGGTGATAATGGATGATGATGTCATAATCTTTAATTAATTCCAACCATCTTCTCTGCCTTAAATTGAGATCTGATTGAGTGAAAATGTATTTCAAACTCTTATAATCCGTATAGATCTCACATCAATTACCGATAAGATAATGCCTCCATAACTTAAGAGCATGCACCACTGCAGCTAACTCCAAGTCATGAGTTGGGTAGTTTTCCTCATGAGGTCACAGCTGTCTTGAGGCATAGGCTATAACCTTTCCTTCTTGCATCAGAACACAACCAAGTCCTTGCTTCGATGCATCACAGAAGACTTCAAAATCCTTTCGAATATCCGGAAGGACAAGCACTGGTGCTGAAGTTAGCCTCTTCTTTAATTTTTGAAAACTCTGTTCACAAGATTTAGTCCATTCAAACTTCTTCTCCTTCTTCAAAAGTTGGGTGAGTGGTCTGGCTATCTTGGAAAAACCTTCAATAAATCGTCGATAATAGCCTACTAGACCAAGAAAACTTCTGATGTCCAGAACAGACTTGGGTTGCTTCCAATCTAGCACGTCCTTCACTTTAGCAGGATCAACTGCTACTCCTCCAGCCGAGATGACATGACCCAAGAAAGCAACTTCTTTTAACCAAAATTCATATTTAATGTATTTAGCATATAGCTGATGCTCCTTCATACTCTTGGAATAGACAAGAATGTCATCAATAAAGACAACCACAAACTTTTCCAAAAACTCCATAAACACCTTATTCATCAGATTCATGAAATAGGAAGGTGCGTTAGTCAAACCAAAAGACATTACTGTAAAGTCATATAGTCCATAACTAGTAGTGAAAGCTGTATTTGAGATATCTTCTTTTCTGATCTTAAGCTGATGATATCCTGATCTCAAATCATTTTTTGAGAAGACACATGCTCCTTTCAACTGATCAAACAGATCATCAATCCTTGGCAAAGGATACTTATTTTTAATTGTGACTTCATTCAGGGATCTGTAGTCCACACATATTCTCAAACTACCATCCTTCTTCTTCACAAAGATTACTGGTGATCCCCAGGGTGAAGAACTTGGTTTAACAAATCCTTTCTTTTGTAGTTCTTCAATCTGTTGCTTCATCTCAGCTAACTCATTGGCGGGTAGCCAATAAGGTTTTTTTTATATCGGAGCGGTACCAGGTGCTAGCTCAATTATGAACTCAATGTCTAAGTCTGGTGGCATACACAGCAAATCTTTTGGGAATACATCTGGGTATTCGTTTACTATAGGCGCATTTTCCAAGGATGTACCTTTTAGTCGGTTCAGAATACTACCCTTCTTTGAGGAAAGATTGGACAAGAATTCTACACGAATTCCTTCTGGTAAGGGAGATAGCTTGACTAGCACAGTCTATCTGACCTTTATGTTGGGTTAACCAATCCATTCCAAGGATTACTTCTATACCCTTGGTATCCAATAATATTAAGTTCGCTACGAACTTTATCCCATTTATAACTATATCCATTTTTGGACAAACAGCAGTAGTTCTCAATTTTTTTCCAGGAGATTGAACTAATAAAGGGTTTTTAAGCTGAACTATACCCCAATCATGCTTTCTAACTAAATACTCTGATATGAATGATTGTGTAGCACCAGAATCAAACAATACTAAAGCAGGTACTGAGTTGATAAAGAACTTACCATACACCACATCAGGTGCATCCTGAACCTCTTCAGCTGTGACAAGATTAACACGTCCTCTTCCAACAGTACATGGAGTACGTGGGGTCTGCGGTGCTCCTCTTTCCTGAGCTGGTGCTGGTGCACGAGCTGGTGTAGTCCCCAAGTTGAAGCGGACTGGAGTCACAGCTTGGCGCTTATGAGGACAATTATTAGCATAATGTCCCAATTCCCTGTAGTTAAAACATTGAATGCCTAGTGTAGCTATGTTGCTCTTTTGAATCTGACCTCCTGGATTGGTAGCAGGAGTTTGAACAAACTAACGGGGTGTTGAAGCTGGAGTCCTAACAACACTAGATGCTGTTGGCCTACTTGGTTGAGACTGAAAGAAACGAGGCCTGGAACTGCTGGCATCATGTTGAGCTTGATAGATCATCCTTCTCTTCCTTGACTCATAAAGCTGACTTTGGGCATCCTCTTGAACCAAAGCCTTATTCACCATGTGTTGGAACGAGGGGAAGTCATTGGAGACCAGTTGAACTTTGATATTAGGGTCAAGACCCTCCATGAAATGCCAGATCTTTGCCTCATCAGTTGATACATCCTCTGCAGCATACCTAGAAAGCTGAGTGAACCTGTTCAGATATTCTAAGACAGAAAGATTGCCTTGCTACAACTTATGAAACTCTCTCCTCTTCATCTCCATAATTCCCTTAGGAATATGGGTGGCATGAAATGCTTCAACGAACTCATCCCAATTGATCACTTGTGCCTCTTCATGGGCAGCATGATAATTCTCCCACCAACTTGAGGCAGCATCCTTCAGTTGATGAGTAGCAAACAGAACACTCTCAAACTCATCACACTGGGCTAAGTATAGCTTCTTTTCTATCTCCTTCAACCAATCATCAACATCCAAATGGTCGACTGATCCTGCGAAAGTCAGGGGTCTGGTCCTCATGAATTCCCCAAACTTAGATTAGGGTGGCTGAGCTGTTGCCTGCACTGGGACTGCTAGGGGTGGATTGAGAGCATTTTGTGCTAGAGCTTGAAGAATCTGAAGTTGCATGGCCATCATTTGTTCCATGCTTGGTGGTTGAGCTGGCGGTGGAGGTGGCACTTGGTCCTGCTACGCTGGAGACGGTGTCACTTGGTCACCTTCCTAAAACTATTGCTCCAGAGGAACTTCATCTTGAAACCGCACTCTACCATGGCCACGACCACGACCTCTACCTCGTCCACCTCTCCTTCCTCTACCACGGCCTCTGCCTGGGTTCTCCATCTGGAACAGAGAACAAGAAAAGCACAAGAAAAGAGGGAAAAGCAAAGATAAGAAGATAGAGAAACTAAGCAACACCCCAAACAAGAACAAGAACAACAGCACAGAAAGAAACACCAACTGAAATCTCAATTAAAACCAAGTAGTTTTGATAAGATAGATGTATCACAAGCGCATAAAGCACAATACAGTCCATCACACACAATTAATAGCGTTCTAGCGTAGACAAAAGGAAGGTGCTACTGACAAAAACTAAAACTAACTACTCCCTTCACACTCCTCAGAGACATGAGGGGAAGGATCCTCCTCACTGGGCTCATCGCTACTGACGAAGACTCCACCTGTAGCCTAAGATGGTCCTGGCTCTCCGAGAGCAGCCTTAAACCCCTGATAAGCCTCAGAATGCTCCTCAACATGACGCATTGACTTGCGTGCAGTCACCCTGATCAACGGACCACGGTGATGTTTGACCCGCGGGGCATCTGGGGTCAACCCTCGAGGTGGAAGGTCCTCCTGGACAGGGGCTGACGGGGGTGGTACTGTATGTTGTGCCTCCTGCACAGGGACTAGTGGAGGTGGAGAGGCTGCCTGATGTGCTTCCTTCATCTTGAAGATTTCCAGCCTAGCCACAACAAGGTCCTTATGAGCATCCCGCAACTCATAAGACATGTGGATATAGGCCTCATCCTGCACCTGGATGAGTGAGCCCATATGCACAACAGTAGGGTCTGACTCCAACTCCAAACTCCTGAACCGGTTGCACCTCTCCCCCTTCTAAAGATAGGGAAAAAGATGGTACAGAGTAGCATCCAGCTGGTCGCGATAAGTCCTTCCCGGATGAATGAGAACCTACCTTGCTACGTCCTACATAGCATAACCAATCTTCTACCTATCCATCGTGAAGTAGTAAGGGCAGTCACTCTCCTCGTGACCCTTGGCAAAAATGAGTAGCTTCACCCTCCACATTTTCATGCCAAAGCTAATGACAAAAAGGCAACGGTTGCGAGGGTTTTCAGCCAGAATGTTTTTCGCCTTCTTGATTTAAGGTCCAGCCGTTGCGCGGTTATTAATTCTATTAAAGGTTTTGGGTTTTTCCCGTGAAAATTTATCGGGAAGGGAATTTCTCTGAGCCATAATTTTTTCTGCGGCAAGTTGTACTCAAAAAGAACTTTGCTTTTCGCCAAGAGTTTGAATTTCTATCTTTGGAATTGTGGGGTGGTGGTCTTTAGAATTGTTGAGTATAAAAGGAAGAGAGGAGGTAAAGGAATCCCTAGCTCTCCTCCCATTTTTCTCCTCAGCCGACTCCCCTTTTCATCTCCCACACCCGCATGCTGCTGCTCCCTGGCGCCCCTCCAGCAGCTCCCTAGCGCCCTCCTACTGCTCCCCAAGGCCAGTGCCACCCCAAGCAGCCAGCAGTGACCCCTCCACCTCCAGCTTCGGCCAGCCGCCACCCCAGCTCCGGCAAGGCGCCGGCGATCTCCCCCTTTGGCCGGCGAGCTCGTCCTCCCCCTCTTGCGGCAGCTTCTTCCCTCCCTCATCCTCCAAGGAGACCTAGAGAGGTATGATTTCTTCTTGGAGGTGCTCTAATAGGGATATTTCCTGGTTAGGTAGGTTCTAGGGTTCCTAGATCTGAAATTTTGGGGGGAAAAATGATTCTATTTGGAGGGAAATCCTAGTCTCGTTCGGGCTGTGCGCTGGCAGTGTGTTGAAGCTTAGATTCGAGGGCCTTGCAAGCGTTTTCTGGGGGTCTAGCTATTTTAAAAGTTGTAGATAATCGAATTAACTTTCAATAGAGACCAAAATCACTAAATTTCGTTCAGCCGTTTGAAAGTTATGCCCTTTTTACCGAGCGCTGTCCAATCTGTGTCGCGATTGGAGCAGTCTGTGTTCAACTGCAGATTAGAGGAACTTAGAGGCCGAATCATGCTTTCCGTATACTTAGAAAAGGTGGGAAATTTCCTGCCGTTCGAGAAAATGTACTCGTTTACTTGATTTGGAATTTTATAGCCCAGGTTATAGCCTATTGAAGTGTGCTGTCCCGAGCGGCAGATTTCAGGTTTCGGAGTTCGGGGCGATCTGTAGGTTCGATGTCGTTTTGTTTTGGGTTGCTTGCTGTAGTAGCATGTTTTGAGTGGAGATCATTCTATTGCAGGTGGTGTGAACCCGGGAGCGGCATCGACCTCCCATCTTAACACCCCGTGAGCGTTAAAGGCAAGTGTAACCCGTATATCTCTTATAGGGTATTTAGTTGAGTGCTTGTGTTATGTATATGCTTGCGCTATGGTTGCATTTGTGTTTATAAGCACGACTAGCAGGGTAATTGTCTTTTGATGAAATGGTTAAGTAATCTGATGCAAGTGCATCGGTTGTGAGTGTTGCATGATGAAACCTATGCAAATTTACCATGTTGATTTGATGTCATGGTTATACTTTACTGATGTTCACCAGTATGGTTAGGCTATATGGATGTTGAAATTATGAGAGTGGCTTGTTTGTGGCCATAGTTGGCGAGTATGGTATTTATAAGAGTATAGAAGTTAATTGTGCTCATAAGGATATAAATGTGGAGAGTGTGCATAAGAATGTTGGGAATGGCATTTGCATAAGTGCATCGAGCTAGGTCGGTGAGAAAGTCATATGGAATATATGACTAATCCGGAGTGCTCAGAGATCCTACCCCGTAGTCCCATCTAATGGCGTGGATGGGAGAGGTGTTAAGCGTAGGACCCGCTACTAGGTAGCGGGCAAGTCCTGTTTCGACAGGCCCCTTCCACGGGATGGTTGGGTTTGAGGGCATGCATCGACGGGTGGTGCTCGGCAATACCGGTATGTACTAAGTAAAGAGAAGAGACATTCATGAGCATGCATGATGCATCATGTGTATGAAGATTGAGAATGAGATGAAATGAGACATTCATGAGCATGATGCATCATATGGTTGATAAATTGTGAATGAGATGAGATACTCTTGAGCTTGCCTATTGAATCATGTGGATGAATTATGTGTGTGATATGTTCTATGATAACGCTTCTTTATGGCCAAAGGACATGTGGTATGTAATATGTTAATCTTGACTTGTCTTATGTTTGAATGCACTTGCTGAGTCGTTAGACTCACTCTTGTTTGTTTAATGTTTTTAGGTACCATGAGACCGGCATATGGGGAAGGGACATAGCTCAGCACTTCTCACGATCACTCGCAACTAGACAATAAGCTCATTTAAGTTCCACCTATGACAGTTATTTAATATGTTCTACTTCATTACTTTATTGTGTTGATTTCGTTTGAGAACCGTCTACCTAGGTTGCGACTATAGCGTTTGAAGTTTATCTTCGGTTGATGGAAACGATTATGACCTTTGTTTAAGTTGTTGTTGTTATTTTCCTCGTTAGATGTTATTGAATTATGATGAATTGCTCTTATGTCTACGGAGTGGATGTCCGTATGTTTAGGGAGATCTTTCAAATTTTTGTGAGTTTGTAAGTTGGTAGCATTCGGGGCTCAATGTGGAGCAGGGGTGTTACAGCTTGGTATCGAGTGGGCTTGTGTCCGTGGTGCTTGAACTTAGTGAAATACCGTAGGGTCAACTAAAATTGTGATTTGGGATAACCTAGAAACATGGCTTAGGTTCATACTTAAAATTTTGCTATGGGATAGCAATAATAAAATTTGGTATAGAATGGCTAACTAATTTAAAACTTGACACACTCTGTTGCACAGTAGGGGAGGGTATGGGTATCGTTGCTTTACGCTTAAATGTTGTATTTAAGCTTTGATGTTGATTCCTACATTTGATAATGTACATTGCCATGTTTATGAAAGGAATGAATTGAGTTGTTCTTGTCATTGTGATTATGTGAGGTTGTGGTGCCGAAGGGTTTCGTTCACCTTCTTTTGTTGTGGTCTGGCCATGGTAGAGGCCGTGGTGGTTGGGTAAAGCCACAATCCGAAGTTGGGAGTCTCTCATTGGTCTGAGTCGTCGCCTTTTTGCGTTAAAGTTTAGAGAGTGGATGGAAGTTGCGGTTTCTTTTGGCTCCATTGGTTGGAGTCAAATAGCAAGGTTTAGTGTTGAATCTTTAAGATTTCTTTTACTATTCTGACGATCGGTTTTGGTTGGCTTTCTTGGTCTTAGTTGGTTAAAAATCGAAGGAAAGGTGTTTGGTATGGGATTTTCGTTGATTGTTCCTCAGCAATTCTTGGTTTTGCCTTCTTTGGTTGAAGATAAGGAAGAAGAGTTTAGTGTTGTGCCTCTTTTGTTCGCCATTTCGCTTTGACGCCTTGGGTTTTGTTGGTTGCCTTATGAGAAAGTTATCAACTTATTTACGTGTTTGTCCTTCTCCTAGGTTAAACAAGAGTTATTGTTGTGTTGTGCCGCACTGGTTGTGAGGGATGGGGTTCTGTGTTTTTGTAAGAGTAAGGGGTATTTGATCTCGTCGTTTTACTTGTTTGGGAAGCCATCTTTGAAAAACCCTCTTCTTTCGGGGAAGTTTGGAGTTTGTTGTTTAATTGGAAGAGCTTTTGCTATCAGAGTCTGGGAATTTGGGAGTTGAGCTCTCTTGCAAATTCTGTTGGGGTTTGTTTTTCTTTCTTTTCTAGAAAAGAGAAACTGATTATCTGTGCTCGTTCTTGTTCAAGAGCTGAGGTTATCTTTAAAGATTGGGGTTGTATCCTGTTTGTCAAGGGTAGGTGACCCGTGAGGGTTGTGTAGAAATATTATGTCTGTGTTGTGTAGTTAGAACATCGAAATAAATTACTAATTGGGTTAGAGTGAGGTTGATGGTTGTTTGAAGGCAATTTAAAATCATTATGTTGATAAAGGAGAATTAAAGGAAATGATAATTGACCTAAAGTGAAGGTTGATTAGTATTGTACGCCAAGTGTTGCGAGTCATGGGAGTAATTGGAAATTCGAGATTTTGTAAGAATTGATCCCGCTTGAGAGGATCTAGAATTTTTGCTTGGCTTAATTTATGATCGCAGGGTGGTGATGTAAAGCACCGTAGTACGATGGTGCAGAGGCATGATGAATGTTGGCTTTTGTTGCTTAGGGCTCAATTAAATTGTAAACTGGCCAAAATGACTTAATTAATGTGAAATCAAAGAATGAGAGTATGCGGAGTGACTGTATGAAAAGTAAATGTTGAAAAGGTATGTTTTAGGATTGGAGTAGACAATTGTATGGGTAATGGATCGTGTTATGCTGAAGTAATAGATAAGTTATTTGTGTTGAGGAAGTGAGAACGTGGTTCTCCTTGTTAATTGTTATGAGATGGGTCGGGATTATGGTTTGATGATTTTGCGGCTAGTTATGGTTATGGTTATATGACTAAGAAGAGGAAATTAAGAGAAGATCGGGTTTTGTAAGTTCTGTTCAAAGGTGTTGGACTTTTCAGGATTGGGTGAGTGCAAGATCCTGAATGGTTAAGAGATTGGAATGCTAGAAAGGGTGGGAATCGGGTGGAACCTTCTTTGAGAGATTTGCGGATTCAATTGATTGTATGATTCACTGGTAGTGTATGCCTTTTGTTAAAACGTTCTCGTTAGTGGGCAATAGAACACATTTCTTACCACAGTTTGTCTTTTAGGTGGCTCCTTACGAGCGTCCTGCCCTCAGCAATGGATACCTCTTCCCCCAGAGTAAGGTCTTCAACTAACGTATTTTACCCTTTGATGCCTGATCTGGCCTATGGTAACTTCTACACCGCATGTGTATTAGCCACATCATAGGCTCATATGAACTTGTTTTGTGCCCTGTGTGAATAGATGCTGCAAGACTCCCAGGATTTCACGTGTGTGTGGGAAGTGGAGGAGAGAATCTATTGCCTGAATGGTACTCAAAGAAAGGTACAGAACTACAGATCACTAATTCTCTTGTGGTGTTTGACAATCTTTTAATGCCTTATGTGTGACTGTTAAGATAGTTTTGTCATATGAGTTTATCAATAGTTTTGTCATATGAGTTTATCAACTAAGCTAGTTTTGTTTGATTAAAAAAATTAACGTTGTTCAGTTAATCTAGTTTTGTTTGATTAGTGGGCAGTTTGGTGTGGGGAGGTTTGAAATTATTTTCTTTGTCAGTGCAACTGTAATTGATTAGTATTAAGATAGTTTAGTTTAATTAGAAAAATTAAACATTGTTCAGTTAATCTAGTTTTGTTTGATTAGTGGACAGTTTGATGTGAGGAGGTTTGAAATTATTTTCTTTGTCAGTGCAATTGCAATTGATAATTATTAAGACAGTTTTGTTTAATGAGTTCATCAATTAATCTAGGTTTGTTTGATTAGAAAAATTAACGTTGTTCAGTTAATCTAGTTTTATTTGATTAGTGGACAGTTTGGTGTGGGGAGGTTTGAAATTATTTTCTTTGTTAGTGCAATTGATTTTGTGTTGATAACATGACTTCTCTGAGAGTTTAGGCCGATTGGTATTTTCTAATATTTTGTGATGTTTTAGTTCAGTGATTTACTATTTTATATGATTGATATATTGGTGAGTGGTGCAAGTGTCATTGCTAGTCCTAGAAGCTTAAGTGTATTTTTTATGTTCCATTTTTCACTACCTGTACCTTGTACTTTAGTTGATTGAAATCTCGTCTAGATGCTGTGTAAGGACCCGAATTCACCAATTCAAATCCACTGTGTTTTGCCGCACTAGTCTCAAGATCAACGCTAGTGCACACAGCTTAACATCGGTAAGCATCATATCATATACGACGATAAGAATAATAAATATAACTAGTGTATGATCTTATGATCACTTACATTATTCAGCCACAGAGGCTAGATTAGAAGTAAACTTAGACAAATGCAGCAGAAAAGTATAGCAAAAGACGTAGATGTGCCATCAGCACACCACAGGCGACTGACAAGGCTTGGCCTAGTAACTCGTATCCACCTGGAAATCCTCCTCCGACACAGGCGATGATTCCTGCACTGTTGTTTGTTGTTGATGGCAAGGGTGAGTACAAAAGCACTCAACAAGTTGTGCACAGAATGCATTTCTACCATAGCTATATGCAAGGCTTATTCCAAAGAAAGGCTAAGGTT
The DNA here is from genome assembly GCA_036346375.1 of Guadua angustifolia. NCBI lineage: Eukaryota > Viridiplantae > Streptophyta > Magnoliopsida > Poales > Poaceae > Guadua > Guadua angustifolia. The sequence continues at coordinate 48,060,926 of CM070515.1, forward strand.
TATTTGCAGTAAAGCAGCATTTAAGAACACAAACAATACATAGGTTGAAAAGACAGTAAAACAAATAATAGCAATAAATAGATTCAATGTTTCTCAAGTAAACCAAGTTTCCACCTAAGTCAAGTTCAATTAATCCACATGGCATCCTGCCATCCCATCCAGTTGTCCATTTAATTAACTACCCCTTGACTGTAATTCCCGAGCATTGCTCAATACCGCGAGCACGGCTATCCGAATAGTTTGTACACTCTGCAGAGGTTATGCACTTTACCCACACGATACAACCATGCACCACACAGGTGAATGATTATAACAAAGTTTTTACAATGCATCATCTTAACCCAGTACTACCTGCTGAGGTTTCAACATTGAAGGGTTACACCACCACAACAGGACCCCCCTCTTGCGCCATGTGAGTTTCCTCCGTACACCCGGACTCACACCACCACGATAGTATTCAAGTTAAGACTTTGCAAATTAGTCAGCTAGGCTGCCCCATAACAGACATGTGGTTGCATGATTGACTCAGGTCAAAGGCTCGCAAGGTTAAGTCCTTAGGATTGATTAAAGCAAGACTTGCACATACCCTCTGCCCATCGGGCCCACCATGGCTCACTTGCCCTTGACACTTGCTTCAATCTAAGTGATTACCAACCCCAGTTGATTACCAAGCACCACGTGCTATCCACAAGTCAATATCGTTGCGTGACCTCCTCGCCACAACAACTCAATCTCTTTGTGTGACCACACATGACACACAAGTTAATATCATTGTTCCATATTCCATTAGTCAAGATTAATAGTCAATGATTCATATACATGCGATGACGTGGCATGACTAAGCAATTCTATTCCGTTCTAGCCATTGTTGATTTCATATTTAACCAACTATAGTAATCCAACCTAAGGTGACAAGTGAATCATGGCATACAATTGATAAGGTAGGGTATAATTCAACAGGTATACTAGCTAAGTCCCAAATTAAATTGAAATCCTTTTTACACATGAAATAATATGCAATAGGTTAAAACAAAATAGCAATTTTGAAATCATGGGTGCAACATGATCAAAGCACAACTTGCCTTGGTTAAGCTCCTGGTCCTACTCCGGAAATTGATCCTGTGCTGAGAAATCCTCGTCCGAAGCCTCACACAACTCGACGTCTACGTGAATCGAAAAGAAATAGCAAATAAACACCAAAACAGAGAACAAATGAACTCAAAAATTCAAACAAAAGCCACCATTAGATAAATCTCAATTTTACAAATTTTTAGAAATTTGAATCACCCAAATCGGAGTTCGTATGAGGGAGAACGAGCCCTCGGATGATTCAAAAATCCAAAAATCCCTAAAATTGGAAAATCAGAAATATCCGAATTATTTTTGAAAAGAAAATTTCAATTTAATGTGTCAGCTGACATTAGCACTGCGCTGAACCGATTCGGCTGACATGTGGCGCGATCCATGCCGTCTAAAACCGATCCAACGGCTACTAACCATACCACTACGTGGCAACACGACAGCCACCGGATCTAGATCGGACGACCAACGCTTACCGAGTACTTTACTATTGCCCTAATCGACGTGGCGCAATCTTAACCCTTCATCTAAGATTGGACGGTGGAAACCTTACCCGAGCGGTGCGGTGCCTGTTTACGCTGCTTGATCTCGACGGTCCGATGGCAATCCAACGGCTGGCGTTGCTCGAGCACGGCGATGGTTGCACGGCGGCGCTGGGGTACCGGCGTTGAAGACGACGACCACCCCGACGGTGTTTCGGCGCTTCCCGGCGAGGAAGAAGTAGTGGACCAGACTCGTCTCGACGTGATGAAGTCGGATCTACCCTCGGAACGGCGGAAGAGTCACCGGCGGCGGCGGAAATGCGGTGAAAACCCCTCGAAAACTCCGGCGAGCGTGCACAACTTCCTCGGTGACCCTTCGGCGGCGATGCAACACGGAAACGAAGCGACGACTTGTGAGGATTCTCGGGAGAGGCTTCAGGGTCTCTAAATACCCGGCGGCGGCGTGTAAAATTGGAAACCATGGCGGCGGCGGTGTCCGGAACGGATACGGTGGCGGCGACGAGTTCGACTCGGACACGAAGACGGTCAGCCATACGATCTTGATCCGACGGCTCGGATAGAATGGGGTTTCCGAATCGGTAAGTTTTGATAAAGGCCGTGCGATGAAGATCTAACGGTGACGACACTAGGGTTTTCAGTAAATGACGCGGCTTGAAAATGGCAATGGATCTTGATCCGACGTTGCGCGTTAATTCTCCCGAATCCATCGGCCGACTGGGCTGAACCTCGAGCGCACAGTAATGAGCTTCGGCCCGTTACTGTTCTGAAGGAAATTCCGGGGTTTTTGATTTAAAATAAATAAGGAAAATCATTTGATTTGTTTAGGCTAACAAAAATACTAATAAAAATTCCAGAAAAATCTCAAAAATACTTTGAGACATTCTGGACTTAAATAAAATATTTTTGGCAAAACTTTATTTTAAAATTTTCTATTTATAATTAATTCTTGACAAAAGGCAATATACTTTAATTTGAAATAATTCCAATAAATCTCAGAAAATCCAAATAAATCCAGAAAATTCACAAAAAGCATAAATTGCAATAGAACACTATTCACTAAATGAAAAGTCAAAAATTTGGGATGTTACATGCTGGTATTATCAACCATGCCCTTTCTTCTGCATATGTTATTTATTACTGTTCCATACTTTGCTCTTTCCAATTGAGTTGCAAAAGTAGAAATTAGGGTGTGACCAATTCCTTCATATTTGTTTTTAATTCTTTGGTGATGGGAAATGATTAGAGGACTATTAATCTGCTAATTCTAGTAGGATATTGGAATGGTCGATCAAAGATACAAAAGAGGACCGCTATATCTCAGATTCAAACAAGTAAAGGAAAAATCATTGAAGACAGGCAAGCACCTAAAGAAAAGGAAAAGAGAAAAGAGAGGCGCTAGGCCAACCCTTTTCATGTAGCGCCTAAAGAAAAGAGAACAGAGAAAGTGGCTTGAACTAACAAAGAATGCGCTTTGTCGGTTGCATCCGTGAAAAATTGATCTAGGTTTGCGTCACATATTTGATTGAAGCAGCAAGTCTTTCCAGTAATCTGGTATAACAAAGCTGCTTTGTGCACAAGGATCAATGGTAAACTGTAGAAATTGATTGCTTGTGTTGATACACAGGTCTAGAAGAAGCAATGTGGATGACAGGGAGGAACCATGCAAGTAAAGCAAGCATGAACATGTGGATCATAGTAGGGAGACGGGAGAGAACATGATGTGTATCATTTTTTTTCTATGTCAATGCTCCATGATTTTTAGAGTGAACAATCAAAAAAATAGGTATGTACCTCTAAAATTCAGATGATCCATCATGATTCTTCTTCTTCTTCTGTATTGAAAGATTGGTCTCCAGTCTGATCTCTTTTTTTTTCTTTTTACTGTTAGAAGTTTGATCGTAATTGCTACTCACTCACGTTTCCTTTTTGTTCTTTGTGACATGTAGGCCCCACAGCTAGGACCAATAGATTTAACATGGAGCTCAAGTTGGGCTTTGATTTTTTGGCCCATTTGGAAAACAGACTCACTAACGGGTTCTTGATCTAATGGTTGGATCATTCAATCTAATAGTCTAAAATTGGAATATTATTTAAGACAAAACCATCCAGGAGATAGCTATACACTCCAGGTTCATGTAATCATATGTCTAGCTGTCTCATATACTTTTAAACCAAGTACAGATGCTTTGCATAGATGATCATGGCATGATGCTCCTTCAAATGCTAAAGAACAAAACCCAATCCAAAAAATAATAATAATAATAATAATAATAATAATAATAATAATAATAATAATAATAATGGCATCAAACAAGTTACAAGACCGGCCTCCACTCAATATCATCAGTTGTAATGCCGTAGTTAATTTTCCTGGAATTTAAATTGTCGCAGATGATTTTTTCCTTCCCTACCCCCTTTCTTTTTTCCCCTCCCTCCTCCCTCCTCTTTCCTACCGACAAAGATCCCTCCTCCTCTTTCTTGCCGACAGCTTCCCTCCCTCTTCCTTCTTGTGAGCGCCAACTCTCCCTCCCGCCTCCTCCTCTCCTTCCCGAGTCCCTCCAAGCTCGCCTCCCCTCCATGCAGCCCCTCCTCCAGTGGCGCCTCTCCTCCTTGTCCTCCTCCTTCCCCTCGTGGGTGCAAAGATTCCCCCCCCTCTTCTTCCTCTTGAGCAAGGAGGTGAGTAATTGGTAATTTTGGGAGGCTGCTTGCTGTGCTAATGGGGATATCTTGCTGGTATGGGGGTTCTAGGGTTTGGATTTTGAAGTTTTGGGGGGGAAAGTGATTCTAGGGTTTGGAGGGAAAACTACTGTTTCTGGGCTAAGTTTTACCTGTTTGTTAGGGTTGAGTTTCGAGCTAGTTATATGTTTTTCCTGAATATTTGACTATAGAGGAAGTTGTAGCTCGTCGAATGCCCTTTAATTTGAGACCAAGAACACTAAATTTTGTTCATCCAATCAAAAGTTATGGTTATTTTAGTGCTAGCTATCCTGATAGTGCTCGTGTTGATAGCTGAAATGTTAAACTGCTATTTAGAGCTAGATGCAGACAAATTAGTGTAACACCCCGGTGCCAAGTGCACCACGAATGCTACCAACCCTCTAAACTTTTAAGACCGACTTAGAAACTAAGCCACCAAAATTTACAAAATTTCAGCATGACCTATCTAGAAAGTAGGACATCCACTCAGTAGACAGAAAACAGATGCAGTTATAATATCATTCTAGTAGGTCCTTAGTCAATCAATCACACATCCAATAGAAATTAATAAACTCCACCCCATAATTATTACAGGACAGGAACTCATTAAACATAACTGCAAACAACCTCTTACAAGAATTTTCATGAGCTATTAAGATCAGAACTATAAATCAACATGATGGAAAGGTGATGATGCAAAACGTGATTGTGCTACTACCCCCATCCATGCACGCCGAATCCAAAACACCTACAAACATTAAATAGCAAGCGTGAGTTCAAACTCAGCAAAGTACACAAGACTAGCAATTCCAATTTATCATAAGTAAAACAAAAGCTTGATCACAAGAGCAAGTAGTACAAATGAAGCAACATCCGGACAATACACATTTATACCCATTTAAAGCAATAACTTGATCATACCAAAAATTGCCACAATCAAGTCATCAACTTGATAATAAAACCATTCAATGCCTAAGAAACATTACTTAACTCTAAATCACAACGTCTCCCGACTCAACCACCCCTTTTTGCAACTCAAACCATTTTCATCACTTTTAGTTGAGGTCATAACTCGACTTCCCTCCACAATATTCATACAACATAATTAGCACGGCAATGAAATGCGCTAACTCATCAAATTCGATTCAACCTCCCCTTTTTGGGTTGAGTCAACGACTCAACCTTCCTTTACCATCATCAAGAACCCATACTTGCAATGCTATGCAATGCGATATGTTTCCATGTTCAAATGCACTTTTCAACGAGTATACTGCAGATAGTGAGTGCACACCCGGCGGTGTACACCCTCTCATTCCCAACCATCCCGTGGTGGGGCCTACTCTTACTGACTTGCTCCCATACATCCGCGTGTATGGGACTACGAGATAGGACTTTCGTGTTCACTACGTGTGAACACAGAGGCCCGTATCGACATGGGTCGCCTCTTCCTTTTTTATGAATGCATATCATGAATGCAAGGATGCAACATCAATTCTCAACTAAATACATTTCAATCAACATACTCAACTCAATTCCCCAGACGGGGCACAATTAAGTACATCTCTTGTAAATTAACCACGAGTATCCCCGTACCCCATACTCGCTACTCACTGCAATATTAACAAAGGTACAGTAAACTCACCGAGATTAAGGCTTACTAGTGACCACACGAATCCAATAGCTAATCACGTCCGCGAAGGGACGATCACCAATATAGTTCATACTTGCCACAATCTATAGAAATTAGCCATGAACAGATAAATAACAACGAACAACTCAATTAGGCACACAGCTCGATGTACTTGCCTTTAACCTCTCGAACTAGAGTGGCGAGAAGTTGATGCCACTCCTGAAGTCACACCACCTGCAAATATATACATTCTACTCAAAACATACCAACAAAACAAACACAAGACTTATATCGACTTCGATCCTACGATCCACTCCCAAAACCGGAAAAACAGAAATCTGCTTACCCGGGACAGCAGCGCTCTAAAGAGCCTAACTCCTAATTGGTTTAGCCGAAAAAACTGAGCTTGCTAAAATTCCTAGCTTCGCGACAAAAACTTCCAAATAGCGTAACTTTAGATTAGCTCAACGAATTTTCATGATCTTATACTCAAAACGACCGCAAGGGAATAAACTACAAGAATAACATAGCCATTCCTGTGGCCAATGCACCAGCAGTTCCCAGATCGATGATGAACAGAGGGTACCGACCACTCGGCTCATTCTAGACAGCCCTGAGTAAAACAGTCATAACTTTTAGACGGATGAACGAAACTTAGAGATTTCAGTCTTTATTAAAAGGTAATTCAATTATCTACAACTTTCGAAATAGCCAGACCCCCAGGAAATGCTTGCAGAATTTTCAAACAGCAGCTCTAACAGTGGACAAAAATCTGTCCGAAATAGAAAATTCCAAATTACTCTAGTCTCTCCATTCCCCAACCTCCAACATCTCAAAATCATGAATCCTAGCTAAGCATTAGCACAAAAACCTTCCATGCAAGCAATTAACTCCCCAAATTCCTAGGGTTTTACCTCAAAGAAAGTCCATGGAGGAAAGAGGAGGTGGGGAGAGCTGATCGGCCCGGGAGGGTCGCCAGGCGCCCAAGGGGAGGAGCGGCCGGCACACCCGGCCGGGGAGGCTCACACGGGCGGCGCGAGCCAGGCGGCTCTGAGGCGCGGCCATGAGCAATAGCAGGCAAGGCAGGAGGCTTTGGGAGGAGCAATGGCCGCAGAGGAAGGCGCGGGAGGAGCCAGACGGCGACAGAGGGAGCTGGGGGAGGGCGGCGCCAGGCGCAGGAGTCGGGAGGGAGGCGTTGGGGGCTTGGGGAAAAGGAAAAGGGCTAGCCAGGGAACTCAGGAGCAAAATGCTAAGGTTCCCACTCCTCATTTCTTCTTGTTATACTCCAACAAAAAGGATACCACTAAACAATAGAGTTAAGAAAAAGAAATGAAGACCCTCCAAAGAATCCAAAATCCAACTTTAAACCCTTAGAGCGAACGAACTAATTTAATTTCTTGGCGCGAAATGGCAATTGTCAGAATAGACAACATGCCGCAAAACTAAACAGCTCGGTAAAAAACCTCAATCCGAGAAACTAGGGAAAATAACCAAACCTTTAACAAAAGCTTCGGCTGCGTGACGATATGTAGTTTCTCCCGAAACAAACAAAGAAAAACCTTGAATCACAAAGATGGAATCATTTCCGCTCGAAAACCCTAGCAAAAGAGATTTGCGGTATTACACTCTTCCCCCCTTTTACAGAATTCAACCTCGAATTTTGAATACAACAAGAACACCAACAAGAACAACAGAAAAAGACTGACAAAGAGAAAACACCCAAAAAGAACAACGTTGGGTATTTCCCACGCACAAGACTCCAAAACTCGAGTCACTTCTCCCTTCAACTTGAGAATTTACATCTCCCACACGGAGGCGCTATTGGAACCGGGCAGACAGCCAAATTCCCGAATTACACCACAAATCATCAACTCATGATGATATGATTATCGCAAGCCACAACACTCTATTAAGCATGCAACCAATTTTTTTCACCGAATCACTGAATTCTATTTGATTGAACAGTTGGGGTTCTAAACCCACATCCCCTAAGAACAAAGGAAACACTGATTCACATTTCTCCTCAAGGATTAACCTTTATAACCACATAACCATTTTTAAGCCATATCATCGAACGAGTTAGCCCACCATATCATAGTTATACCACGGGTCGCTTAGCTTAAACCACGGAGCCACACAAGGCTTTTAATCCAACAAACTTCTAACCAAATCCGAATATACCACTAGTTCTAACCAAATAACACTGGAATCCTCTAGGAATCAAAACACAAGTTTTATCTTTTCAACAGTTGCCCTTGGAAACAACCGGATCAAGAATCATTATTTACTATTGCAATGATTAGCCCCACAGGGCACCAATCAAATTCCCTCATAACACAAAATCATACTTGTCCTTCTTTCAATCTTGTCTCATACAACGAGACAACCACTCAAAGAAAAGGTTCACAACTGAACCACCCATTTCCGACTGGCCCACAATGAGTCTAACCCATAAAACCGAGGGTTCCGATAACTTAAGGAAATCAAGCATTTAGTGACTGATTTCACCCAGCCCACCAACCATAAAGTCCCACACAACCCAGGGACAATGTGATCAAAATGATCCTCCCACAAGGTCAAAACCACGACAAGGAACACCTCTCTGTACTCTCCACATTAAATCCATATACCATTAACACTTAACCCCAAATTAGGACTTCATTAAATCCCATCCATACAAGGTTCTCCTTCTAGGACGATCTTGTCCGAAGAACGAAAACAAAAAGCATAATTCTTTAAATTATACTCACACAAAGAATCCGCATCCAATCGAAGGCAAAGAGAAACACAATTCTCTTCCAAAAATAACCATTTTTCCTCAACTTGAAATCAATGCATAAAATGCACAACCAGGAAAGACTCAACTGAGAAAAGGAACTTCACACCATCTTTCTTCAAAGATAGTCACAAAATCAAAGAGAACTCCATTCGCTTAACAGCATAAACCATTTCCCTCACCTTGAGCCCTAAGGTGGAAAGCTTCATATCAAAGAATCACTCGATTAATAAAAACAACAAAACACACTAATCCAAAGAGGATCATCTTGCTTTTACCCAAGCAAAACCTCTCACACTAATCCCAAACTAACATTTTGGGAATAGTAAACCGATCCTAGAATCCAACATCTACACACACCACCAAATGTTCTTTCCAAAAGAAAGGGGGACTTATGACTCCACAAAACCCACTTTATTAGCAATATTCACTTACGACTTAATCATAAGCCTCACCTTTTTAGAACATTCACCAAGATCATTCCGATTTTATTTAAACCCAACTCCAATCGAGCTATTGAGACCATTATCTCTCCCTCAAGAGCTTCCAACACTTTCCGTTACATTTATTCATTTCCTTTAAATGGCAAGTCCAAAGACTATCATCACACTATTCCATAAGTATGCATTCTTTCTTCCTCATAATCTTTCATCCACTAACTCCACCACTTGGCGAAACACAACTCATATGGCAATTTCAATTGCCCACCAAACAAAATGCCTTAAAAAAAAGGTAACCATCCAAATGATTACACTGACAACCCAATTCCATAGGTGTTTAAACCTAAGCTCATCTTACATCCCATTATCTCTAAAATTCTTGCACCTTTAACAATAAAGGTTTCAATGATCCCACTTAGCGCCTTTGGAAAGACCCAACAAACTTAGCAAAAATTTCATAACCACTCTTCCTTGGATTAGTTTCTCCGAATTTATCCTTTCGACTAATTACATCCGCGTTCGGAAATGTTATCACCAACATTAAACAAATTCTCCCCCATAAAACTCATCAAAGAAAACAGGTTAAAATTTTATCCCGAATTAACCTACCATCCAAAATTCCTATTCGTCAACCATATGACGAACACAAAGATCAACTATCTAAGTCACCAATGATTTAGACAATTGAACCCCCTCAACTTATTTAACAAGTTCCTCAACCAAATTTGTTATTACTTCTTCGACAAAATCTTTTCTAACCTTACGCAACCTCCTCTTATAACCGTGGATCACCATGACCCACAAAATAATTCTTGCCATCTATCCAATTAGGGTCGACCACCTTATCCCAACAACATAAACATTCTACTAACCCTCTATGGGAAGATTTTCAATCAACCTACAACTTACTCTAACTGTCCTATTTTCCTTTCTAGAAAAGCCAACCAAAACTTCCAAAGAAGCTTGACTCTCAAAAGACTTAGAAAATAACAGGACTCAAGCCTGGTCATTCAACATATCCCCAAACCAATCATCAAACTCCAAAATTCCACAAAGGAAAGGAGTTACACAAATCAATTCACGGAAAGGAAAAGCGAATCGATCGAATAACACTTTTCCTTTAAAGCCCCAAATCCCAAAACTTCAACTTGGAGAACGACAACACGAAAATTCCATGCCTTTCCCCGCCATCAACCAATGAGGCGCAACACTAAAACCCCTTTTTCTTTGACTTAGACCCAAAAAGACCAAATAAGTCAAAGCCCGAAAACTTATTCCATCAATTCTCCCATCTACAGCAGAAGTACAACAACTGCTTTTAAACTGGGAGAACGTCCAACACAAGAAGGAATCCATAACTTTCTCCGCAAAGCAAACAAAAGAGGTGCAACACGATACTCTTCACTTTACCGCACGACAAGATTCAACCCTTGTCATGCCCACAAACTCCGAAACATAGATAAATCACAAAGCTCCCATGACAGAAGAGAGTCACCAAAATGTTTTTTCACAACCACGAAAACGAGAGATCAAATGCTCTCCGATTTACGGTAAAGGAACTAGGACTATGCTCACACGGGGTTATGAATCCTCCGATGCTGGCTCTCAACTGCCACACCGACCAACACGGCTACACGATAAGGCCGAAATTCCTTCAGCACAAAAGAGTCCCATCGGATCCCACTAAGCAATCTACCACGCATAAGTATAGCAGTAAATTGTTAGTGATATGCCCTAGAGGCGATCATGTGAGATGATTGTATCATACGTCTATGTTCATGTACTTATCAGTTCCATGAATAAATGTCACTCCTTTGTTCATTGAGTATGACTTAATTATGAAACACATTGGTTATATGATATTATTCTAAACGATCCTCGGTCACATATCATTATGTGGGACAATAGTGATCGACCAAAGACATGTATTGATTGATGGTAATGTTTCACATACCATAGATATGGAGATATCAAATCAATAATGTGGGCACATGTTAGAGAACATGGGGTTGATAGACCCACCCGAGACACCGATGAGATTGTTATCTTAGAAGTGCCATCGAGGTGTAGTCTCGAGTGGTATACCTATACGATCCTTTGACCCGAGATTCTTATTGATTCTCACCATGTGTAATTGTATACTTTGGGGCTATCGACACTTGTCCGTGAAAGGGGAGTTATAAAGGTAGCTATCGGGTATGCCATGAAACATGACGTGAGATATAAGAGATCAAGATGGAATTTGCCCTCCTTGATAACAGGAGAGATATCTCCGCCCCTCGGTGTGGATGGATAAGGAAAAGTGCATGGCCATGCCAAAGTGATTAAAGTGTTAATCACGAATTATATCCATTACATTGACGAGTGAATGGGTCGAGCTACCACAAGGATGGCACGCATCTTGCCTTGAGCTTGACTGGTATCGCGTGGCAAAAGGATGAGTATATCAAGGTTCAGCCAATACGATCACTCTGTGCATTCGGGGGACCGCATGTCCTGCTAGGAACCACTGTTGTCTAATGGTCTGGAAAAGAGGTTTCCAAGGCCATGACCGTTTGCGCATGAACCTAACGGGTCGCACACTTAACGGGTTGGAACATACCAAAATGGATTAGGATCCATTAGTGGGTTTCGCGGATATGGATCTGCGAGGACGAGGTTCCTAATGGGCTTCTATCATAGAAGGCCCATTAGCGTGCGCTCTATATAAAGGGGCGTGGGGTGGCGCTGCGAAAAGGAGTTTTTTCCACCACGAAACCAAAGCCGTCGACTCCCTTCCCCGGCCAAAACCCTAGCCGTCGCGCGCGTGGTGCTAGCACACCGACGCACGGCGTTCCAGCCTTGGACGTGTGGATACCGTAGAGGCGTCGTTGCATTTGCCTCGGTGCTGATTGGCGAGAACGTTTACTTCCTCTACAGCGTTGCATGCACGATCGCGAGGAGGAGACGATCAACTCCAGCATCTACTACTGTACTTTGGAGTATGCGGAGACGCATCACCCACTCTTCTTCCGCTGCTAACGTGCTCCAAGGGTAATGATCCATGATCTACTACTCGCATGTATCCCGTTGAATGCGAGAAAATTTTTGTTTTGGGCTAGCGAGCTCACGCTGCTCCCTTCAAAGGGTATCGAGCCGATCTTGCGTTGTCTTGATCCGATGTCGCGATATGATGATATGTTGTTAGGATAGTCACGGGTTGATGTGATCAATCGGTATAGGGTTCATGAGGTACGAGTTGGTAGTGCTACGAGGCCAAAAGATTAGTTCATGCTTTATCTAGATCATGTCGCGATCGTCCATATCTACCGAAACACCATCCGACTTCCGTGATGTGCCATCTATGATATTAGCCAACAGATCGAGGCCACGTGCGCGCAACCTTCTCGAGGGGCCTCACGCATCTGATGTATGAGTTGATGGCTCCACACGATCATAAGATTAGTTCGTGCTCATTCTGCTTCATGCCGCATTACCCCTACCTACCGGTAACACCATCGGGTAGTAGCTCGTCTTTGAATAGATCGTGCAACAGACGAGATCGGTGTGGTCGCCGCCTTCTCAAGAATCTTATGGAAATTGAGGCATTCTGATGGCTCAGAATCGGTATGATTTGTTCAATCCGATTGAATTTCCATAGCATTTTCGTAGATGTGATCTACGTTTTCGATTGAACCCCGCCCGCTAACCAGCTAGCGAGACCGCCGTGATGGTCACAGTAGCGGCCGTTAGATAAAACTTGATTCCCATCGCAGGGTAGAATACGATTCTGCGCTTAACTTGTTTTTGCAGGGAATGATGTCAATAGTATGGCTCCCTTGTGTGTATGTGATGCATTAATGTAATTTTCATAGCCTGCGTACTATGGTTAATTGCAGCTTGGGCTGCCATGCTATTGTATAACGGCCTGCATGTCGATTTGTGATGCTTGAAATCCTCATGTAAGTTGTTTACTAGCTATTAGACGTAGTAGCGTGGTACTCGATCATGGAGGCCGGCTTCAAGCATGATGGCTCGGTGATGTGAAGCGACAATGGAGACTGGAGTGCTTTGGGCCATACTATTTCACAAGTTAATGTGATTATCTGTGATGATTCCTGTCATGCTATTCTATCATGTTTGGTGGATATGATTGTCATGTTAGAATGTTTTCCCTCGAAAAAAAAATTAAGAGTTTCATGCCCTTCCAATAAGCTGCACCTATAGAGATCTTGTACGTTGAACGGTAGTTTTTGCCAAAGCAGGGTGCCATCAACTTCCTTGATCAATACGGTGGATGTCGGACATCCGCATGCATAGTATTGGTTTACTTATCGGCTATCAAAACGGTTTTGGGCTTTGAGCATGGATGTTGGGAGCAGGGGCATTGATGCCACCCAACAAACAAGAATCACATATGATGTGATTGGCAATGTTATGCCTACCTATGTTACTGGGTTCTAGCGGTGATGCCAAAGCTCACTAGGACTTTAGTGAATATGGATCTTGTCCTACCGAAAGTCGCCAGAGGGAAAGTGACTTTAGTGGGAGTATCTTTTATTAAAATGTTTAATAGAAGATTTACATGAACATTGTGCTAAGACTTTATGATTTATTTCATTGTAGATGGCACCTAGTACCGCCACTCAAAACACCGGTTTTAATTTGCGATCGATTCTCGAGAAAGAGAAACTCTCTCGAACAAACTTTATTGATTGGTACCAAACTTGAGAATTGTTCTCAAGCAAGAGAAAAAGGAATATGTCATTGAGGAGCCATATCCCGAGGAACTAGCCGATGATGCTATCGTCACGAACGACGTGCTTATGAGAAGCATGTCAATGATGAGGTTGATGTTGGTCGCCTCATGCTTGCTACAATGAACTCGAGCTTCAAAAGCAATATGAGAACACGAATGCCTATGCTATGATCACAGCCTTCAGAGCATGTTTGAGAACCAAGCTAGGGCTGAGAGATACTCGATCTCAAAAGCTCGTGTCTGCAGGCAAGCTAAGCTCAAGGTAGTTCGGTGAGTCCTCATGTGATCAAGATGATTGGTTACATTGAGAACTTGGAGAAACTGAACTCCCCTTAAGCCAAGAGTTGGCCATCGATGTGATTCTCCGCCGCTTCAAGAAGCTTCGAGCCTTTCATCATGAATTTTCATATGAATGGCATGGAGAAAAACATGTCCGAATCGCATGGGATGCTTAAGACAAAGCAGAGGAAAGCATCAAGAAAAGCAATAATCATGTGATGATGGTCCAAAAGGATGGTGGTAAGAAAAGGAAGCGGAGCAAAAGGCAAGGGTGTGGATACGATCCCAACCCTAAACCTAAGACCAAAAGTGGTCCTATCGCTTCGATGCATGTCACTACCGCCATAAGAAAGGTCATTGGCGAGGAACCGCAAGAAATACTTGGAGGATAAGAAGAATGGAACTCTAGCTTCCACTTCGGTATTAATGTTATAGAAATTAATCTTGCTACTTGTCCTAATGAGTCATGGGTATTTGATAACGGATCGATGATTCATACTTGCAAATCGCTGCAGGACTAAGAAGGACTAGAAGATGTGCAAGTGGTGAGGTGGAAATTGCGTCGGCAATGGCGCAAAGGTTGCTGCAATGGTCGCATGCTTATCCCTTATCGCTACCTTCGTGATTAGTTTTGGAATTAAATAATTGTTATTATGTTCCACTTTGAGCGTAAACATTATATCTTCTTTATGCGTTTATCCCTTATCGTTACACGATAAGGCCGAAATTCCTTCAGCACAAAAGAGTCCCATCGGATCCCACTAAGCAATCTACCACGTCATAAGTATAGCAGTAAATTGTTAGTGATATGCCCTAGAGGCGATCATGTGAGATGATTGTATCATACATCTATGTTCATGTACTTATCAGTTCCATGAATAAATGTCACTCCTTTGTTCATTGAGTATGACTTAATTGTGAAACACATTGGTTATATGATATTATTCTAAACGATCCCTGGTCGCATATCATTATGTGGGACAATAGTGATCTGACCAGCACATGTATTGATTGATGGTAATGTTTCACATACCATAGATATGGAGATATCAAATCAATAATGTAGGCACATGTTAGAGAACATGGGGTTGGATAGACCCGCTCTGAGACACTGATGAGATTGTTAATTTAGAAGTGCCATCAAGGTGTAGTCTCGAGTGATATACCTATACGATCCTTTGTCCTGAGATTCTTATTGATTCTCAGCATGTGTAATTGTATACTTTGGGGCTATCAGACACTTCTCCGTAGCAGGGGAGTTATAAAGGTAGCTTACGGGTATGCCATGAAACACGACGTGAGATATAAGAGATCAAGATGGAATTTGCCCTCCTTGATAATGTGAGAGATATCTGGGCCCCTCGATGTGGATGGATAAGGAAAAGTGCATGGCCATGCCAAAGTGATTAAAGTGTTAATCACTTAATTATATCCATTACATTGACGAGTGAATGGGTCGAGCTACCACAAGGATTGCACGATCTTGCCTTGAGCTTGACCGGTATCGCGTGGCAAAAGGATCAAGATATGAGTATATCAAGGTTCAGATAATACGATCACTCTGGCATTCGGGGACAAAGATGTCTCGCTAGGAACCATTGTTGTCTAATGGTCGGAAAAGAGGTTTCCAAGGCCATGACCGTTTGCGCATGAACCTAACGGGTCACACACTTAACAGGTTGGAACATACCAAAATGGATTAGGATCCATTAGTGGGTTTCGCGGATATGGATCTGCGGGGACGAGGTTTCTAATGGGCTTCTATCATAGAAGGCCCATTAGCGTGCGCTCTATATAAAGGGGCATGGGGTGGCGCTGCGAAAAGGAGTTTTTTTCCACCACGAAACCCTAGCCGTCGACTCCCTTCCCCTGCCAAAACCTTAGTCGTCACAAGACGTGGTGCTAGCATTACAAGGCGCGCGGCGTTCCAAACTCGGACGGTGGATACCGAGAGGCGTGCAGATCCGCCTCGGCTGATTGGCGAGAACGTCTACTTCCTCTACAGCGTTGCGTGCACGATCGCGAGGAGGAGACGATCAACTCCGGCATCTACTACTGTACTTTGGAGTACGCGGGGACGCATCACCCACTCTTCTTCCGCTGCTAACGTGCTCCAAGGGTAATGATCCATGATCTACTACTCGCATGTATCCTGGTTGAATGTGTAGAAAATTTTTGTTTTGGGCTAGCATAGCCTACGCGTTCCCTTCATAAATACTACCATTGCCTTATCAAAACTAACAAATAACATAACCACGAGTATCAACATAGCATCAATAACAAAATAAGCATTGTAGCACAATGCAACGATAGCCCATCCCTTTCCTACTGTGCATCAGAGTGTGTCAAGTTTGAAATTAATTAACCATTCTACGTTAAGTTTTACAGTTATTGCCCTAGGGCCAAATTTTACAAGTTCAACCTATACCATGTTTCTACTTTCACACAGCAACATTTTAATTCATTCTAGAATTACTCACTACATTCAAACATCACGGACCTGAACCCCGCTATGATACCAACTGTAACACCCCAGCGCCAAGCGCACCACGAATGCTACCAACCCTCTAAACTCTTAAGACCGGCTTAGAAACTAAGCCACCGAAATTTACAAAATTTCGGCATGACCTCTCTAGAAAGTAGAACATCCAATCAGCAGACAGAAAACAGATGCAATTATAATATCATTCTAGCAGGTCCTTAGTCAATCAATCACACATCCAAGAGAAATTAATAAACTCCACCCCATAATTATTACAGGACAGGAACTCATTAAACATAACCGCAAATAACCTCTTACAAGAATTTTCATGAGCTATTAAGATCAGAACTATAAATCAACATGATGGAAAGGTGATGATGCAAAACGTGATTGTGCTACTACCCCCATCCATGCACGTCGACTCCAAAACACCTACAAACATTAAATAATAAGCGTGAGTTCAAACTCAGCAAAGTACACGAGACTAGCAATTCCAATTTATCATAAGTAAAATAAAAGCTTGATCTCAACAGCAAGTAGTACAAATGAAGCAACATCCAGACAATACGCATTTATACCCATTTAAAGTAATAACTTGATCATACCAAAAATTGCCGCAATCAAGTCATCAACTTGATAAAAAAACCATTCAACGCCCAAGAAACATTACTTAACTCTAAATCACAACGTCTCCCGACTCAACCACCCCTTTTTGCAACTCAAACTATTTTTATCACTTTTAGTTGAGGTCATAACTCGACTTCCCTCCACAATATTCATACAACATAATTAGCACGGCAATGAAATGCGCTAACTCATCAAATTCGATTCAACCCCCCCTTTTTGGGTTGAGTCAACGACTCAACCTTCCTTTACCATCACCACAACCCATACTTGCAATGCTATGCAATGCGATATGTTTCCATGTTCAAATGCACTTTTCAACGAGTATATTGGATAGTGAGTGCACACCCGCCGGTGTACACCTCTCATTCCCAACCATCCTGGTGGGGCCTATTTATCGACTCGCTCCCATACATCCGCGTGTATGGGACTGAAAAGTAGGACTTTCGTGTTCACTACATGTGAACACAGAGGCCCGCATCGACATGGGTTGCCTCTTCCTTTTTTTATGAATGCATATCATGAATGCAAGGATGCAACATCAATTCTCAACTAAACACATTTCAATCAACATACTCAACTCAATTCCCCAGACGGGGCACAATTAAGTACATCTCTTGTAAATTAACCACGAGTATCCCCGTACCCCATACTCGCTACTCACTGCAATATTAACAAAGGTACAGTAGACTCACCGAGATTAAGGCTTACTAGTGACCACACGAATCCAATAGCTAATCACGTCCGCGAAGGGACGATCACCTATATAGTTCATACTTGCCACAATCTATAGAAATTAGCCACGAACAGATAAATAACAACGAACAACTCAATTAGGCACACAGCTTGATGTACTTGCCTTTAACCTCTCGAAATAGAGTGGCGAGAAGTTGATGCCACTCCTGGATTCACACCACCTGCAAATATATACATTCTACTCAAAACATACCAACAAAACAAACACAAGACTTATATCAACTTCGATCCTACGATCCACTCCCAAAACCCGAAAAACAGAAATCAGCTTACCTGAGACAGCAGCGCTCTAAAGAGCTTAACTCCTAATTGGTTTAGCTGAAAAAACTGAGCTCGCTGAAATTCCCAGCTTCGGGACAAAAACTTCCAAATAGCGTAACTTTATATTGGCTCAACGGATTTTCATGATCTTATAATCAAAACGACCGCAAGGGAATAAAATACAAGAATAACATAGCCATTCCCTTGGCCAATGCACCAGTTGTTCCCAGATCGATGATGAACAGAGGGTACCGACCACTCGGCTCATTATGGACAGCCCTGAGTTAAACAGTCATAACTTTTAGACGGACGAACAAAACTTAGTGATTTCGGTCTCTATTAAAAGGTAATTCGATTATCTACAACTTTCGAAATAGCCAGACCCCCAGGAAATGCTTGCAAAATTTACAAACAGCAGCTGTAACAGTGGACAAAAATCTGTCCGAAATAGAAAATTCCAAATTACTCTAGTCTCTCCATTCCCCAACCTCCAACATCTTAAAATCATGAATCCTAGCTAAGCATTAGCACAAACACCTTGTATGCAAGCAATTAACTCCCCAAATTCCTAGGGTTTTACCTCAAAGAAAGTCCATGGAGGAAAGAGGGAGGTGGGGGAGAGCTGCATCGGCCCGGGGGAGGGGTCACCGGTGTCGGCGGGGAGGAGCCGACCGGGCGGCGGCGCAGCCAAGCCGCTCTGGAGGCGGTGACCATGAGCAGCAGCAGGGCGGCAGGAGTGCTGGGAAGGAGCAACCGGCCGCAGAGGAAGGCGCGGGGAGGAGCCAGGGCAGCGACAGGAGGGAACCAGGGGAGGGGCTGCGCCAGGCGCAGGAGTCGGGAGGGAGGAGTTGGGGGCTTGGGGAAAAAAGGAAAAGGGCTGGCCAGGGGAACTCAGGAGCAAAATGCTAGGGTTCCCACTCCTCATTTCTTCTTTTTATACTCCAACAAAAAGGATACCACTAAACAATAGAGTTAAGAAAAAGAAATGAAGACCCTCCAAAGAATCCAAAATCCAACTTTAAACCCTTAGAGCAAACCAGCTAATTTAATTTCTTGGCGCGAAATGGCAATTGTCAGAATAGACAACAAGCCGCAAAACTAAACGGCTCGGTAAAAAACCTCAATCTGAGAAACTAGGGCAAATAACCAAAACCTTTAACAAAAGTTTCGGCTGCGCGACGATAAGTAGTTTCTCCAGAAACAAACAAAGAAAAACCTTGAATCACGAAGATGGAATCATTTCCAGCTGAAAACCCTAGCAAAAGAGATTTGTGGTTTTACAATTAGAATTTTTGATTGTATAGAGAAAGTTAGAAAATTTCCTGCAGATTAAAAAATATCATTGTTTGCTTGATTTGGATTCAAGAATCATTTGTTATGCTATTTTGAAGTTACTGTCCTGAAATCTGAAGCTGTTGAAGGTTCAGATTTTAGACTGAGGTTCAGAGTATAATCGAGGACTTTAAATGCATCTCCTGAATAAATGGATGTATGATAATTGTAGATTATCCTTTTTTGGTCATTTAGATCATAAGAACTCAATTTTTTGTTTAGCCATTTAGGAGATATGCTCATTTTAGTACAGACTGTTCAGAACTAGTGTCAATGCATGTAAGCTCTGTTCATCTCTAATCTGGGAATTATTAATGCATCTCCTGAATAAATATCTGTATGATAATTTTATATTATCCTCTTATGGTCATTTAGAGCACAAGAACTCAATTTTTTGTTTAGCCATTTAGGAGATATGCTCATTTTAGTATAGACTGTTCAGAACCAGAGTTAATGCATGTAACCTCCATTCATCACTAATCTGGGAATTATTAATGCATCTCTTGAATGAATAGCTGTATGATAATTGTATATTATATTCTTGTGGTCATTTAGATTACAAGAACTCAATTTTTGGTTTAGCCATTTAGGAGATATACTCATTTCCATATTTGCTGTCCAGATTTCCTTTCGCTAGGATTTGGGGTTATTTTCGAAGTAGATCGTAGATGCACTATGTGATGTTGTGGTTGTATAGTTTATGAAAATGAGTATACAAATGTTCTTTTCAGGTGGTGTATCTTCGGGTGTGGTTTCATCCTCACGCCACCCCACTCCTCGAGGTTAAAAGCAAGTGTATCATGTAGATTAAGTGCTAGATGAATTGTGGTTTTCGTGTTAGTATTCTCCGTTACATGATATTCATGAGTGTGATTGTGCTTGCGATGATACAAAAGCTAAGAGTATGAGTTTAAAGACTATGTCAATACTTATAGGTTTGTTATGGTAATGAGAATGCAGTTTGCAGTTTAATTCATTTCATTTTATTTGCAATTGTGCATTCATAATAAAAGAGGTGTCCCGAGTGGGCCTCTATGTCTCACACGTAGTGAGACATGAAAGTCCTACTATGGTAGGCCCCTCCACGGGCTGGAAGGGAATGAGAAGGTGCTCGCCGACAGGTGAGCACCTAGCAATACCGGTATTAGCTATGAAAATATGTATTATGAACATGCATGTGCATTGCATGGTTAAAGTGTAGAGAATATCATGTTATAATTGTTTTAGTCTTCTGCTTTAAGTTACTTGCATTAATATGATACACTTTGCTGAGTTATATGAACTCACGCTTGTTTTGTGATGTTTTATTTTTAGGTACCTCCAGAGCGGCATTTTGGGAGACAGGCTAGCACTACTTCACTCACATAACGTAGGTTTGTACTCTTTAAAAATTTGGCCATTGGACAAGGAACTTAAAATCTGATGTAGGATGATTAACTAATTAAAATTTTGACACACTTGGGAGCACAGTAGGAAGGGTATGGTAATTCATTGCATTACACCTTCATGTTGTTTTTGAGTTGTGATATTGAAAGTTGAGTATGCTATTAGTTTGATTTCTTTTCTGTGGGGGCTAAAGCTGATATTTCTGCTGTGTGCTTGTTGTAACTATGCCGAGGGGTAGAGGCCGCCCTCCTGGTCGCGGTGGCCGTCGAGGCCGCGGTCGTGGTGGGAGCCATACATCTCATGTCGTTGGCGAGTCAGTCGCTGAGGGGAGTGGCTCCCTTAATGCCCATGAATCAACCCATCGTGGTGCTCCAGCTGAGGAGCCCGAGGTAGGGGTTAGGGCCGCTACTGTGGCCTTGTTGCAAGCACTGCAGAGGGAGGTTCAGGAGTTGCGTCAGTAGGTTCAGGCAGCTCCTGCTGTTGTGCCTCCACCTACAGTGGTTCCCGTAGCAGCCCCAGGTGTGCTAGAAGGTAGGATGAGCCTTCGTGAGTGGTTGACTCTCCGACTCGACACCTTTGATGGTGTAGGCATGCCAGTCCAGTCAGCGGACTGGTTGCGCTACATGGAGAGGCAGTTTGGAGTTTTGGAGATGACTTCTCTCCAGAAGGCTCGATTCGTAGCCTTCTAGCTTAAGGGCCAGGCGGATATCTGGTGGGAGGGGGTACTTGCTGCGAGGACCCCCTCTCAGGGACCCGTCACTTGGGAGGACTTCACCGAGCACTTCCGGGCAAAATATTACCCGGAGTCCTTTGTGGAGAGTATGGAGCATTCTTTGGCTACCCACTCCCAAGGGAGAAAGTCTATGGCTGCATATGAAGCGGAGTTCAATAACATTGTCCGTTTCGTACCAGCTGTGGCTTCAGATGATCATGAGAAGGCTCGGAGATTCCGTAGGGGCCTCAACAAGGAGTTCAGGGTTGTCATGGGGGCCACCGTTCCCTGTGACTTCGCTTCTGTGGTGGAGCAGGCTAAGGGCATAGAGCTTGAATTGGAGCTTTCCAAAGATAAGCTCAACTCTGGTGGCTCAGGAGTTTCTATACGTTCTGGTGGTGGCCAGAAGAGGAGTTTTGGTGGTGGAGGTGGGTCATTTCAGCGATCTACTTCCAAGAAGTCCAAGGGGGGTCAGGGTTCCTCCTCCGGAACTAAGGCAAGGTAGCCTCGGCCTTCTTCATCATCCGCTCGACGGTTGGCCTTTCACCCTGTTGCGGGGCAAGGCATGATTTGCTTCAAGTGCGGAGGTGGGCATCGTGCTGCGGAATGTTCGTGGTCAAGGGACTGTCATCATTGTAGTTGCCCTGGTCATATGGGGTGAGTTTGCCGGTTGAATCCTGACAGCATCATCAAGTGGGAACCAGTGCCCTCTACTTCGTTTCCTGCTGCCTCATCGAGAGGATCTGTCCAAATGTTGGCTGCGGCTCCTGTTCTTCCACAATCTTCAGTGTGGGCCCCACCTATGGCTTTCTGGCATCCTCAGCCGTTAGCTCCCCCTCAGTTTGCTGCACCGCCTCCAGCTTCAGTGCTTCCCCAGCAGGGTGTTGGGGCTTCCGCCACCCCGGCACCACCAGGAGTATACGCTCTCCCGACTGCTGAGTCAGCCGAGTGTCAAGATGTGGTATCAGGTATTCTGCGTGTGAATTCATTTGATGCTTTTTTTCTTTTTGATTCAAGAGCATCATATTCCTTTGTGTCACTTGAGTTTGCGAGAAGGGCTAAATTGGGGATGCAGTGTATTGCTAAGCTGTGGTAGTCAGTTCACCGGGCAAGCTTATTGCGAGCTCAATGGTGTGCCCCGGTTGTATTATCACCATTGATGATGAAGATTTCTTTGCTAATTTGATGGTTATTCAACTGGCTCTGTTTAATGTCATCTTGGGTATGGATTGGTTGCATCAGTACCGTGCCAAAATATGTTGTTTCTGGAAAACAGTTGCTTTGCAAGCTCCTTCAGGTGTGGAGTTGGTCTTCCAGGGTGGGATACCCTCCAACTCTCTCTTTGTGCTGACCAATTTATTTTCTGGCCATAGCATGCTGAAAAGGGGGACACTTCTGGCCATTTCAGAAAAGCTAAGTTCTTTGGTAAGCATTGAGCAGATTCTTGTGGTGAAGAAATTTGCTGATGTGTTTCCGGATGAGTTGCCTGGTTTGCCGCCAAAACGGGATGTGGAATCTTGAATTGATCTTGTCCCGGGCACTCAACCTATCTCCATGTCTCCTTACCGTTTAGCTCGTCCTTTTCCAAGATGAGTTAAAAAGGCAACTGGATGATCTGTTATCAAAAGGATTGATCCAGCGTAGTGTGTCACCGTGGAGAGCGCCTGTCCTTTTTGTCGCTAAGAAAGATGGAGGTTGGCGCATGTGCATCAACTATCGCGCTCTTAATTTGGTGACCATCAAGAACAAGTACCCCCTACCTCGCATTGAAGATTTGTTTGACCAATTAAAGGGAGCAAAGGTGTTCTCTAAGATTGATCTTCAATCGGGTTATAATCAAATTCGTGTGAGGGAACAAGATATTGAGAAGACGGCTTTCTCCATTAGGTATGGGCATTATGAATTTAAGGTTATGTCTTTCGGACTAACCAATGCCCCTGTTGTTTTTATGGAGACAATGAATAGCTTGCTGCACAGTTATCTCAATTATTTTGTAGTAGTGTTCATCGACGACATTCTTATTTATTCCATGTCAGAAGAGGGGCATGAGCGTCATCTAAGGCTTGTGCTTCGTTCTTTGAGGGAGAATCAATTCTTTGCCAAGTTAAAGAAATGTGAGTTTTGGATTTTCTGAAGTGGGTTTTCTTGGTCATATCATCAACTAGGAAGGCATTTCTGTTGATCCTAGTAAGATCTCTACAATTGTGCACTGGAAGAGACCTTCTAATGTCAAAGAAGTGCGCAGTTTCCTTGGATTGGCAGGTTACTATCGGCGCTTTGTTCAAGATTTTTCAATTATCGCCAAACTGCTATCTCAGTTGACTCAGAAAGAGGTAAAATTCCAGTGGACCGCCGATTGTGAGCGCAGTTTTTGTACCTTGAAGGAAAAGCTGGTGACTACTCTTGTTCTCACCCTTCCTGAGCCAAGAGAGCATTTCACTGTTTGTTCTGATGCTTCTCACGTGGGCCTTGGCTGTGTGCTTATGCAAGGGGGTAAAGTCATTGCTTATGCGTCCAGGCAGTTGAAAAAGCATGAGCAGAACTACCCTACTCATGATCTTGAGCTAGCCGCAGTAGTCTTTGCCCTGAAGATTTGGAGGCATTACTTGTATGGCGAATCTTGTGATATCTTCACTGACCACAAAAGCCTCAAGTACATCTTCACTTAGAAAGATTTGAATTTGAGGCAAAGAAGGTGGCTGGAGTTGATAAAAGATTATGACCTTACAATTCAGTATCACCCAGGCAAGGCTAATGTGGTGGCAGATGCGCTTAGTCGCAAGGTGCTACCCCCTGCTCTTGATTGTCTCATTGCTGATTTTGAGCGTATGGGGGTCTCATACTGTTTGGCTGGCACTGCTCTAGCGGAAACTCAGATGATCCTGGAGTTAGCAATTCTGGAGCATGTGCATGAGGTGCAATAGCATGATCAATTACTACAGCAAGTGAGAAAGCGCATCCTTGAAGGCAAAGTTGGGGGTTTTAGCATTGATGATGTCGGTGCTTTGCAGTTCAAGGGCTGCCTTTGCGTGCCCCAAAAGTCTCAAGTCAAGGATGACATCTTAAAGGAAGCTCAACGTACCCCGTATACCATTCATCCTGGTGAGACTAAAATGTATCAGGATTTGAAAAAGAGCTTCTGGTTGAAGAGGATGAGGGTTGATATTGCTAAATATGTAGCATCTTGTGGGATTTGCCAGAAGGTGAAGGCCGAACATAAGCGGCTAGCGGGATTGCTCCAACCTTTGGAGGTTCCTGTTTGACCTTGGGACCACATATCCATGGACTTTGTGGTGGCCTACCTCGTACTCGACGCAGGAAAGATGCTATTTGGGTTATCGTGGACCATTTCAGCAAGTCTTCTCACTTTATTCCCATTCACACAACAAACTCCGTAAGCGAGTTGGCTCCTATTTATGTGCAGGAAATAGTGAGGCTTCATGGTGTGCCCAAGACGATCGTTTCCGATCACGATGCAAAAGTTTGTCTCTAAGTTTTGGGAGAGTTTGCAGAGTGCTTTGGGCACGTAGCTCCACCTTAGCACCGGTTTTCACCCTCAAACTGATGGCCAATCTGAACGTACCATTCAGACATTGGAGGACATGCTTAGATCCTGTGTTTTAGCATGGAAGGGTAGTTGGGAAGACCATTTGGCCCTTGCTGAATTTGCTTATAATAACAGTTATCATGCAAGCATTCGGGCTGCTCCTTACGAAGTGCTTTATGGGCGCAAGTGCCGCTCACCCCTATCTTTGGGATGTCAGAGGGCAAAGATCGATCCCTGGCCCAAATTGGGTTCAAGAACTGTTGATTGAGTGGCGGAGGTAAGACAGAACCTTCTTGCTGCCCAGAGTAGACAAAAAAGCTATGCTGATGTGAGGAGACGAGAATTAGAGTTTGAAGTGGGGGACAATGTGCTTTTCAGGGTGTCTCCCACTAAGGGTGTGGTCCGGTTTGGTCCTAAAGAGAAGCTTAGCCCGAGGTTCGTTGGGCCTTTTCCTATTGTTGCCCGAGTTGGAAAGGTAGCCTACCGATTGAAACTTTCCGATTCGATGCAAGGAGTGCATAATGTCTTTCATGTATCCATGTTAAGAAAGTATCTACATGATCCAGATCTGGTAGTTCCACTTGAACCGTTGGTGATTGATCAGGATCTCACCTTCGAGTCTTGACCGGTGCAAATTTTGGAGGAATCAGAGCGGGTGTTGAAAAATAGAACGCTGAAGTTTGTCAAAGTATTGTGGTCACATCAGTCTATGCGGGAAGCGACTTGGGAACTGGAGTCTCACATGTGTGAGAAATTTCCAGAGTTATTCCTGCCAGGTATGTGTTGTGATTTAAATTCTTTGATCTATCCATTCCATTTCAATGGCGTTCTGGGAATTCGGGGTCGAATTCCTTTTAAGGGGGGAGAATGTAATGCCGCAGTTAATTTTCCTGAAATTTAAATTGTCACAGATGATTTTTTCCTTCCCTACCCCTCTTTTTCTTTTCCTCCCTCCCCTCCTCCCTCGTCTTTCCTGCCGACAGCTTCCCCTCCCCTCTTCCTTCTTATGAGCAGCCAACTCTCCCTCCCACGCCTCCTCCTCTCCTCCCTGGAGTCCCTCCAAGCTGCGCCTCCCCTCCCCGCAGTCCCCTCCCTCCAGGCCGATGCCCTCTCCTCCCTGTCCTCCTCCTTCCCCTCGTGGCTGCAGCATTCCTCCCCCCTCTTCTCCCTCTTGAGCAAGGAGGTGAGTAATGAGCAAGGAGGTGAGTAATTGGTAG
Organism: Guadua angustifolia; assembly: GCA_036346375.1. Lineage (NCBI taxonomy): Eukaryota > Viridiplantae > Streptophyta > Magnoliopsida > Poales > Poaceae > Guadua > Guadua angustifolia. The sequence continues at coordinate 48,087,386 of CM070515.1, forward strand.
TTTTGGGAGGGTGCTTGCTGTGCTAATGGGGATATCTTGCTAGTATGGGGGTTCTAGGGTTTGGATTTTGAAATTTTAGGGGGAAAAGTGGTTCTAGGGTTTGGAGGGAAAACTGCTGTTTTCGGGCTGAGTTTTACCTGTTAGTTAGGGTTGAGTTTCGAGCTAGTTAAAGGTATTTTCTGAAAATTTGGCTATAGAGGAAGTTGTAGCTCATCGAATCCCCTTTAATCTGAGACTAAGATGTAACATTCCGTTTTTCAAGCTTTTGGAATTCGAATTTCAAAATCCGAACCTGTGAAATTTTCCTCGAATTTAATTCAGCTTAAATTAAATTTTCAAAAGTCAAAAAGGATTTAATTTGAATAATCTATAACTCAAATTAATTATTTAATATTTTATCTGGGTTCCTTGTGATTTATTTGATTTTTCTGAGTTTTTGGGGATTTTTCTGAGTTTATTTGCTATTTATTTGGATTTATTGAAATTCATTCGGATTTTATGGAATTTATTAATCCAAAAACCATTTTTTTTAAATCCTTTTTCCTCCGTGTGGGCCGAAAACCCCTGTTCATTCCACTCCGGCCCACTTCTATTCGCATTCCGTCCGGCCCACTTCAACTCATCCCGGCCCGGTCCACAGCCGCACTGCTCAGCCCAAAACTCCCGAAACCCTAAACCTAATGCTTCTTCGCCGTTGGATTCGATCCAACGATCAGCAGATAGCCCTTGTTTTCCACCGCACGATCCACGCCAAATCAGCGGTCGTCCGTGCGCCACGTAGCCCCAACCCGCGCCGCCGCCCGTGCAGACCTGGGCCACGACCAACCTCGGTCTTCCCGCATTTTCCCGCATCCCTAGGCTATTTAAGGCACAGTAGCCGCCGTCTCTAGGGTTCCCTCTCCGCGCCGCTCCTTTTCCCTCAAGTCTCGCCGTCGGAGACGCAGCCAGCCGTGCGCACGGTCTCGCCGGAGTTCGCCACCGCGTCCGAGTGTTTCCGCTGTTAGTTTCGTCGTCTCCGGTGAGTCTCCACCGTATTTCTTGGCACCGTTGAACACCTCTCATCAACCTCTACCGGAGTCACTAATTCTTTCGCTCGTTCCGCCATCGCTTCACGGCTCGACGCCTTCTTCCCAAGTCCGGCGTTTCGTCATTCGCGCCATCGACTTCCGTCGCGAGCCGTCGTCCGTCCGATCGCCCAGCGACGGATCAGATCTGCGCGCGCCCTCTTCGGTAAGCTCTGAGCCAGCCGAGCCTTGTCACCGCCGCATGGCGCTCCGTCATCGCTATATGTACGCCACGAGTCGGCCACATCACTGCCACCTCGTTGCCATGTCATAGCCACGTAGGCTCTTGTACCCGCGTGGCCGTCCACGTCGCCGTCAGAGCCGAGTCAGCCACCACCTGGGCGCCGCGTGGCAGACACGTTGTTGCCATAGATCTGCGTGTACGCCACGTAGCTGCCACTTCATCGCCACCTCAGCCCTAACCGCACACATGTCGGCCACGTGTAGCCACGTGGATGCCACGTCAGCTCTGTTTCGCCCATGTCACCGCCACCTCACCGCCACGTATGCGCTAGCCTTGCGTCACCGCCACGTCTCCGTTACCGGTGAACTCGGTCCACCGTGAGCCTAGTCGCTGACGTATGGGTCCCGGTTGTCAGCCTCACAATTTTATTCCATTTTCCAGTGAATTTCTACCGAATTTCCGAATTCAACCAGTAGCATGTTGACACATGTCAGCCTCAATATTTTTTTGATTTTCTCTCCATTTAAACTTCGGAAGCTCCGTTCTCCTCCGTTCGAACTCCGATTCGCACGATTAAAATTTCTAAATTCATCTAAAATCAAGATCTATCTGTTGGTGTCATTTTTATGAATTTTTGAATTTTATTTATTTTTGGTTTATTTATTTTGTCTCGATTTGCGTGTTTCGCGTGTAGACGACGCATCGGTTGAGCGAGAGGAGCATCCAGCGAAGGTAGCAGCAGCGGAGGAGAGTGAAGGCAAGTCTCCTTGACCATGTTCAATCCAAATTTATGAAATGCTATTTTACTTTAAATTATTGCATGCTATTTGGATTATGAATTGTATTTTAATGTCATTTTTAAAATGCTTAGATAAATGCCGAATTGTTATAACCACATTGATATCTATGTTGACAACCATTGACACCCTAGGAAAAACTAATTACTGTAGTTAATGGTAATTAATTTTGCTATGGGAACGGTAGAAAATGCTTAGCCATGCTTAATCACGTCGGTACCTTACCATTATGGAACTGATTTTATTCTTGATTCAAAATGAATTGTGGAAATTATGGCAATTGGTGTTGCGGTATTAATTTGAAATTAAAAGTGAAAAATGATTTAGACCGGGCGGAATTGGTTGAATGGCGGTGCGGGATGCACAAAATTTTGAATGTGATTGTCGCCCTAGTCAATTAAGGACCGGTCGTGTGTTACCTTGGGCCATGCTATACAAAGACAACCACATGTCTATATGGGTACGACTGCTAAGTAATTTGCATGTATCGTTATTTGACTTCGCCAAGGTCATGCGAGTTTGTCGGGATGACACTTGCAAGCGCAAAGGGGGTCAGAGAGCGAACCTTAGCGGGTGAAGTCGGTAGCGGTATGTGCATTTGTAAAGGCCTTGTCATGATCTCCCTACCGGCACACCAAAGGAAGTGTGTCAATAGCTTGGCGCAAAGGGTTGATCATGTCGTGTGGGTAAAGTGTACCAGCTCTGCAGAGTCTTAAAAACTACTTAAGTAGTCGTGCCTACGGACAAGGGCAAGCGTGGAACGCTTTCACATAGTAGATTTTCTGGTTTTGGTTTTAAAATGAAAATGATGGATTTGGTTTCAAAATGAGAAATGTGGTTTGGGAATCCGGGAGCGGCTGGAGCTCCGGATGTAGTTTGGCGGCTAGAGCCAACCAGGTAGATGGAACCTGGAAAATTGTTATACTTCAATTTAATTAATTATGCTATTTACATTTTGTTGAATGTTGCTTTATGAAATTATTATTCGTATTTAAATTTCAATTTCGCTTTGTGCAAATAAACCCTATATGCCATCTTTGTTTAAGCCATGCATTTAGTTACTTGCATTAAGTTTCCGAGACTTGCGAGTATGTTGCATACTCACCCTCGCATTTCATGCGGGGCTGCTTATTCCATAAAGCAGATGATGGGAGAAGGGGGGAGCAAAGAGCCTGGGATCCACCGTTTGACATTTGTGCTGGAGACGTTGAGGAGGAGGACGACTCGTTCTTCTAGGGAGCGCACCCCAGTCGGTTGCCTGTGGGCTAGCTGATTGGCTCTTTTTGTTCTACATTTCCGCTGCTACTTTTACACTTCAGCCGTAAGGCTTCATACTTGTAATAATGTGATGATGTTGTTACACTCTCTATTGCTTAATACTGTTATGAACTTTATGATATGTCTGTGTTATCATCACTGTATGCTGTATGCGCTAGCTGTTCCTGGACTAGCGCGGTTGAAACACAGGAGGGTTCGAATCAGGTGATTCGGGTCTTCACATAAGAATATTAAATTTTGTTCGTCCAATCAAAAGTTATGGTCCTTTTAGTGCTGGCTGTCCTGATTGTGCTTGTGATAATAGCTGAAATGTTAAACTGTTGTTTAGAGCTAGATGCAGGCCGAATTAGAATTTTTGATTGCCTAGAGAAAGTTAGAAATTTTTTTGTAGATTAACAAAATGTCCTTGTTTGCTTGATTTGGATTCAAGAATCATTAGTTATGCTATTTTGAAGTTACTATCCTGAAATCTGAAGCTGCTGGAGGTTCAGATTTTAGACTGAGGTTTAGAGTGTAATTCGAGGACCTTAAATGTATCTCCTGAATAAATGGTTGTATGATAATTGTATATTATTCTCTTGTGGTCATTTAGAGCACATGAACTCAATTTTTTCTTTAGCCATTTAGGAGATATGCTCATTTTAGTACAGACTGTTTAGAACTAGTGTCAATGCATGTAACCTCTGTTCATCTCTAATCTGAGAATTATTAATGCATCTCATAAATAAATGGCTGTATTATAATTGTAGATTACCCTCTTGTGGTCATTTAGAGTACAAGAACTCAATTTTTTGTTTAGCCATTTAGGAAATATGCTCATTTTAGTATAGACTGTCCAGAACCAAAGTTAATGTATGTAACCACTGTTCATCTCTAATATAAGAATTATTAATGCATCTCTTGAATAAATGACTATATTATAATTGTAGATTACCCTGTTGTGGTCATTTAGAGTATAAAACTCAACTTTTTGTTTAGCCATTTAGGAGATATGCTCATTTTAGTATAGACTGTCCAGAACTAGAGTTAATGTATGTAACCACTGTTCATCTCTAATATGAGAATTATTAATGCATCTCTTGAATGAATGGCGGTATGATTATTGTAGATTACCCTCTTGTGGTCATTTAGAGCATAAGAACTCAATTTTTGGTTTAGCCATTTAGGAGATATGCTCATTTCCATACTTGCTGTCCATATTCCTTTCGCTAGGATTTGGGGCTGTTTTCGAAGAAGATCGTAGATGCACAATGTGATGTTGTGGTTGTATAGTTTATGAAAATGAGTATACAAATGTTCTTTTTAGGTGGTGTTGCTTCGGGCGTGGCTTCATCCTCACGCCACCCCACTCCTCGACGTTAAAGGCATGTGTATCATGTAGATTAAGTGCTACACAAATTGTGGTTTTCGTGTTTGTATTCTCCATTACATAATATTCATGAGTATGATTGTGTTTGCGATGATGCAAAAGCTAAGAGTATGAGTTTAAAGACTATGTCAATGCTTATGGGTTTGTTATGGTAATGAGAATGTAGTTTGCAGTTTAATTCATTTTATTTCATTTGCAAGTGTGCATTCATAACAGAAGAGATGTCTCGAGTGGGCCTCTATGTCTCACACGTAGTGAGACATGAAAGTCCTTCTATGGTAGGCCCCTCCACGGGCTGGAAGGGAATGAGAAGGTGCTCGCCGACGGGTGAGCACCTAGCAATACCGGTATTAGCTATGAAAATGTGTATTATGAACATGCATGTGCATTGCATGGTTAAAGCGTAGAGAATATCATGTTATAATTGCTTTAGTCTTCTGCTTTAAGTTATATGAACTCACACTTGTTTTGTGATATTTTATTTTTAGTATCTCCAGAGCGGCATTTTGGGAGACGGGCTAGTACTACTTTACTCACAATGACTATCATGTAGTTAGAGTTGTTATTACCTCTCTTAGAAGAGATGCTAGGCTTAAAGAAAAAGAAACATGCTTTTAAATAGTTAGCTTTGTAATAGATGATGGCTTAGATTTCGGTATCTTTGGACATGTTGTGTCCTCGATGTGTAGTTCCACTCTTTTGCGTCACAGTTGTCTTTTGGGTTACTTGCTATTCCGTGTTATATGCTTAGTTGGTCATGCTGGCTAGTTAGATGTTATGAATTGCTATATATGTTGTTTATGTTGGTTGTTGTCTTGTTGTCTGCTGAGTGGATGTCCGAGTTTTTTTGGGAGGTGCTGTCAAAATTTTTTTAGTTGAGTTCGGCAATCCTCCTAGTTTTAGTTGTTTTGCTAGAAATATTATAGTGTTTTGTATTAGTTGATGTTGAGGGTGTAACAGTCAAGGTACGTGAGGTGCTAGGGTGTTACATCGTGCCCAAAAATCACACTGGATCGCAAGTCGCAACACGCGGCCTACGTGGTTGCACGATAAGACATTGGCGCGTCTTGTCGTGCGATAGACTTTCCGTAGATATATACATCCTACAGGTGTCAACTTGTTCAGACATCTCCCATTTCAAGGGCTATATATTCGGGCGGATTCAACAAAGGAAGTTTGTGAACGACGAGCAAACTCTCCTTGTGCAAGAAAATAAAAGTTGCACGTCAATTTGTTTAACAAAACCGAATATACTGCATGTGAAACTATTGAAAAGTAAGCTCTATTTTGTCGACTACACCTCTCTCTCATGGTGTGCCTAGGAACGAGGTAGCAGTGTACTAAGTTGATGGTCAGATTAATCAGTGTCCAAAACAATAGGTAGAAAATAACGAATGTGATAATTTGCTAAGATGTTGGATTAATTAACTGCAATGTGTTGCACAGGTCTTCTTCTGTATTGAAAGATCGGTCTCCAATTTGACCACTTTTTTTTCCTTTTTCTGTTAGAAGTTTGATCACAATTGCTAGTCGCTCATGTTTCCTTTTTGTTTTTTTGTGACATGTGGGCCCCACAGCTAGGACCAATAGATTTATTTTGGAGCTCAAGTTGGGATGTGATTTTTTTGGCCCATTTGGAAAACTGACTCACTAACAGGCTTTTGATCTAATCTGGTACAGCAAAGCTGCTTTGTGCACAAGGATCAATCGTAAACCATAGAAATTGATTGCTTGTGTTGATGCGCAAGTCTGGAAGAAGCAATGTGGATGACCAGGAGGAACCATGCAAGTAAAGCAAGCATGAACATGTGGATCATATCAGGGAGACGGGAGAGAACATGATGTGTATCCTTTTTTCTGTGTCGATGCTCCATGATTTTTGGAGTGAACAATCAAAAAACGGGTATGTACCTCTAAAATGCAGATGATCCTCCCTTCTTCTTCTTCTTCTTCTTCTTCTGTATTGAAAGATCGGTCTCCAGTTTGACCTCTTTTTTTTCCTTTTTCTGTTAGAAGTTTGATCGCACTTGCTAGTCGCTCATGTTTCCTTTTTGTTTTTTGTGACATGTGGGCCCCACAGCTAGGACCAATAGATTTATCTTGGAGCTCAAGTTGGGATGTGATTTTTTTGGCCCATTTGGAAAATAGACTCACTAACAGGCTTTTGATCTAATGGTTGGGTCATTCAATCCAATGGTCCAAAGTTAGAACATTATTTAAGACAAAACCATCCAAGAGATAGCTATACACTCCAGGTTCATGTAATCATGTCAAGCTGTCTCGTCCATTGAATAACCACGTGAACGATACTTTTAAACCAAGTACAGATGTTTTGCATAGATGATGACATGATACTCCTTCAAATGCTAAAGAACAAAGCCAAATCAAAAAATAAAAAGTAAATAAAGGCAGCAAACAAGTTGCAAGACCGGCCTGCACTCAATATCATCGGTGCCCAAAAATCACACTAGATCACAAGTCGTAACAAGCTGAGAAGATCAGTCGGCGGCCTACGTGGTTGCACGATATATAAGACAATGACGTGTCTTGTCGTGCGATAGCTTTTCCATAGATATATACATTCTACACGTGTCAACACATTTAGACAGCCCCATTTCAAGGGCTATAGATTCGGGCAGATTCAAAAAGGAAGTTTGTGAACGACGAGCAAACTCTCCCTGTGCAAGAAAACAAAAGTTGCGCGTCAATTTATTTAACAAGACCGAATATTACGCAGACGAAACTATCGAAAAGTAAGCTCTATTTTGTCGACTACACATCTCTCTCATGGCGCCTAGGAACGAGGTAGCAGTGTACTAAGTTGATGGATTAATCAATGTCCAAAACAGTAAGTAGAAAATAACGAATGTGATAATTGCTAAGATGCTGGATTAATTAAATGCAATGTGTTGCACAGTGCACTGTATATCATCGTTTATGGGTTACCTGGCCACCTCATCTTTGAGTCGAGTGGATTAACTAGTGTTATTCTATTAGGAAAACAAGCAGCTTTTAGTTTGACTGTGGGCGATACAATTCCTTACGCACATCAATCCCATCCTGTCAGCTCAGGTTAATCCGCCATGGCAATTCACCTTGGCGATCCCCCTCAGAAAGGTCGTGGACGCGGACCGGTGGGACGCCGAGGACCTCGTCGGCCGCCTGGGCATCGTCACCCACACCACCTTCCTCCACGCCGGCTTCCTGCCCTACGGCGCCAAGCCAACCTCTGGCCCGCTCCTGAAACGAGTGCGCGAGACAGGTTCGTCTCTCTCTCGTCGTTACACCGCGCCGCAGATGGTGTACCGCAAGGACGCGGAAGCCGCCGCGCTGAAGCTGTCCGCTCAGGGCAGCGACGTCGTGTTCCACGCCTACCTCACAAAGGGCGGCGCCGACAGGTGGAGCGCGTACCGGGAACGCCTGGACGCAACGGCCCTTGCGCCCCTCCTCTCGCGCGGCCTCGACGACACAGCCCTCGCGCTGAGGACGGTGGCCGCTGGTAGGTGGCTCTGGAAGGCGCTCGCCGACGGGCTGTGCCGGGACCTCCTCCTCGATCTTTGCCGCAGGAACGGCGTGCCGGTAGAGCCCAGCTTCACATCCCTCCCCGCGGACGTTAAGGTGGCCATCCTGGAGAAGCTCATCGACGGCGAGGACCTCGCGAGGGTGGAATGCACCAGCAAGGGGATGAGGTACATTGCAGTGACTTTGTTCCAGGTGGTAGATTCAGAGATAGTGTACAAGTGAACTGGAATCTGTGAGGAAAATAAGGGAAGGAACAAGAGGTAGAATTTGGCAAGTCGGGGGAAATTTGGGGCGGAAAAGATAGACTGAGCAAGAGATACCCATGGGTTTGGCAACTCGGTTCACAATCTTGCCCATGACTGACAGGTGCCTCGTCGACGAGCACGAAGGAAAGCTCTGGAAGGCCATGTACGAGGCCTTGGGCGCGCGTCGTCGGCGTCCACTTCGCCCCGCCTCCGTTGGCCCGCCTTGACCTATCAGTTGGAAAGAAAGATATGTGAACGCCAGGCGCTCTCCCTCTGAGAGAAATTGGAACGTCGACGACGACGATGACGACGACGCCACCGCGACGCTGCGTTCTGCTTGGCTCAGGGCGATGCCATGGTCGATCGGTCCTTTGGAGGAGCGAGAGACAGTCGTTGCACGGGGCAAGAAGGAAAGCACCGGCGGCCACCATCCGACGATGGTGTGGAATGGCCATAGGAGTCGACACGGCGGCGCGCGGGTCCGTCTTCCCGCTATCGATGGAAGCACCGGTGAATGATTAATTAATGGGTTCCACTATCTGTCGATCCAACTCGCTCCCCGTGTTGGTTCGACTTGCGAGAGATCTACCGGTGTATGTTTGTATATGTGCACGTATACGAAACCGTGCCGTGCGTGCGTAAATTTGCTACGAAATTATCCAGTTTGGAATTTATGCCACTGCATCCAGCGTTACAAATTACTCCCCTTGTCACAAATAGTTATCGTTTTAAATATCAAAATGGTCTCCAAAAACATAGTTTCGTCTACTCATTTCTATTTTATATATTTATAAAACCTAACAAAATTATAATATTACAAAAATATTTTTGAGATAAATCTACATATATGATTTTCTAGTATTGGATATAAATATTTTAAAAATTTTGATAGAAAAATTTTAAAAGTTTAAGTGTATCAATATCTAAAACAACAACTATTTATAACTTAAATAAGTACGATGGCTAAATTCAATCCCTGCTACATGTTGGCGGAGTGAATTTGCGTGAATAAGTGAATTCAATCCTTGCTAAATAAGTGAATTTGCGTGTGCGCAAGCAGCCCGAGTGGAGCCGGCAGCGGGCAGGAGAAGACCACGATGTTGATTTGCCACACGCAAATCAAACAAGGGCAATCACATGACGCTATCTACGGACTGCTGAGTGATAGCAAGCTCCCCAGGTAGTCAAGGCCAGGTATGCCTTCGAAGGAATATGTTTATTCCATGTTACCATGTACGACATTAGAAGACAAGATTAATCGAAAACAGTTCAGAACTCCAAAACTAGGTCAATTAAGGCTCTATTTGTTTCGACTTTTTTATCGGTTTAAAAGCAAAAAAACCAAAACCAAAATAAACGATTGACTTCTAAGCCGGGCTTAAAAAAAAGCCTAAAACCTCCATATAACTATAAGCCAAAAACCAGGTGAGATGTGTTTTTTTGGATGAAATAATTCCTTGCTACTAGAAGTCTCCAAAATTACCCACCAAATGTCATTACATATAAACTTAAAAATCTTTCTCGATCCCATCTCCTCATTTCTGCTCACCTTCTCACTCTCCTGTGCGACATGCCTTCTCCCTCCGCCGTTCGGTCTCTGCCGTCCCCGACCACCTTCCTCCTCCACCGACCCGGATCCAGCGCGACGCGGGTTGAGGCAGCCAAACCTGAACTTGGAGCGGTGGGAAGCTATAGGGTCCGGGCGTGGTGCAGGTGGAGCTAAACAGATCCAGTCGTAGCATGGCGAAAGGCGATCGGATCTAGCGTGGCAAAAGTGGAGGCAGCTGGACCTAAGGGTGGAACGGCGGGAGGCGAGTGGAGGCGGCTGGATCTGGCGTAGCAAAAGGCGACCAGATCCGCTTCATCGAGCCCCTCGATATATGTTTGTATTTAGTTTGACAAGAGTTTAGAATTGTTATCCTATTTTCAATCTGATAAGAGTTCAAAATTGCCATGTAGTAAGAGTTTTAAGTTGATAAATAATTATGCTCAGAATGAAGTTTGATCTCAAGATTAATCTATGTTTTTCAATACGATATTTGGTGAAAAAAATATGAAATATTTGTATTAGATAAATCAATACATAAAAAAAGTCCTTACAACTTTAAAGGGTATTTCAAATTTTCCAGCAATAAACTACACCATTCAACCCATTAAAAAGTCAGGATGTCAAACAATATGTCTTGGCTTAAAAACAGACAGCTTAAAAGCTCGTTAAACCAAAAAGCTAGTTTTAATCTAAAAGCCAAAAAACATAAGCCGAAATAAACAGATCTAAGCCATTCAAGGGCACTCTTTCTTAAGCAAGAAGCAAACCCAAAAGTCTATGCAGACTGGGCTGGTAGTGTCAAACTCAAAAGCCTATGATCTATCTATCAATTTATTACATAGTCAATGGCTCGACACGGAGATAGGTCGGCAGCTCGCAGCCGGCGTGGGCTGCGCAGCACGAGCAGCTAGGCCGAGTGTGGAAAACTGGGCCGGACCAAGAAAGTTTTGCCCACGGCCAAAATCTGGATTTTTCAACCATTTTTTAATTAAAATAATTCCAGATTTTAAAATATCTTTATATAAATAGAAAAATACTTAGTAAATTATAAAATATTTCAGACTTTTATAACTCAAATAAAATAACTTTGTACAAATTTCAATACTATTTGCCAGAAGATCAATTCAAAATATTATTTAAATACCAAATAAAATCCAAACAATTCTCTAAAATGATAAATTGCAAAAAAATTAAAAGAAAAAATGGGATGTTACATGCTTTATCATTTTGACTTTGTCAATATTGACTTTGTGATCCGCATTATACTCTGTCATTTTGACTTTGTCAATGGACATTTGGAATGTACCCTCACGATGCTTGATCCGGCGACCTCCACTGCAAATAAAGTATGTGAGGTCAATGATGCACAATCACGATGCTCCGGCGTCACGAGGTCGACGGCAGCTCGAGCTGGAGCTAGAAGGAGAAGTATGCGAGGGCCAGGCGGCTGCATGCCATGGCTAGCTGCCGCTGCGGCTATGGAATCCATAGCTGCGTTTAGCGAGCTGGTGTTAGACAGAGCCATGCTGAACCAGTCCATGCTTCGTTACCGACTAGCTGCACCAACTCAGCCGCGCCCTGGTCTTTCCGAACCCACCACGAGCGTGGCCCGCTTCCCTTGGCGTATGGCATAGGAGGGTGCCGCACCTCATACGCATTGTATTGTTATACGATGTATCTCTCTCTAAAACCCCTTGTATTTATATATTGTAAATAATGAAGCAAATCAATACGAGTGTGATATATAGTTACATAAATCTGCAGGTGGCATGACATGGACGGCCTTCTTGTTCCAATGCCGTATGATTATTTGTACCAACGTTTTATTGATAGACTTGACACTACCAGGGAAACAACATTTAGTCCCGGTTGACAACTGGTTTTAATCCCGGTTGCCAAAAAATATGGCAAATAGTACTGACATATACGGTAAAAAATATGGCGAACCCAAGACTCGAACTTGGAACCTCGTGACTCCAGCCTCACCCTTCTAACCAACCCACCCACCATCGCGTACTGACATATATAGAATATGTATTCCTTTTGAACTTTCCTCAACGAGGATCGATGACGGTTCGTAACACTAACCGCATCGGCAGTCTTCATTATCGATACCGGTTCGTGTTACGTTAACCGTACTAATATACTCACCTTTAGTACGGTTCGTAACACGAACCGCATCGATGTCTTCAAGATCGATGCGGTTCGTGTTACGAACCGTACTAAAGCCCACGATAGCCCTCAGCCAATGAACCGCATCGGCCATCATCGCATGCGGTTCAAATCCAATCGGGACCGATGAGCGGTATGGAAGGCCTGATCTGTAGTAGTGTGAACTCGATCGTTGCAATCGGCATGATCCAACGAATCACTTGACAGTTCGCTTCCGAGAATGGAGTGAGGATCCGGTGGGCTACCGGCAGAGGAGGGCAGTGAATGGGGAGAGACGGTGCAGCAAGGTGGTGATTTACTCTCCGTCCGCTTGGTATCCATGGTTGCGTCGTTGATTTCTATGGACTCGGGTGTGAATGATTGGCCTCTCAGCGACGGTCGTGGTCAAGCAAGAAGAAGGAGAAGAAAAAGGAGGAGGGGTAAAGTTATTCAAAGTGACGAAAGAAAAATTATTCACTCCATAAGTCCATAGTGTGGTAAATTATATAGAGTGACAAATTATCAAATATTCTTTTTTTATGTTTTGAAATGAAATACCATAAAGCTAGTGTATTTACAAGCTTACAAATTGCTTTAGGTTGTTTGATTTCTTTCACTAGACCAAGTCTATATCAAATCGAGGTTAAGTCCAGAATTTTTTTAAGATTCAAGAGGATGAATGATCAAACCCATTAGCTCACTGCCTTCAAAAAAGAAATACAAAGTCCAGATTTTTTTAAAAACCAAGATTAAGTACTGATAGTAAAAAAGAAGAGTGCACATCTACATCCGATAGTTTTTCTTTTTCCTTTTCTTTTGCTAGCAAAAACACAGCATAGTTAGGTCCACACCAAACCCAAACTGATCCAACTGGAAAGCCTATATGTAGTCGACGGTTTTGTAGCACTCAACGTGACGGTAGAACCTACAGATTTGTTTGGCAGCCTAGCGAATGCTTATGCTAATCTCTTTTTTTTTCTATCTATGTTGCTCTACTTTGCTTTTGATTTAATTGCTCGTGGCATGTTTTTCATTTCTGTTTTGTGGCTGTGATTTTTGTAAGAACTCGGTTGTGTGCATCTGTAGAGACCGGATTTTAATCCTTTATCTAAAAAAAATGTTGCTCTACCCTCTATAGGTCATGCGCTATGCGTTCGAGCAATTTATAGCCTGATGTCGAAAGAGGTCTTCTGGCTTCTTCTCTAACTCACAGCCTGGCGTGCGTGTGTGCAGTGATTGGACTATGTCGACGGCTTTAACGTAACCCGACGACACATATACACCCAGCAAGACTGTGTCGGAGGCAAAAATCTAGCCGCCGATATAGAACACGATGACGTATCGGTGCGGGATGAAATTTGAATTCCAGATCCCGCCAACACGAGCTCTGTCGTCGGCTATATCAAACCCGCCGACACAGGCACTTCACCCCAAAACAGAGAGTTCAACGTGCTCCCACATGTCAGACGGAAAAACATCGCCGCCATGTGGGACCAATCAGGATGCCAGTTTTTTATCGTCGGGAGAGAAACAGCCGCCGATACAAAGTAGGCTATGTCGGCGGCATTAATAGTGCTGACGACACAGATGAAATTTTGTCGATGGTTTTATTTTAGCTGACGACAATAGTAATTCTAGACTAATTTAGAAAATCTATTTGAAAATGTTTATGTTGTTTTTAAAATTAAGAAAAATTAAATAGAGCTTTTAGAATAGTTGTTAGGCAACATACATCTATATGACATGTAATTTTTTATTATTTAATTAATTGGTATGTGACGGCGTTGTGTGTATGTCTCCGTACGTTACCTCGAGTTTGAGTAGAACCTTGGGACGATCCAACGCAGGCCAATTGAAGAGCGAGGAATGACCTGAAATAAGCTGTGCATGTCGTAAAACCTTAAAGTGACCCTAGAAATGTCTCGTTCGACCCGTCGTAGTCTACAAAAGTATCGAAAGACGTACGGTGGTGGCGACTCTGTTACTCTCCTTGAGTTTTCAGAAGAACTTGTTGTGACGATGAAATGCTGGGCGAAAGAAGAGCGAGCAATCAGCTGGAATAGGTTGTGCATGTTCTAAAAACCTTAAATTGGCCTTAAAAATGTCTTGTTGAACGTTTTGCACAGGGTACGGAATGGGATCCAGTGCCGGCGGTATTTATATGTTGTCGGTTCTCTCACCATGACATCAGATTGTCTCTCTAATCAGGCCCGTGCATCTTTGTGTGCGAGGGACCCAAGATTCGTGTCCGACCTGTGTTAGCCGCCGACATCGCTTTGGCTATCTCGACAAGGCCGTGCAGGTCTCGTCTGTGGTTCGGCGTGCCTAAGTGTGGCCGACGACACAGTGTCGCCGTTATGAACCCGCAGGCGCGAAGTCGATGGACTCTTCGGCTCTCGCTGCTCGCGATTTGCCGCTCCTCCGATTTTTGCCTCCACGCCCGGCCGCCGCCTTCGTCGTCCCGGCCGCCCGCCCACCACCCGCCGCCGCCTCCTGCTCGATTGGGGCGCTAACTATTCATACAAGTACACAAATGCACACAAGTTTTGAAAATTGTGGTTTCCTCTAATCTTGTAGGTGTCCACCTCAGCTGCGCCTACTCCTGCGATGAATGCTCCACAGGGAGGTGATTCCAGTGGCACAAGATCGGCCACAGATCAATTCATCGACGGGGTGTTTGCTGATCCTTTTGCTGGTTCACAGACTTAGTTATTTCTTTTGCTGGTTCATAGACTTGTTGATTGTGAATGTGATGTACTCTTTTGGTTTGTAAGCTGAATTTGTGAATTATTGATGCATTTTGCTATATATGCGTTTGTGATCAATTGTGAATTGTATCGGTGAATGCGAATGTGGTCATGTGTGTGAAATTAGATGTTTTGATTGTTCTGGGCAATTGTGAAATTAGAGAACCTGAAGCATTCTACGTGGGTCCACCATCTAGAGAAAAACTTCCTAAGGTACATATCCGGTTGATGTATAATTTGATTAAATATCACTATATCAGTTTTGTGACTTTGTTTTGGTTTTATATGTTGAATTGCTTTTGCAGAATGCTCCACCTGGGGCTGTTTTGGTTGGGTCCATAACATATGGTACAGTAAGTTCATTCAGCAAAAAAGATGAGCAAATCCTTCTTTTACCTTTGTTCATTCTTACTATCCTATCCTTTTTATATTCATGTTGTTATCATATCAACTGTTGTCTTTTGTCTGCTGAGTGGATGTCCTAGTTTTACGGGAAGTGCTGTCGAAATTTTTTACTCTTTGAGTGGATGTCTGCTAAGTGGAAATTGTACTTACCTTTTTATATTCATTAGGAACTTCTTAACTTAGTGCATTTGCTTCTTTTTTATTAAGGTGCAAGGAAGAGACAGGCTTGTGTTTGTTCCGGGGCTGAAAGTGGGTTCATCAAGGCATATGACCACGCAGAGAAGATATCACATAGGTTGCGGGAGAACAATGGCTAGAACACCGATACCTTCTTATCCTAGTATAGTATTGAATCTTATTTGTAACCATTTAATTCCAGATAATACTGAGATGCCAGATGCAATGGAGATCATATTGCAAACTGCTTTAGTATATGGGAAAACTGGTGCTGTATCACTATCTGAATTTCTTCGATGGTTTCTTTACAAGCTTTCATTTCTCTAAGCACCATCATGTGTTTTCCCATTTTCATTTACATGACAGTATGAAAATATGATATGCATCCCTTAATAGAATTTTTTTGAGGGAGGAGTGGAGGACAGTATGGGAGAATCACTAATAATAGCCATGAATGGGTAAGTCTTGAGATTTCCATTCTGTAACGATGTAGTCTCAACCAAATAATTTATTGGTGTGCAATGATACAACCTCGACCAAATAATTCATTGTTATGGTATAGCATGAAAATAGTTCAAATGAACTAAGATGTTGTTACTTGTTGGAATAGTTTGAATAGCATTTTGGGACTTATTGATGCATTTTGCTATCTGTGTTGATGGTGATCATTTGTGAATTGTATCGGTGAATGCGAATGTGGTGATGTGTGTGAAATTATATATTGTGATCGTTTTGGGCAATTGGGAATATAAAACTGCTGGGAATGGGGTTTTTTGCAGGTTAAGATTGGATTTTTCAAAAAAATTCCAGTATTGTTTTTTATTTTTACAACCTTTGTCGTCGGCTATAGACAAAGCCGACGACAAAGATAGCCCCAGGCTGGTTCTGGCTCCAATCCCAGTAGGGGTCTTTGTCGTCAGCCCTGAAAAAGCCGACGACACAGATGCGGCATTTTTATCGGCAGCAATCATGCAGCCGCCGATATAGATATGGCATATTTGTCGGTGGCGTCAATGAAGCCGACAACACAAATGTGGCGCTTTGTTTGCCGGTTAAAATTAAGCCGACGCATACGATGTGGAATCAGATCGGCAGCCCTTTTCGCCCGACGACAAAAGTCCAGGTGTCGGGCCACCAGATGGCATTTTTGTCGCTGGTTTTATTCGCGATCGACATAGGTTAGTTGTGTCGTCGATTCTGTGTCGTGGGACTTGTGTCGTCGGCAGACCGACGACCAAGCTCTGTGTCGGCGGTTTTGGGATCTGTGTCGTCGGTAAAAGCCGAGGACAGTGAGCAAGATCCCTGTAGTGAGGTCTACTGTAGGAAATGGCATTAAGCTCTTGTTCTCGTTGCCGCCGTGACAATGCATCTACTGCCACATTAGAAATGCCCTTCTTGTAGTGTCCAAAACAATAAGTAGAAAATAACGAATGTGATAATTTGCTAAGATGCTGGATTAATTAACTGCAATGTGTTGCACAGTGTACTGTATATCATCTTTCAGTGGTAAAAGCGCAGGTGCGTACAGCTCCTAATTGAGGTTCGGTCCTTTTACCCGGAAAATAAAACATGGCATTATCTCATCACACTACTACGGAAAGGGCATTTAGTCCCAGTCCAAAACTGCCTTGATGCGGTTTTGAACCGATGCAGTTATCCGGATCGATGCTCAAGGGCATCGGGCCCTGTTCACTCACCCGTAATCGATAGAGTATCGACGGTTCGAATCACACATGGCAGCGTGTCGGAACCCTCGAGGACCTCATCAAGACGGTTGGTGTCTCCAACCCGCATCGATGATCTCATCGATCAAGTTGGTTTCTCCAACCGCATCGATGTTTTGTATATATATAGGTATATTTCTCCAAGAGCTATTATTTATATATATGTGTGTGTTAAATCACAACTAATTAAAAGCAGATAATCAATCATGCACTTTATTCGATAATTAAATCATGAACATTCATTAACAAATTTAATTACATCTAATGTATTAAAATATGTACACATATTTGTTCTTCGCTTCATCGTCTAATGTATCAATATATATGTACACAACTTTAATTACAACTTTAGTATTTTTTTCCTTCGCTCATCGGGATCTTTTACGCCAAGACGCTCTTGCTAGCCGTAGATGTCGACCATGACATTCAACTGGTCCTTATCGAAGGGCACCACCGTTAAAATTTCGTTCGTGAAACTCGCTTTTGGATTTACGACCTCATCATAAATAAAGCCGATGAGTTGTTCTTGAATTGCTCTCACTCGTGCGGTGAGAGTTTCAACCTTCTTCGCCAAATATTGAGGCACCTATCGTTAAGTCATTAACTAATCAATACTTGAATTTGTACAAGATATAAGGAATACCTATACATCATTAAAGCTAGTAATTATATTTACTCACCCCTTGTTGCCTTTTAGCATGCGGTTGACGCTCCGGTTTGGGTGTGCATAAACTCAGATACATAGTAGCCGATAAATTGTTACCCGGCCACTGAGTCAAGATCTGCGGTGGAAAAAGTTGAAAGTGTGAAATGGATGCAAGGAAATTAAGTTAACTAACTAAAAAGCTAGCATTCTTGCAGTCTATGCATGGACAACATATGTAGCCCGACGTCGTGTGTGCATCGGCCGCATGAAGAAAATCTTGCAAACCCTGCAAGAACTCCGGGGAGCGTCGGTCCATGTACATCCATCGCCGGTCCATCTACATTATGTCACATTAAGATAACTATTAGCTCATTTTGCGATAATGAATTATTGAACCAAAACCTAATTATTAGCTAGATCCACACCTTCAATCCAAGCAAAATCTAAACTCACACACAAAGTTTTTGCAACCTACAAAAAGAATTGGTCAATCGTAGTCGGATTCAAAATTCGAACAAAATTCATGACACTTTTGTTTGCAAATTCATTGAAATTGTAACACCCTAAAAATTTCTAAATTATTATTCAATCATTTATTTTTATTTTTTCTAAATCTCTAGCACTTAATTAATGATGTTTTCAAAAATAATTTGTTGATGGAAATTAAAACCAAAATTATACTAGAAGTAATTTTTCTAAGTTTAAAATATTCCAAAGTATTTTTGAAAACTTTTCTCAAATATTGAACTCATTTTATATTTTCTATTCATATTTCTGATATTATTTTAATTCGCAAATGAATTTAAATTTCTTCTTTTCCACATAACTATCGCCATTTCAATATCCCAAACTCTATGATTTTCATGCACCATTCTCCCCCCAACTATGTGCAACCAAACCTCATCCTCCATCGATCGATGGAACTAAAACCTAAATTTAAGCTAAATCCACACATTAAATGCGAGCTACATTATAATCCAAGCAAATTCTAAACTTACACAACAAGTTTTTGTATCCTATTTGAAAAGACCAAGCTAGATCTCTACATTCATAATCTTTCATCAATCATGGGAAAATATCAAATTTTATTCATAATTCAAGCAAAAAAGAGACTCCATTTAACACCAAATGATGTGAGGAATGATATTACTAACCTTAGTTTCCTTGGTTGCGAGTAAAATGACTAAAATTTTGAAATTTGGGCAGCACCTCCCTCTACATTCATAATCTTTCATCAATCATGGGAAAAGATCAAATTTTCTTCATAATTCAAGCAAAAAGTGGCTCCATTTAACACCAAATGAAGTGAGGAATGATATTACTAACCTTAGTTACCTTGGTTGTGAGTGAAATGACCAAAATTTTGAAATTTTGGCAGCACCTCCCTCCCTTGAAGCTCTTGGTCAAGCTCCACCGTTTTCTCAAGCAGTTGAAATGATCTGGTCAGCAGAGAGCGGAGGAGGAAGAAGTTTAATTGGGACATCAAGACGGTTGAAGGCACGAACCGGTGCTGATGTAATAACATCAAGACGGTTCATGTAACGAACCGCACTATTTAGTTCGCTAAATAGTACGGTTAATACACTAACCGGCATCGATAAGTTATTACATCAGCACCGTTCGTGCGGTTTTCAACCGCATCGACGCTTCGCAGTCTCAGAGCCGCTGAACCGGATCGATCTAACTATCGGCCCGTTCAGCATCAACCGCATCGATAGGCCAAGATGGAAGGTCCGACCAGTAGTAGTGTCATGTAGCACGAAGAAGCCGCCCTCCATGATCGAGACGCCAGCAAAGATGGCAAAATTGGCATAATTAAGTAATCTAAAATCTGGAAAAAGCCATGATACATATGCATAATGCGAAAGAAATCGAAATGAGTAATCAATCACTAGATCGTGCAAAACAACTAGCACCATGTTAAATGACAAGGAAATTATTTTACTTTACTCATTAGAACACTACTACGGAAAGGGCATTTAGTCCCGGTCCAAAATCGCCTTTAGTACCGGTTTTTGAACCAGATAGAATATCCGGACCGATGCTCAAGGGCATCGGTCCTCGTTCACTCACCCGATCGATGGAGTATCAAGACGGTTCGATTCACACGCGGCGGCGCATTGGGAACCCTCGCCCCTCATCAAGATCGGTTGGTGTCTCCAACCGCATCGATGAGTATCATCATCGCACTGTTAGTTTCTCCAACCGTACTAATGTTTTGTATATATATAGGTCTATTTCTCCGTAGCTATTATATATATGTGTGTTAAATCACAACTAATTAAAAGCACGATAATCAATCATGCACTTTGCCCGATAATTAAATCCTTCGAACATTCATTAATAAATTTAATTACATCTAATGTATTAAAATATGTACACATATTTGTTCTTCTAATGTATTACAATATATATGTACACAACTTTATATATGTACACAACTTTAATTACAACTTTAGTATTTCTTTTCCTTCTATTCATCGGGATCTTTTACGGCGATCGCTTCTTGCTAGTTGTAGATGTCGACCACTTACGATTCACGGGTCCTTATCGAAGGGGCCCACTGTTAAAGTTTGGTTCGTGAAACTCGCTTTTGGATTTACAACCTCATCGTAAATAAAGCCGACGAGTTGTTCTTGGATTGCTCTCACTGCGTGCGGCGAGAGTTCAGAACCTTGTTCCGCCAAATATTGAGGCACCTATCGTTAAGTCATTAACTAATCAATACTTGAATTTGTACAAGATATAAGGAGTACCTATACACAATTAAAGCTAGTAATTATATTTACTCACCCCCTTGTTGCCTTTTAGCATGCGGTCGCCGGCTCCGGTTTGGGTGTGCATAAACTCGCATACATAGTAGCCGCATAAATTGTTACCCGGCGGCTGAGTCAAGATCTGCGGTGGAAAAAGTTGAAAGCGTGAAATGGATGCAAAGAAATTAAGTTAACTAACTAAAAAGCTAGCATTATGATATACGTACATGAGAGGCAATTGCAATGTCAAATTTCTCCTTGAATACGCCCACGTTTTTAGCACGGAACCGTGTGAATGCACTACACATGTGATTACGAATTGTATGTACATGATTAGAATTTGTTTCAAATTGAAGGAAATAGAGCTAGTACGATAATGAAAGGAACAAGAATTAATACCGATCGAGCATGTCGATAAAGTTTTGATACTTTTCAACTGGTCTCCTTTATGAGTCCATAATTGTGATCGAGCTACGATCTAGCTCGATCATAAGAAGAATCCAAATGAAAACTATACATAGATGTGTCAACGTAGATAACTAATTAGTTCTAACATCGTGTTATGAAAAAGGAGTAGAATGAGGTGGTAAAAAACACGTACTCAAATGAGTAGGCTAGATATATCTTTGACTTATATCTTTGACCCATTAGCGCATTGAATATGTTATTCTCTGCTTCGCTTGGGTGGTCTCTAACGGTTGTCTTGTTGATAACTCTGGGTCCATGAAGCCTATGTCGAAAATACGATCCTTGGCAAGATCTTTGTATCTCCATGCTACATAAGAAATTAGTTAGGCTTGCAAGTTAGTATAGTACAAGGAAGTGCACGATAGTTTTTGCAAATAATTAAGACACTTACAGAGTCCAAAGAACCCATCAAGCTCACGCCGAGGGCGCCTCATTCAGTATAGATCATATATGTAGTCCCAATCGACAACAAATTCACCTTCACCATGAAAAAAATCTTGTTCCTTAAACTTGACAATAACATCAGAGACCATGCTTGGTCGCGTCCAAGTACCATTCCTTAGTCATGAAGTCTTTCGATCGTAGCCCTATAACGGCGAAATACTAGTATATCGATCGTTTCGTGTCAAAACACGATCGATCAATCCCAATCTGTCACCTCTGGTTAATCCGCCATGGCTACCACCTTGGCGATCGCCCTCAAAAGGTTGTTGACGCTGACCGTGGACGCCGAGGGCCTCGTCGGCCGCTGGGCATCGCCGCCCACGCCGCCTTCCTCGACCGGCTTCGCCCTCGGCACCAAGCCAATCTCGCCCGCCTCAAACGTGTGAGCGGGACAGTTGTCTCTCTCGTCGTTTCACCGCGCCGCTTGGTGTACCGCAAGGACGCGAAGCCGCCGTGCTTTGAAGCTGTCCCGCCAGGCGGCGACGTCGTGTTCGCGCCTACCTCACAAAGGGCGGCGCTAACGGGTGGAGCGCGCACATGAACGCCTCGGCGCGAGGCCTCGCGCCCCTCCTCTCGCTGCCTCGGCGACACGACCCTCATGGCGAGGGCGGTGCACGGCCAGTGCGTGGCTCGAAGGTGCTTCACTGACGGGTGTGCGAGATCTCTCTCGATCAGTGCAGGCAGAACGGCATGCGGTGGAGCCTAGCTTCATGTCCTCCTGCGGGACGTCAAGGTGGCCATCCGCAGAGGCTCACCGACAAAGAGGACCTCGCTAGGGTGGAGCGCACCAAAGAAGGAGATGAGGTAATATTGCTGTGACCTTGTTCCTCGCTGGTAGATTAATTCACAGATAGGGTACAAGTGAATTGGAATCTGTGATGGAAGTAAGGGAAAGAACAAGCTAGAGGTAGAATTTGGCAAAGTCAGGAAATTTGGGGAGGAAAAGATAGATTGAGCAAGTGGTACCCATGGGTTTTGTAACTCGGCTCACCATCTTGCCCATGATCGACAGTGCCTCGTCAATGAACACGACGGAGAGCTTGAAGGCCATGTATGAGAGATATTGGAACATCTACTTATTTAGCGATGACAATGACGCATTTATTTATGACAACTACAAGCGATAACGACAACGACAACAACGGCGGCATTTAACGATGAGAGAAATTGGAATATCGATGACGACGATGATGATGACGATGACCCACACCTCCTTTCTCATCTCTCCCATTGGGATATATTGGAGTATCATCAACGATGGCGACAACCCGTATCCCTTCCCTTCTCTCCCACTAGGAGATACTGGAACATCATCGACGACGATGACGATGACCCGTTTCTCATCTCTCCCACTAAGAGATATTGGATCGCCGACGATGCCGACGCCGACACCCAGTCTGTTTTCGGTTTGCTCGGGGCGCAGGAGTTGCCATGGATCGATGCTTTGGAGGAGGTGAAGATTCGGTGACACTCTTTTCCGTGTGCTTGGTGGGTGGTGGTGCGTTGATCCACCGGAGCGAGAGGCGTCGTTGCACGAGAGAAGAAGAAAAGCACCGAGGCCACCGACCGAGGGTGGTGTGGAATGACCACAGAAGCGACACGGCGGCGTGGGTGCGGTCCACTCGCCGCCTTCCCGCTATCGGCGGAAGCACCGTGAATGATTAATTAATGGGTTCCGTTATCCGTCGATCCAACTCACTCCCGCTTGCCGTGTTGGTTAATTTTGGGAGAGATCTACGGTGTATTTTTGTTTGTGCACGAAACCATGCGCTCAATTTGCTACAAAATTATCCAAGATGGAATTTACACGCTGCATCGAGCGTTACAAATTACTTACAATGGCTAAATTCAATCCCGTGAAATGTTGACGAAGTAGTCTAGTGAAATTGCGTGTGTGGTGCGGATTGCTTTGAAAGGCCCACGACAGTCTCGCACGACCACCGCCTTCCGGTGCCATCGCTAGGAGGTCCCTCGTAGTGTCTCCTCCTCCGATCAATCCTCTCGCAGAAATCACATCCTGCTCCATCTCCTTCGCCTCGCCCCTATCGCCGCCGAACCGAGCATGGCGCCCGCCTGCCAAATCTGGGCACGCCAACGGTCCGTGAGGAGGTACCTTGCCTCGATGGCGGTGGAGGCTAGATGGGGCACATGCGACGAGGAGGCAAAGCCTATGAGTCCATGAAAGGGGCCAAGCACGGGCACGGTGGCTCAGATCGGCATCGCCGCTACATGGAGGCCGAGTGTTGCGCCAACCGGTGTTTAGAGGCCATGGGTAGACTTGGGAGAGTCAAAGGCGGCTTTGGGGAGTAGGAAAAAGGCAACGAAAGAGGTGGCGTAAACAAATGACCAACAAAGACTCCAACGAAGGTATATGTGATTCTTTGAATTTATTTTTCGAAAATCCGAGATAAATTTTGTTTCCAAAGCGAAAGTTAACATTTCATTGAACTATTTGGGTTATGAGAATCGATGTTGGAAATTGCAATGCAAAATTGTATTCAGTATTGAATGATCTGAGCAATTGCGCTCCTTTATGGATGGTTCTTTAGGAGGCCATGGAACTACACCAATGCAGCAGAGAGATTTTGAAATTTGACACCTTTTAAAAACGAATTTTTCAATATTTGACACTCTGGCCCACTCTCATTGACTCAGATGGACCCACATGTCATACACAGAGCCTGAAAGGCATGCGAATTGGGTGTCAAATATCGAAATATCCCCAATGCAGCATCACTGATTCGTTACAATTTAAACAATGGATATAGAATTCGCTCATGGGAGATTGGTATGTTCTAATGTTGTAATGCTCCCCTTCGGTGTTGCGAAATGCTTTCTTATGCTATCCGGTCGAAAGATAGAAATTTTGATTTACATTGTCCACATCACTTTAGTTCTTGTTGAGAAATCATTAGTAAAACAAGGGACACAATACCTGGTGCAAACTGTAATTTCCTCCGAATTGCTTCCTTATACTATTCGGTCATAAAGATTGAAATGTTTATTTATATCGACCACAATGCTTTAGTTAGTGTTGAGAAATCATTAGTTAAACAAGGGACACAATACCTGGTGCAAACTGCAATTTACTCTTTAAGATAATTATAAACCATTGATATGTAGTTCTATTCAATGCGAAGCGATTCCTTGTTTTATTAATGCCCCTTGACTATTCTGCAGAAACAATTGACATGGTTATCTCGTGCGTGATAATGGCTCAATTATCCCTTTTTTTCGATAAAGGAAGCTTTTATTAATCTCAGTAAATTACATCAAGGAGATACAATTATACTAAGAAGTCTCCCGGCCTCTACACAGCTAGGGTGTACACAGCCAAACACACACACACAAGAAAAGACAAAAGAACCGACGCGGCAAACTACATCACGCAATATTGTCTTCAAGGCTATCCACCATCATAGCAACACTTGGACCACGATAAAAGCTCTCCAATGACAACGCCTCCAAGAAGGACTCGATACGCACACGCACCGCCATTGCCATGATCCAACCAGTGAAGGCCAGACCAAAGGTTTTCACCTCGGAGAGTAAATCCTCAGACTACAAAACAATGCCTTCAACAAGGCCATTGCTAGGCACAACCAACTAAGGTCAGACCTAGGGATTTCTCCCTGAAGTCGAAGTACCGAAGATCCCAGTGTTGCAACTACCCTCATTCCGAGCTAGTGCCGCCATACCACTTAATCTTAGCCAATAGCAACGGCCACCTTCTCAAGGCCAGACAAACAATTTTTAGATGTTCGACTCTACGATGACAGATTCGTGAGCTAGCCAATAGGCACACGATCATCAAGTCCATAGAGTGTATCTAAAAAATGAGTTTTGTCGCCTAAGAAAGTGAATCCGCGAATCGATGCTAAGATGACATAGGTCAAAAGAAATGTATGAACAACGCTAGTAAGAGATGAAGACGCTGAAGTTAAGAGTAGTCACCTAGATCGCCCATCATCCACAAGTTGCGAAGCCGACCACCAAAGACCGTGTTGGCAACAACAAGTGAGGGATCCTTGATCACAATGGCAGACGCCGCTTAGAGAACCCGCCTCTCGCCATCTCGTCGAGCGAAGCGGCGCCGCAGCGAGCTCTATGATGAGGTAGAACTTGTCGGCGTCCTCGAAGACGGCCTTGAGCGTGACAACGCCGGGTGGCCCGAAAGGTCTTGCATAATCTCTACCTCGCAGCGGATCTGTCTCTCGCCGTTCTTGGCGGCGCCTTTCAGTAAGCACGCATTCTCTCCATCCTTGAGTCCTCCAAACCTACAACAATGAAGCGGTCAGAATCGAGAATATGTCATGGACCAGATGGGCTTGTATGGGTCATGGCGTATGTGGGCTTCATTTGTGGGTATAAAGGAGACATCCAAAGGCGGATATGGGGAGGAGAACCGAACAACCTTGTCTTTTTTTCCCTTCTTTGTGATTGTCGCTTCCTTTCTCTAAATCTCCTCTGTTCTTCCCAAATTCTTCTCAATAGCTTGTAATTGGTACCGAGATTGCAAGATCACAACATTTGGTATCGAGCTTTGTTCGATCATCCCGTTGTGTTGTAAAATCTCCGACGAGGGTTGGGGGTCTTCGGGATTGATCAAACGATCCGAAAACCGCCGATAAACCTTGGGTTACCAAGTCGGTTGATTGGCCGGGCGTGATCTGTGGGGGTGATCGAAGGTCTTTGGCGGTGAGCAATCCGTTCAAGACCTGGCGCCCAAGAAGAAGCGAACCGATGGGAGACGAAGATGGTGAAACTATGGCGTCGGTGGAGAACCGGTTGGAAGGTATGAATGTTCTGTTGAAACAGATTTTAGATGTTGTTCGAGGTGTGAAATCGGAGGTGGGGAAAGTTCGTTCCGAGGTGGAGGTGTTACAAGGAACAATGGAAGTGTTGAAACGCGTGCGATGGTCGTGGAACCGAGGCCGTCTCGGCCGGTGTTGCCTCCGATCAAATCTCGGCTTTCAATCTCTGGCGATGGGTGAAGAAGTGGTAGCGGTGAACGGCAGCGGGATCGAGGAGCAATTACAAGGAATGGAAAGGAATACTCGGGTTACCTCGGGCATGAGCAATCTTGCATTATGGATGCGAACGTCGAGGCCAAGGAACGTTTGAGGATTGGGATACCCTTTGTGAGGCAAAGGAGAAGGCGCTCACTACCCCAAAGAACCCTCGGTGGGAAAGCAAGTCATGCAAGGCGTGAACACTCACGTCGGGAAGCTCGGCATCTTGCAACCGCAGGAAGGAGGACCTTGGCAAGCGCCTGCTGATGAAGATCCACGCCCGCTTATTCAACTCGAGGTGCAGCGGCTTTGTGCACATGAGGTGTTTGATGAAATACCGAGAAGATCAGACTCCTTCTTTGGTTATCTACCGCGTGCCACCACATCCTCCGGATCCATTTCCGACCTGGGCACTCAAGCTTCATGGGAGCACGCTCTTTGGTGTTGGAGAGTACCATGCAGCCGAGAAAGCACTGGAGAAGGCTATCTTCTTGAAGCCAGACTATGCTGATGCACACTGTGACCTTGGATCAGCCCTGCATGCAATCGGGGATGATGATAGCGTGATTCAGGAGTTCTATATTGGGAATGATGATGGTGCCTGGGCAAGGTCTGATCTGGAATCTATATTGGCGTCCATTCATGAAGCCATATCTGCAGAAATCAAGGAAGCCGGGAAAGGTTCCAACAAAGGAAGATTTGAAGCATTTCTTAACTCTGCAGCATTTTCAAATGATGCTGAAGGGGTCTCAGGGAAGTCTATGTCACTGTCAGACTTTAGGAACTGGTGTATTCTCATGCCATCATTGAGGAAGTTCCTTGGAAGTTTGTGGATGTCCCCTAATTCCGGCAAACCAGGTTTCCATGAGGTGCAAGGTTGGAAGCTTCGGTATCACAGTTCCCTTCATGGACAAAGCTTCAACACCTTCTCAGGCAAGCCTTGGGAAAGGCACAGTGATTTTGATGGCGACATGCTGACATTTCTCTTCAAGTTATATCCTATTCAAGCTATTCCTTGGGATCTTCCAGGGAAAGCCTCCTTGCCGAGTAAGGATCTGGAATGGTATTTCTTTGAGTCTATCACTGGTGATGGCCTTGGTGGATCTTTAATGGCTCTGTTTGGAAGGGTGGGAGGAGGTATCTATACAAAGGCTGCTGATGTGGATGCTGATCTTGTTGGCAAAGTTGAAAGGAACATTCCTGAAAATGATCCGCGAAATTCCGCTGTGATTGCTGACAATGTGGGAGACAATGTTGGTGAGAAGCATGTAATAGCAATCGGACTGCAATCAGATCTGCGAGTTTCTACTGGACTGATCGACATGTACTGCAAGTGTGGGAGCGTTGAGCTGTCTAGGAAAATATTTGATGATATTACCAATGATGAGGCTCTTGTCCTTTTCAGCAAGATGCAAAATGAAGGTGTTCCACCAGATGCCATTGTCTTTACTCATCTATTAACAGCATGCAACCATTCTGGTTTAATATATGAAGGTCTTCAGTGCTTTCACAGTATGCCAGTGGAATATGGTGAGATTGCTGGAATGGGATCGGATCTTTTTGGGTCGTATGTTGAATCATCCTGTGCTGCCCTTGTTGTGGCTTCTATTTCTTCTATTTCTTCTTTTGGGGTCAACCAGAATTCTACTGGGATGTGCTACCCGCTGATAGTCAGCTCCATGGGCATCAGGGTTTGCTCGATTACTACATGCTTTGCAGCTGACTTATTGGAGATAAAGGCTGAGAAAGAAATTGAACCAGCACTAAAGAAGCAGCGACTCATTTCTACAGCACTAATGACTGTCGCATACTATACTAGCAATGCATACAGTCCTGTTCAAGATGTTGCGGATGCCTGCAGAACTGGTGCTGTCACTAATGTCATATTCGGTCATGCTCTAGGATACAAGTCGGTTATTATCCCGATTTTTGCTCTCGCTGTCGGCATCTATGCCAGTTTCACAATTGCTGCGACGTATGTCATAACAGTTGCTGCTCTAGGCATGCTGAGCACTATTGCAACGGGTCTTTCCATTGATGCTTATGGTCCTATTAGTGACAATGCTGGCGGCATTGCTGAGATGGCAGGGATGAGTTAAAGAATTCCTGAGAGAACTGATGCACTTGATGCTGCTGGAAACACAATTGCAGTTATCGGAAAGGGCTTCGCCATTGGATCAGCTGCTCTAGTGTCCCTTACCCTCTTTGGCGCGCCAGTCATCGGCTTGGGGACAAGCCGCATTTTAACGGGAGGTGAATGTCATGTACCTGTATGGGCTTGTATGGGCTGCAGCGTATGTGGGCTTCAGCTATGGGTATAAAGGAGACATCCAAAGGCAGACATGGGGGGAGGAGAACCAGAACAACCTTGTCTTCTTTTTCCCTTCTCTGTGATTGTCGCTTCCTTTCTCTAAATCTCCTCTGTTCTTCCCAAATTCTTCTCAATAGCTTGTAATTGGTACCTGAGATTGCAAGATCACAACAGAATACCATGTAGAACTCCCAAGGCAGGGATTACGGTCTGTAGACACAGCATTGCTGGCATCAAGAAGCTGTCCGCAGTGGGAACAAATGTCGCCCCCGAGCCGCTTCTTCATGAAGCAGTTATCTGCGCATTTGAAGTTCAGAACCAAGTCAATATCCACAATCTCATCAAGAATCTCAGCTTGCAAATGAGTCCGTGGGACCCCATCAATGATGAATCCAGTTTCACCCCTGTAGTATCCCTCCTCAAGACGCTTCGTCAGCAATCCAAATATGATGTCCTCTGGCACAAGCTTCCCTTCATTCACCGAATTAGCAATCTTCTTGTAGAGCGCGGAGGTGGGGTTGAGCTCCTGCCTGACGAGCGTGCCCATGGAGATGTACGGCACGGCGAGCACCTCCGCGAGGCGCGCGGCGTGCGCGTGCTTCTGCGGGCCGGGGCGGCCCATCACGACCCACTGCACGCCCCTGGGGCCCCCGCCGCCGGGGCAGGACTCCTCAACCAGCGCCGACGCGCGGGCTCGCCACCGCCGCGCCTCCTCCTCCTCCTCCCACTCGGACCAGAACGCCTCGTCGTCGTCCTCCACCACGGCCGCCGCCGTGGCCGCTAGCCCCCGGTGCGGGAGCGCGCCCGCAGGGGCGAGCGCGCGGGAGAGGGATCGGGCGGCGCCGGCTAGCCGAAGGAGGCCGGCCATTTCTGAGGAGGAGGCGGCGGCGGCTAGGGTTTCATGTTTCCAGTCCTATCTTCAGAACTCCCTCTTGCGATGGATGTTCGCTCAATTATCCCTAAAGGTTTCATTGATAAAGCTCTGGCTAAGAAAAGCACCTGATAAGTTTTGCTTAGAACTATATACGGGACTAGATTTCCATTTAATGTTCTATGCTTCGAATCTTCTTTTTTATTTATCTGAAAAACTATACATGTTTCTGTATACATTAAAGCAGCACATTTCCACTATTTTCACTTTTTGCCTTTTGCATAAGGTTACTTGCAGTTTGGTTCTTACCTTATTTTTCATTCAGTGGAATAGAATTTTCATTAAAATTCTAAACTAGTAATAAAACATGGGTTGCTTGTTCCTACACTGATGAGGTTTCTCCTTTGCAGGCTAGCCTAGCCTGTCTACACCTGAGTTCTAAGATCTATTGAGTACTACCTGATTCAGTCCTTTGGAATAAGCAAATTGAAATTGTTTGAAATAGAAAACTGAAACTAAGTTTCTAAAATAACCTTATCTAGAAATCTGTTGTACCACTTATTTTCCTTGTAGATGACTTCATCTATTTGACTGACATTGGCTTGAACTGCTGTAAATATGTTATATATTAGCCAATCTTGGTTGACGCCAGCTTGATTTTGATTTTGGCGCTAACTGGATCTAAACAAACCACCTGTTGTTGTTGCTTAGTCAAATCTGAGCAATAGGATTACAATATTATAGGATAGCTGCCCTTTAGCCTAAAATGTTAGCCAAGGTAATTCTATATCATGTTGTTTGCTGTGTGGTTCTTTCCAGTCAAATCAGTGATTTCTTACATAGAATGGTAATTAGTGATTACATATAGATTGTTTGTACTCTGAAACTAACCTCAATTCTCCACTTGGCCCCACTTAAAATAACTACCGCTGCTGGTGCAGCGGTGTTGCTATTGATGTTGCTGGCAAGTAACATGGATGAGAACCATAAACAAGATGCAAGATTTTCTGATCGTGTAGCCTCTAATCTGATTATACAATGAAATTTTCCGACCGTGCGACCCCTAATCTGGTCCTATGCTCTCTTTTAGATGTTGATAATTTGATGGTGTTTCCCCATATTGTTGACAGATTTAGCTTACTACTACCCACCCAAATGTAGTTCCATAGTTTTGGGTTCCAACATTCAAAGCAGAGTTACAGGTTTAAGCTGAACTACAAAGTGCTAACATTACCCTCAGCTAATTTAAAGTTTATTTTAAGGTGAACTACAATGTACTAACATTACCCTTAGCTAATTTTATCACTTCTGTGAGAGGATTTTATCCAAGTTTTGCTTAACATAGCTGCTTTCTTTTTGGGCATGAATCAGGGTCAAGCAAAATACCCAATAAATCTAATCAATGCAATCAAAAAACTTGTTGGGCAAAGAAAAAAGAGTTGTCCACTGCATGCCTAATCCAAGTTCTTTTAACATGCTTTCTAAAATCCCATGCTGGACTGAGATGAATGCTATCTACTCTTATTTGTCTTACATGCAACATTTATCAATTATCATGCAGGTTCGGTTAATTGCAACACCAGATGCCCACTCTTTTGAACTTACAAAGAAAGATCATTTCATCATTATTGGGTGCGAAGGCTTATGGGGAGTGTGCCCATTTTCCTTTCTTTTGCATATCAGTTTTTGCCTCATTGGGTTTGGTTATGTTTATGATAAGTTTGACTTCTTCTGTACACCTAGGTATTATGACCAAGTGATGTTGTTGAATTTGTTCAGAACCAGTTGAAGGTGCTGTCACTTTCAGTAATTTGTGACTAAATATAAATGCAGTTGTTTCTTTTGTCAACAATTTGCAAATGGAGGGAGGAAGGGCTGTAAAACTGAACAAGGATCGTCGCTTAGCCCAGGTGATCTGAACTGGTAGACCCATTTTGCGTCCTCTACCCTGTTTTTCTTCAGTTTTGCTAGATTAGAGATAGTACATAGAATGGGAGCATGGGTTGATCATTACCTTAAGATCTGATTATTATGTTAAAATACAATCATTATAATTGAGATGACTAATTGGATCTTCCAAGTTCTGAGAGTTAATAATATGCAAAAAGTTATATAACCTTTTCTGGTTGAAAGGATGTGGTGAGTGCTGACATTGTTAATTTTGATATATAACCCTAGATTATACGAAAACATTGATCTCATTTTGTTACTTTTACGGCTCATGAGGTGCAGGTCTACAAACTAAATTTGCACCAAACGGAAAATTATACAACAAAAGACTTCACCAAACTGATAAATGAAGAAATATTAGTAATAAAATTATTGGTTTCGTTGTTTTTAGTAAAACTAGCAGAGTGCCGTACGTTGCAACAGATATCAAATAATTTTTTCATTTAGTGCAGAATTGTGATGTTGTGAACATATCTATTGTAGAGAGTACTAGCTTGATAACTTGATATGCATACAGAAATATTATTAGTGCAACTAGCAAAGTGCTTGTGAATTGTAATAGATCTCAAATAGACGATACCACAGGTTTTAAACTCTGAAAAACAAAATAATGTGAGTTTAGAACTTAAGCTATTGTTTATTTGAGATCTGTTGCAATGCATAGACACTCTGACATATGATCCGACAAAAATTCCATCTTTGCTTGCCCTCAGAAACCTACTTTGTTTTTGAAGTTCTTCCATGAAATGGATGACGATGGAAGTGAGTAATTGCACTTCCTTGATCCCACGTTGTGATTGTTCCTGGTTATGCGTTGCATTAACATAGTTGCTGCCTCGTAAATTTTTTCTTTAGACATTAGAACCAACACTAAGGAGAGAGTATAGGTACAGTGTTATCCTGTGAAACAAGAGTTAGTCAAGGAGAAAAATTGACTCTGATGCACAAGTTGGTGAACTTTGCAAAAACTGAAATTCTTTTCAACTAATATTCTGTTTCTATACACATGTAGGTGAAACCTGAAGAGCTGAGTTAGTCAAGGAGAAAAATTGACTCTGATGCACAAGTTGGTAAACTTTGCAAAAACTGAAATTCTTTTCAAATAATATTCTATTTCTATACACATGTAGGTGAAACCTGAAGAGCTGCTTCAATTCACCTAAAGTGCCATTTCAGGACTAAAGAGGAATGCTGACATTGTGAGGTTAGGAGGTGACCACTAATCTATTAATTAGCTGTCAGATTCTTATTTTCCTACTGGTTGTCTGTTCAATAAGTTAAAGCCTCATTTTCCATTTCTCTGTGCTTGCGGTATCTGGAGAGCCCAGAAGAGATACAGTGGTGCTTTTGCCTCTATTTTTAGGCAATTAGTAGTTCTTCTTTTGTTGTACTCTAATATGTGTATTTCACTTCAGGATAGATGCCGAAGTAATGGAGTTGTGGAAGAAACTAGACGAGAAAGAGGCATCATGAGTTCAATCAACTCAAGATCCTGAGAAAATTACAGAATAGCTATTGCTGCGATCGTTGAGATGCTCCTCTGTCCAATATATTATAAATACGTAATTACATTGGTGATCTTATTTTTATTACTCCATCCAGTTCACAAAAACATATCGTTTTGGGATACATGCAGTAAAAAACTTTGGCTATAGATATCATTTTAAATATTTAGATTGGATACATGAAAATCATGTGTAGATTCGTCTAGAAAAGTACTTTCACAAAAGTTGCATTTTGGACCATGTCAATTTCCAAAAGGACATATGTTTGTGAACTGGAGGGAGTATGTAAGTTGCCAATTGGTGGTTAGACATTCACATTGGCTTGGTATTACAGTGAAAGTAGAAACAAATGAACAGTGCTGTTTTTTATTGGTGTGTACCCTGATAAATACCCCGTTAATGTAGAGTTGAGGAAATACAGTCAGGTATTGGTAGCGCCTTGGACGACTAGGCTCTTTCCTCCTTATATCATTTGAACAACAGCTGGATTCTTCCAGTAAAGGTGATCTGGCAGTACATAGAAATACAAGCTACAGAATCAAAGCACATAATATTTAGTATGATATTATAATTGTAGTCCTATTACGAGGATTATGGCCATATGTTTGAATCATTGAATGTGTTGTAGCTTAAGATACCCAGTTTCACGGTATTTTCTTAAATATTACTCTGTGACACATTATTTAATTGTAGTTTATAATAACTCAAATCCGCATCAAGATATTAAAGCATTCATTTTTTCCCCAACCGATTGTGTTTACTTGTCAATGCTCAAAAATGTTTGTGAAATATTCATTTCATATGCATTGAAAAAAGTAGCAAAGTTGGTTATAGAAACTTTATGTTGATGTAGACATTTTGGCCCTCTCTTGTGTTTGCTTCGATTGTTCTTCTCTTGCTTTAATTGATTTTTGGATTTTTACAGGGGTTGGAGAGAAGCAAGAAAAATCGTAGCCTTTTCAACGTTGTGCCGCTATTCAACTGATTTTGTACCATCAGAGTCGAAACCTGATTGTTGGCTTATTGCTCGCAAGTCAATTTTTTTTTGTTCCTGCCATTTACTTTTAAGTTGACTGTCTTGATTCTGAATTCCTCTGGATCTTTTTATTTGTCTATGTTCTCAAGTTAAAATTCAGTTATTCTTAAGGGTAAATACTAATTGGAAGAAGGCAGCAGTAGTACGATAATTGGATAAGTATATAGTGGCAATATCTGGGCTTGATCTGAACAGTAATCTGCCCTATGGGGCACCCCTTCTAATTCTTGTGATAACATATATGAACTGCTAATATGTGACATGGTGCTGCTGGTGGTGTTTGTTTTGCAGCTAGATAGATTTCAATGGAAACAACAAAGCATTCGTGATCCACTTTGCCCTGTTGGCTCCACATGACCTTGAAGAAACTCCACATTAGCCATTCATAAAAGTTTATGAACTGTAGTTGTGAAATAAGGTGTGGTGACAGAATGTCCACTCATATTAATTACGCTCATACGACGAGTGTAATACGGAAATTATTTAGCACATAGTTTGCGTTTTTGTGGAATACACGGACACCTTTATGTTTTGTTACAAATTTTATTTTCCGTGGCAATGCACAGACAGAACTGATACTAATATATTATGTTCCGCACTTTAAAAAAACCAACTTCCATTAAAAAAAATCCAAATGACAGGGCAACCGAAAAAACGGGAGTTTTTTTCCTTATACCTGCACCCGTGCTGCTGCACGCACCCCTGCTCCCAAATCTCATTCCCTCGATGGGCTGAAAGAAGCAAACGTCTGCACCAAAACCTACTGCTCCTTAGGGATAGCAATGGGCCCTATTCCCCATCGGGGAAATCACCTATTAGGGGTGCGAGGATGAGAAAGTTTTCCCTCCAAGGAGCTAGTACAACAACAACAACAAAGCCTTTTAGTCCCAAACAAGTTGGGGTAGGCTAGATATGAGACCCCAGATCGACGATCCGGAATCTCCTGTGTATTACTGTACTAGTCCCAGATCAAAGCTAGTACACAATCGAAGCGATTGGTAAATCAATGACCATATCAGATTATATATTCAAGTAATAAATAACATCAAATAAGAACAATAATCTTATGGTCGAGGTTTACCAAAACCTTTATATGAGTTGAACAACTTGAATAACTACAGCGGAAGACGAAAACTTCAAGTGACGAACCAACCATATGCCCACAGGCAATCGAGTGGGGAGCGCGTTCTAGTCCAGGTGACCTCCTTCGACAGCTTCAACCTTCTGAGAGATGAATTGAGTGTGGCATGTGAGTACATAAAGTACTCCGCAAGTCTTGGTAAAAATGCTTAATGAAGGCTATATCAAAGAAGGCTTATTATGGTTCTTTTGCATAAAGCCACATTTTCAATAAACTTTACTTGTAATAAATTTTTGTAAAGCAGATTTATCAATTATTTGTATCTATTGAAATAATTATATCTCTAGTGAAGGTTCTAGCCACCAATCACTAGTATCTGTGTTCTATCCGCCACATTTCAAAAGATCGAGGTTCAATCCACCCATTGGCTCTTTCCGCTAAAGATTACAAAACAGTTCAACTACCGACCGGCTCTAGCCGCCAGAGGCACATCCGAGAGTTCTAACTACTCCCGAATCCCAAAGTTCATTTTTGAAAACCAAAACCAAAAGACTACCAATATGCAAAGCATTCTTTGCCCGCCCTTGACCGTAGGCACGGCTATTCGAATAGTTTTAACCCTCTGCAGAGGTTGTACACTTTACCCACAAGACAAGATCGACTCTTGGTGCCATGCAATTAACATACTTCCTTTGATGTGTCGGCAGAGAGATCATGACAAGGCCTTTACAATGTATACATCTAACCCGACTCACCTGCTGAGGTTTCACCGCAATTAGGGTTCCATCTGCCCAGTATAGAAACCCCTCTTGCGTCGTGTGGGAAAATACGACTTGCCTCCATCTGACACCCACATTCCACCATCTGGTGAGCCTAAGTTAGGTTTCTATAAATTATTCAGCCAGGTCAGAGCCCATATGACATGTGGTTATACTGTTGTGCTAAGAATGGACAATCATAAGAGTCGGTCCTTAATTTGACTAGGCGGCTTCCACAAACCAAGACCGATTGCTCTCTGCACTTGCTTGACAAACCATTCCGCCCCAATCTAAACCATTTTCCTTTTTATTTTTATTTTACAAACAAACGGCAATACCTTTTGCCTATATTTTCCAACACAAGTTTGCAAGGGTTTATAAAGAATCCCCACCCATAGGTGTATACTGACCGTTTGCAAGCATAAGCATTTCTACCAAACTACTCTATTCCACCAATAGTTATTTAATAAACTTCAATTCTCAGTGTTGATAAAAATTATTATAATCAATTATGTAATCTCCTAAAATCATGAAGTCACCAAGATCTCACATTATTATCATGGCACTTGCATAATCTAACCCAATATGATATTCCAACAAGTGAAGTCTATATCAAGAGTAATCATGACTCCAAAATCATATTAAGCTACAATTATCACTGAATATGAAATATCTTCCTAGAACTATAAATTACATTATTGGTTTATCCATCATTCTTGTATTGATCAATCTTATCATCCACTTAATCCACAAAAAATACTTCACAATATCATTCACTAAATCCACCAAGTATGATTCACAACATCATCTACACTAATTCACCGAGAGTACTTCACATAATCATCTACTAAACCACCAAGAATGCTTGTTAAATTCACTGAGTATGATTCCCAACATTATCTATTTAATCCATAAGTATGATTCTCACTATTATCTATTAAGTGCACCGAGAATGCTTCATAAAATTATTTACTAAACCATCCAAATATTACTCTACAAATCATCTACTTTAATCCATTAACAATGGTAGTTCCTATGATCATAACTAATTAATCTTAACTAATCACGCATATTCCATATTAATCAACCAATTCACATATGATTATCACCATCCATATTTCAACCAGTATTTATTTTCTTAATCAGCTCCTCAATAATAACTTCCCACAAATATTAACAATCCAACTTCACAATATTTCAATCATCAACATTCTTAGATCACTACAATAATTATTAATCCCCATCAACACTAATATCCATGTAATCTCCAATAAAAACTGGGTTCTAGCTCCAATTTCCATTCTAATCAAAGATTATTTAATCAAGAATAATTACTATCGTAGAATACTTGTTCTAAGGCGACAAAGGTTCACGGATACAATATCAAGGAGGTATAAACAACAGGTATGGCTAACAGTCTAACGTTAATATCATTCTTTTATGTAAATAGCAATGCATGTTTAAAGAAGCAGTTACAAAAACATTTACAAAACTAGGTTCAAAATGCGTCAAGGAAGACTTGCCTTCATCAACGAAATGCGATACGCTGTTCTTAAGGTCTTCTCCCTCGTCGGCGACGACGACCGCTTCTTCGACTATGCGCAAAACGGTGCACGAAATGAATAAAATAAAATAAACAGAAACTAAAAATTATAATAAAAATACTGACAGATAGAGGATAAATTTAGATGAATTTATAAATTTAAATCACTCGATTCGGAGTTACGACGGAGGAGAAACAATTGTTTGAATGATCTCAGTTTAATTAAATCCGAAAAATACGAAATGGCACTGTAGTATGCTACAGTACCTTTGTCTACCTCACGCACAGAACAAAAGTGCCATCCATGGTGCCGGAGTTAGGGGGCACGGCGGAAGCCGACGAGGGGTGGAATGGAAAGAGGGCAACGACGCGGTGTCGGGGCAAGTGACGGCGCGACGAATGGTGGCCGGAGGCGACGGCGACGGCGCATGGAACGGCGACCAATCGGGGCTGCGCATGGCGCTGGCGACTCAGAGCTGGCGGCTCGGCGCGAGAGGTGCAAAAGGCGGCTGGCGGCGCGGTCGATGATGCGATCGGCTAAGGCGGAGAACGATGGGGAGGCGGCAAGCGACGAGCTCGGCCGTGACCATGGGCGTCTGGTGAAAGCACGATGGAGTGGGGCTCGGCGGTGAGGGGCGGATAGCACCGGGAGGCGAGGCGGAGGTGATCGCTCACCGCCGGTGGCGGGAAGTCTGAGGCGGCGGCGGTGCGGCGATTATCTGACCAAAACAAGCTGACGGCACGACGGCCAAAACCACCCGAAAATGCGATATTTCTCGAAACTAAGGTGAGCACGGGATAGCTAGCATCAAGAGAAGTCTAAGGGTGCAAGGAATTGAATTGAATCTTACCCAATCGGGAGAAATCGACGACGAACGAAACGACGGCCGACGACGAACAAACCGAAATCCGGGGACAAACTGCAACGAAAATCAAATCCGATTGAATGATTGTGATCACAGAGGCAAAAGGCACAAAGTGACACGGTCGGTTTGTCTAGAAACTCACCGGAGCAAGAGATGGCTCACCGGTGTCTTTGGAGGACGCCGGGCGTCGGGTTTTTTCAAGTTTTGGAAAGGGAAATGGCACTGAATCGACGGGGCAAGGTGAGAACGGGATGGAGAACGTTAAGACGCAACTTTTTAGTACTCGCACGTCCGGAGAGGTGAAGAGACGCCCGAGATAATGGCCGAGCAATAAATTGTCATTAACGATTAATTGCGGCCGATTTGCTCGTATTGCGGATGAGTAACGCCTTGGAACTTGTTCTCAATTACGACGCCGTCGCGATGCTTCAGCTCCCACGAGATTTGGTGCAGTAAATTGAAAGATATGAAGGTTTGAAGTTCGTGCTTGCAAATGAGGCTGGACATGAACAGGATGCAGACCAATGGGGAAGATGAACAGTGCCGAAACTAAAGCACGCGAGATAAAATAGATAACAAGAGGTAAAAATGCTGGACAAGAATCTAAAAATCTTAAAGAATAAAATGGAACCCAATAAAATTGGTTTCACTATTTTTGGATCAATTTTGGAATTTAGATTATTTCAGAACGAAATAAAATGGATTTGAATAAAGCGCGAGAGATAAAATACCAGAGGGATTCTATAAATCTTAGAAAAATTCCCAAAATTATTTTAGAATATTTGGAACCTAATTCAAGGAATTTTGAGATTTTTGGAGCATTTTGGAACATGGGTGAAATTTCGATTAAGAACCGAAATTTGAAATTTTGAATTTGCGGATGATAAAGAATTGAACTTCGAGTTTTAGAAGGATATGGATGCCAGATTAATTAGAACACCAAGGAAAATCCAAATTTTGAATTTAATTATTTTAAATTAGCTTTTAGCAGAAACCCGAAATTGGGGATGTTACAAACCTACCCCCTTAGAGAAAATCTCGTCCCCGAGATTCGGACGGACAAGAAGAAGGAAAGAACAAAGAACGCTGCTTTTAGATTCTTGTTTCACACATCCAAGGTTCTTCTTACTCTGAGCCAAAGCTGCGCTGTACTTTTCAAAACTTGATAACATTGCTCGATGCCTGACACTGATCAAATCTTGAAAGTCCAGATTGGATAGACTGGTACTCAGTATCTATTTGGGGTTCATCTCACTTGATTCACTTCTAGCTTCTAGTACCTTGAGACTTTTGTTCTGCTGAAAAACATGAACAAAGTTCACCACACACATTTGGAGGCTGTTGTTTTCATACTGGATTAACTGATTCCTTTTAATTTGGTACTTTGAATTCAAAATATATCCTCATGGTACAAACGAGAATTATGGCTCTACAACCATCCTTTATTTAACTCATGACTGGTGCCCAACTCATATATACTTTAAAGACTAACATCCAGAAATTACTTCCACAATTATACTCCTTTCAAACTTTTACAGATAGCAATACTGACCACTGCATCTTACAGAATGTAACCTTACATAAACTCTTTTATTTATTCTTTAAAAAGGGATATAGTACTATTGGATGTACTATCTATTGGCAATGACTTTCTCTGATAACATCATATTCCTGGTGTCTCTTCTTCATTTCCATGGGGCATAGGTAAACCTAATACCTTGTATCGCAATATTTGTGACAGAAATTTCCGATTACGTTTACCACCTGCTGCGGGAGTTATGGTCTTGATAAGAACAGCATCTGGAATGTTGACGGTTGAAGTAGATGTTCGGCGTCTTTTCGGGCAACGACTAGCATAATGTCCCTTAACATGACAGTTGAAACATTGAATGTTTGCCTTTGAAATCTTGTTACGTTGAGATTGACCAATCTTGTTGTGAAATCCCTGCATCACTGGTTGTACTGCTGCTCCTGGGGTCTTGATCAAGGTTGCTTCTTGCGGTCCGTTGAGTTGAGACTGGTTCACACAAAGTCTAGAGCTACTGGCATCATATTGTTCTTGACATACTACCTTCCTTTTTCGGGAATCTGGATGACAACAGTTGTCTTCCAATGAGAATGTTTTTCCTCTGACAGATTGAGAAATATTTGCTACCTGGTGCAACTTATGAGGTACTTCCACTCTAACTTCTGATGCTAGAACTGCTTGTGGTGCCAAGAAATTTTGTTTCTCCAAGGAACTTTGTTTCACAAAATGCCCTTCCTTGCCACAAAGGTTGCAAACTTTGTACTGGATCTCCTTCTTTCAAGGGCACTTGCCAAATCGGTGTCGATTCGATCCACGATTATGACAATGGTTATCTTGTTTGGCTTTACCCTTTTGAGGACAACTGTAAGTAAAATGTCCCTTTTCACCACATTTGTAGCAGATGACACATTTCCACGAGTGATGGTTTATGGGAGGGTATTGCTAATGCCATCATCACCACATAATATACTTCGAGGCTTGGTCTTTCGTAACTCATCGAGAGAACACTTCCGAGGAGTTGTAGAAGCTTGATTGTTCACTTGTTGTATCATCAGTTGCATGAGCTGAGTCTGAGTCACAAAAAACTGATTCATACTCTGAAGAAATGCTGTTGACACATAGGAGGATTGCTGGTTGAGCTCGGCAGTAGCACTGACATTGACATTTGGAACTTCACTAGTGTTGGCATTGATGTTGACCATAGCATTGGAATTTGATGCCTTAGCTTCTTTGTTGATGTTAGCACTGCGATTCTTCACCATCTGCTGACAAGACAGGCTTCAAGATGAGGGGAAAAAGCATAGACGAGAGAAACAGGGGAGGTTCTAACAACACCCAAAAACCAATTGCCCAGACAAAAGGCAGCACAAAAACGAAAGACAGTTTTGAAAACAATACAAAGCAACTCGTCTACTCGATTAAACTACTCACTCTAACTGGATAAGGCGGCTCAAATCCAGAATGAACCTTGACCAACTTATCCTCTAGGGTTAGTCTGAGACCAAACTTGCTTCTTTGGTCTTCATCGAACAAAGGTCGGATCCTCACCATGAAGACGAACAACTTCACTAGCAACTTTGCTGAATCACTCCTCATTTTGAGACAACATGTCTTGATGTGGAGAAGGAAACTCTATATACCTAATATAGAAGTTATAGGGCAAAGGGAGATCCAATTCACATTCCAAAAAGGTGAAAGAACAGTAGATACGATGAAGATGGAGTAGATAAGAAACAACTTCAATGATAAAGATGAGAATTGATACGAGAGAAAAGAAAAGATTAGCACATTATTTTTATTTTTATTTTTATTTTGTAACATAAGTTTTGAAGCTTCCTAAAAAAACAACCATTCTAACTAGGGACACGTCCTACAGTCGATATGGCTCGACCCCACCTCTGTGAGACCCTAGATCGACGATCAGGAATCTCTGTGTATTCTTGTACTAGTCCTAGATCAAAGCTAGTACACAATAAAACGATGGTAAATCAATGACCATATCAGATTATATATTGAAGTAATAAATAACATCAAATAAGAACAATAACCTTATGGTCGAGGTTTACCAAAAGCATATAACAGTGAACAACTTAAATAACTACTGTGAAGACGAAAACTCCAAGTGGCGACCCAACCATATGCCCACAGGCAATCGAGGGGGAGCGCGTTCTAGTCCAGTGACCTCCTTCGGCAGCCTTCAACCTTCGAGAGATGAATTGAGTGTGGCATGTGAGTACATAAAGTACTCGCAAGTCTTGGTAAAATGCATAATGAAGGCTATATCAAAGAAGGCTTATTATGGTTCTTTTGCATAAAGCCACATTTTCAATAAACTTTACTTGTAATAAATTTTTGTAAAGCAGATTTATCAATTATTTGTATCTATTGAAATAATTATATCTCTAGTGAAGGTTCTAGCCACCAATCACTAGTATACAGGCTCTATCCGCCACATTTCAAAAAGATCAGGGTTCAATCCACCTATTGGCTCTTTCCGCTAAAGATTACAAAACAGGTTCAACTACCTGACTGGCTCTAGCCGCCAGAGGCACATCCGAGAGTTCTAACCACTCCCGAATCCCAAAGTTCATTTTTGAAAACCAAAACCAAAAGACTACCAATATGCAAAGCATTTTTTGCCCGCCCTTGACCGTAGGCACGGCTATTCGAATAGTTTTAACCCTCTGCAGAGGTTGTACACTTTACCCACAAGACATGATCGACTCTTGGTGCCATGCAATTAACATACTTCCTTTGGTGTGTCGGCAAAGAGATCATGACAAGGCCTTTACAATGTATACATCTAACCCGACTCATTGGTGAGGTTTCACCGCAATTAGGGTTCCATCGCCAAGATATAAAGCCCCTCTTGCGCCGTGTGGGAAAATACGACTTGCCTCCATCTGCACCCACATTCCACCATCTGGTGAGTCTAAGTTAGGTTTCTACAAATTATTCAGCGTGTCGAGCCCATATGACATGTGGTTGTCTTGTTGTGCTAAGAATGGACAATCATAAGAGTCGGTCCTTAATTTGACTAGGCGGCTTCCACAAACCAAGACCGATTGCTCTGTCTGCACCCGCCTTGACAAACCATTCCGCCTAATCTAAACCATTTTCCTTTTTATTTTTATTTTACAAACAAATGGCAGTACCTTTTGCCTATATTTTCCAACACAAGTTTACAAGGGTTTATAAAGAATCCCCACCCATAGGTGTATACTGACCGTTTGCAAACATAAGCATTTCTACCAAACTACTCTATTCCACCAATAGTTATTTAATAAACTTCAATTCTCAGTGTTGATAAAAATTATTATAATCAATTATGTAATCTCCTAAAATCATGAAGTCACCAAGATCTCACATTATTATCATGGCACTTGCATAAACCAACCCAATATGATATTCCAACAAGTGAAGTCTATATCAAGAGTAATCATGACTCCAAAATCATATTAAGCTACAATTATCACTGAATATGAAATATCTTCCTAGAACTATAAATTACATTATTGGTTTATCCATCATTCTTGTATTGATCAATCTTATCATCCACTTAATCCACGAAAAATACTTCACAATATCATTCACTAAATCCACCAAGTATGATTCACAACATCATCTACACTAATTCACCGAGAATACTTCACATAATCATCTACTAAACCACCAAGAATGCTTGTTAAATTCACTGAGTATGATGCCCAACATTATCTATTTAATCCATAAGTATGATTCTCACTATTATCTATTAAGTGCACCGAGAATGCTTCATAAAATTATTTACTAAACCACCCAAATATTACTCTCCAAATCATCTACTTTAATCCATTGACAATGGTAGTTCCTATGATCATAACCAATTAATCTTAACCAATCACGTATATTCCATATTAATCAACCAATTCACATATGATTATCACCATCCATATTTCAACCAGTATTTATTTTCTTAATCAGCTCCTCAATAATAACTTTCCACAAATATTAACAATCCAACTTCACAATATTTCAATCATCAACATTCTTAGATCACTACAATAATTATTAATCCCCATCAACACTAATATCCATGTAATCTCCAATAAAAACTAGGTTCTAGCTCCAATTTCCATTCTAATCAAAGATTATTTAATCAAGAATAATTACTATGGTGGAATACTTGTTCTAAGATGACAAAGGTTCACGGATACAATATCAAGGAGGTATAAACAACAGGTATAGCTAACAGTCTAACGTTAGTATCATTCTTTTATGTAAATAGCAATGCATGTTTAAAGAAGCAGTTACAAAAGCATTTGCAAAATTGGGTTCAAAAATGCGTTAAGGAAGACTTGCCTTCGTCGATTTAAATGCGTCTATACTGCTCGAAGGTCTTCTCCTCGTCGGCGCATTTACGACCGCTTCTTCGACTATGCGCAAAACGGTGCACGAAATGAATAAAATAAAATAAACAGGAACTAAAAATTATAATAAAAATACTGGCAGATAGAGGATGAATTTAGAAATTTAAATCACTCGATTTGGAGTTACGAAGGAGGAGAAACAATTGTTTGAATGATCTCGGCTTAATTAAATCCGAAAAATACGAAATGGCATCAGTAGCATTGCTCAAGATTACCTTAAATCTACCTCACGCACAGAACAAAAGTCCCATCCATGGTGCGGGGTTAGGGGGGCACGGCGGAAGTCGGTGAGGGTGGAATGGAAAGAGGGCGACGACGGTGCGGGCAAGTAACAAGAATTAACGGCGGTGGAGGCAACGCGGCGGCGCATGGAACGGCGACCAATCGGGGTTGCGCATGGCGCTGGCGACTCGGAGCACGGCGGCTCGGCGCGAGAGGTGCAAAGGGGCAGCTGGGCGACGCGAAGCCGATGGTGCGGTCGTGATGGGGACGACGATCCCGATATTTCGGTGAGATGAT
Source organism: Guadua angustifolia (assembly GCA_036346375.1). Classification (NCBI taxonomy): domain Eukaryota; kingdom Viridiplantae; phylum Streptophyta; class Magnoliopsida; order Poales; family Poaceae; genus Guadua; species Guadua angustifolia. The sequence continues at coordinate 48,132,301 of CM070515.1, forward strand.
GATACGTCGATTTGGGAGTGTGGATGGCACCGAATTTAGGGCTTGCAATGATCTGTAGTTCCTGCAAGAAATTGAGAACCCGCAAGAACAAAGTATGAAGCAATCCGTAAAGATGGTATTGAAATAAAAAAGAAACAAGTTGAGGTTCTGTTTCTCGGCTCGGGCGGTCTAGTCGACACGCGCAAACACGAGGTGGGACGCATACGGGGTCTACCAAACACAACAAAACCTAAAAAAATGAAGAACAGGGGTGTAAACATAATATAAAGGGGTACCCACACAAGGGGGGGTTCCTAAGGGGTGTGCGGCAGCCAGGAGAGGTGCGTCGGCCAAGGGGAGGGGAAAACCCTAAGAGTACATGGGCCTTGGGCCCAAAAGAAAGGTGGTGCAGCACTTGGGATTTTTGGCCTGTGAGATTGTTCTATGTTTTCCCATTGCTCCAAGAGGAATTTGTCCTTGGGACTAGATCAATTTGAAAGATTATCTCCTAAGCTTTCAAACGGATGGTCGCATGCTAAAAACGGAGTCCGGGAGCCCAAGTTATGTCCGTTTGAAGTACTGCTGCTCCTGGATGGTCGAACCGGACTTGTCGACGAATTGGGCTTGATCTTGGGCCTTCCTTGGTGCGTGGGTTATCCTCGGTGGATGATCTTGACGTGCTGGTCCAGCAAAGGTGGTTGGAAAGGCTTTTCTTCCGGATTAAGCCCTCTAGGCGTCGTAGACGAAGTAGCAGCCGAAACAGCGACGGTCAGGGACAAAGTAGCGGTCGTAGGGGAAGAAGGGGCAGAGGTTGTATCCTTGGTTGTGATGTCCTCATCTGGTCGGCTAGGGGCGGGGAACAGTGGGGAGGCGGCGTGGCACGAGCTTCGGCCGGCGGCCATGGGCGTACGGCGCGAGCACGATGGAGTGGGGCTTGGAAGTCAGCGAGGGGCGGAATAGCACCGGGGAGGCGAGGCGGAGGTGATGCGCTCACCGGCCGGCGGCGGGGAAGTCCGAGGCAGCAGCGGCGTGACGATTCCGACGGCCAAAAACAAGCCGACAGCACGACGGCCAAAACCACCCGAAAATGCGATATTTCTCGAAACTAAGGTGAGCACGAGATAGCTAGCATCAAGGGGAGTTTAAGAGTGCAAGGAATTGAATTGAATCTTACCCAATCGGGAGAAATCGACGACGAACGGAGCGACGGCCGACGACGAACAAACTTGAAATCCGAGGATAAACTGCAACAAAAATCAAATCCGATTGAATGGTTGTGATCACAGAAGCAAAAGGCACAAAGTGACGCGGTTGGTTTGTCTAGAAACTCACCAGAGCAAGAGATGGCTCACCGGTATCTTTGGAGGACGCCGGGCGTCGGGTTTTCTCAAGTTTTGGAAAGGGAAATGGCACTGAATCGACGGGGCAAGGAGAGCACGGGATGGAGGACATCAAGATGTAACTTTTGAGTACTCGCACATCCGGAGAGGTGAAGAGACGCCCGAGATAATGGCCGAGCAATAAATTGTTATTAACAATTAATTGCGGCCGATTCGCGCAGATTGCGAATGAGTAACACCTTGGAACTTGTTCTCTATTACGACGCCGTCGTGATGCTTCAGCTCCCACGAGATTTTGCACAGTAAATTAAAAGATATGAAGGTTTGAAGTTCGTGCTTGCAAATGGGGCTGGACATGAACAGGATGCAGACCAGTGGGGAAGATGAACAGTGCGAAAACTAAAGCACACGAGATAAAATAGATAACAAGAGGTAAAAATGCCGGACAAGATCCTAAAAATCCTAAAGAATAAAATGGAACCCAATGAAATTGGTTTCACTATTTTTGGATGAAGTTTAGAATTTAGATTATTTCGGAACGAAATAAAATGGATTTGAATAAAGTGCGAGAGATAAAATACCAGAGGGACTCTATAAATCTTGTAAAAATTTTCAAAATCATTTTATAATATTTTGAACCTAATTCAATGAATTTTGAGATTTTTGGAGCATTTTGGAACACGGGTGAAATTTCGATTAAGGATCAAAATTTGGAATTTTGAATTTGTGGACTATAAAGAATTGAACTCCGAGTTTTAGAATGATATGGATGCCAGATTAATTAGAACACCAAGGAAAATCCAAATTTTGAATTTAATTATTTTAAATTAGCTCTTAGCAGAAACCCGAAATTGGGAATGTTACACTAGAGTTGAAACTCAAAATGATCCACTAACAAAGGGAGGAAGAGAGAGATGAGGAAGTAGAACAAAGCCTAAAACTAAACCAAAACGTAGCATAAAGCCTAATCAAGGTTCAGGCACGTGGATAGCTACTTTCCACACACTTCTATCCAAAGCCAACTCTTTCAATATATTCCATCCTTTTAAATCTCTTTTGATTGCCTCCTCCCAAGTCAAGTTTGGCCGGCCCCTACCTCTCTTCACATTATTATCGTGTCTTATGATGCCGCTATGCACTGGTGCCTCCGGAGGTCTCCGTTGTACATATCCAAACCATCTCAACCAGTGTTGTACAAGCTTTTCTTCAATTGGAGCTACCCCTAGCCGATCACGTATCTTGTCGTTTCGAACTCGGTCCAATCTTGTATGACCACAAATCCAACGCAGCATACGCATCTCTGTGATACTTAATTGCTGAACATGCCGCCTTTTAGTAGGCCAATATTCTGCACCATACAACATCGCAGGTCTAAAGCCGCCCTATAGAACTTGCCTTTTAGCTTCTGTGGTACCCTCTTGTCACAGAGACGCCAGATGCTTGACGCCATTTCATCCATCCCGCTTTAATTCTATGGCTAACATCTTCATCAATATCCTCATCTCTCTGTAACATCGATCCCAAGTATCGAAAGGTATCCTTCTTGGACACTACCTGCCCTTCCAAACTCACATCTCCCTCCTCATGTCTAGTAGTACCGAAGTGTAACATCCCAAAACTTTAATAAAATAAAAATCAATATTTTGAAATTGAATATTATTCTTTCTGAGTTTTCTTGGTATTATTGATTTTTATTTGGAGTTCTTGGATTTTCATGTTGCAAGAAAAATTCAACAAATGGAAATAAAGAATGAAAAGGAGAAAAGGCAAAAATGTAAAAAGTAAAAATTTATAAAATTTGCCATGAGAACCCTGAGCATATAAGTAAATCATTTTAGCCATAAAATGATATTCCATATATGGAGAAATGAAGGAATAAATAAAGAGACAACTTTTAAATGAAAACAATGCATTGTAATAATTTATAAAATATTTTAATGTCACAAATGAATCTGCAAAAATTATCATGAACATATCCATGCAATTTATACCCTTGGTCAAAATATCATAAATTAATAATATAATTTAAGACTTTTATAAATTCAAAAACAGAAACCACGAAAATCGAGAATTTGCAATGTCAGAATTTTTATAAAATAATGGAACCATATTTTGATCTGAAAATTTTACAGAAGCATTCTGAGATCAAATAATTTAGAAAAACAAAATTTCAAAAATAATAGACTTCAATTGATCTCAATGAAAAATAGGAATCCGAAACAAGAAATTTGGAGCGATCACTGTTGTCAGAATATTATCAAATTTTCGGTAACTCATTTTAAATTCATAATTTTACCAGGCATCAAAATATATTCAAAGACCATGGTCAAAAATTTTGGATATTTTCTACTTCAATTTGACAGCAATAGAAATTGGAGACTAGGACCATCCGGAGCTGGACCATCTCTTTTGACGCCATACCTCATCGATCGCTGGTCCCGGGCCCACTTGTCGCCTTCGTCTCCTTCCTGTGCTTGCGATCGAGCGAAGCTCACCCGGCCGCCAGCAGCTTGACCGAAGCCCGTTCAATGAATCGCTTGTTCGATTGGTCGTGTCTCGGCGTCATCCTCGGCTCATCACGGCGCGATCATCGCCACGAAGTCTCTCGAGCCATACCGCCTGTTCTTCCTTTGTCGCCTCTGGTGAACCTCGCAACCGAGACCAATTCAGCCAGGCCGGCTCATCCTCTACTTTCTTGGCTATAAAGGGTACCCCAGTGTTCGCAGTGAAGCTCTTCCTCATTCCCCTCACTTCTTCTTCTTTCCCCTCAAGCCGCGCATGAAACTCCCTCTGTTTGCGCCATTGCGGGACCTTGAGCTCCAAGCCATGAATCAAATCGAGCAATCGAGCCAACCATTCTCAAATTCCTCAGGCTAGAGCATCACTCGTTGCAAGAAACAAGACCCTCAACAATTTCGTGAGTTCTCCATGCGAAAAGTGGTCGCCGCCGTGAGCCTCTTCTTCCTCAAGACCGCCACCGTGGGCGGGCTTGTCGCTTCTTCTCCGCGCCGATTCGGGTGAAACCGAACCCCTCGTCCCATCGATCTTTGTTAGTGCCACCGGTTCAAGCCCTAACGCCTGTTCTTCCTCCTCCACGAGCCGCCATTTCGCCGCCGCTTGAGCTCGTGGCGTTGCTGCCCGAGACTCTTCCGCCAATTGACACCGCCTCCAGACTCTCTCGCCGAGACCTTCCTCTCCATGCTCTCTCATTCGCGGATCTTCACCGAAAACCGCCGCCAAGCCCTAACCGATACTACTGTTACGCCTCTGCTTGAGGTATCGTGATCAAGAAGAAGAGAGCGGGCGTAAGACGCTTTCCTTGGGTGAAAACGTATTTCCATTCCTTTAGGCATTTTCCAATGGTGAATCTGCAATCATGAATATCTTTTGTAATTTTAATTCAATTTCAGTGAATCAAATTTATATAATCATCTAAAATCACAGAGAATATAAATATGTAAAAACATTTTATTCTTGACCGAGAATAATTATTTATATTAAACTTGATTATAATGCTAATATGATTTTTAAACGAGACTTTGTGAATAATAAGTAATGAAGAGATGAAATCAGTGATCATGGGATTTTAGGATCAAGATGTATTCAAATATCCAAAAACATTTAGTTTTTGAGTCGTAGGATGATTATTAGAATTGAAATGATACAAGCACTTCATTATGGGCAGTACTGCGCATATAGGATATATACTTCTTGAAATAATTAACTACATTTTTATGTGCCCCTGGGATCATAATAAACTTAAATATACAAAAATATTTAAGTATACAATTCAGTTTAATTTATTTACTTTATGATCATTAGTAAATCTTGATATGGCCATTAATAAAAATGAAGGCCTAAAAGCTCACAAAATTAGGAAATGCTTTGTGTTAGTCTCCTGACAGCAATGCAGATCCATGTATGCAAATACATTTAAAATAAGATTTAGGTTGCATGTTCTTAATGAAAGAAATGTTAATTATAACAATAAGTAAATAGTTTATCTATTGCAATTAAAGCTAAAGTAATGCCAAACCAACTTTATAACATTTCTAGGATGATACTCTGCTAATACCTGAAAAATGAATCAAGAATCATGTATAGGTTAGTTGGAAATTAAGATTTAAAGTTGGCCGATTTAAGGTTTCAAATATGATCACTTAGGCTATTTCAACCATCGATAAAATAACTCGTCTAAACACTAAAATAGGTGAAATCAGTTTAGTAATGCTGTACAAAGTTTATACTACCATATTCTGTAAAAAGAATCATATTCCATTAAGGTTTGCCTATTAATCTCATCAGATCAAAACCCTTAAGTGTTAACCCTTTTGATTCACCTTTTGGCCGATTCGAATAGCGTCAATTTTACAATACCACTTAAGCCTTTTCAACAATGAATATAATGTATCACCAAAGCCTAAAATTCATGGAATCAGCTTAGGATTGTTATACAAAGTATAAATCATCTTAGTATAAAGAAATAACCATATTTCATCATGTTTTACATATTAATCCAAATAGCCTAAAACCCTTAATCGTTAATCTGTCAATCCCCTTCTTGCCGATTTTGAATAGTGTAGTCTTTAATTATAGCATGAACCGTTTTAGCAACAAGATTATAGTCTCGTCCAAAATCCTAAAACTTATGGAACTGGTTTAGTAATGTTCTTCAAAGTATAGCCTACCCAAATGCGAAAAAGATAATCTTAGTTCACTGTGATTTGCATATTAATCTTAATAGCTAAATAACCCTAAGTAATCACATTACTATAGACCGTAACATGAATGAACGAATTGTAGTTTCAATGAGGAATCCGTAGTTAAGTTATTTTTATCACCAGAACCTTCTCAAATATCTTGAAAATAATCCCAAGAGCCTAAAACAAAGAGATTTAACTTATGTAAAGCTAATTCTAAGCGAAATCCATTAAAGATAAAGAACTATTTAGTCATAATCCAATATGATCGTTTAAGCCTTTTCATTAACTCGCTAAGCAACTCATCTAAATCCGAATTTAGTGCGTAATGACTTAGAAATGATCTTTAGGTGATAATCTATAGCAATCTAAGAAAATATTCTTATTTCATCTTGCTTGAATCAATCTTAATAGAGCAAAACCCATAAGTAATAAAGTTTGAAACTCATATTATGAATAGTGAATCAATGGAAGCTTGCAACTAATGATTAAATCTATTTAATCTAAACTATTTTTAAGTCTTGAATTCATAAAATAAAATTAATAAATTCATAAAAGAGCAATCCTGTTTCTTTATCGAGTTTTATTTGTTCTTGTTATCTATTTCTTTCGCCCTTATTGAAGTTAGTATTTTGCTTATTTTCCGTTGTTCGACGGCGTAGAACCCGACGCTGTTGTTTTCATCGTCGTCCTCGTCAACCGCAATCCTCGCCTTCGTCGTAAGCAGTGATTAAGCAAGGCAAGCTTCTTTTGACCATATTGCTCCCAATATTTTATATTCCTTTGTGCATCAAATTGTTTTATGCATGCGTTTACCTTATGTAAATTGCTATCTTGTGGTTTGGTAGATATACTGTTGTCACATGAATCTCCTTTGATGATTATGAAATGTGAACCTTGATAACCTTAGATTAAGGTTAGGCGTTACTTCTTGTCATCATGGGTATATCGTTCATATTATTCATGCTTAGCCATGCTTTAGAATCAACAATGTACATGATCAAAGCAACATTTGTTTCGAAAACCTTGGAAATGGCATTATTCTTTGGTGGGTAGTTTTGATTAAAACCCAAAATGAAACTATGCTTTGATGCGGCGATTATTGGCAATAGCCATTGTGCAATAAGGAAATGCACGTAGTGTAGGGTGAAGTGTCGCCGTGTCACAACTAAGGACCGAACATCGTGTAGCTTGATCCGAGAAAATCCGTACAAACCACGAGGGTGAGTATGGGTTAGCCATAGCCTATTAACTTATTTGGACATGGCTTTGCTCATTGGTAGGCGGAGCTTGCAGAGGCATTCCGTTATGGATTTGCTTGTTAGGGCCGCCATGCGGTTCAGATGGGTAAATGCATAACCGGTGCAACGTGTACGCCTTGCCATGGACAGAGACGTTGTGTTGGTGTCTTGAAAGTGGATCCACGGCTTGGGTGAGTGTCTCTCTTTGTGGCGAGGTTAACGTCGGCCGGTGTAAAGTCATGTCCGGGTAATGAGCAGTGTGTATGATCGCTTTGGCAAGCACAATGGCCTAGTGGAGGCATGTGTGATCTTGCAAAAAGGATGATCATTCCTTGTGGGTAAAGTTGTACACCTCTGCAGAGTTTAAATCTAATTGATTAGCCGTACCCGCGGTCATGGGTGTCTTGGTGAACTCTGCGCGAGTTAAATGTTTTATTATTTTCAAAAGGGTTGGATCTATTTGTTTTGCAACTGTGCTTTATGTCGAAGGGCTGACATTGTTGGATTTCAGGAATTCATGATTCGCCGCTCACGTCATGGAGGACTGTGAGTGTTATTATGCTTTACTTATTTGTTATCAATCAAATGCTCTTATAAATTCCGTTTGCAAATAACTTGATTTATAACTGCAAATTCGCTTTATGCAAATTAACCGTAGTAGCCTCCTTTGAAATGGCCTCGCATATATTGTAGGATTTGCTCAAGTTTTCTGAGTACGCAACGTACTCACCCTTGCCTAATTATATTGTAGGTGTGTGCTAGCGAAGCTTCGAAGTTGTTCATCGCAGTTGCGGGTTCTTCCTCAAGCGTGTTCTATCTGGAGTTTATGCAGTCGGTTGTTGCTTGGTCGGTTGGGCAAACTACAGGATATTGCTTCTTCTTCGCTATATTTCTCTCGAGTTGTAATATTATTTGTATAATCGTTTCCGCTTAATTATTAAATTGTATGGTTGTGATTTCCAATTGTTGTAAACATGTGAGTGCTAGCTCTCGATCCAGGAATAGCACAGTAATCACATGGAGGTTCCTGTTCATCCGAACGGGGTCTCACACGAAGTCACATGTCATATACTTGGTTTTAATCCTGCTATGTCTAAAACCTTTCGACTCTAGGGTCTGCCGCCACAACTCTAGTTTCCTATTTACTCCCGCCCGGCTTTCATCCACTAGAACTATGTAACACCCCAATTTTTGAAACATTTAAAGGTTAAATATTATGTGTTTGCAATTTGTGATTTTTATGAATTTTCTGGATTTATTGGATTTTCTGATATTTATTTAAATCATTTCGAATTAAGTGTATATGGCTTTTGTTAAGAAATATTTTTAAAAAGGAAATTAAAATAAAGTCTGTCTAAAAATATTTTATTTGAGTATAGAAGGTCTCAAAGTATTTTTGGGAAATTTCTTTTCGGGATTGAAGTGGATTAGGACTAGATTGCTGACCAGGTGATTTGGAAATAGAGTTGCTGCATGCGGGAATTCTTTCGTTTTCCCCAGCGCATAGCCGACTCGAACTCTCTAGCGCTAGCGCTGAATTCGGCAAGGAATCGAAGTCCTTCCATGCGAGAGAAGCAGTACGTGGCGAATTCAAACTCATCAGCGCCAGCACCGAATCGTAGAAGGCTTGGAGTCCACTCGCGCGGGAAAAGAAAGGAACGGCATGCACGTGGCATTTTGGAATTCGGTAGCAGCAGGGTCTTCCGTAGCTGATTCGAACTCAGGCGCTGGCACCTAACTTGCGAAGGACGCGGAGTCGTTCGGGCGGGAAAAAGGTGCGAGTGACGGGCCGTATTCAAAGCTGCGCATAGGTGTCGCTAGGAACCAGGCGCGAGGGAAACTGTGCGCGAAGGAATTCTCCAGGCGTAGCCGATTCGAAATCGTGAGCAGGCGCTGGCGCCGAAGCCGCACGGATTTGGAATTCCTGCGCTGGCGCCGTGGTCGACGCGAACACGGACTCTGTTCGCGCGGGAAGCAGCACGTCGCCACGCAGCCAGTTAGGAAAGTCTTCCGGCGGGGAAAGCATGCGCGTGACCGAGTTTGGCAAGGAGCGAAGCCGTACCGGGCGGGAGAAGGACACTTCGTGCTATATAAATCGTGCCCAGGCAGCGTTGAAAGAAGCGAGCGACAGAAAATAAATCGCGAGCGGTTGAGCGACAGAAACATCGGAAGAGTTCGGCCGGAGGACAACAGCGCGTAGGTGTCGTTGGAAGAATTGAGCGGCAAGGAAATCAGGAGCGTCGAGCGAGTCGCGCCATCGGGAAAAATCACGAAGGATAGCCGGTGCCGCTAGGAGATTTTCGAGCGCGCGCTGCCGAGTTGCCGTCGAGGTCGTCGTCTTCGTCTCCGGTGAATTCAAGTCGCCGTCACTTCATCGCCGATCGGAAGTTTCGTCAGATCTTCATCGAGCGCACGGAATTCGTCCACGTCACTCCGGAATCGGTAAGCGTCTTAGATTAGTTATCAATCGTCGGATTTAGATCGGACGGTTGATATTAGACCACGAGTAGATTTACCCGTGAAGTTAGATCAAGTTCATCACGAGATTTCGCCACGTTTTGTCCGTACAAGCCGGGCGGAAAATTCGGATTTTCTTTATAAAAGTAATTCGAAAGATTTAGAATTTCTAATTCCAGAATTTAGTTTATTTTCGAAACTTCTAAATGCTATAGCTTTTGCATATGAATTCCGATTTGGGTGATTCAAAGTCTTAAAAATTTATAAACTCAAGATATATCTAATGGGGGTTTTTATTTGAATTTTCGAGTTCATTTGCTATTTGTTCTTGGTGTTTATTTGCTATTTGGTTTTGGTGTTTATTTGTTTCTCTCTCGATTCGCGTAGACGTTGAATTGTGCGAGGCTTCGGAAGGTGATTTTGCAGCTCAAGAATTATTTTCAGAACAAGATCAAGAGCTTAACGAAGGCAAGTTGTGCTTTGATCATGTTGCACCCATAAACTAGATTGCATGCTATTTTGATTTACTTTATCACTTGTTATTTTATGTGTATAAATGATTTCAACATAAGGTTGGGATTAGCTATCGTACCCTTTGAATTACACCCTACCTTGCTAGTTGTATGCCATGATCCACTTGTCACCCTAGGTTGGTTCACTATAGTTGGTTAATAATGAAATCAACATGGATGGTTAGATCGGATTAGAATGCTTAGCCATGCCACGTCATCACATGTACTTGAATCTTTGATAAATAATCTTGACTAATGGAATATGAAACAATGTTCGAATTTGTGTGTCATGTGTGGTCACACGATGAGATTGAGTTGTGGTGGCAATGGATGTCACGAACGATATTGAATTGTGGATGGCACGTGGTGCTTGGTAATCAACTGGGGTGGTTATGATTTTGGGTCTGAGCAAGTGGCAAGGGCAAGATGCTCGGTGGGCCCGATGGGCAAAGGGTATGTGTATGTCTTGCTTTGATCAAACCATAAGGACACCTTATGAGCCTTTGACTGAGTCAATCATGCAACCACATGTTGTTATGGGGCAACCTGGCTGACTAATTTGCAAATGCTTAGCTTGAGTACTATCGTGGTGGAGTGTTTCATCCTTTTAAATGAAACCAGATGGAGCAAGAGGGGGGCCCTGTTGTGGTTTTCAGACCCTTCAGTGTTGAAACCTTAGCGGGTAGTACTGGGTTAAGAGAATGCATTGTAAAGGCTTTGTCATGATTCTCTGCCAGCACACCAAAGGAAGTGTGCTAATGGCCAGGCACAAAAGAGATTATCATGTCGTGTGGGTAAAGTGCATAACCTCTGCAGAGTGTACAATCTATTCGGATAGCCGTGCTCACGGTATTGAGCAAAGCTCGGGGATTACAGTCAAGGGTTTAGATTCTTTTTGAAAACTTGGGTTGGATGGCAGGTTGCCATGGAAAGTTGAATCTTGACTTAGGATGAGAAACTTGGTTTACTTGAGAAATGCTGAATCTATCTATTACTGTTATTTGCTTTACTGTCATTTCAATCTATATACTGTACGTGCTTTTAAATGCTGCTTAGTTGCAAATGAACCATTTAGCCATTCATTTGGAATAAGCCTTGCATATAACTATGATAGAATTGCATTCTGTGCACAACTTGTTGAGTACGTGTTGGTGTACTCACCCTTGCCTACAAAATCATCAGTGCTGAAGAAGGAGTACCAAGATGAGACGAATGTTTAGGGTGCGAGCCTTGTCGGTTGCCTCGTGGTATCTTGAGGGTTACCTACGTCTTCATTTAATTTGCAGATTCAATTTGTTGTTCAGCCTTATGAGGCATTGTTAAGTAAGTTGACCATAAGGTCATTCAACCTGTAATATTCAATATATTATGTCTTTTATCTATTTACGTTGTGTATGATTGTGATATTCACTAATGTTGAGCTGTGTGCACTAGCGTGATCCTGGACTAGTCAAGATACACAGAGGGTCCGGATTTGCATATTCGGGTCCCGACAGAGGTGGTATCAGAGCCATACTGACTGTAGGTCTTGGCCCTAGATAGTTGGTCGTCTCTAGGGGTCCTTCAAAATTATTTTCTAAATTAAAATACCCAACTTAGAAGAATAATGTGTTCTTGACTTATCTCATTCTTCTATTTCTGCCCTTACCCAAAATTCTTTCTTACCCTTGCTGAAATTTCTTTCTCTTACCTCGGTTGAATTGAGTTAAAATCTTTCCTGAGTTATCTTGAGTACAAAGGATATACCACACTTTAGGAGATGGCATCGGGTGCCTGCTGCTGCCATAAGGATCACGAAGGAAAGAATTATCAAGCTCATGGAAGAACGGATCAAAGAAGTGTATCAAGAGCTAGAAGACTCAAGTGCTTCAAGTAGCCAGTTGAGACTCAGGTGTGAGAGTCGCGTTTCCTAAGATAGGAGTGTCGCCCATGTAGACGGTAGTTTTGTGTATTTAGGTGAATTGGTTCTTCTTAATTGCTGAGTGTGCAATATGTGTTGCAAAGCTTTTAGGCTTATATAAGCAACCATACCAAGTTACTAATATTGATTGCTTAAGACATTGGGTTAAACCTATCCTCCCTATGTTAGGATTCTTGCTCCTTACCTATGCTATTTTCCCTCTTCCCTAGCCCCTTGAGGTAATCAAGCAGATGGTTCAGTTTAGTGATAGTAATGGAGCCGATGGGAGTAGAAATCAACTCGATAGAGACTCCAAGGATGAATTAGTTTTTCAACCTGTCACTACCGATAGATACGAAGAGCTTCAAATGGTTTTAGGTCGATCGACTCAGATTAATGCAGCAATGATGAAGCAAATACAGAAATGACCAATCAAGCTAATGTCAAGAAAAGCGCCTCGAATCTGTTATTAGTGATCCTGTACTAACTCAAGGTTATTAGAATTCATAAAACTCGCCCACCAACGTTTTAAGTACATATTTCACCTTTAGAAGCCGAGAATTGGCTCGATACTTTGGAGAGAAACACTACCCTGCAGTTTGTTCTAGAGCTAAACCTTGTTCTAAGAAGTACTGTCAACCAAACAACTTAGAGGATCGAGCGTGCATTCGCTGTAGGGAAATTAGGCACACCTCAAATAAACATGCGATCAATTGCTCTAGTTGCAAGGGGAATCATACAATTAGAAAAGGTCCTATGAGTAACATCACCTATCACCTTTGTGAAAGACAATGTCAAATGTTTCTAATAAATTAATGGAAAATGGAAAGGCATGACGAAGAATTACTAGGAAGAGTTTTGAGAAAACTTAGTGCGTTATTTAACAAAAAGGAAAATAGAAGATCGGAAAAGTGCAATGAATCATGTTTTAAAGAAAGGGTAAAAAAAAAACAAGTATCCAATATCAGGATCGACAACATAATTGGACAGTTTAGAAGAGAATTGGAATTTCTTTGGGACAAAATTTTGCCTAGGCTATCATAAACTTAGGAGACATGGGAAGGATGTTTCTAAAATTTTATTCTCTACATGAACAATATAAGTTTTGGCTAAATCTCTGAATTAAGCGATGCCCGCATATCTAATATGATAAGTAAGATGTTTATGGATTAATTTATAAATTCATGGTTGATGACACTATAGTATACTATAAGACAAGAGGAAAACACGCAGAACCTAGAAATGAGTTTTTATGAGCGCCGCGATAAATGACGTTAAACTCAACAAATGTGATTTATGGAAGAAAAAGGTGGAATTTCGTTAGCCATGCAAAGACTACTAAAGGAGCTATTGTAGAACCAAGCAAGGTAGAAGTTGTGTTACATTGTAAGCAACCAAAATCCGTTACTTAGAGTTGAAGTTCTAGGAAGGGCAGGACAATATCATAAAAAGATTTTTCGACAACAGTTAGATCTCTTATGCGATCGTTGAAGATAAAAGTTACATGGACGCTAGATTGTGAAAATAGTTTTCGGAAGTTGAAGAAGCGGTTACCATTAACGCATGTGTTAGTATTACTAGCTGTGCAGAATAGTTTCAATATGTAAGGACGATGCTTCTAGACATAATCTGAGAAGTGAACCAACGTTGTTGCATAAACGATGAGGCAGTTGAAATTACCCTACGTATGACTTGGAATTAGTCGTTGTAGTGCGCGCAGAAAAAAAATGATGTCACTATCTCATCGAAAATAAATATGAGCCTTAGAAATCTAAATATATTTACTCAGTCCAACCTTAATATGGAACGAATAAAATGGCTGAAGCAAAACCAAAGAGTCTAGTGTCAGAATCCATAGGCATTTCAGTAAGGCTAAGGTAGTAGTCGACGTTTGAGTTATGAGGTAATATGTTGATAATAAGCAGTTAACCAGGGTATGTAAGGAATCTAAGAAATTGAAATTAAAGATCGCCCCACAAGGTTTTATAGTTGCCTTGGAAATAGAACCAACATTAGAAGATCAGAACATAAGAAGTTCGAAGGTAGAAGAAGTACAAAATCAAGTTAAGGAAAAAAAGAAGGCTTAGCCTAAAAATAAATAAATAGAAATTTGAGTGATTAGGATACCATAAGAATTTAATACTGAACCAGTATGCCGGATAGGAAGATCCTAAGAAATTGATACTGGAAGAAAACTCATAATTCTAAAGTACTCGATATACCCAGAAAATGCCAAAATCTTAAGGAAAGGTTTTGGTGACCTAAGGTGAAGGGCGAAACTATTGGTTATGATATTCAATGTGAGGGAATAAATAAATAAATAAATAAATGCAATGCATTAGAGATTTGAAGGTTCGTTGCAAATCATTATAGATTCCTATAGGAGGCAAATCATTAAAATGATCCCTAGTGTAAATTGACCCTAAAAAGAATGAATTCAGAGGAATCATTAGTAATTAATTGACCAAAGTTGCTCATTTCATATCACTGAAGATTACGTATTCAAAAGATCATTTGGCAAATCTGTCAGGGATTTAATAACTGCATAGGTACCTAAGAATATTGTGTCCGATAGAGGTATCCAGTTTATTTCGAGGGCTTAGAATAAGTTACATGAAGCAATGATAACTCGCTTGAATTTTAGTACAGTTGTCGCCCGCATACCGATAGTCAAACAGAAAGAGTTAATCAGATTCTAGAGGGTATGTTGAGAGGTTGTGCGTTAGCTTACGCCACATTTTGGGATAAATGTTTACCATAGGCAGAATTCCCTAACCTATTCTCTAGTTAGCCCGAAATCTCGGGGTCGAGATTCCGTTAAGGGGGGGAGGTTTGTAACACCCCAATTTTTGAAACATTTAAAGGTTAAATATTATGTGTTTGCAATTTGTGATTTTTATGAATTTTCTGGATTTATTGGATTTTCTGATATTTATTTAAATCATTTCGAATTAAGTGTATATGGCTTTTGTTAAGAAATATTTTTAAAAAGGAAATTAAAATAAAGTCTGTCTAAAAATATTTT
The DNA here is from genome assembly GCA_036346375.1 of Guadua angustifolia. Lineage (NCBI taxonomy): Eukaryota > Viridiplantae > Streptophyta > Magnoliopsida > Poales > Poaceae > Guadua > Guadua angustifolia. The sequence goes on from CM070515.1 coordinate 48,147,455, forward strand.
ATTTGAGTATAGAAGGTCTCGAAGTATTTTTGGGAAATTTCTTTTCGGGATTGAAGTGGATTAGGACTAGATTGCTGACCAGGTGATTTGGAAATGGAGTTGCTGCATGCGGGAATTCTTTCGTTTTCCCCAGCGCATAGCCGACTCGAACTCTCTAGCGCTAGCGCTGAATTCGGCAAGGAATCGAAGTCCTTCCATGCGGGAGAAGCAGCACGTGGCGAATTCAAACTCATCAGCGCCAGCACCGAATCGTAGAAGGCTTGGAGTCCACTCGCGCGGGAAAAGAAAGGAACGGCATCCACGTGGCGTTTTGGAATTCGGTAGCAGCAGGGTCTTCCGTAGCCGATTCGAACTCAGGCGCTGGCACCTAACTTGCGAAGGACGCGGAGTCGTTCGGGCGGGAAAAAGGTGCGAGCGACGGGCCGTATTCAAAGCTGCGCATAGGTGTCACTAGGAACCAGGCGTGAGGGAAACTGTGCGCGAAGGAATTCTCCAGGCGTAGCCGGTTCGAAATCGTGAGCAGGCGCTGGCGCCGAAGCCGCACGGATTTGGAATTCCTGCGCTGGCGCCGTGGTCGACGCGAACACAGACTCTGTTCGCGCGGGAAGCAGCACGTCGCCACGCAGCCAGTTAGGAAAGTCTTCCGGCGGGGAAAGCATGCGCGTGACCGAGTTTGGCAAGGAGCGAAGCCGTACCGGGCGGGAGAAGGACACTTCGTGCTATATAAATCGTGCCCAGGCAGCGTTGAAAGAAGCGAGCAACAGAAAATAAATCACGAGCGGTTGAGCGACAGAAACATCGGAAGAGTTCGGCCGGAGGACAACAGCGCGTAGGTGTCGTTGGAAGAATTGAGCGGCAAGGAAATCAGGAGCGTCGAGCGAGTCGCACCATCGGGAAAAATCACGAAGGATAGCCGGTGCCGCTAGGAGATTTTCGAGCGCGCGCTGCCGAGTTGCCATCGAGGTCGTCGTCTTCGTCTCCGGTGAATTCAAGTCGCCGTCACTTCATCGCCGATCGGAAGCTTCGTCAGATCTTCATCGAGCGCACGGAATTCGTCCACGTCACTCCGAATCGGTAAGCGTCTTAGATTAGTTATCAATCGTCGGATTTAGATCGGACGGTTGATATTAGACCACGTAGTAGATTTACCCGTAACCGTTAGATCAAGTTCATCAGTCGAGATTTCGCCACGTTTTGTCCGTACAAGCCGGGGCGGGAAAATTCGGATTTTCTTTATAAAAGTAATTCGGAAAGATTTAGAATTTCTAATTCCAGAATTTAGTTTATTTTCGAAACTTCTAAATGCTATAGCTTTTGCATATGAATTCCGATTTGGGTGATTCAAAGTCTTAAAAATTTATAAACTCAAGATATATCTAATGGGGGTTTTTATTTGAATTTTTGAGTTCATTTGCTATTTGTTCTTGGTGTTTATTTGCTATTTGGTTTTGGTGTTTATTTGTTTCTCTCTCGATTCGCGTAGACGTTGAATTGTGCGAGGCTTCGGAAGGTGATTTTGCAGCTCAAGAATTATTTTCGTAACAAGATCGGAGCTTAACTAATGCAAGTTGTGCTTTGATCATGTTGCACCCATAAACTAGATTGCATGCTATTTTGATTTACTTTATCACTTGTTATTTTATGTGTATAAATGATTTCAACATAAGTTTGGGATTAGCTATCGTACCCTTTGAATTACACCCTACCTTGCTAGTTGTATGCCATGATCCACTTATCACCCTAGGTTGGTTCACTATAGTTGGTTAATAATGAAATCAACATGGATGGTTAGATCGGATTAGAATGCTTAGCCATGCCATGTCATCACATGTACTTGAATCTTTGATAAATAATCTTGACTAATGGAATATGAAACAATGTTCTGAATTTGTGTGTCATGTGTGGTCACACGATGAGATTGAGTTGTGGTGGCAATGGATGTCACGCAACGATATTGAATTGTGGATGGCACGTGGTGCTTGGTAATCAACTGGGGTGGTTATGATTTTGGGTCGGAGCAAGTGGCAAGGGCAGGATGCCTGGGTGGGCCCGATGGGCAAAGGGTATGTGTATGTCTTGCTTTGATCAAACCATAAGGACACCTTTGAGCCTTTGACTGAGTCAATCATGCAACCACATGTTGTTATGGGGCAACTTGGTCGACTAATTTGCAAATGCTTAGCTTGAGTAGTATCGTGGTGGAGTGGTTCATCCTTTTAAATGAAACCAGATGGAGCAAGAGGGGGGCCTTGTAGGTTTTCGGACCCTTGATGTTGAAACCTTAGCGGGTAGTCTCGGGTTAAGAGAATGCATTGTAAAGGCTTTGTCATGATTCTCGCCAAAGACACCAAAGGAAGTGTGCTAATGGCGAGCACAAAAGAGATTATCATGTCGTGTGGGTAAAGTGCATAACCTCTGCAGAGTGTACAATCTATTCGGATAGCCGTGTTTCACGGTATTAAGCAAAGCTCGGGATTACAAATCAAGGGTTTAGATTCTTTTGAAAACTTGGTTGGATGGCAGGTTGCCATGGAAAGTTGAATCTTGACTTAGGATGAGAAACTTGGTTTACTTGAGAAATGTCAATCTATCTATTACTGTTATTTGCTTTACTGTCATTTCAATCTATATACTGTACGTGCTTTTAAATGCTGCTTAGTTGCAAATGAACCATTTAGTCATTCATTTGGAATAAGCCTTGCATATAACTATGATAGAATTGCATTCTGTGCACAACTTGTTGAGTACGTGTTGTTGTACTCACCCTTGCCTACAAAATCATCAGTGCTGAAGAAGGAGTACCAAGATGAGACGAATGTTTAGGGTGCGAGCCTTGTCAGTTGCCTGTGGTATACTGAGGGGTTACCTACGTCTTCATTTCGGCTGCAGTTCAATTTGTTGTTCAGCCTTATGAGGCATTGTTAAGTAAGTTGACCATAAGGTCATTCAACTGGTAATATTCAATATATTATGTCTTTTATCTATTTACGTTGTGTATGATTGTGATATTCACTAATGTTGAGCCTGTGTGCACTAGCGTGATCCTGGACTAGTGCAGTATACACAGAGGGTCTGGATTTGCATATTCGGGTCCCGACAAACTACATCATCAGCAAAAAGCATACACCACGGGATATGTCCTTGAATATCCCTCGTGATCTCATCCATCACCAAGGCGAAGAGGTAAGGGCTCAGAGCTGACCCTTGATGTAGTCCTATTTTAATCGGGAAGTCATCTATGTCACCATCAGTTGTTCGAACACTAGTCACAACATTGTTGTACATGTCCTTGATGAGGGTAACATACTTTGTTGGGACTTTATGCTTTTCTAAAGCCCACCACATAACATTCCTTAGTATCTTATCATAAGCTTTCTCCAAGTCGATGAAAACCATGTGTAGGTCCTTCTGCTCCCTATACCGCTCCATAACTTGTCTTATTAAGAACAATGCTTCAATGGTCGACCTTCTGGGCATGAACCCAAATTGGTTCATGGTGATACGCGTCATTCTTCTCAAACGATGCTCTATAACTCTCTCCCATAGCTTCATAGTGTGGTTCATCAGTCTAATCCCCCTGTAATTAGTACAACTTTGAATATCTCCCTTGTTCTTGAAGATTGGTACTAATATACTTCTCCTCCACTCTTCGAGCATCTTGTTCGACTGAAAAATATGGTTGAATAGCTTGGTTAGCCATACTATAGCTATATCTCCGAGGCATTTGCACACCTCGATTGGGATACCATTAGGGCCCATCGCCTTGCCCCCTTTCATCATTTTTAAAGCTTCTCTAATCTCAGTTTCTTGGATCCTACGTACAAAGCATCTATTGGTGTCATCAAAGGAGTCGTCCAACTGAATAGTCGTGTTCTTATTCTTACCATTGAACAAATTGTAAAGTACTCACGCCATCTATGTTTGATGTCCTCCTCCTTCACCAAGAGTTGATCCCTCTCATCCTTAATGCATTTAACTTGATTGAGGTCTCTCGTCTTCCTCTCGCGAATCCTAGCCATCTTATAGACGTCCTTCTCTCCTTCCTTTGTACTTAGCCGTTGGTAAAGATCCTCACAGGCTCGGCCCTTTGCCTCACTCACGGCTCGCTTCGAGGTCTTCTTTGCCACCTTGTACCTCTCTATATTGTCCGCACTCCTATCATGGTACACGCGCTTATAGCATTCTTTCTTCTCCTTAATAGCCTTCTGGACATCCTCGTTCCACCACCAAGTATCTTTAGGTACACCTCCGCTCCCTTTGGTCACTCCAGGCACCTCCGAAGCCACCTTCCTAATGCAAGTTGTTATTTTCACCCACATGTTGTTTGCGTCTTCTCCTTCGTTCCAAGAGCCCTCCGCGATAACCCTTTCCTTAAAGACTTCCGATGCCCCCCCTTTGAGTTTCCACCACTTCGTTCTCACGATCTTGGTTTGTTTATCCCTATAGGCATGCAACCGAAAGCGAAAGTCAGCCACCACAAGCTTATGTTGGGAGACAACACACTCTTCGGGTATCACCTTACAATCCAAGCATGCCCGTTTGTCCTCTCTTCTTGTGAGAACAAAGTCGATCTGACTAGAGTTTTGGCCACTACTGAAGGTCACCAAATGAGATTGTCACTTCCTAAAGAAAGTGTTGGCTATGATCAGATTATATGCTATAGCAAAGTCCAAGACTTCCTCTCCCTCCTGATTCCTACTACCATACCCAAAACCTCCATGTGCCACCTCATACCCTGCATTTGTTGTACCTACATAACCATTGAGATCTCCTCCTATGAACAGCTTCTCATTGGTAGGTACCGCTCAAACCACGCTATCTAAGTCTTCCCAGAACTGTCTCTTAGCACTCTCATTGTGGCCTACCTGGGGAGCATACGCACTTATTACGTTCAAGACTAAATCACCAATGACAAGCTTGACTAGGATGATCCTATCTCCTTGCCTCTTAACGTCCACCACTCCATTCTTGAGGCTCTTATCAATCAAGATGCCTACTCCATTTCTATTTGCAACTGTTCCTGTGTACCAGAGCTTGAAGCCAATGTTCTCCACCTCCTTCGCTTTTTGACCCTTCCATTTTGTCTCTTGCACGCATAGGATATTTACACGTCTCCTGAACGCTGTGTCAACTAACTCTCTTAACTTACCTGTAAGGGACCCTACATTCCAACTACCTAGCCTAATCCTAGTCGGCTCGACTAGCTTCCTTACCCCTCGCACCCGTCGAGCCGGTGTGAAGACCCTTGCTCATTTATCACTACACCCGGGCGTCGATGTAGCGTGCCACTAAGGGAGCGACGACCCGATCCTTGCTCACTTAACACCGTGTCCAGATCACGACACGGCGCGTCACCAAGGGGGTGATGGCCCGACCCTTGCCCATTTAACACCATACCCGGGTTCCGATATGACGCGTCGCTAAGAGGGTTACGCCCCAACGGTTTTCTCTTGGGTTTCATCTCCATTTGAGTAGCTAAGTTTTTATGTTGGCTCGTCACGCCTATCACAACCTTTTAGGGACAAGACCCCTCTCCTCCTTTATCCGGGCTTGGGACTGGCTATGTTGAGACAACATAGGCGGAGTTCCTCCAAGGAGCTAGTAACAGGGAAAAATTGTCCCCATCGAGGGAATTGGGGGTGGGGGTGTTCCACACCTCCCTGTTCCCGTTTCCTGCCCTGTCGCGTGAACTCTACCCTAAATCCCAATCACTTCATCAGCCATTGCTCGCACTCTCGCTCCCGACGTGTCCGCCACGCCCTCGTTCTCTCTGCTTTGCCACCCTCTCCGCCTCGCTCCCTCTGCTTCTACCTCACCCTCTCCTGCTCGCCTTCCTCTCCGGCTCGCCGGCCTCACCCTCTCTGGCTCGTTACCCTCTTTGTCTCACCTCCGCCTTGCCTCCTTGAACTCCCCCTTGTGGCCTCACCCTCTCCCCTCCGCCATGGTTGCCTCGCCGCCTCTCCCTTCCCCTAGCGGCCTTGCACTCTCCACCTTCGTCATGGCCGTCTTAGTGGTGCAGGCGTCAATGGCCGCCTCTCCCCCCCCTCCACCATGGCCACCTAAGTGGTTGGGGAGCACACGGCGAGAGTGACGCCAGGCCGGGTGTCCGTGGCTATCTCTCCCTCCCCCTCCACCATGGGCCACGACTGTCTCGGTGGCTGGGACGCGAGTGGCAAGCGTGGGGTGGGTGTCGGTAGCCATCTCCACCTCCCTCTCTGCCATGGCACCAGTGAGACAGTGAGTGACCTCCTTAATCCCCATTTCATCATCCTCCTTGAGAACTCCAGATTGATGTTTGTTCTTTTGAATTTGTGATTTGTGTTTTGAATCTTTGCATTGCTTGTTATCGGGTATACCCCTGATAGGGATAGGGGATGGGGTGAAATAGCCCCTGATGACAGGTCCAGAGCTAGAGAATGGGGAATTTTCACCCTCTAAGGGATGGGGATGTGTCCACTATTCCCCATTGCCATCCTTACTCCTCCCCTGCCCCCCAGCGCTTCCCATCGGCAGCTGGATATAGCGGCGATGACAGCGCTGACATGTGCATCGAGTGCAACAAGTCCCTCACCTACCTCTGGGGTGGCAACTACGAGAGGGCCCTATGGTTCGTGATAGACGCCGTCGTGTGCCATGGGGAGGGCTCGCCGCTCCTCCTCTGCTTGCATGGCACCGTGCACGCCCGTACTGCCCCTTCGCCCAAGGTCAGAAATTTCACCGAAATCCGGTGAAATTTCATTGAAATATCAGATTTCGGGCCACCACGAAATCCAAATAACTGGGTGGAAAATGTTTTGAAATTGCTACAGTTTTTTTGTTTTTTTCGACGAAATTTCGCCAAAACCGCCCAAAATTTTGGGATTTTTTACCTGTGTTTGATATTTTGTGGCTAGATTTGACTAGATTTGGTCCAATAACCCTTAAGAAAGTCATATTCTATAACAATTTGTTGAAAAACCAAAATTTTGAGATATTTTAAAATTTTGGCAGAAACACTGTCAGATTTTTATAAAAGTGTACACGCTTGATAATGATCTCAATAATTTATGGTACTATCTTTATTTTTGTAGGATTATACAAAATTTTTTTCAAAATAATTGAACTTCATTTGTTATCATTAAAAAATCAAAAATAGAATGAACATAATTGGGACAATAATTTTTGTTTAATTTTATAAATTTTTTCGTGTGTGATCATGATATAAATGTTTTATGAGAGATTAATAATTTCCTCAGTACTATTCTATAAAATTTCCAAAAAGTGTCAACTTTTTTGTTTGGTCAATCAAATCTATGTATGCATTGAACTTCATTTGTTATATTATATTTCAAAAATCAAAAAGAGAAAGAACATAAATGGTAATGTGCCCTGTAAGAATTTTATAAATTCACTGGAGTGTGATCATGATTCAAAATGTTTATGGGATCTTAAGCAGTTTTTTATCACCCTTCTGTAAAATTTTAAACCTTTTTTGATTGCTAAAGCAAATCTATGTATTGTTCATCGGCTTTTTATCAGGATGTAGCACTATTAGAATTTTTAACAATTATTTAAGCATGATAATCATCTAAAAATTTTATAGAACCATTAATAATACATGAGTACCATTCAAAAAAAATTTCAAAATTTTCTAACATGGTTTGAATAATTTTTCATTTCGTTCGAGTTTGCCGGTACGGCTTTTAAAAGGACAGTAGCACTTTTTGAATTTTTAAAAATTCATGATTCTTTTTCATAATCTAAAAATTTTATGAGAATATTACAGATGTATCTAAACCATTCACAAAAAATTTGAAAATTTTATAACCTCGTTTGTTCTAATTTTCATTCAGTTCAAACTTGCCAAGCGTTTTATCAAAATAGTAGTAATATTTGAATTTTTAAAAATTCAAATATATTATAATCATATTAAATTTTTATGGAAATATCATCAATGTGTCAAAACTCTCCAGAAAAAATTTTAAAATTTTTTATTGTCATTTGACCTACTTTTCAGCCGGTACAATATGGCCAAAATTTTGGCAATTTTGTCCAAAATCTTAGGTCAATCGGCCGAAATTTGGTTTTTTCGCTAGCAAACAGGCTGGATTTGAATTTTGGTTTTTGAATTTTGGCTGTGATTTGTCAAAAATACCGAGATTTGGGCGAAATTATGGATTTCGGCCCTAAGCAATATTTTATCCGAAAACAAAATTTGAATCCTTACCTCTACATCCCTGTGCCTGTGCTGGCGAATCTGCTCGCGCCTATTACTTTTTGCTTTAGGTGTTCTCCAATCCAATCCGGTTCGGTTCCGCGCCGTATCATAGATCGGTGAGCCGCGAGGTTGAGATCTCACAGATCTCGTAACTTTGGGTGAGGGATTCCACTTCTGCTGAATTTAGGGTGCGTTTGGTTGGATGTACGACGATGAATGGGATGGGATGGAATAGGGAAGGTGTTTGGTTGCCTGAATGAAATGATACAAGATTTTGTTTGGTTGCTTGGATGGAATGATACAGGATGGTACGAGATGATGTTTGGTTGGAAGGTTAAAATTGGATTGAGGGATGAGCTTGGTTGTCCAGGCTACCAATACAATGAGTAGTCTCAACTGCGATCTCAACTACACTCAATAACACAGGATAAATACTGACAGACAACAATACGACATCACAAGTTTAGAGATAGAAATTAATTCTAACTCCCACATGATAAAAAAAAGTACAATATCTCGCAAAAAAATAATCCTATTTGACCACTATACATTGCTAGTATCAGGAAATAGAATAATCGCGAATTCCGGGTAAACAGTTGCTAAGACTGAACGTTGCTACTATCTAGCATCAATTCCTATTTCCAATGTGGGAGTTAGAATTAATTCAAATAGGACTGAACTTTGCTAGTGTCTAGCATCAAAATTATGGATATACAAATGCATGCATGAATACTACTTGCAAACAGCACTTTCTACATGCAAACAGATGCATGAATACCTTATAGTCAGGTTAGCATTTGTATCAGATACTGAGTTACTACATGAGGGAAAGTAATACTACTTGCAAACAGCACTTTCTATAGGCCCATCATCATTTGGAGATCAAGTCCATCACCATATAACCAGTACCACAAAAATACATGCAATAAACTATACATCTGACTGATGGAACCACTGTGCCAGAAATTCAGTACAAACCAAGTAACCAAACAGCCGTCCTCACGACCTGAACTACAAGTCCTCTAGTAAAAGCAAAAAAAATTTACCCCTTCCACCTCTCTATTTTGAATCACTCTCCACGCACAAAGCCTTCAAGCTTCTAGGCCTCTGCAGATATTGCTCACATTAGCAATTAGCAATAATAGACCTAGTGCGAGTGGGGCGAGACACTGCCTCCTAGCCGCTTGCGAGTGAACGATTTGGTCCTGGACTGATTGGTTTGGCTAAATTGCCCGTACGGGATGGTGCAACATCTTTTTAGAATATTTTAAGAATCTGTACCATCTCATCTTATACCAAATGGTTCCGTTCAGCCAACCAAATACAGAGACAGGATTAGATCATATACGGGATGGTTTGATTCACCCTCGTACACCCAACCAAACGCATCCTTAGTGGGCTGTGCTCCAGTAGAATGGGCACATGTGGATGAGGAGCTGTCTGCGTTGCGCATATTGATCAGAGTGGGTCTGTGTAGATCTGTGCGGCTGGCTTAAACTTTGTCTGGTTTTTGTTTTGGGGCTCAGGTTCATGAAGCTGTTCAGCCGCCTCTTCGCCAAGAAGGAGATGAGGATTCTCGTGGTCGGGCTCGATGCCGCCGGGAAGACCACCATCCTCTACAAGCTTAAGCTTGGCGAGATCGTCACGACCATGCCCCCATCGGTAAGCGCTCTATCCATCCTATGCTTCTGCTTTGCGTGTTGTCCTAACTGTAGGAAGATATCGTACAAGTGTAGAGCACATTTATTTACAGAAAATGCAAAGTTAATCATATCAAGTGACTTAGTGAGTACTGCTACTGTAATGTAAACCTGTAAGGTAAAGTTGACCTGTTACTGAGTTTACGAGGGTGTGGCAAAATGAGTTTATTCGTAGTATTACAAGTTGGGTATGGACCTCTGAGATGTTAGGTCGGTCTTGGATCTCACTTTTCTTAGAATGAATTCGAGAGGATACTACTGGTTGTATCTCATTTTTGTTAGGATATAGTCAACCATCTGGGTTACATTTTTTTTCCCAACATGATCATAGTTCTACAGTGACCATACATACTGGGTCACTTTTACTGTCAACCCTGTTCATGAAAACGATTTATACACTACTACAAAAAGCCTCTTTCTTACCGATCTATCACTGTCAATTCGGCTAGAACCGGCAGTGATAACATTTTTACTGCTGGTTTATAAGCTAAATTGGCAATGATACTATTACTGCCGGTTCTTCTTAAGAACCGGCAGTGATAAGTTATTATCACTACTGGCAGTGAGGAAGCATCACTGCCGGTTCGGAATCGAACCAGCGGTGATAATATTTTTTGAAAAAATCATAACTTTTGCATACGGAGTCGGATGGAGACAAAATTTATATAAAAATTGTAGCTCTCGATGAGATCTACAACTTTGTAGTTGACAATGTTTTTATTTGAAGTCATTTAGATGTCCAAATAATCGTTGAAACTTTCGGATATGAAGGGATAAAAGTTGTCAACGATTATTTGGAAGTCTAAATTATTTCAAATAAAAAAAAATTCATCTACAAATCTCATGTAGAATCTCATCGAATTTTGTTCATCCGACTCGTATGTAAAATTATGATTTTTAAAAATATTATTACGGCCTGTTCGGAATCCGAACCGTCGGTGAGACTATTACTGCCGGTTCTTAACAAGAACCGGCAGTGATAATAGTATCACTGCTGGTTCGAAATCGAACCGGCAGTGATAATATTTTTTGAAAAAATCATAACTTTTGCTTACGAAGTCAGATGGAGACAAAATTTATATGAAAATTGTAGCTCTCGATGAGATCTACAACTTTTTAGTTGACAACTTTTTAATTTGAAGTCATTTAGACGTCCAAATAATCATTGAAACTTTTGGATGCAAAGGGATAAAAGTTGTCAATGATTATTTGGATGTTTAAATGACTTCAAATAAAAAAGTTATCAACTACAAAGTTGTAGATCTTATCTAGAGCTACAATTTTCATTTAAATTTTGTCTCCATCTGACTCCGTATGTAAAAGATATGATTTTTTAAAATATTATCACTGCCTGTTCGGAATCCGAACCGGCAGTGATACTATTATCACTGCCGATTCGGATTTCGAACCGACAGTGATGATATTTTTGAAAAAATCATAACTTTTGTATACGGAGTCGGATGGAGACAAAATTTATATGAAAATTATAGCTCTCGATGAGATCTACAACTTTGTAGTTGACAAATTTTTTATTTGAAGTCATTTAGATGTCCAAATAATCGTTGAAACTTTTGGATGCGAAGGGATAAAAGGAACATACGTGTAGTAGTAAATACTGGCCGGTCCAAGTGCAAATAAATTTATTTTTTGGTTTTACCGAGCGATTTTTGGATTTACACTATCACTGCCGGTTCTATTTAGAACCAGCAGTGATACAGACTATTACTGCCGGTTCTAACACAAACCGGCAGTGACACAGATTATCAACACTGCCAATCATGCACTGTCGGTTCCAATATCCGGCAGTGATGCTAATTTGAAACTGGCAGTGATGTGATGTTCTGTAGTGGTGATAGACAGTCATGCGATTATTATTAATGAAGAGCGAACTCTATCCTGAATTTGTCTGTCTCCTCCATTCTATCAATATCATAGAAAGAACCCACCGTTCCACAGGATGCTGAATGAGGTAATGTGCTTGTATTGTTGTAGCTCCAAAGTGTTTCTGTTCGCAAATTTCCAGTATATATATGCTAATACGAAATTTTGATTCAACCATCTTGCAATCATAAGTTTAGAGCTCTGTGAGCAGCTTAGGAGACAAACAAGTAGATGCTAAGATAGCTCAAATGTTAATTAAGCTGTATTCTTTTTCTTCTATGTTCAGTGCCCTTTTTGATTTATTAAGAATTTACTGGTGGTTTTCTATGTACCAACCTCCCGGCGAGGTTTTCTCTTGCATTGTTCTCGATGTGGCCTCCCACAAGATGGCGTTCTGGCTTAGCCAACTCTCAGTTTGATCAGTAGATTACTCTTTAGGAGCCCCCCCCCGGGCGAAAGGGCATTTCCATCGCTTTTTCGCTAATTTCCCTTATTTTCCTACCCTAGGAGAAGGTTGAGGGGTTTACTATTCCCTGTGCGTGCCTGTAGAACTCTTTTGGTTATTCCACTTTCTTATCCCCTGGCTGTTTTCGAGTATGTGATGTTCAGCTCTATAATGGATTCCTCCCCTTTTATCTTTAATGCATGGCAGAGCTCCTGCCGTTTATTTAAAAAAAAAAGAATTTACTGGTGGAAATTTTATCTCCTGTTTTATTCTATATCAACTAATTCCTGATTAACGGGAGATTTTTCTGTGATATAGGATGAGCTGCGTGATGCTGTGCTTCTTGCATTTGCAAACAAACAAGATCTTTACTGCTGATATCACCGACAAGCTTGGTTTGCATTCCCTGCGCCAGAGGAACTGGTAAGGAACTTCATACACATAGTTTGAAAGCTCTTTACTTTCTAATAGCTTTCTCAAATTTGCCCTGCTGTTCAGCAATTTTTAAGGGTGTACATTTATTTTTGATCAGGAACAATAGGGGAGGTCTCTTAAGGGTGTATATATTGGACAGATCGATAATAGAAAACTTTTATACAGTGAGATTTATTTGCAAGTATATATATACAGTGAGATTTATATGGAAAGAAAATTCTCTGTAGTTCCACTATGAGCCATGGTGATGACATCTTGCTCGACTATCTCTAAAGTTGCAGCAAAGATTAATGACACTCAATACAACCTTGTGCATTCCCGAGTTAACGAGGCTTGGGTATCAGTCACAGAAATATGTTCAGATTATGAAATCGACTAATCTTAAAATGTAATAGGACTGAACTTTGATGTATTGTGAAGGTAAAAAAGTATTTCACTGTCATGTGGCTTATATCTAGTGGATTCTGCTAAGCAGTGGTATCTATCTATATTAATATTGTTGGAGAGATCGGCCGGCGGCCGTCACGCGTCACTTAGATATTGTAGGGACTATAGTCCCCCATCCGCAGAAACTACAGAATAATGATAAATGAATCAAACCACAACAGCTTCCGTGGATCAGTTGGTTAGAGCAACCGTTTGACAAGCGGGAAGTCTTGAGCAATATCTCTTTTTTTCCCTCTCTATGTGGGCTTCTACAATACAATTGCTACAGTCCTTTTTTATTTTATATTTTTTTGAATTTTTTAAAGAAATATTTCTAACATTTTTAAAAAAAATCAATACTGAAAATAGATTTTTTCTCTATTTTAAAATCCATATATATCTCGACGCTTCTTTTTACTCGCAGCAACACGCGATGGAGACCAGTAACCTTTATTCCCAGAGACCAGAGGTACACACACCTAATTAGAGGTGGGCCTTTGGTCGGCTATTTTGGGCCACCACGAGGCACGCCTCGACCAAGACGACCACTACCCGCCGACGCAGTCGTTCTAAACGGGTCGGGCCGCCCAAAGATTGTCGGGATGTCGGGCCTACCAATCGGCACGATGGGCGGTTCGCCCGACGACATCCGTCAGAGCGTGCCAAGACCGCGGCCAAGCAAACAGCTGCACTTGTGTTATATGTGTGGGTGAGCAAATCAAGGAGTAAAGGAAGAAAACTACGGATGGGCCGGAGAAAAAGAAGGGAATGCATCCATACTTTGTATGTGTGGGTAAGTAAATCAATGAGTAAATGCATGGCTGCATGCATGTGACTAGAAGGAACAACTGAATCAAGAAAATCGAGAAGAATAAACACAATAGGATTTTGTTTCGACCGGAGAAAAAGGAAGTCCTAGACAGATAAAGAAAGAAATCAATCCGTGATCATTTTCTCTTGTAGTAATAGTATAAATGGGCCGAACCTGGGCCGGCACAGCACGAAGGGCAAATGAGCCGTGCCTGGGCTCGCCGAAGACGAGCTGGGCTAGCCCGGCCCGGCACGGCGAGCACGATGGGCCGTCACGGCCCGGCACGGTTTAGACCCAAGCACGATGAACCCATGCTGGGCCGGCCCGACCCAACACGACGCCCACCTCTACACCTAATGCACTCTCTCACGTGCCTTCTCTCGGCCACAGTATATTACTCCAATACAAAAGTTCGTGCAAAGTTGTCAGCCTGAAAATATTTTTGGTCTCTTTCTCCTCTTTGATGAGACATCGAGACATGTGCATAGAGCCATGTGTGGCTCCTTGAAATAATAATGGGAGAGAGCACAGGTCCCACAAATATTATAAGGTTTTTATGTAGTAGCACTCAAGTCACTTATAGTTGGGCTTCTATCCATATGGTCTATTTGTCATTCACAAGATATATTTTATATGGAGTCACTCTTATTTTTTACAGGAAAAATTGATTATATACCACAAAGTTGGTGGACACTTGATAATATAACACATAGTTGAATGACACTGATAAAATATCATTTAGTTCAATAGAAACTAGATGATTTGCCACATTTGCCACTTTCCACCATTTTCTTTTCTCTCCTAACCTTTTCTCTTACGGAAATAACTCAAATGCCCCTCGCCGGTTTTTCCGTATCCTTCCTGCTTAACAGCTCGGCCTTGCCAAGCAGTGCTGAATATGCGACACGGTAAACCCAAAAGGAAAAGAAGGCCTCTACTAGCGCAGTGTTGAAGCTTTCCAAGAGCAGAAGGAAGGAAAGCAGCAACCTTTGACTACAAATAATTGTTAGGAATGAGTCATAGCCATTGAGTTCACTCAAATTACATGAATGCAGGATCGAAGTCTTATTAGTGAGTTCACATCTCACACGTTAAGTTTACAAAATATCCAAATAAGTTATTTTTGCCCATGAAGTAAACTACACAAAGATAACTCTTAGTTCTTTTTTTTCCTCTTTGGAGTAATCTTTTCAGTAGTTTTTGGTGTTTTTGCTGGAGATGTCAGTGATGACTGCGATGGTCCATTTCCTCTTGTCAATGCCAGTTGCCTACAATGCCGTGCTATATCATGCACGAGTGTATCCGACGAAATGGCAATGAGGCAAACATCCGCACCTGCCATCGAGTGGTAACAAGCAAACCGGCAAACCCGGACGTCCTTCCAAGTCAAAAAAGACGGCAGCCGCGTCGGAGCACACGTCGCCGGCCGGATTGCCTCGCCTCTCCCCGAGGTGAGATATTTGTGTCGTCTTTATTTACTTCAAAATTTATATTACTTATATTGAAAAGTGATGTATACAAACACCGCTCATCCTTGTACCCTTGTTCTAGTGAGCATCTACGCCACTTTACTTTCACTTTAAATTTCTTAATAATAAAACAACCAGTAATTTTCACCACTTGCATTGGGTCTCTCTTATTGTTGCATGCCGTGCGAGGTCTTAAAAATATGTTTGCTCACTGAGCCTCGAGATGGCCACCACCTACCTACTTTACTTCAAGTGGAAGCTTTTTAACTGCAAACGGTTGCATCTTTCTATGATCGCACATGGTTTGCAGGTGAAAGTCATTTGATCAACTTTGGATTTTCTGGCCACCACCAACTTTACTTCAGTTTGTTTTCATTTATAAACTGAAGAACGAATATTTGTGTTTAGGAAAACTGCACTTCTTGTGCCCATTTTTAGGCAATAACAAGCCACCTTTTCCTAACAAAAATAATTAAGTAAGTTATTCTACACTTCCTGGGAGCGGTAGGGGACATGTGTCGTCTACTGTGTGTTCCGTGGTGAGGAAGGAGGCTATTTTACAAAAACATATATGAAAGGACTAGGTTTGCAAAAAAAAATATTAATAAAACTACGGGCCTGTTTGGTAGAGCTCCCTCTGATTCTGATTCTCTGTTAGAAGTGATTCTCTGAGAGAAGTGATTCTGTCGCTGAAAGTGATTCTCTAACGAATCCATAGGATAAACTCTATGGAGAAACTGACTCTTTGTTGGGAGTGAATCAGGAGAAGCAGCTTTTTTCAGCTCCCAGCTCCTAGTTCATTTCGGAGAATGTGAAGCGATTCTCAGAAAACTGCTGTTTGGCAGAGCTTCACAGATTCACTCCGCAGAAGCTGGGAACAGAGCTCTGCCAAACAGGGCCTACATATGGACAGTATTCCCAATTAGTCAAACTCCTTCACCCATTCCTCAAAAGCACTCCCCCAGGTCATTTTGCTTCTACAACTCCACTTGCTCCGAAAATATTCCTAACATCCTAAGAGCAGTCCCAACCCTCCACCTTAGCTGGTGTCCATAGAATTAATTACGTTGCTAACTAAGCAAAAATCTGATGTGGCATAGGAATTAAGGAAGGGAGAGAAGGAAAAACGAAGAAACCGTGTCTCATGCAAGAAACTGGGTCGGCGCGAGCACCAAGACGCAAGAAACGAGCAAAATCGGGGTTGGACGTCTCTGCGCGCTGACTAAGCTGTGTTTGTGGTGCATGCATTAGTTTATTGCTCTCTCTCTCTCCTCTAGACACTACATATGGAAACTATGGGTTGGGAAACTATGCATTAGTTTATTGCTCTCTCTCTCCTCTAGACACTGCTCATAGAAACCATGGGTTGGGACTGCCCTAAAAGAACGTTTCTTCACTGGACCTCGAGAGGGCCACAATTTACTCTACTTCAAGTGGACGTTTTGTTAATTACTTATGGAGCATTTTTCTACGAGGGCACATGCCCTCACATGATTAGCCGGTGAGACCATTTGGTTAATTGGTTACCTTTACGGGGTGTTTGGTAAAGATCACTTTATCCTAAGATAGAAGATGCTAGGGTCCTCCTTAGAACTAACCAAAACCTAAGTTGTGTTTCTGTTTGCACCAAAATTTGGTAAGAACAGCTAAGATCGGCAGTCCAGAGTTCACAGGATATGACCAAAATACGACTTGGAGATATTTGGAAATGGCAGAGATTGGTAAGGAAAAACTGTCTAGATAAAGGCCGATATGGATCATGCTTCGTGTTGTAATAGGACTCGATTAACCTATGGGTATAAAAGATGCACGTGGAAAGACAAAAAGGACAACAGAAATCAATCAAGCCCACATTTACTTTTACATATATTTCTTGTTGACTAGGAGTAGGTGTATAATTTAATGTTGTTGTAATTCGATCTTGATCAATAAAGTTGTGTATCGCCGATTATTGGTCTTTCGTCGATTACGCCTCCAGGTTCGATTCTCTGACTTACTGTGCATCGCCTTTTTCAGAGTTTCTACTTTTACCCTCTGATTAGACTTAATCGGCTAATTAGATTTACCCATTAGCTTCGATCTAATCGGCTCTTAGCTGATCAGATCTAAGCCGATTGCTTCATGAAATTGGTGAGTGAATTTTCACTTCTCCTTACCGATTGTAGGGACAAATTGGTTGGCACACTCTGAACCAGGTATTCGTCTGGTGTGCTGTGGCTGAAAACCCTACTTCAAGTTTTTGGCGCCAACACACTCTTGGCACGCCTGGTGGGATCGAAGATGTCTAAATCAGGCAAGTCAATTCCACCATATGATCTCAACACCAAAGCTATAATTGTCCCCACATTGGACGAATTGACTCCAGAGCAACGCAAAGAAGTCAAAGAACGGAAAGATACTTTGGAAGAGATGATGTTGGGTTGCTACCAAAAAGCCTGACGCGGTGTCACCCAGAAGACTGCTCTGTCGATGTTGAATCCTCTCGGCGATGCAGGGATCACAAGTGGCCCGGTAAGTCAATACGTGCTTGCACAGGCCAAACTATCAGCTATGATCGAGCAATCTGTTTATTATGCATTAATCAATCAATCATCGGCTTTGGTCACTACTCTTAAGCCGATGATTGCGAATAGCATGAAAATCATTGCTCAAGAGTTGACCTCGTCTAGGAGCCTGCTCGATCCACCGCAAGTGCTACCAACATATCATGTTTATTCGATAGTGAAAAGCACTAACACAGTGGATGGTGCAAAAACGTCGGCTCCAACCCCTTCGTTGATGCCGACTCAACCTACTGTTTTATTGCCTAGCAACCCTCGTCCTAGCGGGGTCACTCATTACCAGGCATATACTGATGCTGTAAAGTTGAATGTGTCGACTAATTTGCCATCGTCAGCTCCGTTCTACGCCTTCCCACAATCGGTTCCACAACCGATTGAGTCTAATAATACTCTCAACACCATGAGCTGATTCCACCTAGGAATTCATTTCCACATAAGGTCGTAACTTATATAGAACCCTTTGTCACATTACCGGAGCCGCTGGTTAGGAGAAACGATGGATATGACCAATTCCCTCAATATCCATCGATTCAATCCAATCGGGGGGCAGAATGCCAGTTATGATCATAATTGGTAGAACCCCAATAGCTTGTCGGCTAACAACGTCAATTGGGCTGACCAGATTTCTACTGTATTAAGAGATCAATTTGGCTTACAGCCAAAAGGTAGAGTCCTCGGCTATAGAAAGTCGTATCATGATTATATAGATTGCATGCTATATCCGCATAATTTTAAAGTTTTTGATTTTGCCAAGTTTTCTGGAGATGATTCGGTCACAACCTTAGAGCACGTCGGACACTTGATTGCCCGAAGGACACGTCATGCCGTCAGCTAACGAGATCAAGAAGCGTAGGTATTGCAAATGGCATCATTCTTTTTCTCATAATACTAACAACTGCAATATTTTCCACTAGCAGATCCAGTCAGCTATTGAGGATGGTCGGCTAAAGTTTGCAGATGAGCCGGCCAAGCATGTAGACGTTGACTCGTTCCCTATCAACATGGTGCAATGTTCAAGCAAGGGGAAAGAGCCGATGCATGATGAGGAACCAAAAAGGGCTCGACGGGTCGATATTCAATCGAGCTCAAGGGGTGACAAAACCTTGAAGATCACAATTGGTTCATTACAAATAGAAGCCAATCATGAGGACAATAATTGGAGGACTGTTAAGCCAAAGGGAGATTCTCAAGTTGGCAGATGGTACAAAGCTGAAAAATCACCGCCACGAAGGCTGATCAACAAGCCTAAGCTATCGTTCTCTCAATTGCTTGAAAAATATTAAAGGATGAATAATCGGCCTCGATACCCTCCGTGTCTGCTAGACAATCTATATTGGCCTGACAATTTGGTGCGAGACCATCGGAGATGCCCCTTTTGGCAGTTCTATTGGGAGAGGGGAGTAGCACTGCCGACACCATATTCATGTCCAATGGAGCACTATCCCTAGGACGATTGGCCAAGGATAGGTTAACTGGGCCAATATGGGATCGTCCTGGCCAGAGATATAGGAAGCCGATTCAGGAGAGAATTTCCCTGCCGAATCAGGCTAAGAAATAGGTGGTGGAGACTAGAGGTGTGGTAAAGGAAGATCTGGTTGGAACAGTCCGTAAGCTGATCGAACCCAAACTAAGGTGGTGCCCGCTGGGTCTTAGCCGATCGTAGCACAGATGATTACAGAGGCTAAGAACCTAGGAAATTAGAGAAACCAAACAGGAGAAGCAAAGGGACCAGGTGTTTAATGAGCTTTGACCAATTAAAACTGTGAAAAATGAGTGGAAAAGAAAAGACCAAGTTGAAGAGGAAACTAATTTAGTCGATGACTTAGGTTCGCCCATGATTCAGGATGACACTCCTCCAATGGACATCAACATGGTGTTCACGTTGCCAGCTGAGTTCAACATTAAAACTAAATCAGCTAAGGGAACTTTTGCTCAGCTGTATTTGGGTGCTCAAGACACAGTTTTTGAGAAACCACGTGATGCTCATCAACATCTGAAACTGTTGTATCTAAAAGGGTACATAAACGGCAAGCCGATCTCAAGAATGCTGGTGGATGGGTGAGCAACCGTTAATCTGATGTTGTATACCACTTGCAAGAAGTTGGGTAAGTCCGACAAAGACTTAATCCAGACTAATATGGTTTTGAATGAGTTCACAAGCAACCCCACTAAGGCTAAAGGCGTTATGGCCATGGAATTGACTATTGGCAATAAAACTTTGCCATCTGCCTTCTTCATTATTAATGCCAAAGGCAATTACAGCATGTTTCTTGAACGAGACTGGATGCATGTGAATTGTTTCATCCCGTTGACTATGCACCAACTGCTCGTCCAGTGGAACGGAGATGAAGTCGAGGTCATCCCAGCCGATACATCGGCTCAAATTGTGATGGCTAGTTCGGATGCGAATTGGCTGCACAAAGAGGCCGAATGCATATTGGGAAAAGTACTGGATGATTGTGACTTTATTTGCATCAAGAAACAGATTTATGTTTATCGATGTCAAGCCAGGCACAATTGATTGGGTAAATGAAGTTTTGTGTCGATAGGGTCAAAACAAGTGTTAAAGACCCTACAAGACAAAATGCAGAGCTATCGGCAGATGACGGATAGCTATGAGGCCATTGAAGATTTTCAGGAAGTCAAGAAGTTAGGCCAAGGATTCACATCAACCAATCTAATTGAAGAAGTTGACATAGGGGATGGTGATAGGAAGAAACGTACTTTTATTAGGACAAAATTAGATGCAGCGTACAAGGAAAAGTTGGCCAAAATTCTTAGAAATTACAAGGACTATTTTGCCTAAGAATACCGTGAGATGCCTGGTTTAAGCAGACAGCTTGTTGAACATCGGCTACCCATAAAATCGCGATATCAGCCATTTAAACAATATCCCTGATGTTTTAATCTGGCTTTGTACAATGTTATAAAAGAAGAGATAGAGCGATTGCTGGAGGCCAAATTTATCAGGCCTTGTCGATATACTGAATGGGTTTCCAACATTGTTCCCATTATGAAGAAGAACGGTAAGCTTAGGGTGTGTGTTGACTTTAGAGATTTAAATAAAGCTATGCCAAAGGATGAGTATCCGATGCCAATAGCTGATATGCTTATCGATGCTGCATCAAGAAATAAGATTATTGGTTTTCTTAATGGAAACGCTGGATATAATCATATACTTATGGCGGAAGCCGATATACCTAAGACTGCCTTCAGATGCCCTAGCGCTTTGGGGTTGTTTGAATGGACGATTATGACCTTTAGCTTAAAAAATATTGGTGCAACTTACTAGCAGGCCATGAATCTAATTTTTCATGATATAATCGGCCATATTGTCAAAATTTATGTTGTCGATGTCATTGTAAATTCAAAAGACGACTTGCAACATTTGGCCGATTTAGAGAGAGTTTTCCATAACACAAGGGCATATGGCCTGAAGATGAATCCTTTCAAGTGTACATTCAGTGTGTCGACTGGACAATTTTTAGGCTTTATAGTCTATGAAAGGAGGATTGAAGTTAATCAAGAGAGGGTTAAAGCCATAGCCAAAACGAAATAACCGACGTGCAAAAATGAGTTGCAAAAGTTGATTGACAAAATTAATTATCTATGGTGGTTCATTTCAAATCTTTTTGGCTGCATCCATGCTTTTACTTTCCTATTGAAACTGAAAGATAATTAGGAGTTTGTTTGGGGAGCCGATCAACAAAATGCTTTTGATGACATCAAAGAATACTTGACTTATACTCCAGTCTTGGCTACGCCGCAAAAAGGGATTCTTTTCAAGCTGTATATATCGGCCAAGAAGGAAACTAGTGGAGTTGTTCTGGCACAAGAAGTCAATGGCAAGGAGAGAATCATCTTATACTTAAGCCGATGCCTATTGGATGCTAAAATCAAGTACCCTTTCGTAGAAAAATTATGCATATCCTTGTATTTTGCCTGTACGAAGTTGAGGCACTATATCTTAGCATCGGCTTGTAAGGTAGTTTGCAAAATGGATGTTATAAAATATATGTTATCAGCTCTAATTTTATGAGGTTAACTTGGCAAATGGGTTTATGCCTTGACAGAGTTTAACCTGTCAAACGAATCGGCTAAGGCGATTAAAGGACAGGTTATAGTTGATTTTATAACAGGACATGAAACCACTACCGATCTAGTTTCCGTTGCCCCTTGGAATCTATACTTTGATGGATCGGTATGTCGAGAAGGTGATGGCATTGTTATAGTGCTAATTTCACCAAAGGGACACCACTTCGAATTTGCATTTCGGCTAAATAGCCGATACTCTAACAATCAGGCAGAGTATAAGGCATTACTCAAAGGCTTGCGGCTGTTGGAAACTATTGGAGTAGATACTGTTGAGGCTTATGGTGATTCCTTATTAGTCGTGCAGTAGATCAAGGGAGAATATCAATGTTACGATGAAATATTGCCTAAGTATTTAGAATAGTGTCTTGATACAATCGACTCGTTCACTTTGTTTTACATTGAGCATATTCCCTGGGAGATGAATGACAGGCAAACTCGTTGGCTCAGCAGGTGTCAAGATACAAAAATTTTAGCTGATGTCCAATCCCTGAGCTAGTTGGCAAAGCAGTAATGTGCACTGATATTGCCAACTAGAGGACGAAAGTAAAAGAATATTTGATTGATCCATCTAAGCCAACAGAACGCAAGGTTAAGCAGCATGCATTAAAGTATGTTGTCCTGGATGAACTGCTATATTATTGGAACTTGGAAGGATTGCTACTAAGATGCCTTGGAGCCGATGAAGCCAGAGTAGCGATGGGAGAAGTGCACGAAGGTATTTGTGGATCTCATCAATTGGTTCATAAGATGAAATTGATGCTTAGACGCACAAGTTATTTTTGGCCAACAATGCTGGAAGATTGTTTCAGGTATTATAAAGGATGCCAGACTTGTCAAAAGTTTGGCAATGAACAACTTGCACTAGCATCAGCTTTGCATCCAATTAACAAACCATGGCCGTTCAGAGGATGAAGAATAGATGTAATCAGCCAGATATTTTCAGCTTCTAGCAAAGGCCATATGTTTATTTTGGCCGCTATAGATTATTTCTCTAAGTGGGTTAAGGCAGTACCCCATAAGAAGGTTACAAGTGTCGAGTCTATCGGATCTGTCAATGAACACATTTTTCATCGGTTTGGTATCCCACAAACTATTACAACCGATCAAGGTATTGTGTTCATGTCCGATGATTTTCAAAATTTTGCCAAACTTGAGTATCAAGTTGCTCAACTCATCGCCTCATTATGCTCAGGCTAATGGACAAGCCGAGTCATTGAATAAGGCGTTAATTAAGCTGATTAAAAGAAAATTTGATGAGAAGACAAAGAATTGGCACTTGACCTTATCAGAATCATTGTGGGCGTATCGGTTAGCGTATCATGAATCAACAAAGCTTTCGCCCTATCAGCTTGTCTATGATCAAGAGGCCGTTTTGCCCGTGGAGATTAACATTGACTCAATACGAGTGGCAAGACAAAATGACTTGTCGGCCCAAGTCTATAAAGACTCAATGCTCGATAACTTAGACGATTTAGCAGAATTGCACTTATCTATGTTGGATCGGCTTAAGAAGAACAAGGCTAGAGTTGCAAGGGCATACAACGTAGAATTGCGCTTATCTACGTTGGATCAGCTTAAGAAGAACAAGGATTTTGAGGTAGTTATTAAGCTCTCATTAAAATTTTAGATCATGATCAAACTCGAAAAAATTTATAAAATATCGACACTGTTACTATCTCATTTATGCTCATTCTGTATTTTTTTATTTTTTACATATAACAATTTAAGTTAAAATATTTTATAAAATTTTGTGGATGATCCTAGGCTTCTTAAGATAGTACCATAAATTTTTGATAATATGAAAAGTCATATAAAATTTTATAAAAGTCCAACAGTTGTTCTGCCAAAATTTAAAAATGTCTTAAAAAATGTCTTTTGAACAAATTATCATGGAAGATCACTTCTCTAAGGGTTCTTGACCTAATTCCAGTCTTGGACTTAGTTGGAAGAACATGAGCAGCAGAATGAAGTGAAGTGGAGTAAAAATATTAGGGGAATAGAGTAAACTAGGTGTGGAGATTAATAGAAGACTTAGGTTGTGTTTGGTATAGCTCCAGATCCACTAGATCCGTGGAGTTGGAGCTGTGAGTATATTAGATCATTTTGTTTACATTTAGACTAAAAATATAAATTTAATTCACTTTATTTTAGTCTACAAGTTTTAGATCTCAGGTGGAGCTACAATATTCTAAAGCTATACCAAACAGGGCCTTACACAGTGGTGTCTACATTGGGAAGGGAGCTACACTGAAGGTAAAAAAGTATTTCACTGTCATTTGGCTTATATCTAGTGGATTCTGCTAAGCAGTGATATCTATCTATATTAATATTGTTGGAGAGATCAGCCGGCACCCGTCACACGTCACTTAGATATTGTAGAGACTATAGTCCCCTATCTGCAGAAACTATAGAATAATGATAAATGAATCGAACCACAACAGCTTCCCTGGCTCAGTTGGTTAGAACAACAGTTTGACAAGCGGGAAGACTTGAACAATATCTCTTTTTTTCCCTCTCTATGTGGGTTTCTACAATACCATTGCTACAGTCTTTTTTATTATTTTTATTTTTCGATTTTTTAAATAAATATTTCTAACATTTTTTAAAAGAAAATCAATACTTGAAATAGATTTTTTTTCACTATTTTAAAATCAATATCTATCTCGACGCTTCTTTTTACTCGCAGCAAAGTGCGATCCGAAGGAGCAACCAGTAACCTTTATTCCCAGAGACCAAAGGTACAGGCACCTAATGCACTCTAACGTGCCTTCTCTCTGCCACACTTATATATTACTCCAATCAGGGTTCTAATTTTCACCAAATTTTGGCGAATTTTCACTAAAATTTAGGATTTCGAGCTTTTACAAAATCTAAACTACTGTTTGAATAAAAAAGTTTAAAAAACTTTGAAATTGCTACGGTAATTTCATTTTTTTTTGTGAAATTTCATTATTTTTGGCCGGATTTTGAACTTTTAGGACTAGATTTGACCAGATTTGGTCCAATAACCCATAAGAAAGTCATCTTCTATGAAAAATTATTGAAAAACTGATTTTTTGAGACATTTTAAAATTTTGGCAAAAAAACTGTTAGATTTTTATAAAATTGTACAAGGTTGATAATGAGCTGAAAATTTTATGGTACTACCTCGAGCAGTGTAGGATCATAAAAAAAATTCAAAATAACTGAACTTCATTTGTTATCTTCAAAAACAAAAAAAAGTATGAACATAATTGGGACACACTACTACAGAAATCATCATCACAGACGGTTCGTAAACGTCATCAGAGACGGTTTTGTGAACCGTCAGTAACAATAAGTCTGTGATGAAGGAGATCATCAGAGACGGTTTTCCACCCGTCTGAGAAAATATATATCACAGACGGTTCTATTAATAAATCGTCTGTGATATTTAATTATCACAGACGGTTACCGTCTGTGATAATTAAATATCACAGACAGTTTCAAATCATAACCGTCGGTGATACGAACTTATCACAGATGGTTTCGAATAAGAACCGTCTTGTCGTGCCCCGAATTTGCAAATCTGGACACTCTGTGTATTCTACACTAGTTCAGAATCGCGCTAGTGCACACAGACTAAACAGGGTTAAAACATCACATCATACACAGTGGAATAACAATAAGTACTTTAAGCATGTATATAAACGAGTTGTACGACCTTATGGTCCCTTACAATAGTTTGCCACACAGGGCTTACAATAATCAGAGTAAACAGTTCAACAGCGGAAATTAAACATCTTGATGGTCCATCTTCGCCACAGACGCCCTGACAGAGGCTTGCTCCCTAGTTATCTGGCACCTCGACGAACTCCTCCTCATATGCTGGCGTAGTCTCTTCTTCTGGTAAATTTTGTCCGCAAGGGTGAGTACACACCGTACTCAACAAGTCATGCACAGAATGCAGTGCTATTACTACATGCATGGCTTGTTACAAAGGAATGGCTCTACTGGTTGTTTTACTTTTTGCATCAATGTTTTAAACTACTATTTATTTAGATTGAAAGCATCAAAACCATATAACCATTATATGTCTCAAGTTGTTTTCCACATAATTTTGGACACACATTCCCTAATCAACATTCATCATTATCGTTGGCACACAGCCTTCCACCCTATTTTATTTTCAAAACACTACCCCTTGACTGTAATCCCCGAGCATTGTCTAGTACCATGGACTCGGCTATTCGAACAATTTTAACACTCTGCAGAGGTTGTACACTTTACCCACAAGATAAAATCGCACACCACAAAGGCGATTAACCGTAACAAAGCTTTTCAGAGACTTCTATCTTAGCCTAAGAACCTCTCCGTGTTGCCTTCACTATCACTTCCTCACTCGAGCCAAGTATAGGACCGACAAACACCGTTGGATAGGGTACCAAGTCAAGCACTGCACGCTCCCTGCATGATTGCCCCTGTAATCGCCACCCCGAGGTATCAAAGGTAAGACATTAGAATCCTACTAAACTAGGTCTTCCCATTCGGACATGTGGTTGTACGAGAGACTCAGTCAAAGGCTTGCAAGGTAAGGTCCTTAATCGACCAAGGCAAGACATCCTTCTATCACATTTTGGCACACTGACCCTCACAACACTCAACCCACCCCGGTTGCCACACAGCCCACAGCACAAAGCCTCGGTCCACTTGCCCCAGTCTAAATCAAATTCCATCCCAAGTTATTTAACAAAGGCAACACATGCCGTAATCATCCTTCATGTAGAACCACACGGTCTCTACATTCCAAATATCAATACTAACATCATTCCACCTTTTATCAAAATGCATTCACTATTCTTTAGTCAATGTTGCTTTTGTAATCCAAACAGAATTGTTCACGTTATAAGCATGGCTAAGAAACTATTCACGGTCTAGCCTCCCGTGTTGGCATAATATTATCAGCCAACTAATATTACCAACTTAGGTTATCAAAGGAATCCTGGTATACAAATATTATTAACAAGGTGGCAATAGCAATTAGGTTGATTAGCTAATTCACCTAAAATATTTAAACCAATTTTTAGTTGAATTAGCATGCATAGTTTGAAACAAAATACATTTCAAAACTTAGGAGCAACATGGTCGAAGCATAACTTGCCTTCGAACAGCTAATGATCCTGATTCGGGGTTGGTTCTTGTTCGAAAACCTCCTCGAAACCCTTCGCAGATCAACGTCTACTCAAAGCAATTGTACACACAATAAATATATTTTATAGAGAAATAGATCAACTCTAAAAATTCCACAAAATTCACAAATAAATATATCTTGATTTTACAAATTTTTAGAAATTTAAATCACTCAAATCGGAGTTGAAACGCAAAAGTTATAGTCATTTGAAATTTGAAAATAAATCAAAAAGAATAAACCAAATTTCTTAATTTATTTTTGTACAGAAAATTCCGAAATTATGACATCAGCAAGACTAATAATGACGTCAGCACCGAAAACATTTTCGGCCGAAATAAATATATATTTTTTATTTCAAAATTGTTTATGACGTCAGCACCTACTGTGCCATGACTGCCAAGTGGGTCCCACTAATGACGTCACTGCTGACGTCATCATGACACGTGGCACGATCTGGTCGTTACACGTGTCAACGAATTATCAACCGCGGCTTAATCTAATCTCAAACGTCCGATTTAAAATGGACGACCGCGATTCATGCGACGATTCGGCTCTGGTTTACTCCGGAGCCGACACGTGGCATCATCTCAGCCCTCGGATCATGATCGGACGGTCGGAATTAAATCAAGCGACGTCGACAGAGCAGCGACGGCGCTGACTCCTCGGTTCGCGACGACACGCCGACAAGACGGATCGCCCCGCCAGGCGGCAAAATCCGATCCGTTCATTCAAATTTCAACGGTCCGGATTGAATCTAATTCGCGCACCTCGACCAGCAACGTGGCTACCCCGGTGCGCGACGGTGGATGCATCGAAACCGCACAATTAAGATCCCACGGTCTAGATTTAATCAATCCTACGCTGATATCTCAGATCCAACGGCTACAGTTAAATGGACTACGTGGCTACACCACAATCACACGATCAAGATCTAACGTCTAACAATTGAAGATGATGTTTACTATTAATACGACTACGTGGCTGAATCTTAACCGTATATCAAAGATCTAACGGCTACGATCTGGTGAAAACTCGGGCACACGTGGGCAATCCCGATTCAGGCACATGGCGCTATCGTAACCATCCATTGTGAATCCTATGGCTACGGTTTAAAGATGAGGCTTACTGTTGAACGGTGACGTGGATGAATCAGAGACGTGGGGCGACGATCGAATGGCTGTAGAAGCTCACGAGTTCCGGCGTTGGCGCGACGAGAAGAAGTGGCCGGAGTTGGAGAAGACGACGTCGACGACGGCGTTCCGGTGCAGCTCCGGTGACAAGGGTTGGCTCCTCAGGTGCGGCTCGACGCGGGGGTTACTCCGGTGGTCACGACGACGGCGAAAAGTGACCGACGGCGATGCAAACAATGGCGGAGTGCCTCGGGACTACGGCGAGCAACTGTGGCTAAATGACGGCGAGAGAGACGATGTGGGTTGGGGCAAAAGAAGCGCACGGCGAAGAGCTTCCCGGCGGGCTACTCCACGAGCTTTATAGCCTCGGGAGGCGAGCTCAAACGGTGGTTTAATGCGTCGGTTTCCCCTCGGCAGCGGCGGCGGTGGTGGCGTACGGAGATTTAAACGCAAGCGGCGTGGCCTCATCTCGCGCATACACGGCGGCGACCCAACAAATAAGAAAGCGATTTAACCCGTGGGCGAATCACAGCCGTAGGATGGAGATCCAACGGTTGGCGATCGGTGGCTTTAGGGTTTCAAAGTATCGGCGGTAGTGCGGCGTGCGAGAATGGGCTCGGCCCATTACTGTTCATCGCGTTTTATTAAGCTTTGCAATTAAAATAATTCCTAAAATTCATTTTAATTATTTGAGGCTTTTAAAATATCAGAAAAATTTTGGAAAAATTCAGAAAATATTTTAGAGCATTTTGAACTCGAATAAAATATTTTCATTTATATTTTATTAAAACTTTTCTATTATTAAATTAATTTTCAAAGAAAGGTTAATTCCAAAATTTACAAATAAATCCAAATAAATTCTGAAAATTCTCAAAAATTCAGAATAAATTACAAAATTCAAAAATAGCCAAATTTTAGGATGTTACACATCTGTGATGACCTTTTTTTCCCACACCCCCCGCAGAACCTCTATTATTTATGGTGTTGTTCGAAATTTCCATTAATATTTCTACAACGATATTTATAAGGCACAACCAGTTATTGATCAATGAAGTACATCTACAATTTTTTTAAAAGTACCATGTTCTCCCACCGTGGCACGACGGTGACCTGCAGAAGAGCATATCGTCCGCATTTCTGCACCGTGGCACGACGGTGACGCCGCGCAAGGCCACCGAATGGCATGAAACAAATCACACACTCCAATTGTGTCGTTCGATCAAGCGCACCGTGGTTGCGTCACCTCCTCGTCATCTTTGCGTCTTGGTCTTGGTTGATTTATTAGTCGAGTTCCATCAACATTATCATAAGAAGGGAGAAAAAGCGCTACAAATGTTTATATTTTAAGTCTATCCTGATCAGACAAACTGTTGCCTCAATGCATATAGGAAGTGTAGATATTCAATTACAACATCTATAACTGGCTGTGTCTCGTAAATATTGTTGCAGAAATACCTAAGTAGATGAAAATTTCGAACAACAAACCATAAATAATGGAGGTTCTGCTGAGGGTGTAGGAAAAACATCTAGTTCCAACAAGCAAGACATTGTTAAGTTGTTGCATTCAAGATGAGCAAATATGTATTAAGGATAATATTATCTGACAATATAATGAATCGTACAAACAAGAATAACCACAAGTTTTTGACATATTTTTCGAATGAATGCCATTTGACAATTGTACAACTCCAGAAGTTAGCAGTCTGCGTGGAACATGCCTTTTTTATTTATTACTTCGCTGAGCAGGAAGAAACAAAGTCTCCCTCTAATGACGCTCAAATGGTTCTTAGTCAACTCAGCTGTAACCGTACTGCTATTTTTTGTATTGACGATGGTTTGCATGTTGTGGCAAACATAAAATCCACATAGGTTATTTCCCTGACCTTGTTGGTGGCACTACAAATAAAAAATAGGTTAGTTCTAGAGTCACTATTACGAGGTTTGATATAGGATTATTGTGTATAGCGGATACCGGAAAGGCAAAATCATGCTGTAGTTTAGTCCCATCCTTGAACACTTTGTACGCTCTACGAGATTACAAAAGGTTAACCTAAGCCATTCCAATAGCAATATAAATCTGGAACAACTTACACGACCATGTACGTTATGTACAGAGGAAACGTGATTACCTGTTGAGTAATTTTGCGATAGGTACCAAGTCGTGGTTTCCGCCACGTGCGGAATCAAGGTACTTAACCCGGTTTATGGCTGGTTCAATTACAATTAGAACCCAGTGAAACCTACAAGGTATATCATAATGGACAATGAACGAAATAGAGTTGTTTGCAGAGTACAAACCAAAGTATAGCATGTGGTGTAGCACTTACCCTGGGTTATGGGGTATAAGTATGAATTCTTTATCTTTTTGTGCTAGCAATGCTTGTGTCACGATTTCTCGACCATGTTTATATCTTCATCTATTGTTTGCTTTGAGACTATATGTGGGTCGAGGAAACCGAACGATTGTTCCTTATTTGTCGCTTCAAGTACCATGTATCTATATATACAAAGGCGAATTAATTATATATATATATATATATTGGAGGACATTTATCACTATTAGACGAATGTTGACTGTGATAGCACACACGTACAATGTTCAGCATCTCATGAGTGCAGCGTCGAGGGTGTTGAGGTTGTAGAGATGGAACAAGTCCAGAAAATCGACCGAGAAGAAGCCCCCCGCTGACTCGTTGAATAGATGTTTATACTGGAACCTAACCATGATACTTGTTGTACGTTCATGCTCTGGCTTTCCAGCTTGTTGGGTGTACCACAAATGCAACTGTTTGCAAGACATACTAAGTGAATTTAGGATGTCTTGCGTTATTAACGGCTCTCCTAGCTTGTATTGTTTAGCCAACTCAGCAGACGGATAGTCGATTTGTTCTTGCCTTTCTTTCTTCCGTTTGACCTTGCCTTTCTTTGTATTGTATGAAGCCTTCATGGGAGAGGAATGGGCAGGAAAGAAGTCAACATTATGTACTTCAAGTGGAGTCTGGGCTACGACTGCTGATTTGGTAGCCAACTGATCAGATACAATAGGCGAATCAGATCGTTGCGGTTGTTGCATGACAGAAGGGACGACCAGGGAGATGTCGCTGCTAGGTCATTGGATGAATGTGCCAATGGTATCTCCCAGTTTCACGATCTCGTCGCTTGGCGGCTTCTATAGATCGACAATCTTGAAACTATCAAATACCCCATCCACATTGACCTTGGTGAAACCTGGTGCTATCATGGTACCGTGCACCATGGTCCCCTTAATGGATGGATACGCGATGCCCCAAGCAATCGTAAGAGGAACGGTGCCATTGTTAATTCTCACTTGGAGATTGCACCGCGTGGCCACCTTAATGTCACATACAGGATAATTCCCGCTATGTTCATCTATGTTAGGGGCGGATGCACAACTACTCTTATGGGCAGTGGGGCTAACTTGCGGACATACTTCTGGGGCTTCATTATACCATGACATATTATTCGCGTCTAACTGTGCGTCGGCAAAGACCCTATATAGCGACAGACAGTCCATCGGTAAAAAGTATTACCGACGGATTAGGAGTGTCGGCTAAAATCCAGTCGGCAAAAAACTTTACCGATGGATCTTATATTACCGACGGACAGTGTGTCAGCAACAAGGACTTTTTGCCGACTAACATAATTTTACCGATGAACTTTGCTTTGCCGTCTGATTTTAGTTTTTGCCGACGCACTTGTGTTTCCTGACTTACAATGTGTCGGTAATGTCTAGTATTGCCGACATACGTTCGTTGCTATAATCGATCGCTTCAAAAAAATAACAAAGATAATTCATCCAATTGAGACATGACATGATATAATTCAAGCATCAATAAAACATGATAGGATAATTCAAGCATTCAAAGTATATTACAATTATATATCATCCAACTGATAGCATATCATCCAACTAACATTAACACCAAAAGTATATTACAATTACATATCATCCAACTGATAGCATATCATCCAACTAACATTAACACCAAAAGTATATTACAATTACACCATTTAACATAGCTGATCCCCAAAAGATAATAGTTTGTACAAGCATATATATAACACCAAAAGAGAGGTATGGAGTATCCACGCATGAACTGGCCTAGGTGTAAGAATCGTTGAGCTACGCCCTTCCTTTTTTACCTGCAGAAAGAACATTTATTGTCATCAAAAGATATATAGATCAATAATGCAACAATACAATTGAAGTAGATAAAAGGTAAAAGAGAATCATGAAATGAGCAAATTTCAAACAATGATGGACACAAAAACAGGGACATGTTACTTGAATGGCTCATAATCAACACCACAGCTACAACTTATGGTGGAAGCACCATTTAATCTTTCTCTCTCTCCATGAACTTGTCATGCCAGAAAATATCCATGTGCATTGCATGAGCATGCAGCATGCTCATTGGCATTTCCCTGCAGCTATCCCTGCCTCCCATCTCTCAACCCTCTCCCAAGCAAAATATGAAAACTAGTAAAGGCAATAGAGATGTGTCCCCTACACTAGGGAAAGATGCAACAGATAGTGACACTTCATGCAGAACCCACTTCACACACACATGCATGCAAGATTAATTAGCATGGAGTATATACTTAGGTCTCATGCTAACACATCTACTGGTACGTTAGTAGATGTATATGAAGAATTGGTATTATTTCTTTCCTTTTCATCCATGTGTTCGAGCTTTATTAGCTTTCTTCTTCTAATCTTCTACAAAGGAGTCAGAAGACAAGCCATTGAACAGACTTCTATACATTAAGAACATTGGCAACTAAGATGTTCAGGAGTGCATGGAAGAAGAACTAGCTTTGCTCTTTTCTCCTGTCTTAATTTCTTTCTTGACATGTGTAATATTGTCTATATGCATGCAGAATGGATGAGTCAAATAGCGCTATTCTTTTCATTGAGAAGCCTGAACCTACTGATGCTTTCTCAATAAAGGAAAGGTACATACAAACAAAGGTAAGCTCTTCTGTGCTTACTTTTATCTTTAAGACTTAACCTGGTGAAGCATTCTCGACAATTAATATGTGTCCTGTAAAGCATTTGTTGAAGAAGTCCCCTTAAAGCAATCTTTATCTTTTTATGAGCATTAGTCTAGTTATAAATATGTTCTAATCTCTGTTATTTTATTTTGGAAATCTTTTTTATTTACTTTCCAGCTTTACTGAGCCAATTGTCCAACACTTTTTTAGAGGAGCCAACCTGCCAGCTGGCATAGGAGTTCTGGAAAATAACATACACGCGATTTCATATTTAGATCAATCCTGTGGTTTAGTCTGACATATTGTCTCTGTAAGAATTCTTATGAACATATGTAGTTAGCAAAATAGCATGGACCAAGAGGATTCCTATATGATGTAAGTTTTGTTATACCTTATAATTGGAGGCAAAGTTCAGCTCTATGGGCTTGATATATTTTCTCTGTAAGAATTCTTATGAACATATGTAGTTAGCAAAATAGCATGGACCAAGAGGATTCCTATATGATGCAAGTTTTGTTATACCTTATAATTGGAGGCATAGTTCAGCTCTATGGGCTTGATACACAGCCAGATATATAATTTGTTTTATCAATCTGAATTTCTGACTGTACTGTTGGGGGCAGACAACCTGCATGTGTAGTACAGATAAGAAAACTGACGGATCATGGATGAATTCCTTGTTTGATAAATGATATTCGATTTCAACCCTACAACTGGCATAATTAATCAAATGGCTGCCTAGAAACCTGAAACTTTCATGGTGAACCTATATGCAAAAGAAGTAATGCAGGATGCAGCACCCCTCATGTTCCTTTTTCTTCAAATTCTTTGGATTTGCTAGGGTTGATGGTATTTGGCTTCATGTATGAATTATGATATATAACATTATTGCTTCAGTAGTTTTCTCGATTCTGATGGTCATCTTCTCTATATTATGACATTGTTTATTCTCGTAAATGATCCATGCAGTACGTGGACAAACTTCTTATTGCTAAAGATTCCAATCAAATTGCCATTAATATATTGGAAGCTATAAGGGCTGCATCTTGGTTATTTATCTCACAAGAGCAGTTATTAAACATGTGCCTTAAGATATTCTGGTGGTGTAGCTCATATATACACCCAGGCTAACTGTACATCTACTTTTATGAATGCTTGGAAAACCTTATTAATGACTAACAACATAAAAAGATGCTCAGATTGGTACAAGCAGCA
Source organism: Guadua angustifolia (assembly GCA_036346375.1). Taxonomy (NCBI): domain Eukaryota; kingdom Viridiplantae; phylum Streptophyta; class Magnoliopsida; order Poales; family Poaceae; genus Guadua; species Guadua angustifolia. The sequence continues at coordinate 48,181,985 of CM070515.1, forward strand.
GGTACAAGATCTCACAGAATCATGTGGTTGACAACCATCTAGATTTTTCATTGCTCATGAGTTGTCAGTTTTCCATGCTGTCTTTAAATCTTGTTCATTTTCTTGAGAAGCATGGCAAGATGCTAGTCTGGGTTTTCAACAATAAACCCACAACGATTTGGTCAGAAGTATGTTGGCAAGGTACCTCAGACACTAATGTGGCACTTACTGAAGTGTCCTTCTCAATGTTACCTGAATGAACTTATTTGATTACTTCTTATTGTAAGGTTGCAAACCCCCAAGATATTCTCATTTTCTCAAAATCAGCAAAGAAGCGCCAGACTACTGGAGGTATGTATTTATGTTTAAGAAAAAAAACAGTGCATATGATATCTATTTAGTGAGAGAAATTTCACTAAGCTATGAGAAACTTATTCAATATTACTTGGTCAGAAAAAATGTCATTACTGTCTAACTGACCAAGTAAAGTCTGGAAGATTTAGTTGCAAAAATTGACATAATTCCTTCTTAAATGCAGCTTACCATAAACAGTTCAATTGTTTAATCTATTTTACTGGTTCAACAGTTCAATTGTTCAGGTTCATTATTGCAAAAAATGATTACTAAAGTTAAAGTTTCTTTTGTGTGCAGGATTACGCAAGCATTAGAAGCAGTTGGGCATAAGATGGAAGTATGACATATGTTGTCATCCATAGCAGTTGGGCATAAACTAATTCACAATAGCATTGAAGGAAAACAACTGATAATTATACTAAAGTGACAAATGATTACTAGCTAGTGGGTACCTGCTGTATGGGAGCAAGGTGGCTTCTTGGTAGGATTCATCTACATAAAAATTTATAAGTTAGTAGCTTGTTATGTATTAAATACTAGCATAAACACTGCATAGTCTTGATTATTACTTTATTGCATGGCCAGGCAATACGCTTCTTGTGAGCATGTGCCATAGTAGTCAAATCACCATGTGGTCGTGGTAGATCAACATCTTTTTTGAAAACCGTATCCACACGAACTTCATAAAACTCTCTTCCAAGACAAACACCTCCTACGTTGGTGTTTGGGTTAGTCGATAGAATAGTTGCCTTACCCACGGGAGTGTCTGATCTGACCATAGCATATAGTATTACCTCATTCTAAACCTACATCACATATTGCATTTTTAAAATGTGAAGAATATGAAAGATGAAATATAACTACTTATATGACAAGATGAGAAATTACAAGGTTATCATCTTCAATAGGAAATGGTTCACGATGTATTGGAGGTACCCTTGTGTTGACAACTCGCCTACGAACAGGAGATATGTCCTCTTCTTCCACCTGCATCACATATTGCATTTTTAAAATATGAAGAATATGAAAGATAAAATATAACTACTTATATGACAAGATGATAAATTACAATGTTATCATCTTCACTACGAAATGGTTCACGATGTATTGGAGGTACCCTTGTCTTCACAACTCGCCTACGAACAGGAGAGATGTCCTCTTCTTCCACCTGCATCACATATTGCATTTTTAAAATATGAAGAATATGAAAGATAAAATATAACTACTTATATGACAAGATGAGAAATGACAAGGTTATCATCTTCACTAGGAAATGGTTCACGATGTATTGGAAGTACCCTTGTGTTCACAACTCACCTATGAAGAGGAGACATGCCCTCTTCTTCCACATTTTGTCTGTATGCAAACTCACCCACTCCGCAATAATCATTTGGCTCCTTATCAATAGGTGATTCACGGGTCCTTGAGTTCTAAAGCAAAGAAAAAAATGTTGGTAGAGTTAGTCAATGGAAAGAAAGTGTTTAATCTAATATCTTCCAATGAAGAGGTATGCAAATTTTTACCAAGTGTCCAGAATTAGAGGCATGGTGTGATGTCCTTTCCACATTTTGCATATCTTGAAAAACTTCCATGAATTTTTGGAATTGTTTGTTCATTTCTTCTTTCATTTCTTCTTTCATTTGACTCATTTCTTGTCTCAAAGTTATAATCTCTTCACCAGATTGTCGTTGAGCTTGCACTGCCAATTGAAGTTTGGTGGATATTTTTCTTTGTGTTCCAGGAGTACCCACTTTTGCTGGAGTTGGTCCTAAGCCTAAAACACGAACACGTCCTCTTGGCTCCTTCTCTCCACAAACATGTGCATATAAATCACCATCTTGAATACTCTTTTCTTTCAGTTCTGGGTTGTTTCCAGCTACTTCTTTAAGTTTGTTCTACAAAACAACGAGTACATAATTATCTTCATGCAACTAACAATGCATATGCAAATTTTGCAAAAAAAACTCACAATTACTGAATCTGCTCCAGGTAGAGGTTCTCTATTTTTAGTTCGATGTACATGTGTTTCAATAAAGATTTCATCTCTCCTAGCTGGGTATCCCTGTTTCTCACCCTACAAGCAATGTAGTATGTTACATCATGTCAGAATTTTCAGCAAGGAAATTTTAGTTTTTGATCAGTCAAATTACCAGTTCGTGCCCAACACGAGCGTAACTCTTGCTGCCTGCAGTATGTACCAAGGACACCTTGGAGCGGCTCTCTTTAGCTCTCATGGTTCGAGCCTGCAACATAAATAAAATGAGTACCTTTAAGTGTAGCAATCCATATGGAAGGAATTGAATGAAAATTATGCCTTACTTCAGATTCCGGAGACCTCCAGTAGTCAATAAGCCACTTCCAATCACTTTCTTTTACTCTATCATCCCTTTTTGCCATAAGTTCCTCATCACTCAATGTGTCATCGAAGTACTTGCACTTTAGGTCTGCCTTAAATTCCTTCCATTTCTTTGCTACTGATGCTATGACATAATCAAAAGCAGCATCATCCACCTCAAAAAAAGTCTGTATGAACATAAGAAGTCATAAGCAGTAGGTGTTTGAAGCATGCTGTAAATGGTATAGAATTATGTCATAAGGAGTGCATATTTACATTTCTGAATTTATGGCCAAAGCATGCTGTAAATGGTATAGAATTATGTCATAAAGTTGAACTGGCAGTGGGAATCTAGCATTATGACCATATACTTGTTAAGTTCAACCAAACTTAAAACTCAATCATGCTCATGAAACCAGAAGTGACAATCACAGTTGCTATCAAGTGCATCACAATTGATACCAAGCAAATAGCAAACATATCACAAATGGGGTAAACTAAAAATAGTTCTGGCAAGAGTTTAGGTAAACTAAAAATACATGTATATAAGTGGGTTCTGCACAGTTTCAAACACAAAACACAAATCAAATCAATCCACAGCGTTAGTAGTTCTAGCTCATGTTAGATGTTACCAATCATTGAATGATACACATGATTTAAGCAATATCAAACACTACAGGATGACACGTCTTCGCAAGCGATACAACCGCTTGGAATTCGAGTATTCAAGCGGAGGACCGCTTGGAATTCTAATATCTCTTGTTTTCTATCAAGAGTGCTTGTAAAAGTATTCCAAGCGGTATATACATTAAAAGCGGTACTACCGCTTGTAAAACCGTTTTTAAAAGCAGTAGTACCGCTTGGAATTCGAGTATTCCAAGCGGTACTACTGCTTTTAAAAACGGTTTTACAAGCGGTAGTACCGCTTTTAATGTATATACCGCTTGGAATACTTTTACAAGCAGTCAGATTTGGAAAAAACAATTGCATTAGTTTAATATATATCCACTTAATAAATGTTCGCCAAATTTATAATAATATCAAGCACCCATAACATACAATCCAAGCACCATAACATATAATTCCTCGAGAAAGCAACGCATTTAAAGTTTCATTATAAAAATCATCCACAGTACAACATGTGAACATCACCAAAATTGATTACTAATAAAATTCGTTAGATAAATCAACTAGCAACCTGCAGCTGGATTACTACGTATCAAAACATAGTAGGAGCATAGTCTTTCCAGTGTTTTACAACTCAGCTAAACAACGGCTAAAAACCCAAACATCATTGACCCTAGTCTAGAGAGGCACACCACCTTCACCCTTCTCCACCATATCTTTGTTGCCGCTTTTTCGTTGTCAGTAACATGACTTGTCCTCCGGCCTCTCTTCTAGTCTCTCTTCTGGGGTTGCCAGCCAGGATAGCAAGCAGATAGGCAGCAACAAATTTCATCCTGAACAAATTATAAAGAAACATAATCAGCCAATGTGCGTCAACTTGACAGATGGATAATAATTAATGTTAATTCTTCAATCATTTGACGAACTCTGGTAGCACAGACAAAAGATTAAACAGGCTATCTCCGAGAATGAACATATAAAATGCCATTAAGCCCCCCATTCTTTAGGTGTAGGAAAATTATCTCCAACAAAACATACAATGTATAATAATTGAAACTCTTAAAAGTGCTATGAGATACTTGATTTCTTGCATTCATCTAACCTGACTCTAGATAATAATGATAATAACACTCGAGCATTGCAATGAAATATGAAATCTTTCAAAGGGAAAAAGGCAACAAACCTCATATGCTGCAGCAACCTGAGCATCACTTTAGGAATGAAGGAGAGCTGCAAGTTTAGACTCAAATGAGATCTATTTTGTTCAATAAAATTGAAGGATAGTGGACTGAAAAGCAAAGTGAGCAAAGTGAAGCGGCATAGATATAACTAGAAGAGTGACATGGCGTATGCCGCGATCGCTGCTCCTCCACTCGTGTAAAAAGATTTGGCGTCCGTGGGCTTGGACCCTTGACGCTCACAATGCCATCGCGGCGTGAAATTCTTTTTCCCTTCCAACATTAGCCTGTAACTAAAATGCACAATGAGATTCAATACAAAAAAGCACACGATGAAATGACTGAAATCAAAGTTTCATATTAATGATACTATGTACCACCGAATTTGTTTTTTATTGTTTTTATTATGGTCAATGGTTTGCATGCTTGATTTTGCTAAGAAAAGGAGGTTGCACGATAATTCTATAAAACCGTCTCATTATTTAAAGCAAGAAAAATGTTGGGCAAAAAGAGCATTTTTTCTCTCCTAACAGATTCAGAACCCTAATATTCCACTGAACATTCGCCTAACATCGATGTGTATCAGAAGATATTACAATCAATCGGCCAAAATCACATTTTAAAAACTGTGACAGATACTGGTCATGAAGACCTACAGTAAGCTACTTCAACTATTGGTAGCTGAGCAAAAAATGTAGAGATGAAAATGATACAACTGGATATTTAGAGCTCAATATCACCTTATTTATTAACATAAATCATCAGGGTGCAGTTCGAACAAATTGTAATATTCTAATATTATCTAGTAACTGTGGAAGCGTTGTGCTTATGTACACACTGTATCCAATTTTAAGAAAAAAAAACTATGCTCACAGCTAAAAAAACGGGCAAAAAAAACATAGAATGTCATGGCCACCTATTTCATCTGTCCATTCCATTGCATCCTCTTTTTCACACAGCTATGCAAAACCTGAAAAAACCCAAAATGACACAGTAGCCTATGCGTACATAGCTATAGCTTATATGGAATAAAAGCAGCAAATCAGAGCGGTAAATAGTGCTCTGCATTGGTATTAGCTAGTATCCCCTAATCTCAATTTTCACGTCCTTAATTAATCTCAATTTGTAAATGGTTAGAATTATAAAGCATCAACAAGAACAATGACGGTTACCTATATAAAACAGAGATTCCAGACTGGAATGGGCAAAAAGAAACCTTACTTCGGTGTCCTGGTAAGCAAAAGAAAATAAAAGAAAATGAGCAATGAAACCATGTCAGGCTCTTGAATCCTGGATCATCAGATACATACTAAACATCTTCAACGTGTCAATATGCTCAAGTCCACGAAAAGAACACTGCAAAATCCAACGTTGAGGTTATCAAACTTGATGGGAGTTCCTCTTCTGGTGCAAACAGCAAGAAATACTGGATTTTGGTAACCAATCTAACTTTTGTAGTTCGTATACATTTATAACTCCATAAACATAAGTTTTCATCTTCCAATGATGGCCTGCGTTTTGGAAGCATGTAAAATCTATGAAGAAAACAACTCAGTGAGGGCGTAAAAAATCTGATGTTTGTTTGCCTCATTGAGATAACTGTAATGATTGTTTGATCTTGGAAGTAACTTAACATTCCAAACCAACTATCCAAAAGTCTTAATCATTAAATAAGAATGCTAACATCAAGTGCACACTACCGAGATAAAGTAATCAGATACTTACAATATGGAGATGGAGCAATTGAAGGAGACTTAGTTGTTCTGCTACTTCGTTTCTTCCGCGGAGACCTTGAATGTTGAAACATAGGCAGTGAGGGTGAAAGTATGAAGCACTAAAATGACAAAATCATGTACACTGTACTCTATTTCTTGCAAACAAAGGTTGCAATAATCAATAATACGTGAGTATAGGCATGGATCATCGGTTCAAATAATATCTTCTGAATGGATAATGTACGCCTCACTCTTCTGAAAGGTTGCAAACACGAATGAAGGGAATTAAACCTTTGGAGCATTTCAACAAACACCTGGCATGCACCATGAAACCAAATACCTCAAATTAATTTGTGCCTAAGCACTCACCACAAGAAGGCAAGGGGGAAAGCAAGGTGATCTTTGGTCTTGCTTTGCTCTTGGTCTTCTTGCTGCCATCCGGCAGGGGGGAAAGAGAGGGGCGCCGCCGGCCAGGAGGTGCAGGGGGAGGCGCCGCCTGGGGGTGTGGGGGAGGCGCGCCGGCTAGGAGGAAGTCCAGGCGCCACTCACTGATCATTCTTGAAGGTGGAGCGCCCGCCAGAGGAGATCCACAAGACCGGCCAGAAAGGAGAAGGATGAGCACCGAGGGAAAGAGGAGGCGAGGGAGGAGAGGGGCTCATGGCCAGAGGAGGTCGCCATGATCGGTGGGGCAGGAGGGGTGCCGAGCTGGAAGGTGTGCGTCATTTGGGGAGGAGAGGAGGCAGGGAGTTGCGGCCCTTGGGGAGTGAATGGGGAGGGCTGGTCGAATAGTTTAGGGTTTCATTTCCCCCGCGTTTCACTTTTAGCACCCGCGCGCACTACCAAAATAATATTACAAGCGGTATCAGAAATATTTCCAAGCGGTTCCGGAGCTTTTAATTAAAATTATTTTTTCAAGCGGTTGGACAGCTTAGATAGCTTATTTTTAGAAGCTGTACTACAGCTTTTAATTAAAATTCTTTTTCCAAGCGATGCGTCGACTTTTAAAATTCTTTTTCCAAGCGGTACTACAGCTTTTAATTAAAATTCTTTTTCCAAGCGATGCGTCGACTTTTAATTATTATTTTTTGAAGCAGTAATACCGCTTGCATCAATGGACCATCCTGTAGTGAAAGCAGATACAAACTCTTTGTAAAATCTAAGCAACTATGTTGTAACCTTAAACAAGATAACAATTTTTCATACATGGTTGTACAAGCTACTCCTCTTCCGTATCCAAATAAAACAAGTAGTGTATCAGTTATTAGCCAAACCCAACAAAAAATCTCAGTTGCTTGGATGGTCAAATATATATAATACCTTAGTTTTAGTCCAAACTTTAAACTTCTTGTCAGGATTTACTAGTCTCCAGTCATCATAGGCAATAGGAATAAGCTTTCTCACCATTGTTCCAATGAAATTGCCAAATTCTTTACTGTATGTACCAACAAGTTGCCCATATTCATTGAGGTCTATTTTCCTTTTCGGTCCACCTCCGCTTGAATATATGTTCTGCTTCAAGGTTATGCCCCTCCCTTTCCTTTTTTGCAGCTGCCCGTCACCTGGGTATGACAAGAGACAACCTGTAACATGCCAAACAAAAGGCACATTTGGTTACTCGTCATCTTCACATACCTTCCGTGCCATTTGTTTGCTCGTCATCTTCACATACGTCTTCACTACCAGCATCCTCTTGATTATCATGACTTTCTCTCCTCCTTGATCGCAAAATAGTACCTTCATATGCGGCAATGTTTGTGCACGGAGTTGTCTACAAGAAAATGGCACATTGAGAAATTTGTTAAACTGCCAAAAAAAAGGCACATAAAGAGATGATTAAGAAGACAACCTTTGCTGCCTTAGAACGATGCGATGTGTTTGCTTCGGACCCTATAGCGACTTTCAATGAAGGAATATTAAGAGATCGCATGACCTCCATGTTTTTGCAATGTTTGCATCTCTTTGAAGGTCATATCGTTGCCATGTCCTTCATTGGCCTTTCCTCTTCGTTTAACATTGTTCCTCTGAAGCATGTTAAAAGAGTTACAAAAATTAGAACTAAACATTATGTAGTTCTATATAAATACATGTAGACAAACCTTACTTTGTAGGTTTTTTGCATCTCTCTAACCATTATTCCATCTATATCAGCTCTAACACAATCAATACCACCCATGGAAACAATCGATTGTGCTTTTGTATGCAAGTCCGCAAGTAATTGCCAACTTCTACATCATGCATGTCATAGATGTCACGTCGTTTTGAATGAACAACGACAAACCACTCGGTATCAATGGGATCTTTCACATAATAAACTTGAGTTGCTTGTGAAGCTAAAATAAAAGGCTCATCGATACATTTTGCGGTATTGAACAAATGCTTGAAATTGACGGTGGTAACACCGAATTTATCAGTTTTCACCCAATGGTTTTCTATGTGGTTGTCTACCCAGTCACATTTGAGCAATACTACACTTCCTTGATGTTGATAGTCTAGCTCAAGAATTTCTTTTATAACACCATAATATGTCTGGTCTCGTATTACAGCCTTATCATTGTTTCTTCCTTCAAAACTTGTTGTCTTTGCAATAAGAGCTACCCCACTACATTGAACTGACCTACCCTCATCATAGGCTTCTGTATGGAATTTTTCCCATTTATAGCATAGCTATCATATGTCCATGCAACTATGTTCGGCTCGTTAGCTAAAATTTTTATCTCTTCTGATACTTCCTCGCCAATTGTTTCCACCTATAAAAAATTAATATCTTTGTTAAAATAAATTCATATTCAATGTGTAATCAAAAGTTGGGCCAAGTCATATGACTACTTACACTCATGGAAGGTCTCATGGTGCAAAAGATTGATGTCTAGTTCATTATGACCAACCGATGAAAGATACTCAAGATGCTTGCTGCAAATAATGGTCGCATTAATACTAAATTATATTAAAATTATACAGTGTGAAAATAAATTACATAGCTTACCTTAGGTACGGTTCTATGTGGTCATAGTTGAACAGGACATATCTATGTGCTTGGACCCAAGATTTGCGGTCTAATGTCACAATGCGCTTCCCAACCAATCCTCGACCAATATTGTTGTAGAAGAAAGTAGTGGTGCTACTGATATCCATATGAACAACCTCATTTCGTACTTGATGAGTAAATCTAGTCTCCCCATGTAAATAGCGAGAACAAAATGTAAGTTTCTCATCAAACAAATAGCCTACTGCAATCGATCCTCCGGATGACATCTAGTGCGGACATAGCCCTTCAACCTCATCAAATACCTCTCCACAGGTACATATTTCAAAATGTATCGGGCCGACAACTCTTGCTTGGGCGGGAAGATGAACCATCAAATGTACCATGAGGTCAAAAAAGATGGGAGAAATATAGTCTCCAAAAGGCTCGTGGTCTCTGCTATTTACGATTCTAGTGTATGCATAGCACTTGGACAAATTCTTGGTGAATATATTTTCTTAAAAAATTGCTTACACAAATCAGCTGCACTAACTTTGTGCAGCAATATCCTTCTCACACAAAGTGGAAGTAAATCTTGTATAAAAATATGGTTTCCATGGCTATTTAGTCCAACTATCTTTTTCTCATTAACATGCACATTATGGCGTATATCAGATGCATAACCATCAGGGAACTTGACTCCTGTGAGTACTTCACAAAATAACTTCTTCTCGGATGTGTCCATGGTGTAGGGCGCTGGAGGTAAGAAAAGTTCATCTCGTGAATTATCTATTGCTTCAACAGGATGGAGATCTCTTCTAATGTCTAGAGACTGAAGGTCCAAACGAGCATTCAAGTTATCCTTGGACTTCCCATCAATTCCCAAAAGTGTGTTAGTTATTTTATCACATACATTCTTCTCTATATGCATTGGATCTAGATTATGTCGCAACAATAAGTCCTTCCAATATGGCAGCTTAAAAAAATAGACCTCCTTTTCCAAATGATCATAGGCTCACCCTTCTTGCGTTTCGGCTTTTTGGCTGTTTTCCCAAACTTTGTACGCATATTTTCTGTCTGCGACAAAATCTCGTCCCCTGAAAGTGACCTAGGCGCTGACCCAAGCTCAATTTTACCATCAAATAAATCAGCATCATACCTAAAATCATGGTCTATATCCAAGAACCTCCGATGTCCCATGTAGCATTTCTTTCTACCTTTTTTTAATCGTAGAGAAGATGTATATGAGTGGCATGCAATGCATGCTACTTCACCGGACGTAGTGCATCCAGCGACATAGCCTAGACCTGGGTAATCAGAAATGGTCCATAATATGGCAGCACGCAGTTGGAAGTACTCACGTTTCGATGCATCATATGTTCTCACACCACTCATAAACATATCTACCATATCATCAATTAGTGGCTGAAGATAGACATCAAAATCACTACCGGGAGCTTTTCGACCAGGAATTAACAATGATAGAATGAAATTTGTTTGCTTCATACACACCCAAGGTGGAAAGTTATATGGAATCAAAATAACAGGCCAAATGCTATAGCTGACATTCATGGACCAGAAGGGGTTAAAACCATCTGTAGCCAACCCAAGTCTAATGTTTCGGCTATCTGAAGCAAACTCAGGATGTTTAAGGTCAAAATCCTTCCAAAGAGGAGAGTCAGCAGGATGCCTAAGTAAACCATCTTTTTTGCGCTCTTCATTGTGCCATCTCATGTCCTCGGCAGTTTTATAGGATGTAAAAAGCCTTTGAAACCTTCTTTTCATTGAAAAATAGCGAAGAACTTTGCACGGAACTTTATGTAAATGTTTCCCATCTCTGAGCGTCCTTCGACTTCCATCTTGACTTTCCACATGTTGGACATGACTCATCATTAGCGTTATCCTTCCAAAAGAGAATGCAATCATTTTCACATGCATGAATTTTTACATACCCAAGTCCTAGGCATTTAACTATTTTCTTAGCTTCATTGAAATTTGTTGGCAATGACGACTCGTCAGGCAAAGCTTCTTTAAGTAGATCTAATAACCGATCAAAACTTTTATCGGTCCATCCTCCAAGCAATTTAAGGTGAAGAAGTCTAACTAGGAAGCATAACTTAGAGAAGTTCTTCTGACTGGGTATAGCTCTATCTTGTTATCATCTACTAGTTTTTTAAGAGCTTCTAATTCTTCATTGGATTGCTCCAAACCTTCATCGACCTCAAAATCCCCTACGTCATCTAAACCACCTGCTAGGTCCTCGAGCAAATTAGAAATGTCATCTTCATCCAAACTATCCATAGCCTCAGTACTCTCAAAAGAGGAGCCCACCTCTCCATGATAAGTCCACCTTGTATAACCTTCTTGAAATCCCTCACATATTAAGTGCACATGCACTTCGCTTGGTTCTTTCCACAAAGAGTTGACACACTTTCTACAAGGGCACAATATTCTATTTCCATTTGCTGAATTAAGAAATGCATAGTCTATAAATTGGCATACCCCATCTATATAGACCTTTGTGTGCCTAAATATCATACAAATACAACATGTTAGGTCAGCTCAAAAGTTACAACCGAAACCACCTAATAGAGTAAAAACATGTCATGTACCTAGGCTCATCCATCCACCTTTTATCCATCCTGGACCTTCACTATGAATGACGTAAAGCTATATGGATTAAGCATACAACATGCAATGTAATTAGTAATTGGTATATTTTGCAAACTACAAAAAAAATGTAACTTACTTATAATTTGCTCTTCAGGACGAACCAGAAGTTGCCAGAGTATGGTTGCCAAATAATGACTCTCCTGGATTGGCAATGGCAAGAGCTTTTGGAGACTTCTGCCTTAAGGATTATGGTTTAATATCTGTTCTGAAGATATCATATCGCCGTCTTACTGAAAAAGATGAGTTTATAATATTAGCCACTGATGGGGTATGCTTCTTGTCACCTTACTTAACATATATGGTGCTCCAAATTAGAAATTCCACTTTTCAATTGAACAACAGATCCAAGCATGAAAAATTAAGATAAAACCATACAAGAACAACATAGGTTCAGCCATTGTTCAGAGTGTGAAGAACTTAAGCCGGAGTTTGAAAGGGATGAGAGAGAAGACTTGGATGGAAACAGCACAGGAAGTTCTGGGTCAGAGCCCATTGTCTCATGGCTGGCTCGATCAAACCAAGCAAGATCTGCTACATCCAGTAACATCAACAAGCAGGATCATACTCATTCAAATATTACCCCTGTTCTATTTGACTAAAAGCAGTGTATGTTATCAAACTCGATCGATGTCAAGCAGGAGAAGTTGAGCTCCAATGATGATATACCAGGTATTTCACGTGCAAATGGGAGTGCAGAAGTTCTTAAGGATGTGACTACATCCAGGGATAGGAGGTTTCGCTTTGTTTATTCTAGGAAGCGGTTTTGCAGGTGAAAGAATGGTTTTCACAACATTTCTGAACAGGTTTCAAATCCTAATAGTAGAGCAAGTTCTGCAGTGGTTCTTGCTGCAGTTGGCCAGGAGTCTAGTACTGAAACTGGTGCTTCAGCGACATGTGTCAGAGCTTGCCACTGAAATCTGTTTGGGTTTCCAATTCTCTCTTTCTCCTTCAGCATGGTACATTGGTTGCCCTATGGCCTGCTGCACATCTGGACATACTTCTTGTTGATAATGATTTAGGTTTGAAGCACTTGCTTCTTGATACTTGCTTAATATCAACAGTATCTCTTTTCTGCTTAATATTTAGCCAGTGCTTGGATGAGAACAATCAGCATTAGTTCTTGATATTGTGCAAGATGTAGATACTGCTAGAAAGCACAATACAGCACCTTAAAGATCCAACTGAGTAGTGCTTCCCTTTATGAGAGGCTCAGTCAATGTCTGACTGGACATGTATTTGGATAAATCCAGCCCACCAACTGAAGCTACTCTGACGTTTTCTAGAATAGCAATAAAATGTTTTTTTAGGTGCTCCTTGAACTCATTGTGAGGTAGTAATCATTATGTTATCTGAGGAAATTGATGTGTTATCTTGTTCAGTGATGGAAGGCCAATTTCCTCTTACACTTCATTTCATAGCAAACTTCCTCTTACGGTGTATCTGTTGTACATTTCTCTTTGTCCCAGGATAGCTAGGAAGCCAAGCTTCAATTGAGTTTTGTAAAAGCATAGCTTTGTAGGATCAGTTTTACTACACTAAATTGAATTAACATTGCTCTTTAAACAATATAATTTGCATTAAAACCTTGTGATCATCGAAGTTCCTTTTTTTGTATGGGTTACTTTTCATTGTGTTACATCACTAATGCTGAAACAGTATATGTTCTTCATTTCTTAAAGACAAGGATCTGAGTGAATAATTTTTATTCATCTGGTAGGGTTTCCTACTCAAACCAAAAATTTAATATTGTCACCCCAGACTGCTAACAACTACTACAATTGTAGTATGCATACAATCTACTTTATAGAATTGCCGATATCAAAGTAAAACAATTTCTAATCATGACATGTACATATACTACTAGCAGCAGAATTAAGGGAGTAGATCTATTGGACCCAGAAAGCCCAACACATCAGAAAGTCAGCAAGCATCATGGGCACATTACAGACTCGAAGCGGGGACTTTTTACTATCATTAAAATGTACCAAAATTTACATTGAGATAGTACCAAGAGATAAAAAATTTAAAAAGTGAAGGTACCAAATTTTTGTACATCTTAATTCTATTTTAATATAAATTTTAGTACCTTCTAAAAATGGCTGTAAAAAGAGATATGAGGGCTCAAAAAGTGATCAATTCGGTGCTAGACATGAGTACAGGCGACAATGTTCAAAGTTTAAGTTACATAATCTTGGCATACATCTACAAGTATGTTCAAGTTCTTGCCCTCTTCTCTCCGTGGTCATACATATAGAGCTAAAGCGCCTCATGTTACAATCACAAAAATACGCCGTTAAAAACAAAAATAAAAGCTCGTGCAAATATCGAAAACTTGTCACTTCATAATATCTATTGTAACATGTAAATATATTAATAGCAGAATCGAGGGAGGAGATCTATTGGACGTAGATAGCCCAACACAACACAAAGACAGCAAGCATCACAAACACATTAGAGTAAGAGCAGATACTTTTTATCATCTTTGGGAGATATCAATACTAACTTTTAGTATATTTTAGTACTATCTTCATGTAAATTTTGATACCTATCTTAATGCAAATTTTGGTACCTTTGAAGGATGGTAAAAATGTCTCTTTGGAGTGACCCTTCACTACTTTACAAAGGCCCAGTTCCACTAGTAAAATCAGCAGCTAGCAGTTACTTGCACTCAGGCCAGCCACAAACAATGCATGGCTTCACTCAACATAAAATTCATGGAGAAGATCCTCTTATTCTCTTAAGCATATGCAAAGCAATAAGCACCAATCGAAAGCAAACCCTAGAAAGGATTATTCAGAAACCACTTAGGCCCATTTGGAACACATTACATAGCACGGGATGCTTTGTTTCCTAAATTTTCTTCAGAATTCCCGCGCTTTAAATGGGGCTTATATCGTACGCTTGCATTGAACATTGATTAATAATGAGATGGTAATGATAAAAAACAATGAGTTGTACAAATCTCTCAACCTTCTTAAGATGAACCTTAAAACTAACAAGAATAATGACATGGTCTCTTCCTGGTTTAATTGGATCCACCGCTAATCATCACTCCCATCAGCACAAACCATAGCTTAATCCAAAGGCAAACTAAAATAATCCCCCAGGGAGAAAATAAACTAAACAATATTTTTGAAGACTTACTAAACAACTAACTGATTGATTAACTGGAGGAGCAAGTGTTCCAAACACACTCACTAAACTAATCACCAGCTGCTTGTACCAAACGCGGCTCATTAGGCATTGCATAATCCTCAGCTCGCTGCTCAATCTACTTTATAGAATTGCCGATATCAAAGTAAAACAATTTCTAATCAAATCAACAGAATTTAGTTCGAACTGAAAGAAAGAAAGAAAAGAAGGGATATCTATTTACAGAAGCTAAAAATGTTCACCGATGCGGTCTTGATTGCCGTTGAGAGTCGTGGATCACCGATGACGTTGAGGATCGCACTTGCCGATGAGGGTCGTGGATGTTGTCGACTCCTCTCGCCGGTAGAAGTTCAAATCGGCTCCAGATCGGAGCGGGGAGGGAGTCCTCGCCGCTGCTGCATCTCCTGTCCTCGCCGTTGCTGCTGCTGGTGAAGTCGTCGCTGGGATCTCGTCGCCGCCGTCGCTCCCGTGATCTCCTCGACGTGGAGGTCGGCGCCACGGTGGGGGGAAGGCAGCGCGAGGAGGAAGAGGCGGCGGTGGAGAGGATTGGGAGGTGGATCTGGCGGCGGAGAGGCGAGGAGGAGGCGGCAGGAGAGGATGGGGAGGCGAGGCGGCGGTGGAGAGCACGGGAGGCGGATCGACGGCGGAGAGGGCGGGATGAGGCGTCGGAGGAGAGGAAGGAGCAGTGCAACCGTCGATTTAAGAGAGAAGGACGGGAGGAGGAGGCGGGCGGAGGGGGACGCGAAGGAGGAGGCGGAGGACGGAGAGGAGGAGGAGGCGGGCGGAGGAGGCGGGAGGAGGCGGCGGAGAGGATTAGGGTTTTGGCCTTGAGAGGGACGGCCGGAGGAGGAGGCGAGGCGCGGCCGATCAATTTGGCGTCTTGGAGAAGAAGTGTCTGAGCGGGAGGGATATTAGGGTTTTGGCGCTAATTTTTTCACCCCCGGCCACCCGCGCCCGCCAAAAGAATTACCAACTAACTCTAGGACAGGAAAACTTCATACACTTTTGCCGACTGACTGTAAGACTGGAAAAATTAAGTTTTACGATGGACGGTCCGTCGCTAATAATAAATATTATTACCGGTGACCAGTGACATCTAATAGAGATAATTGCCGACTGGTCATCAGTCGCAAACTTTTGCCGACTTCTTTTCTGTTGGCATTTACCCACTATTGCCGTCGGACGTCCGACGCTAATAGTGTGCTGTGGTATAGTGCTTGTGCAGTATTTTTTTCTTGATTGTTGAGCCTTTCCTTGAGGCTTCTTATCATATCATAAAATTCTTCTCTCAGTTCTCCCCTCAACTCTTCTCTCAACTCTCCTCTCAACTTCTCCTCCAAATTCTTTATAAGCTTTGACTCGCGCTTGGCTTTAGTTCTCTTCTTATTTCGATATTTGTCTTAGTCGTATGGGAATCCAGTTTTCCATGGAACAAAAACCCCTTTGCCTCGTGTACGACCAGGGTGTTCCTTGTTTCCCAAGGCCATGGACAGTGCATCTTTCTCCCTGTCTGGCAAAAAAGAGCCATCGCCCAATTGTGTACTCAACGCTACCTGCAAGATCCCGACAAGTTATTTCACTTATGAAGTCATGGACTAATTACGTAAAATTGGTTGTTCGATTTATATATTACCAGGCGTTGACAGACTTCCTCGTCCGCAGGGTTTACAAAGGAGATAGTTGCAGAGGACGTGGCAGCTGACCTTGCTCTTAGCCAGTCTCTGGCATGTTGATCTGTGATCGATGCAAATGGCGAGATACCCTCCTCGTCCTCCTTGTCCCATTGCGCTCTCTTCCCTGCGTAGCCAGCAGTGCCGAGTCTGTGGGGGTGAGTGTTCCTTACCTGCAAGGCCTTGTTTACTTCACTTTGACGCACGAATTCGTTTGTCGTCTTCATCTCAACAAAACACCGCCACGTGTCCTCATCAATGAACCCATACTTAGAGTATGGAACCATATCCTTCTTGACATAGTCTATGAAAAGTGTGTGCTTGAAGGTCTTCCATGCCTTTCCTGCCGCTTGCAGTGCATACCGTCGCACTAGGGGAGCGGATTCTTCTGGAATGTCGAACGATGAAAAAATTTTCGTCAGCAAGGCATTGCGAGTCTCAATAGTCAACAACCTCCAGGAAGATAGCGTGATCGGAACCTGTTCCCGTGGTACTATCCCGCACATATTCCGAAATGCATTCGCTGCCTTTTTTGGCTTTGTAGGGGTCCCATCCTTTGGATCGATCTCCGTAATGGTATATCGGTCTGTTGGCCTTTTGTTTGGTCCTTTTGCAGTGTGGGTCGATTTTCCTTTTATGGGCACATCATTTCCTTCAGATGATGGATTAGAGGATGACATCTTCTTTGTAAGTTAAAATAGTTTGAGCGATCTAAAAGAGAAGAACAAATAAAATCAAATTAGAGTGAATAAGTTTGTGGATACCATGGCTTTTTATTAGCCTTTTAAAAGAACTAGCTAACCATCCAATACTTCAAATTAACACCCGGCACCCCACGTGCCTGAATATTACACCCTCAAGCAAAATAATTACAAAACCTTTGGAGAATTTTAGCAAAACAAGCGAACTAGGAGGTTGCCGAACTTAATAAAAATTTCGGCAGCACCTCCCCAAAAACTAGGACATCCACACAGCAGACAAGCAGAAGAATACATATTTTAGATGGTATAAGATATTAACATGAGGCTTCAATCCTACTTCATAGCACACAAGACATGGTGAGCGTAACTGACAAATTGGTATTGTTGCCTACCAAGCCTGATATATTGCATTTTGGACTTGGATCAGATGCGAGTATAATAGCAAGGTTTTATTGATTATTCCATATTACAATATGAGCAAAACAATATGATTCATGATCATTCGAAATGACACATATGGCAACATATCACAAAAAGGCAACAATATGTCATTTATATAATGAATCATGACTACTATGACAATATGGAGGTAATTATTTAAGATTGCTCTCAGATTGTTGGGTTTGAATGAAGATTAGAATCTTCCCCTCAATCATAAATAAATTAACAACTTATTCAATGAATCGGGCCTTGAACCCTTACCAACTTAACATGCACAATGAAGTTTTATTTAAAGAAAGTTCATTGTTTTGACTTATGGATCAGAGCATAATTCAATCAAAGCTAACTTATTTAACTGAACTGTAATCAACCAAGTTCAGACAAGCAGCCAAGCAATTATAACTGAACCCAAGATCAACTATGAATCAATATTCAATTCTACCAGCCGAACACAGACAGGAAGTTATTGATCAGCAATCTGTTCTACTAGCCGATATAGTCAAGAAGATATCAGTCAATAATCTGTTCTACTAGCCGAACAAGCAAACAACCTCAAATCAGCGAGCAAATGCATTCACCAACCGAACCACCAGTTAAGTTCTAACTAGTAGCAATTAAATGTGTTTGCTATGTTCAGTTTTAACAGATCACAGACCAGAATAAATATCAACAACAGTCTATCAGTTCTTTCAGCACTCAGCCAAAACTTAATATTGACAGAAGCGCATATACCAACTGAACAAATTGAGGATTGATTATATCAATGAGCAGTAAACAAACTTCCTAGCATGTATGTCTACCAGTTTAAGGCCCAGATCTGTCGTGCCCCGAATTTTCACGGATTCGGACACTCTGTGTATTCCGTACTAGTCCAGGATCACGCTAGTACACAGGATAAGCAGTTGAAGTACCACAATCATACGCATGGAATTAATAATAAAGTACTTCAAGCATAAATAATAACGAGTTACATGACCTTATGGTCACCTTACAATACTTCGCCGCGCAGGGCGATAAATATTATCAGTATCAAGTTCATTCAGCGAAAGCAAAATACGGTAGTGAAACCACTCCTAGCCACAAGCTACTGAGTGCGGCTCAACCCTTTAATCCTCCTGGCCTTCGACGAACTCTTCATTCCAAGCTGGCACGGCTTCTTCTTCTTCTGAGGTTTTTGTCAATGCAAGGGTGAGTATACAACATACTCAACAAGTCATGCACAATGCAGGTCTATTACTACATGCATGGCTTATTCCAAGGAAAGGCTTAATTGGTTATTTTGCTTAAAGCAGCATTTATTTTAAACAGGTAATCCTATTAGATTAAAAGCAGTAAAATCAATATTATTAATAATTAATTTCTCAATTCTTTTACTCAAAGGTTTTGGCACACACCCTAATTTGGTTCTTCCGCACACGACCACCCATTCCACATCTTTTATTTTAAAATCTAACCCTTGATTTGTAATCACCGAGCAATGTCGATCATGCGGACACGGCTATTGAATAGTTTCACACACACACTCTGCAGAGGTCAGTACACTTTACCCACAGGATCTGATCGTTCACCACACAGCGATTGATTGCAACAAAGTCTTTCGAGAGACTAACATTTAACCGTTGAACCTCTCCGACACTTCCCTTCTAACACTTCCCTCACTCAGAGCCGAAGTTTAGACAGAGCAAGTACCGTTGAATGGGTATCAAGCCGTAGCACGCAGTCGCTTCCCCAATCGGTTGCCTTTGGTGCACTTTGTCACCGAGGTATCAAAGGAAAGAGGTCGAAGCCTACTTAACTAGGTCCGTCCCATTAGGACAAGTGGTTGTACACGAACTCAGTTCAAAGGCTCGCAAGGTTAAGTCCTTAATTGTCCCGGGCAAGACATCCATTTATTTTTTTTCTCGGCACACGGCCTTCACAAACATTCATACAGCCCATTGCCACACAGGCCCACCTGGCACGAAGCCTTCTCGCCACTTGCCCCGGTCCAAAACATTTCCCACCCCACTTTACACTTAAGCAACATATGCCATTTCCCACATCATTTCGTGAATAGCACCACACAGGTTACTACCCCAAATCCATGACATAATCGCACTTTTCAAAAATGCGTTCCATAATCTTTAGTCAGTATTGTTTTGCTAATTAAAAGACATTTAGCGTATTTAAGCAGGCTGAGCAACTAATCACGGTCTAGCCTCCCGTGTTGGCATTAATGTAGCAACCAACATAGTTTAGCATTCTAGGGTGACAAGGTGTTCAGGGCATACACAAGTATTAACACGATGTCGTAAGCAAGATAGGTACCTTAGCTACCTTTCCCCATGTGAGCAATACCATTTTTACTTAACATAGCATGCAATAATTGAATCAAAATATAGTTGGACAAAACTAGGGGCAACATGGTCAAAGCATGACTTGCCTTCAAAAAGCTGTTGGTTCTGGTCGAAGCTCTGCGACGGGTCTTCAAATTCTCCCTCGGCAACTTCCAGCAACTCGGAGTCTAGTCGGTACAAGCAAGCACACAATAAACATACAATACAGACAACAATATAAATTCTAAAAATAAAATAAAAATCACCAATAAATAGTTCACATTTTTACAAATTTTTGGGCACTAGAATCACCCAAATCTGAGTTAAAATGCAAAAGTTATAGTGTTTTCAATATTTTGAAAATTGGATAAAAGAATAAACCGAATTATTCCCCTATTTTCCATCGATTTTTCGGTTATTTTCTCTCGGCTCGACACGTGTCAAGACCTTTGGGCGGCCACATCACCTTCGGTCAGCGGCGGTGGGCGGATGATGTCGACCGATGAGCGATTCACCCTTGACATGTGGGCCCGGTGAACAGTGCTTTGCACTACAAGGAACATGGAAAAATTCGTGGGCCAAAAACCCACGAATTTAGGCCAAAACCCACGAATTTATGTTAAATTCGTGGGCATACCGTCGAATTTAGTTCACGAATTTAACTCGGCAATTTAGTCAATTAAATTAGTGGGTACCCACAATTTAATTTAAATTAAATGGAGTTCTTGGAAAAACCCACGAAGTTAACTATTAAATTAGGTGGGTCAAGTAAAACCACAATTTATTTAAATTGTGGGTCGATAAAAACTCACAATTTATTTAAATTAGTGGGCCAACAAAACCCAATTTAAATAAATTAGTGGGTAATAAAACCAATTTATTTAAATTGGTGGGTCAACAAAAACTCAATTTAAATAAATTAAGTGGGCCAATAAAACCCACAATTTATTTAAATTAGGTAGGTCGAAAAAGCCCACAAATTTATATAAATTAGTGGGCCAATAAAAACTCCACAATTTAGCGTTAAATTAGTGGGTATTTATCAGGCCCCGCAATTCGTACATTTGTAAAAAAATATATCGACAGATTGCCTAAAAATGAATAACCCATGTATTCTTTGAATCAAACTTTTTAGTTTAAGTACTCTACATAAGAAAATAGGGCACAATTATCAATAAAACTAGTTGATTCCGACATCGAATATTAGTTTGGGCAGATTTTGGATATTTATGTCTCACCATAAACAAACACTATAATAAAAAGTCGACATAAGTAATTGCTTTGTTCGAAATTGACTCATTTTGATCTAATATCATCATTTGTAAGGTTTAGAAGCAATTTCACAATCGAGCTAACGAGCCAAGCCAAGTCGATCCGGCGTGATTTGAGTTCCATTGAAATCGACTCATTTCAATTATAAACAAATTAATGTGTGTAATAGAAATCAATTTTGAACGAGCCCATGATCCCATTAATTTCTGTTGTAACATAATTTAAAAAACGTTATAGTTAATATTATGAAAATATTTTTATGGTCAATCCAAATTTCATAAAGGCAGGTTGATGGTCAAAGCTAAAATAGTTTTTTAAGGAAAAAGGCTAACTACAGGTCTATTGATCATTTCACAAGCTTTACAAAATTGAAGCTTCTTCTATAGGCATATCTAATTATCTATCCTACAATTCCCTAAAAGCAAAAGGAAAAAAGGATAAGAACGATGAAAATGCAATGCACGGCGGCGGCTTCTACTTTGTCATACTCTCTTATAACACGATCCTCGTGAATATAGCACAAGGATCTCTAATCCTCTGAGAGCAGATTTGTTATTCAGAATATCCACACATCTCATAAAGCGGCACTAATTCCATCAACTGTCAATGAGAAAAATCCGAGGCTCCACTTAAAGGTTGAACAATAAACCCCACAAAAGCACGGCCAAGACCATGTGCAATGCCGATAACACCATCTTGTCGGGCACTCTCAAGCGGCTTTCTTAAAACACCGAAACCCCAAAAGCCAAACCACGAGCAAATGCTTGATCCCTTGAACAAGTCCATCACCTGCGCCATGATTCTCCTTGACCAAACTGAATCATATTCAACTTGAAGTGTGCGGTGGGGTTAACATAAACAAGGATGGAATAAACCACAAACACGAAATTTCACTGCTTTGATCTCGGTTGAAGAAAGCGCCCATCGATGAGAGAGCTCGGCAAATCCTTTACTTAGTGATGACAAAGTGGATTTTGTCACTCCAAGAAAATCTCTGAAAAGATTAGATGAAGAGGATTGTGGATCAGATCCTTTTGATTCGATTCATGATAGCGAGGATGATGGAGCTCTTCGCATAAACCGACTTTTGTGCATGACCTTCCGCAGATGCACCTAAAGCAAACATCAAGGGAAGAAATTACAGCTCATCGGTGAAAATATATCTCGTAGTTCACAACTCGAAACAAAACTTGTGCAAGGGTTTTGAATTGGAACATGAATACATTAGGTCAACTTCGACAAGATAAAATTCAGGCAGTAAAAATAAACTTGTCCCTCTTAACTCTTAGTAAGCGAGTACCCTTCCATATTGGATTGCCGGCAGCAGAATAGGGATGGGGCTCCATATGCCAAGGACACCACGTGGCCTTTGAGTAGGCGTGATTTCAGAGATATTTTCAGCCTTATCTCTGAAATATCAACAAGCCTGTAAAATATAAAATGCTTTGTCAATTATGTCATGTGGTATTCCATCTAGCTTATGTAATTCGAACATATCAGTAGTAGAAATCAATGCTTTTGTAATGTTATCACAAGAATTTAACAAATACCCCACTAAATTGGAGTGGACCACATGAACACGAAATGTTAGTATATGTGCTAGCTGGTACTTGTAGAACTATATTAAATTAAAATTACTATAAGTGGAATGGACACATAGTACAATGGTGCTTATTTTCAACACATTAGGTAGCATGACCAAGAAATTATCAAATTCCAGAACACTTTCTAGTTTCTCTTGAGAATCAAGTGGATGTGGGCCATTGAAAACAAGATCGGATGGACTCGGACTTTCCTAATTCATTCTTTTGCCTAGGTAGAAGTTCGAGGAAGAAGACAAATGGCACTACATTAAGGGTGAATAAATACAGTAAAAAGAAATCCTAATTACAAAATTGACTGTGAGCATGCAATACTTGAATGCTTCCTAAATGACTTCTTCTGCGCGAATGAATGCTTTCCATTCTCTATTTTAATGAGGATCACTCAACCTTCTCTGAGCAAAGTGAATCTTAAAGCTAGACATTTACAAGCAAAAAGGGTAAATTAAATGGGCAATCCATTCAATTCATAGTACTTTTTTTTTAAGCCCTTTCAGTCTCTTGTTTCCTTTGAGTATGAGAAAAAAGCTGTACCTTAGAGTCTGCCTGCTCCTATTGATTCATAAGCAGTCCACCATATCATTACTTCCAGGCCAGTCCCCTTTCAAGCTTTCTCTTAGTCACAAAATGAAAGGAGGCCTTCTATCTAATTCGAATATCTAATCCCCTTAATAACGAGCTAACGATATAGATAGGGCTATAGGCTCTGTATAATAGATATCTTTCTATTTATACCTGTAGATATAGAGACAATTACGTATTTGCTATCCATCCGCTCTACTTTCCTCGAGGTTGTTACCGATACATGTCGAGCTAGGCCAGTTTTAGTTCTCTTGGCAGCTAGAGATCAGTTTAAGTATTAAGCTAAGCGCTTTTAGCCAAGATTCAAAGCTGGAGAAGGGCGGACCTTTGTCGAGCCAAGCTATGACAAAATTGTTTTTTAGTGTAGTTTAGGTACTAAGTGGCGACTACTGTAGCATAGGGTTTCAAAGTGGAAAATAAAGTCTCGATAAGAATACCTTACTATACGTGACAAGGAAGTAGGTTATTAAGTTAGAATATATATAATAAATGAGCAGGAAAGTAGACGATCGATTCTTGATTCCATTGTCCGGCTATGGCTACTCTTCTTTCATATACGCCAAGTCGAGGGCACTAGGCAGCAGACCTAAACTAAAGAATTAGTGACCTTGCTTGCAGGTATCATTTAGCTTGGCCAGGGAACTCCTGTTTATATTGAACTACAGTTTAAATTGTTGAATACATGAAGGAGGTGTTACTTTCATTTTAGACTACAATGATAGGTAATTTCCTTGGATAAAATTACAGATCACTTGTAAGGTTCGAAAATGCTATAAACAACGTTGAAATTGAGTCTTGATTGGTTAAATTGAAGATGACAAATAAGAAGGAACAAGCTATATCGGCATCGGCTATTTCATTGTGCCACTAATCGACATGACAACGGTATCAATGTGTCTGCTCTACACCATTTTCAAGCGAATAAATCATTTTACTGCGAAATGGCGGCTCGTCCGGAATCTGGGGCGTCGGCCGCACGGTGGGGGTGGCGATGGGCGGCGGCGGCTAGGCGCGGCGCTGGGAGGTCGGCGATGAGGCGGCGGCCTCGAGTGGCGGAGACGGTGGTCGGCGATAGAGGCGGCGGGCCAGCCTTGCGGAATGGCGAAGGGGCAGCGCTGCTTGGCGGGCGAGCGGCGAAGCGGGCGCAGCGCTTCTTGAAGGCCGCTGGCGCGCGGCGCAAGGCGTGAGCGGCGTGAGTGGCGCGTGGTCTTGAACGTGTGAAGAGAGGCGAAGCGAGTGAGAGAGCAGCGTGAGAGAGAGAGAGAGGCGTGGGCTAGGTCAAGACAGATTAAATTAGTGGGGAAAGGCGGTAAGCCAGATTTAGCGGAAATCATCGCTAGGTTGATAAACCGTCGAAATTAAGCTATAAATTCGTGGGTTTGTTTTTGGCTCACGAATTTAATTAAATCGTGGGTTTTTAAAAGCGAATTTAAATATATAAATTAAATGGGTTTTCTTTGGCCCACAATTTAAAAACCCACATTTTTCCTGTTTCTTGTAGTGTTGGACCAACGGGATGACCGGCGAAGAAACATCTAGCCACGTAGCGCTTTTCTTCTCGGCCGTTGGATTTGAATCCAATGGTTGGCCTTCTGCGGCGGTATTTGCTACTAAGCCTCGTGCCTTCATCTGGTCCGAACATCCAAGCATCGGCGGCCATTTTCAAAGCAAGCCCTTTCTACGGCGGCGTGGGCCTTGCGGATGCGGTGGGATGAAGATCCTACGGCTAAGGTTACCCGCGATTCACTGCTCACAAGCCTCGTGGCCTCGCGAGAGCCATCCGATTAAGATCTAACGGCCATCATTAGCAAAGCATTCAAACTCGGCGCTTCTGAAGGGAAATCGTGGCGTTACCTTGGTCGTCCGATGGAATCGGCGGTGAGACGAGTTCGGTTGGCTCCGAAGAGCGGCGGCGTTGGTCACCGGACTTGGAGAAGATCACGATGGCGTCGGCGTTTCGTGTGTCTCCGGTCGAAAAAGTAACCCGGTGGTGCGCCTCGGCTCGGTGAACTCGGTGAGGTCTCGGCGGCGGCGAGGCGGCGGACAACGGCGGCGGTGAAGAAACCACGGTGGGGATGTTTGCCAACTCTGGCGAGCTCTTGGGGAGGCTAGAAACACGACGAAATGAGCGGAGTGAGTCTTTGAATAGCGGGCTTTATCTCCGCTTGGACCCGGCCTTGAAAGCAGCGTGCAAATCCTCGACAAGATCTTGACCCCCTGGCGGCGGCGGTGCACGGTCTTAATCTGAGAAGCTTCGGTCCCATCGCACCACACAATCGCAAATCAACGGCGGTGATTAATTCCCATTCGTGAAACGATGCAGCGACACATCCGTCGATCAAGATCGGACGGTCGAGAATCGGCGACAATTAGGGTTTCCTGGGCGAGCACAGTGTTGGGCGACCCAACACTGTAGCTAGCCATTTTCCCAGATTTTTGCAATAAAAATAATTCGATAATTCAAAGTAATTATTTGGGGCACTAAAATATCCGAAAAATTCTAGAAAAATTCCAGAAAATATTTTAAGGCATTTAGAGCTTAAATAAAATATTTTCATTTATTTTTGATAAATACTTTCTCTGATATTAATTAATCAAGAGAAGGATAGTTTAAATAAATGTTAATTAAATCCAATAAATCCCGAAAAAATTAGATAAATTCAATTAAATGAAATCAAAAGCAAATAAGGGTTGAGTAATTCATAAAAATTCAAATAACTCTAAAAATTAAAATTAGACCAAAATTCGGGACGTTACAAGATCACAGAATAAATGTTCTACTCGTATAAACCCAAGATCATCACAGAGCAATACCTCCCTTTCAGCCAGCAAGACTTAAGATACAAGTGCAGTACTGGAAAACTTACAACAGGGGGAGGACAACGATGGGGAGCACGTCGCTACGGGGGAGGACAACAAGGGGGAGGTCGATGCAAGGGAGGACACCGAGGGGGAGGTCGATGCGGGGAGGGGCCAGAGAGGGAGGCCGCCGCGGAAGCACGTCTGCCAGAGGGAGGCCATGAGGAGACAAAATGTCATAGAGGGTTAGGGTTTGGCCTTTGTGAATAAGGTTTTGCGTCTTTGGAGATATATATAGAAGATTACATCACGAGCGGTTCTAAAGAGAAATGCGTGAGGATAATATCCTGAGCGGTTCTATAACATAACGATGCAGTGATGTTAAGATTATCCTGAGCGGTTATATAAAAGAACCGTGCATGATAACTTTATCCTGATATTATGTTATAATTCATCTGTGATAATCTTTATCCTGTTGTTATGTTATAGAACCGTCTGTGATATATACTTTTCTTGACATAATTCGGATGCTTGAAGCTACTTACAAAGATCATCACAATCCTATATACATAATTCAGATGCTTCAGAAGCTACTTCCAAAGATCATCACAATCATATGTACAAAGCATGATGGGTCGTATCATCCTTACAATAGCATTAATGTAATATTATTACACATGAAAATTAGTAAACATGATGACAATGCACCCTTCTCATAACTACTCCACCACATGCTTATTCTTTTGTATGAAATTAGCCCTTCATGATGATCGACGCGTGCGTAGCTTGCTTCCTCATGTTGTTCTTACAGGACGAGGATGTCATTTTTGATAGGTGGCAACTCATCAAATTGATTGTACTCTTCCTCATCTACTACATTCTCAACTCAGACAATTCTCCTTTTCACGAAGAACTTCGTGGCGCTTCTTGTTGGGCCGAATTGATTCGTAGAAGACTTGAACAACTTGGTTAGCGATACGAATGGTTCATCTTGGTATTCGACACGTTCGAGGTCCACGGTAGTGATGCCATTCTTGTCAACCTTCATGTGCTGGAGGTGGACCCAACGGCATCGAAATAGGGGAATCTTGAAAATTACGTAGTTGAGCTCCCATATCTCCTCTATGAATCCATAGTAGGAGCTCCTCGTCAACCAGCGGTATTATTGAATGCATCTATCACGGACACCATTGATACGGTTTGTGCTCTTCATATCCTGATCTCTCGTATCCTTTCCATGTGACAACTATAAAAGTTGGTCCTTTTGCCAACCATGTCAGCGTGTCATCTGACGAGCTCCCAGTGATAGGTCGCTCCTTCAACCATTTGTTGAGCGAAGGTTATCTTTGTCTCGTGATCCAAGACTCCTATCGTCTTTGGATTCTCTTGCCTTAGCCATTGCTTGTGCTCGGCGATATAGGCGGACACTACTGACCATGTGTTGCAAAACCGTGAAATGGGCTCGAGCATACTCAACAGAATCGGCGTGATTGCTTTCCTTCCGATGGTCCGATACCTGGAGCCTCCTCATGGCAAGATCGAGGCACACCTATCGGTTCGACACAGGCCATGTAATCGGCCTGAGAACTCGGCCTCTTCTGTTGCATAACCTTCGATAATGCTACCCTCAGGACGAGATCGATTCCGTATGTAAGACTTGAGAATTCCCATGTACCTCTCGAGCGGGTACATGCTACGTGGAACAACTGGCCGCATATCTTTATCTCTATCACAAGGTGAACAATGAGATGGACCATGATATCGAAAAATAATGGAGAAATACATCTCAAGATTACATAGAGTCATCACCACCTCGACTTGCGAGCATCTAGTCGCCGGGATCGATGACCTTACGGCGATTGTGTTAAAGAAATAACACTGACCTAGTGATGAATACTCATACGAGGTACCCACGACAAAATATGCATGCTCGTATTTCTCTCGATCATCTGGTTTGAACCCAAATCGGCGATCTTCTTTGAAGGCGGGAGAGGTATTACGAGTCTCCGTTCCCCTGACAAGATCGGATTATCATTGAATATTATTTGGATCACCGAATAAACCATCTTGGGCGGCCTTAGCCTCAAGGGGCCGAAGGACCCTCGGCCCGACCAGGCCTCTAAGGCGCTTCGAGCTCGATCGTTGGCGGCGCCCCCGCCCCGACCAGGCGAGTCGAGCCCCAAAGAGCTCGGCTGCGGCCCCGCCACATCACCGGTCGGCACCAAGCCGGTCACTTGTCCCACGGACACGGCAACCATGCTGGGACAGGTGGCTCTTCCCCAAGGTGCCCAGAGGGCCGCTAAGTCAAGCACCCGTCCACTCGCCCGCCAGTCTGGTGAAAAGCACGCTTCAACCTGTGGCGATGCCAAGGCACAGCATAGACGGCGTCAGCATCTAACAAACAAGTATAGGGTAGCGCCTTCCCAATAAGCACCATCCTTTGTGTCTACCAACCCGACATGGGTAGCAACCAACCGTCGGTCATCGGGACCGAAGACCAAGACTCGGGGCATAGCATACCCCTACCGCTTCTCTCCAAATTTTAGGTGTGACTGCCCCCTCCGAGCTATATAAAGGGAGGCAAGGTCCCCAGCGAGGCGAATCCTCATTCTTCCATATCACCTCGCTTGCTCTCAGGCAAGGATTTATTCGAGGCTCTGAGCTTCCCGTTCGGACGGCGCTAAGGGCCTATCCTTAGCCCTCGCGTGTAATTCCCCATACTACGCAACGAGATCCACCACCAAGCTGGAAGTAGGGACGTTCGGCCCGAACGATATCATCTGAGACTCCTCGGTCCGATCCGATATTCATCGAGGCTTCTTTAGCCTAACCATTCGAGAGAGGCGTGATCCCTATACTTACAAATTTACTGCGGTTATCTGAAACAAGCGGTTGGCGCGCGCGGTAAGGGGCCTTCGCGTCATCTCGTGATCTCGATTCCCATTTCCCTCCTCGATGGTCTTCTTCTGCGGCGCGGCACGAACTTCGGCGGAGTGTTGGCGCCAAAAGCGAGCTCGATTCGCCTTCCTCGACTTCACCCGGGGGGGTCTTTGTCCTCGTCTCGCCGCTCCTCAAGCTTGCCGCCTGAAGCTTTGGCGGCAGCCTTGAGCATTGGAGGCCCCAAAAGGTCGGGCTTGAAAAACTCGGGATGACTGGAGCGTGGGCTCGAGCCTTCACATATGTCTAGCGTGTGCCTTGGCAGCCGCGTCGAGGCTCACTTTCAAGCGGCCAAGGGGTCAGAGCCGCCGTGCCGACTAGTTTCTAGTCCTCACGGCGGCTCGGCACTGCGTCTCGCATACCCACTTGGTGGCGTCCCAAGCAGCCATTGGATCCTTGCAAGCGGTAACCCTCTCGACCCAAGTGCTCGGCCTCGCCCACAAGCTCTGATTTGCAGTAATCTTGTGTGGAAGAAGGAAGTGCTGCTTGAGATGACCCGTGACCGATTCGGGACACAATTTTTGAGCTTCTAAGTCCCCGGACATCTGTTGCATTTTAGTCTAGATACTAACACTCCGACCTATGCTTTACGCAGCCGGTGGTCACGAGAGCTATGGTAAGCAGCGAGTGTTCACTGACGGAGAAAAAATGCTGACATTCAACAAAACCCCAAGGTTCATAGCATGGAATATTTACATGCATTACTTCTGAAGCAAAAAGCAAGATCTGGCGCCGGAAGCTCATCGGTGAAGTCGTCGTCATCCTCGGGCTGTCATTGCCCACCTCATTGTGACCGGCCTCGCCACCATCTCATTGCCGGCGCCTCTAGCCGCGCCGGTCCGCGTATCGCCGACCCGCCAGCGGTGGCGGTCGGGTCGGCGGCATTGCGGCCTGTGAGGCACATACTCATACGCACGCACGGCAACCTCCGCCGCCAGCGGCGGCGCTCGCGTAAGTGGGGTAGGTCGGCTAGGACGTTGGCCGCACGGGATAGGCCGAGGGCGTAATGCATCTCGTCGCGCTCCGGCGGCTCCTGCAGATCCACTCCCAGGGGCCTGAAGCTTCTAGCCATACTCTCAAAGGCCGGACCAAGCACGTTCATAAGATCGTCGCGCAGGGTACACCGTTCTTCGTGCACCCTGGCAAGTTCCTTCTCCGCGGCACCGGTCCAGAATCGCAGTGCCCGCGCCTCCTCGCGCACCTCGTGAGCTTCCCCTCCAAAGCTCGAATCCAGGCCCTCTGCCGCGACATTTCCGCCTTCTGCGCGGCGGCCGCCGCAGCTTGGATCTGCAGGGAGGCTTCAACGCGTCTCTGAGGCGGCTCGGCGCCGGAGGACCGCCCATAGTGGCCAAGCCGCCTTTGGGAGTAGCCTGGCGGCGCCCACCTCCTTGCGGGCGGTCGTCAAAAGCGACGGCGGCGGCTGACCCGAACGGAAGCTCTGAAGCAAAGAAAGAAAAAGCTCGGCATCAACAAGATCGGGCTGAAACCACCTCGACATCGGCGAAAAGGCTCACTCGCAATGGGGTCCCTAATCTGGAAGGTCGACAAAGGCGGCGAGCCCCCTCTTCTCGCAGCGTGATGGCGGCCAAGGCAAGGGCAGGATCTCTTGGGGTCCGACCCCAAGGGGTCCGCCGTCGCTTCCCGTTTCCCGGACCACCGATCATCGCCCCCGCTCGCCATCGCTGCTTAAAGTGTGCTAATTCCCCTTCTCCCACGTCGCGTAAGGGCGAAAGGAGAATGGGAGAGCAGAAGGAACAATTGCGCATGATTGCTCCTCTGCGCCTTATTTATATCTTGTGGCGGAAGCGGCGAAGCGGGCGTCGTTCGGGTGACGCGTCGCCGCGCGCATTAACTACGTCCGTGCGATGGGGCGTACCACATCCACATCCCTCACCTCGCATTAAATCACGGCGGGGCGGTTGGGGCGAAAGAATATTTGTGCGGCGAAGCGCTTGATCGACCGCCGATTTCCGTTCGGCGCAGGCGGCTGCGTCGACGATCGGCAGTGGCGTCTAGATGGGCCATGGCGGCCCTGAGTGGATCGGGGGCCTAGTAGAAGGAGCCGCACCGACGAAGGCTGAGTAAAGGACCCGACCGCCGCAGCACCTCCTGCATCCAAAATAAAAGTTAAGGCAATCTTTTTCTTAAGAGTGCTTCCGCACTCGCTTTTCCACCTTGAGTCCAAGCGTTGTGAAGCGATCACAAGCTTGAGCTCACACACCCCGCTCGGGGGCTTCGAGCTCACACACCTTTTCGGGACAGATGACCCGGTCGGCTAGTGGGCCCTCCCTAGTGGTAACCCTCTCGACCCGAAGCACTACGGCCTACGCCTCAGTGGCTACGGTTGAGAAGTAGTGCCTTGCGGAAGAAGGAAGCTCCCACGAGGTGCAACCCATAGTTGGTCGGAAACACTCCTCTCCCGCGCAAGTGTAGATGAGCGATTTGCGCCTAAGTGCACACACTCATATGGGTCGGGTGACTCGGTCAGCCATGGGTTCCCCCCTAGCGGTAACCCTTTCGACCCAAACACTACGGCCTACACCCCAGCGGCTACGGTTACGAAGTAATGTTTTGCGGAAGAAAGAATTACCCATAGGCATACAACCCATAGCTGATCGGGAACAGTCTTGTCCCGCGACAAGTATAGGCAAATGTTTTTGCTTCTTAGGTCCCAGCTCCTATTTCGAGTCTCCCTCGAAGGTGTTAACATGATGACCTACGCTCGCATAAACCTCCGCGGTTTCTGAAGCTACGGCCATCGAAATATTTATCATCTCTGGGAGGCACGAAAAAGGGGAGGGCCTCTGATTGCCCATCCGGCTAAAAATTTGATTCATTACAAGACAAAGCTGTCACAAAACCAAAATGATCAACTTTCTTCTTGTTTCGGTGGAGGATGCTCCTGGCGGAATTCGGGCGATCTCCTCGGCGTAAGGCGGCGACTCTGAACCCCGACTTCTTCGTCGGGTGGTTCGCGCAACTCAGCTGGCGACACAGCGGGAGTCGATGCCGCGATAATGTGAGAAGCAAAAACCAGCGCCCGAGCAAGCTCCGAGCTCTATCCTGCACTCACCGAGCGCTTCGACATGCTCACGACGCGGGCAGTGGCGGCGGCTGGCGAACTTCGAACCCGGCTCGGAGGTTAAAGCACTCGATCGCGGATCTCTCGGCGACCGTGGAGGCCGTCGGCTCAGTGCTTCGCTCGGACAAATCTCGCTCGCCCGGCTCGCCAGCGGAGAAGGCCTCCGCTTCGTCTTTGCCATCGTTGCGTCACGTTCCTCCTTTGCCGTCTTCCGCGCCCCACGGCATCGTGAGCTCCTCTGCTGCAGCTGCGGTCGGCGATGTCAAAAAAGCGGCGGTTTGCAATCACGGAAGGCTGAATTAGGGTTACTTTGCTTACGATCGCAAGAACTTTACGGCTGAAGCTCCAACATAGCCTCGGTCGCGTCTTCGCTCGAGCAAGCGTCCCTCTGGCGGAATCCGACTCCGCCGAAACTGGTCACGCTCACCACAGGCCGCACTTTTGTGGCGGCATGGCGTCTCTGGCCGAGGGCCGCTAAAAGTGCTTTGAGCTCGGATATCCTCATCTCCTTGCACTCGAAAATCCGGTGTCTCTCAAGCAGCTCCCTCCGGACCTCCTCCGCCATTGCCCGTTCATGTGCCAGGGCTTCCTGAGCCTCGCACAACTTGGGGTGCTGATGATCGCCCTCTGTTGTGGCGGTCACCCTTCGTTCATGCATAGAGTGGGGAACCGCCGACATCTCCCCCGACTAAGCTTTCAGTTGCTACGGAAGACCAAGTACTTCATTCAGCCTGACGGCCGCTAAAGCAAATCAAAGACTGAAGTCAAGAATCCGGCCGGGATTACCTGACAAGCCGGGCGAGTAACCTCAGCAGCGACCTTCAGCGCCTCATCGGCCGAGCCGGGGCGTACTTGACCCACGGCGAATTTGGCTCGAGATAAGCCTCCACCTGCTGCGCGCCCTCTTCGATGGTCCCCCATAACTTGACCTCTGCCTCGGCCTCGGCGTGGCTGCGGCTTCTTGGGAGGTCGTTGCCCACCAGTTTAGCTTGCAGTTGGCGTGTCTCGGTATGCGGGAGGATATTACGTCGCCATGTGATGCTGCGCCGGCGTCCATGACCCCCAACGCTG
Source organism: Guadua angustifolia (assembly GCA_036346375.1). Classification (NCBI taxonomy): domain Eukaryota; kingdom Viridiplantae; phylum Streptophyta; class Magnoliopsida; order Poales; family Poaceae; genus Guadua; species Guadua angustifolia. Next base: position 48,215,432 of record CM070515.1, read on the forward strand.
GGCCATCCCCTCCGATGGGTTCTGGCGGCGGCAGTAGGGCATGGCGGTACGAGATTGCGCCGGTGGCGCTTGGTCTGGCGGTGAAGGCAAACTCATTAGCGTCTCCTCTGGACCCCGACCCGTCGAAGATGCAAAGTCTCGCAGCTCCAACTCTGGAGGGCCACCGCGGCGCCCCGATTCTCCCCAGCGGCGGTCGTCACTCGGCGCACCAACCATTCTTGGGAGCAGACACAGCACCGTTTCCTGTTGGACCACCACCTCGTCAAAGCTTTCCACCGCCGGCGATGGAGCAGGGCAACATCTTCTTCGGCTTTGTTTGGTGGGGCGTGTCGCCCTTCGTTTCCCGAGGGCGTCTCCTCTTGGGGATCTCCACTGAGGCGCGGCGATAAGTGCTTGTCTGCGGTACCCTCGCGAGGTCCGCCGCGATCAGCGGCTTTGAGGAAGGCCTCATACGGATCGCCGGGGCCACCCCCACCGCCATAGCTCGAGGACGACTCCGGATCGGCGGCGCTGACAGCGGTGGTCACAGAGGCATCTTCGCCGCGCGCAACTCTGGCCATGCGCTCCCTCCTCTTTTCGTTCGTCCTCTCCTCTCTCCGCTTCTTGCGGGCAGAATCTCTCAGGGCGGCCGCCTCACGGGCCTGGGTCTTCTGCTGCTTTTCTCCGGCGGCGGTGGGACACCATCTTGCCCGATCCACGAGTGGTGCAAAATCACTAGTTAGTCCGGATGTCGGCTGGGGACACAGAGAGGAGAAAAGGCCTTTCGGCCTACGAGGTTCGGAGGTTCTCCATTGAAAAAGGTTGGGGCCGCCACACGCCCGCCGTGATAGCGCCCGACCAGCATTGGCCACCACGGCCTCAAGCTCCAGCGGCAAGTTCCGCCGCCGCCATCATATGGGGTGGACGCCCGCCATCTGAGAACATGGGCGCGGCTTTGTCCATAAGTGCGCCGCGCATCTTCATGAGCAGCGTACAGCAAGCCTTCTGCCGGTTAGGCCCGCTCGGCGAAGCTTGATCCGCTCCAAGATCGGCTCCACTTTCTTTTCTCCTTCTTGTGAGGCCCGACCCACTCTTCTCTTGACTCGGGGAGGCGGCGGTGAAAGTGGGCGTTGCCTCCCGAGTTCCGAGCATAGAACCACTCGGAATGCCACCCTCGGTTCGATGTCGGCAGCTTCAAGGGATGTATTCCACCCGCGTCGAGCCTTGTTGGATGGCGCACCCCATGGATGCCGTGGCGACCGACTTATCCTCCACGATCGGGCGTGAAGAAGTGCTTCCACGGACAACGGTGGGGCTCGACCCAGAGCGCCTCACATAGCGTTATGAAGATCGCTATGTGGAGCACGCCGTTAGGGTTGAGGTGGTGTACCTCGATCCCGTAATGGTGCAACATCCCGCGGACGAAGGGATGAAGCGGGAGCCCGAACCTGCGCTCGTAGAACCAGGCGGGGACCACAACCTCCCCCTCCTCCGGCGCTGGTTCTGCGGCCCCTGTTGGGACCTTCCATTGCGAGGCATCCCGCGGGAGAAGGAACCCTTTCTTCTCCAGCTCGAGCGCGCGGCTGGACTCGGTCGTACACTCCGACCATGACATCTTCGATCCGCGAGCAATCGGAGGTCGGAGGAGAAGAATGTGAGTAGCTCTCTCCCGACTCCCTTGTTTCTTTTTTCTCGCCCCAGGAGAACTCGAGGAACAAGGAAGGCAAAGCTAAGGGGCGGCAGCAGAGGTGCCCTAATGCCTCTCCCGCGCCAGTCTTATGGGCGCCGAACAGGCACCGGCCAAACGCGTGTCGACCGGGTGAGCACCGGTCAAGATGGCCTCGTATGAAGCGTCACCCATCGCATCGGAGCGCCACGACGTGCCGCTGGTAAGTCATATCGCCCCTAATCATCTCGCTTCGCATTTAATTCCCGCACGCACATTAAATGCTTGCAGAGACGTCGGGGTATCGCTCCGGGTGAAATGCCCCGCGACCCCTTGATCTCCACCTCCGGGTCGGCTCAAACCGGCCCGAAGCAGGGAGGAAAAAAGTCCACCAGGCCTTTGCGGTCTCAAGGTGGCGAGAAGGCTTGAATGCCTGACGAATAAGACCTGGCCGCGGGTCCCAAGGGCAGGATCCACCGGATGGATCCCCCGCCAACCCCGGCAGGCAAACGAGTGAGGGGCAAGTTTAAGGCAAACCCTCGGTGGGTCTTTAGTTGGGTTGGCGGACGACCCAATCGCCTTAGCTCGTGTCCGAGACCATACTTCAAACTCTCGCTGAGCCCTCGAAAGGGCGGCGGCAGTGCGCCCGAAATTCTGAGCGGCTCGGGTCCGGCGAGATTGAGTAAAAAAGGTTTTTATGGGTGCGCCACGATGGGTGGACACCCGGCGAGATCGTCCGCTCGGAGATCGCTCGATCTCGAGGCCCCTCGGATAACCCGTTAGCGGCTCCATGAGCACGGTGTTCGGCCGGCGTAGGCAAACCGCGTCTGCTCACCCCTCCAGTCCCACACTGCGGGCCAGGCGTACCGTGGGGCCGGCGGCCTCTCTGTCATGATTTCCTCGCTCGGCGAGGACTCGAGATGGATGCCCTCGCCCGGCTACGGCGTAAAATGGCACTAACTGCGCCCGACTCGGCGTAAAATGGCACTAACTGCGCCCAGCTACGGCGTAAAAATGGCACTAACACGCCCGGCTACGGCGTAAAAATAGCACTAACGCGTCTAGCTACGGCGTTAAGCGAGCACTTTCGGAACCGGAACCTCTCGCGAAGGCATCCGGACCTCCTGCCGACCACGGCCGCATCTAGCTCTGACGTTAAACAAGCACTCGGGAGGCTGGAACCTCTCGCGAAGGCATCCGGACCTCCCTGCCGACCACGGCGCGTCTAGCTATGGCGTTAAACAAGCACTCGGGGCGGAACCTCGCGAAGGCATCCGGACCTCCCTGCCGACCACGGCCGCGTCTAGCTACGACATTAACCAGCGTTTAAAAACCGGAACCCTGCACAAGGCGACCGGGCGTCTATGCCGACCGACTCAGCGTCAAGCTGGAGCCCCCCGACCAAGTCGGTCGGACTCGTCTGACCCGGATAAACCCCCCGACCAGTTCTTGACACCTGCTGGGGCTACCCAGAATGCGCTTCGTCGCACCGGTGGAATAAACCGACCAAGCTGGACGGACACCGCTTCCTGAAGTGTTAACTCGATCCACTCGGGGGCTCGAGCTCGATCAAGTCTGCGTTCTTCCGACCCGCCATGTCGGGTTCAGACCCCCGACCAGCTCTCGAGCAGCTCGGGGCTCGAAACTACACCCGGTGCGCTCACGCGCACCCCATCAAAGCCGGACCGACCGAGTCGGTCGGGCTCATCCGCAACAAAGTGGCGTCCCCAAGAATATCCATGACCTTGCCGTCTGGCGTCGTCTGCCGAGAAGGCCATGTAAGCGAAGATAAAGGGCCCATCGAGAGCGCTTTGCATTTCGGGGCGGCCGGGGCTCTTGGCGAATACTCATACCGGTACCCACGACAAAGTATGCATGCTCGTATTTCTCTCGATCATTTGGGTTGAACCCAAATCAGCGATCTTGCGAAGCGGGAGAGGTATTACACGAGTCTCGTTCCTGACAAGATCGGATTATCATTGAATATTGGTTTGGATCACGAATAAACCATCTTGGGCGGCCTTAGCCTCAAGGGCCCGAAGGACCCTCGGCCCCGACCAGGCCTCCTAGGGGCGCTTCAGACTCGATCGCTAGCAGCGCGCGCCCGTCCCGAGCCGGGCAGTCGAGCCCAAAGAGCTCGACTGGCCCCGCCACATCACCGGTCGGCACCAAGCCGGTCACTTGTCCCACGGACACGGCAACCATGCTGGGACAGGTGGCTCTTCCCCAAGGTGGCCAAAGGGCCGCTAAGTCAAGCACCCGTCCACTCGCCCCGCCAAGTACAGTGAAGAAGCACGCTTCAACCCGAGGCGATGCCAAGGCAAAACATAGACGGCATCAGCATCTAACAAACAAGTACAGGGCAGGCGCGCGCCTTCCCAATGAAGCACCATCCTTTGTGTCTACCAACCCGACATGGGTAAACAGCAACCCGTCAGTCATCAAGACCGAAGACCAAGACTCCAGGGCATAGCATACCCCTACCGCTTCTCTCCAAATTTTCGTGTGACCTGCCCCCTCCGACTATATAAAGGGAGGTAGGGTCCCTAGCAACGGGGCGAAACCCCTCATTCTTCCATATCCCACCTCGCTTGCTCTCCCGACCTGAGCTTCCCCATTCGGACGAGCGCTAAGGGCCTGTCCTTAGCCCTCGCGTGTAATTCCCCATACTCTAAGCAACGAGATCCACCACCACGAACTGGAAGTAGGGACGTTCGGCCTGAACCAGTATAAATCTGAGACTCCTCAGTCCGATCCAGTGTTCATCCGAGGCTTCTTTAGCCTAACCATTCGAGGAGAGGGGGCGCGTGATCCCCTATACTTACAAATTTACCTGCCGGTTATACGAAACACCGACACCTAGTGATTGTCTCTCGGACCTTGACCGGTAAAATACTTCTAATTGCGACAGGGAGCATCTGTGTCATCAGCACATGACAATCATGAGACTTCATACCGGTTAATTTCAAATCTTCCAACGAAACAAGTCTCTTCATGTTGGAGGAGTTCTGGGACGGAACTTTCACACCATGCAAGCACTAGCACGATTCAGTTCTTTTGGTCTTTGTGATATAACAAGCGAGTTCCAAATACGTCGGCCTTTATCGGTCTCTTCGGTGCTAACTCGGGTCTTATGCCCATATCAACCAAGTCAAGCCGTGCGTTGATACCATCCTTTGTTTTACCCTTAATGTTGAGTAAGAGACCAATCACGACATCACGGACATTCTTCTCTCGTGCATGACATCGATCACGATGGCAAACTTCTAGGTGCTCGGTAAGGTAGGTCCCAGAATATTGATCTCTTCTTCCACATGCTCTTTTCACAGTACTTGATTCGTCCCTTTCCATCATAACATCCAAATCCTTAACAATGTCATGAACATCTCTCCGCTCAAGCGCCTTGGAGTGAACCATTTCGTTCCTTCCGTCGAAAAGTTGCTTCATCTTCGCGATATGGGTGATTCCTCCGAAGGAACCTCGATGGCGCATGTACCGATTTTGCGGGGAGTGATTCACCATAAACTCTCGGTATCATCTAAGCGGTGAGTCGGGCTTTGGTTCCTTTTGTACTCGGCACGACAAGTTAGCAAGGCGGGGTAATTATTTATGGTGCGAGAACAACAAGCGATGCAATGTAAAGTTCTCTCGTTTATCGCATCCCATACATGTACCCGGTAACCCACAGTGTTTTAGATCTTCCACCAATGAAGCTAGGTACACATCAATATCGTTCCCGGTTGTTTGGTCCTTGGATAAGCACATACAACAAAATGTACTTCGCTTCATACACAACCAAGGAGGAAGGTTGTGAATCAGAGATTCTGGGCCAAGTGCTATCTTAGGCCTTTGCTCATGTTACGAAAGGATTCATTCCATCATACTCAATCCAAACCTTATATTTCTCGGATCCTTTTGAATTCTTGAAAGCTCCTATCGATGTTTCTCCTTTGGATGGAATCAGCAAGGTGCCTTAGCATTCCATCATTCTTACACTCCTCAAAGTGCCAGCATATGATTTTGCCTCCTTTGGGTTCGCAAACAAACGCTTCAAATGGGGAATTCTGATGAGATACCATGCCACCTTAGCGAGAGGTCCTTTTTCACCTCAATGCTCTCGCCATCATCATCTGAATGACTCTTACGCTTGTGCGGGATCGTTACACACGGACAATATGCAAGTTTGTGTACTCTTTGCGGATCACAGGATCTGATCGTTTGGACATGCATGTATTCTTTCTACTTCCATTCCCAAGGACAAAGAACCTTCTTGGCTTTGTAGGTGGTTGTCGCAACCTTCGTTTCCTTTGGAAGCATGTCCGCCAATAGGCGTAACAATATTGTGAAACTCTTGTCGGACCAACCGTTACTTGCCTTCAATTTGAGTAGTTCAAGCACGGATGATAACCTTGTGTATTTCAACTTGCACCCCGGGAACAAAGGTTTCTCCGAGTCCTCCATCAAGCCCTGGAACTTCCATATTCCCTATCATCAAGGTTTCCTTCTGCATCGCGTAGCATCTGATCTAAATTGTCATCCTACAACTTTGTCCTCATCGGGCTTCAATCGATATGATCATCGACATATCATTGACTTCGTCGACGATATTAACACTACTTGTTGCTTCACGTATATTATGCTCTTCGCCATAACATGTATAGCCCTTTTGAAACCCCTCGAATCAAGTGTGCTTTGATCTCTTTGAGTTTGAAACATCTTGATTTTACTTAATCAATGCACTGAGACATGACATGAATTGCACCCCTTATTAAACATATCCTCCTCTGCGGTTCTTTTGAAAGTGGAGCGCCATTAAGGTACTCAACACTAAATGCGGTTCTCGGCGTACATTCGACTTCGATCCATCTCGCTACACATGTAACACTTAGTGTTAAATATTGAGTGCACGGTGTAGTCGTATGCACACATTCTTAAACTAATTATGTAATTACATACCTTAATTACATCACAAAGAAATAATTAACACAATTCAAATTAATCTTCAATATAATAATGAAATTAGAACCCATTACTAACCTTAGATCACCAAAAGACTTGAATTGATCTATAAGCTAGATCTAAACAATCTTTAAATTCTATCCTTAACAAGCTAGCTAGCTACATCATGATCGAATATAATATTATGCAAATAGAACCATTACTAGCTAACCTTAGATCAAACAACCAACACATGGTTCTACAAGCTAGATCTAAAAAAATTATCAAATTCCTTCCTTATCAAGCTAGATGTTGAATATAATGCAATTAAAACACATTACTAACCAAATATCACAAACAACATATGGATCCAGCTACAAGCTAGATCTAATCAAACAATCTTTAAATCAATTCTCTCCTAACCAACCTAGATATTGAATTGGATGCATGCAATTAGAATTCATTACTAATCTTAGATCACCAAATTAAATGAATATAATATCACCCTTCAAAATCAATGGCCTTCTTTCACAAAATCGCCTCACTTCCACAGTAGCAGATCTCGGGATAGAAGCGAAACCCTATAAACGAAGTGGCTGGAGGCCGAAGTGGCTGGAGGCTCTGTTTGTACCTGAGATATCACAGACGATTTTATATTACAGCCGTCTGTGATGTAAGAAATATCACAGACGGTTTCTAAATATAACGATGCTGTAATGACTCTGTAGATATTACGAGCGGTTGTGTTATATAATAAATGCGTGATTTCCTGAAACGATTTTACTAGAAAGAAACCGCTCGTAATGAGTCTTGTAGCCATCACGACGGTTATATTTAAGAAACCGTCTGTGATATCTACATGACGGTTTGAGTACATAACCGTCAGTGATGTTCCATATCCTGAGCGGTTTTTAAAACCGTCGTGATCGTCATCGATATAAGCCTCATTTGTAGTAGTGCGATTATTTTGTCATAATTTTATAAATTTTCTTGAGAGTGATCATGATCTAAAATTTTATAAAAGATTAATAACTTCCTCAGTACCATTATATAAAATTTTCAAAAATTTAAACTTCATTTGTTTGGTCATTGAAATCAATGTAAGCATTGAACTTCATTTGTTATATTTTATTTCAAAAACCAAAAAGAGAAAGAACATAAATGCTATTGTGCCTTGTAAAATTTTATAAATTCATTGTTGTGCGATCATGATTCAAAATTTTTATGACCTCTTAAGAATGTCCTTATCATCCTTCTATAAAATTTTCAGAAATTATAATCCTTTTTATTTCTAAAGTAAATCTATACATTGATCATCGGTCTTTTACCATGATGTAGCACTTTTAGAATTTTTAAAATTATTTAAGCATGATTATCATTTGAAACTTTTATATAAACATTATTGCCACATCATAACCATCCAAAAAAATTTCAAAATTTTATAACGTGGTTTGGACAATTTTTCATTTCATTCAAGTTTGCCGGTAAGACTTTTAATAGGATAGTAGTACTTTTCAAATTTTTAAAAATTCATAATTCTTGAACATCTTCTGAAAATTTTATGAGAATATTATGAATGTGTCAGGACCACCCAAAAAAAAGTTTAGAATTTTATAACCTCGTTTGTTCAAATTTTCATTCGGTTCAAACTTGCCGGTCAGCGTTTTATCAGGACAGTAGCAATATTTAAATTTTTAAAAATTCCTCATATTTAATAATCATCTAAAATTTTTATGAAAATATCAACAATGTGTTAGGACTCAGCAGAAAAAATTTCAAAAATTTTCGTCATCATTTGACTCACTTTTCAGCTGGTGCAAAACGGCCAAAATTTTGGCAATTTCTACCAAAATTTCGGTAAATTTCACCGCAATTCAGATTTTTTTCGTGGCAAATGGACCAGATTTGAATTTTAATTTTTGGATTTTGACCAAAATTTCACCAAAATTTTGGATTACAGCCATACCTGGTATTTTTCCCTAAACGAATTTTGAATCCTTGACTCCAATACAAAAGTTCATGCAAAGTTGTCAGCCTGAAAATATTTTTGGTCTCTTTCTCCTCTGTGATGAGACATCGAGACATGTGCATACAGCCATGTCTGGCTCCTTTAAATAATAATCGGAGAGAGCACAGGTCCCACAAATATCAGAAGGTTTTTATGTAGTAGCACTCAGTCACTTATAGGTGGGGCTTTTATCCATATGGCCTATTTGTCAGTCACAAGACACATTTTATATGGAGTCACCCTTATTTTTTACTGGGAAAATTCACTATATACCACAAAGTTCGTGGACACTTGAGAATATGACGTATAGTTGAATGACACTGATAAAATATCACATAGTTTGATGAAAACTTGATGATTTACCACATTTTGCCATTTTCCACCATTTTCTTTTCTCTCCTGACTTTTCTCCCACGGAAATAACTCAAATGCCCCTCTCCGGTTTTTCCATATCCTTCCTGCTTAACAGCTCGGCCTTGCCAAGCAGTGCTGAATATGCGACACGGTAAACCCAAAAGGAAAAGAAGGCCTCTACTAGCGCAGTGTTGAAGCTTTCCAAGAGCCGAAGGAAGGAAAGCAGCAACCATTGACTACAAATAATTATTAGGAATGAGTCATAGCCATTGAGTTCACTCAAACATGATTGCAGGATCGAAGTCTCAGTGAGTTCACATCTCACGCGTTAAGTTTACAAAATATCGGCCTACCTCCTCAGGTGTCAGGCGGTTCGCGTTGAGTCCGTGAGTTTCTCTTGCCGAGTCATAGATTTGTTCAGGGGATGGTCCATGTGTTTTTTGTGTTGTGAGGGTTTATCGCTATTCTCTATGTCAGTCAGACGATCTATTGTATTTTCTTCCTTCTATAATGCATAGCAGAGCTTCTGCTGTTCTCTGTTTCAAAAAAAAGTTTACAGAATATCCAAATAAGTTATTTTTGCCCATGAAGTAAACAACACAAAAATAATTCTTAGTTCTTCTTTTTTTCTCTTTGGAGTCATCTTTTAAGTAGTTTTTGGTGCCTTTGGAGATGTCAGTGATGACTGTGATAGTCCATTTCCTCCTGTCAATGCCAGTTGCCTACAGTGCCGTGCGTAATCTACCGATACAAGGTTGGAAAGAAGATGGCGCCATGCTATATCATGCACGAATGTATCCGCACCTGCCATCGAGTGCTAACAAGCAAACCGGCAAACCCCACTACTGCACATACTCACTGTGATGTTGATTTTCTATTTTTTTTAATTTTAATTTATTGGTTAGTCGTAGGAAATACTAGTCATGACCTCTGAAACAAAAGATAAAATACAAAGCATCACCAGCATTCACCGATATAAATCTTGGTTCATCGCATGACACCCATCTTCTTTGGCGAGCACGAGTGGCGGTGATAATCTTATCCTTGCCGGTTCTAAATTCAATGGCGATGATAAAACGATATTTTTTCCGCATGAACGGCAACAATATCATTGCCAGGTTTAGAGATAGAACCAGCAGTGATGTATTACTGCCGGTTGAACAGTATTACCGGCAGTGATAACGTGATTTCCCGTGCAAACGACAACGATATCATTGCCGGATTTAGAGATAGAAGTGGCAGAGATATATTACTGCCGGTTTTAGAGCAAAAGCCGGCAGTGATAATGTGACACTATATATATCCCGGCTTCCTTCCCCAACCTCTCCAGAACAGAGAGGAGCTCTGTTCTTGCTCGGTTGGGGTAGAGAGGGGCGAATTTTTGCTCTCAAATTTGGTAGAATTAGTTTCTAACTCGTGATCTAAGATTCGTATCTTGATGTACATTTCATTAGTAGTTTATTTAATTGGATATTACGTTCTATATTGTTGTAGGTTGTGAGAATTATTGATTGCATAGTGAGCACAATTAGAGCTCTAATCTAGAGGCTAAATTTGAAATTACTAACTTTTTATATATAGTGATTGGTGAGATTGTGATGTAGGTTGAATTTAAGTATTTAGAGGACTAAATTAGTGATTGCATTTAATCGTTGATTGAATTTAAGTGTGGTAGCACTTCATAATTAGTATTGTTTAATCTAATTACTTAAAATTGTTTCTTTATTTAGGTGTGTGTTAATTTAATACTACGTAAGTAATGTAAATTTGTTGGACGGACCATTATATATAACTAATAGCAATTATTTAATTGATTTTACACTCGAGATTTGGATATAGATTTATAATTAATAAAATTTCTAGATTAATTAGCACTACATAACAAATTAAATGAATAAAACAATTTGTGACCACTTATTGATTTACTGATATTTTATTAGTTATAAATATTTGTAGATGGATGTATGAAGCGAACCGTTGCTATAGAGAGTACTTTAACGGTGTGACTAGTTTTCTGAGCGTGGCTGCGGCGTACAAGTCAAATATAAGCTGATGGACTATATTTATTGCCCATGCATTGATTACAAGAATGAGAAGCAATTTTCTAACTTTGAGGCGATCCGTGCACACTTGCTTCGAAGGGGTTTCAAGCCTGCCTATACCTGTTGGACCGAGCATGGTGAAGATGAGATTGTACGTGAAGGGCATCTGATTAATGATGATGAAGACAATGACTCAACTGCAATCGAAGATACGTTCGTCGACACCCATGAAGACACGTTCATCGATAACCATGAAGATGATCTAGAATAGATGTTGCATGATGGGGAGGAGGACCTCATAAGTGAAAGGGATTTTCAGAAGTTTCAGCGTATGGTAGAGGATTCTACAACACCCTTGTACCCGGGCTGCAAGGAGGAGCTCAAAAAGTTGCATGTTGTGCTTACGCTACTGCAATTGAAGGCAAGCAATGGTTGGGCTGATAAGAGTTTCACAGAGCTGTTAGGTTTCTTTAGAGATGTCCTTCCAAAGGGTAACGTGTTGCCAGCAACCACGTACCGAGCCAAGCGAGTTGTTTGCTGTTGAGGCTGGAAGTCACGAAAAATACGCATGTCCAAACGATTGCATATTGTATCGCACTGAGTTTGCAAATTTGGTTGCATGTTTCGTTTGCAAGGCATCTCGGTATAAGCACAGCGATGACAAAATTAAGGTGTAACGTAAGAAGAAAAGACCCCTAGCCAAGGTGATGTGGTATTTCCATATAATCCCTCGTTTGAAGCGTTTGTTTGTGAACAAAAGGCATACTCAATTATTGCGATGGCACGCTGAAGAGCGTAAGAAGGATGGAATGCTTAGACACCCTACTGACTCCGCGCAGTGGTATCGATAAAAAATATAAGAAACACTTTGCATATGATATGAGGAATATAAGGTTCGGGCTCAGTACGAATGGGATGAATCATTTCGGCAACATGAGTAGTCGTCATAGTACTTGGCCGGTGACTTTATATATCTACAATCTTCCACCTTGGTTTTGTATGAAGCGAAAGTACATTATGATGCCGCTGTTGATCCAAGGGCCAAGGAAACCTGACAACGATATTGATGTGTTCCTCAAACCACTGGTTGAAAATCTTCTGGTATTGTGGAACGACGGTGTACGGGTATGGGATGAGTATAAAAGAGAGACCTTCATGCTACGCGCGTTGTTGTTCGTAACCATCAATGATTACCCTACTCTTGGCAATCTTTTGGGCTAGACTATAAAAGGATCCAATGGATGCATCCATTGCATGGGTGATACAGGTAGCCAGTGGCTGAAATACTACCGAAAAATGTGTTACATGCGGCATCATAGGTTCCTTCGTAAGGACCATCCGTATCGCAACAACAAGAGTGCTTTTGACGGTACAAAGGAGTCTGCTTCAGCTCCGCAACATCACAACGGCAAAGAGATATTTGGGCCGTAAAAGATATTAAAATTATCTATGGAAAGGGAGCTGGAGGTACATCAATCTCGAGTTCCGGTGATACAGCTCCTTTGTGGAAAAAGAGATCAGTATTTATGGACCTACCTTATTAGCAGCACCTGGATGTTCGACATGCGATCGATGTCATGCATATAGAGAGGAACATGTGTAAAGCTTGCTTGGTATTTTACTAGACATACCTGGCAAAACAAAAGATACACTCAACGCACGGATGGACCTAAAAGATATGAAACTCAAGAAGGAGCTACATCATGAAGACCTGGGTCAAGGCAAAAAGTATCTTCCTGCAGCTTGCTATACTCTAAGCAAGAATGAGAAAATTAGCATGTGTGAGTTCTTACACGGAGTCAAAGTTCCGTCTGGTTATTCTGCCAACATAAAGAGGCTAGTCTCAATAAAAGACATGAAATTAATTGGTATGAAGTCTCATGATTACCACGTGATGATGACATAGATGCTTCTTGTAGCAATAAGGAGTGTTCTGCCAGAGAATGTGCGAGACCCAATTATAAAGTTGTGTTCATTCTTCAACGTGATTTCACAGAAGGTCATCGATCCATTGAAATTGGATAAGCTGCAACAAAACGTGATCCACACTCTATGCCGGCTTGAGATGTGCTTCCCTCCATCCTTCTTCGATATTTTGATCTATCTCATTGTTCATATTGTGAAAGAGATACAGTTTCTTATCCCTGTATTTCTACATCAGATATACCCTTTCGAGAGGTTCATGGGGGTTGTGAAGAAATATGTTCGTAATCGACATCGGTCGGAAGGGTGCATTGCTGAAGGTTGGGGAACCGAGGAGGTCATCGAGTTCTGCATCAATTACATAGATCTCAAACCGATTGGTGTGCCCGTATCTCACCATGAAGGGAGGCTACAAGGGAAAGAGACACTAGGTCAGAAATCGATCCGTACTAACGATTATGCTTCATTCACACAAGCACATTTTACAGTTCTGCACCAATCAGTTGTAGCGACCCCGTATATCAACATGCATAAAAACATGCTACGAAAAAAACCCATTTAAGTCTGAGGTTTGGATCGTGAGAGAGCACAGAGAAAACTTTGGAGATTGGTTGCTTAGACACATGATGCATACGTAGATAGAGTGTGCTCAATTGATGTGAGACCCCAGATCGACGATCCGGAATCTCCTGTGTATTACTGTACTAGTCCCAGATCAAAGCTAGTACACACGATAAAGCGATGGTAAATCAATAACCATATCAGATTATATATTGAAGTAATAAATAACATCGAATAAGAACAATAACCTTATGGTCGAGGTTTACCAAAACATATAACAGTGAACAACTTGAATAAGCTGCGGCGGAAGATGAAAACTCAAGTGATGACCCAACCATATGCCCACAGCAATCGAGTGGGGAGCGCGTCCTAGTCCAGTGATCTCCTTCGATGACTTCAACCTTCGAGAGATGATTTGAGTGTAGCATGTGAGTACATAAAGTACTCCGCAAGTCTTGGTAAAATGCATGATGAAGGCTATATCAAAGAAGGCTTATTATGGTTCTTTTGCATAAAGCCAAGTTTCATCAAACCATACATAATAATAATTTTCACAATGCACATTTTAACAAATATTTTAACCATTGAATATATATATATATATATTATTCTAGCGAAGGTTCTAGCCACCAATAACTAGTATCTGAGGCTCTATCGCCACATTTCAAAAGATCGAGGTTCAATCGACCCATTGGCTCTTTCCGCTAAAGATTACAAAACAGGTTCAACTACCTGACTAGCTCTAGCCGCCAGAGGCACATCTGAGAGTTCTACACACTCCCGAATCCCAAAGTTCATTTTTGAAAACAAAACCAAAAGACTACCAATATGCAAAGCATTCTTTGCCCGCCCTTGACCGTAGGCACGGCTATTCGAATAGTTTTAACTCTGCAGAGGTGTACAACTTTACTCACAAGACATGATATTCTCTTGATGCCAAACTATTAACACACTTCCTTAGGTGTGCCGGCAGAGATATCATGACAAGGCCTTTACAATGTATATGCCTAACCCGACTCACCGGCGAGGTTTCACGCTATTAGGGTTCCATCGCTTGATATAGAAGCCCCTCTTGCTGTGGTGTGGGAAAATCGACTTGCCTCCATCGGCACCCACATTCCACCATCTGGTGAGTCTAAGTTAGGTTTCTACAAATTATTCAGCCGGTCGAGCCCATTTGACATGTGGTTGTCTTGTTGTGCTAGAATGGACAATCATAAGAGTCGGTCCTTAGTTTGACTAGGCGGCTTCCACAAACCAAGACTAGTGCTCTATGCACCCGCCTTGAAACAAACCATTCCGCCCCAATCTAAACCATTTTCCTTTTTATTTTTATTTTACAAACAAACGGCAATACCTTTTGCCTATATTTTTCCAACACAAGTTTGCAAGGGTTTATAAAGAATCCCCACCCATAGGTGTATACTGACCGTTTGCAAGCATAAGCATTTCTACCGAACTACTCTATTCCACCAATAGTTATTTAATAAACTTCAATTCTCAGTGTTGATAAAAATTATTATAATCAATTGTGTAATCTCCTAAAATCATGAAGTCACCAAGATCTCACATTATTATCATGGCACTTGCATAATCCAACCCAATATGATATTCCAACAAGTGAAGTCTATATTAAGAGTAATCATGACTCCAAAATCATATTAAGCTACAATTATCACTAAATATGAAATATCTTCCTAGAACTATAAATTACATTATTGATTTATCCATTATTCTTGTATTGATCAATCTTATCATCCACTTAATCCACGAAAAATACTTCACAATATCATTCACTAAATCCATCAAGTATGATTCACAACATCATCTACATTAATTCACCGAGAAAACTTCACATAATCATCTACTAAACCACCAAGAATGCTTGTTAAATTCACTAAGTATGATTCTCAACATTATCTATTTAATCCATAAGTATGATTCTCACTATTATCTATTAAGTGCACCGAAATGCTTCATAATATTATTTACTAAACCACCCAAGTATTACTCTCAAAATCATCTACTTTAATCCATTGACAATGGTAGTTCCTATGATCATAACCAATTAATCTTAATCAATCACGCATATTCCATATTAATCAACCAATTCACATATGATTATCACCACCCATATTTCAACCAATAATTATTTTCTTAATCAGCTCCTCAATAATAACTTCCCACAAATATTAACAATCCAACTTCACAATATTTCAATCATCAACACTCTAAGATCACTATAATAATTATTAATCCCCATCAACACTAATATCCATGTAATCTCCAATAAATACTGGGTTCTAGCTCCAATTTCCATTCTAATCAAAAGTTATTTAATCAAGAATAATTATTATGGTGGAATACTTGTTCTAAGGCGACAAAGGTTCATGGATACAATATCAAGGAGGTATAAACAACAGGTATAGCTAACAGTCTAACGTTAACATCATTCTTTTATGTAAATAGCAATGCATGTTTCAAGAAGCAGTTACAAAAGTATTTACAAAACTGGGTACAAAATGCGTCAAGGAAGACTTGCCTTCGTAGCGGGATAGCGGGACGTCGGTCTGGAAATGGAGATCGTCCTTGGTGGCGGCAGTAGCGTCTTGACTCTGGCTGCAAAAGCGGAGCGACGCAAAAGAATAAAATAAATTCTAAAAGCACTAAAAATTATAATAAAAATAATGGCAGATAGAGGATGATTTTAGATGAATTTAGCAATTGGAATGACTCGATTCGGAGTTACGACGGAGGAGAAACCATTGTTTGAATGCTGTCGGATTGGAAAAATGAAAAACGGGAATATTCCCTTGGCATCTTTTTTTTCTCCAATTTCTGATTTTCCTGTCTCACTTACAGCCGGGCCCCACTTGCCATTGTCTATAGCCTTCTTCTCCAAGTGTTCTGTACAGAGAATAGAACAGGAAGCAATCGGCAATGAAGAAGCCGGCCAAGGGAGAAATCGCGCCACTAAGGGAACTCCGCCGACCAAGGGAGGGGCGACGACCATTGACCGTGGCGAGGAGCGGGCTTGCTTCGCCGTGGCAGTATGACAGTAGCCTTGAAAGCGCAGGGCAGCGCAAGACGGGCTGGGCGGCTGGCCTTCAGGTCTAACATCCCAATTTTGGAATTTCCTTTATTTAATATTAATTAATTGCAATTTATGATTTTTTGAATTTTCTGGATTTATTTAGATTTTCTGAGATTTATTTGAATTATTTTGAATTTAAACATATTGCTGTTGTTAAGAAATAATTATAAAAAGAAAATTTTAAAATAAAGTTTTGTCAAAAATATTTTATTAAAGTCCAGAATGTCTCAAAGTATTTTTGAGATTTTTCTTGGAATTTTTCTGATATTTTTATTGCCCTAAATAAATCAAACTATTTTCTCAAATTATTTTAAATAGAAAATCCCCGGGAAATCCTTGTGAGCAGTATTGGGCTGAAGCCCGGCCGCAGTCTTGCCTTGCGCGCCTTGACCATCGTACCGTAGGATTAAAATCCAACGGTCCATAGAGAGCCGCGTCATTTAATGAAACCCTAGCGATCACAGCCGTTAGATCTTCATCGCACGGTCATTTTCAATCGGTATCGGTTCGGACTCCACCTTCTATCCGAGCCGTCGGATCAAGATCGTGCGGCTGATCGTTGTCGTCCCCGATACGAACTCCGCCGCCGCCGTATCCGAGTCGATTCCGCCGCTGCCGTTTTTCTTTCCATGATTTCCGCACCGCCGCTGGGTATTTAAGAACATGAGACCCCTTTCGAGGTTTCCCGTCCCTGCCGCATCTCTTCGCTGTTGCATCATCGCCGGAGAGTCCGCCATGAAGGTTTCCGAGCTCGCCGGAGTTTCCCGAGGAGGTTTCGCCGTGTTTCGTCGTCACCGGTGACTCTTCCGCCAGACCGAAATCGGATCCGAGTTCATCAAGTCACGCCGCATCCGTTCCGCCGGTTGTTGGTCATCGGAGAGCACCGGAGCGCCGCGAGGGAGGTCATCGTCTTCATCTCCGGTAGCTTAGCGCCGTCGCTTCGCCATCACCGTCCACGAGGAACCTCAACCATTGGATTGGCATCGGACCGCCGGAGTTTCGCCACGTCGCTTTGGGAAAGGTAAGCGCTTCGATTAAACGTAGGCCGTTCGATCTTCGGTGGACGGTAGGGATCGGGCCACGCCATTTAGGTCAACAGTAAAGGCCTCGGTTAAGGATAGCCATCCGATCATGGATGCACGGTTGAGATTGAGCCACGTCATTTAAGTCCACAGTGAACCGTGTGGGTAAGCATTGATCGTCCGATCTAGATCGGATGGCTATTGTGTTGCCACGTAGGTGTGTAATCCGTGAGTCGTCCGATCGGTTTTAGACGGCTCAGATTTTGCCACGCGTCAGCCGTACCAAACCGGCTCAGTGCTAACGTCAGCCAACGTCATAAATCGGATTTTTCTTTATAAAAATAATTCTGTAAATCTAGAAATTCAATTTAATTTATTTTCAAACTTCTAAATGCTATAACTTTTGCATACGAACTCCGATTGAGGTGATTCAAATTCCTAAAAATTTGTAAAATTGAGATCTATCTAATGGTGATTTTTTTGGATTTTTAGAATTTGTTTGTTCTTTGGTTTTGGTGTTTATTTGCTATTTCTTCTCGATTTGCGTAGACGTTGAATTGTGCGATGCTTCGGAGGAGGAATTAGCAACTCAAGAATTATTTTCAGAGCAAGACCAGGAACTTAAGCAAGGCAAGTTGTGCTTTGATCATGTTGCACCCATAGTTAGAATAGTTGCTATTTTGATTTACTTAATTGCATGTTATTTGATGTGTATAAAGGATTTTAACTTAAATTTGGGATTAGCTAATGTACCCTTTGAATTACATCCTACCTTGTTAGTTGTATGCCATAATCCACTTGTCATCTTAGATTGGTTTACTATAGTTGGTTAAATATGAAATCAACATGGATGGTTAGAACGGAATAGAATTGCTTAGCCATGCCACGTCATCACATGTTCATGAAATATTGATTATTAATCTTGACTAATGGAATATGGAACAATGATGTTGACTTGTGTGTCATGTGTGGTCACACAAAGAGATTGAGTTGTCGTGGCGGGGAGGTCACACAACAATGTTGATTTGTGAGTAGCACGTGGTGCTTGGTAACCAACTGGGGGTTAATCATTCTAGATTGAAGCAAGTGGTAAGGGGCAAGTGTGCTAGGGTAGGCCCGGTGGGGTAAAGGGTATGTGCAAGTCTTGCTTTAATCAATCCTAAGGACTTAACCTTGCGAGCCTTTGACCTGAGTCAATCATGCAACCACATGTCTGTTATGGGGCAGCCTAGCTGACTAATTTGCAAAGACTTAGCTTGAGTGCTATCGTGGTGGTGTGAGTCCGGGTGTACGGAGGAAACTCACATGGCGCAAGAGGGGGGCCCTGTTGTGATGGTGTAATCCTTTAGTGTTGAAACCTCAGTGGGTAGCACTAGGTTAAGGGGATACATTGTAAAGGCTTTGTTATGATCATTCGCCTGTGTGGTGCATGGTTGTATCATGTGGGTAAAGTGCATAATCTCTGCAGAGTGTACAAACTATTCGGATAGCCGTGCTCACGATATTGAGCAATGCTCGGGAATTACAGTCAAGGGTTAGTTAATTAAAATGGACAACTGAAAGGGGATAGCAGGATGCCATATGGGTAAAGGAACTTGACTTAGGATGGAAACTTGATTTTACTTGTGAATCATTGAATCTATTATTGTTATTTTTTGTTTTACTGTCTTTTCAATCTATGTATTGTATGTGTTCTCAAATGCTGCTTTACTGCAAGTAACCTTTAGCTTTTCCTTTGGAATAAGCCTGAATATAGTTATAATAGAAATGCATTCTGTGCACAACTTGTTGAGTACGTGTTGGTGTCCTCACCCTTGCTATCAACAACCAACAACAGTGGAGGAATCATCGCCATTATCGGAGGAGGACTTTCAGGTGGACACGAATCACTAGGCCAATCCTTGTCAGTCGCCTGTGGTGTGTTGATGGGACATCTACGTCTTTTGCTATGTTTTCCGCTGCATTTGTCTGAGTTTACCTTCAGTTTAGCCCATGTGGCTGAATAATGTAAGTGATCATAAGATCATACACTCGTTATATTAAATAAATGAAGTCTTATTACTATTATCGTTGTGTATGATATGATTCTTACCGATGTTAAGCTGTGTGCACTAGCGTTGATCCTGGGAATAGTGCGGTAAAACACAGTGGATTCGAATTGGTGAATTCGGGTCCTTACAGAGGTGGTATCAGAGCATATTGACTGTAGGTCTTGGCCCTAGTGAGCATAGTGATATCTTAGGGAGTCCAAAACTATTTTCTAAAGGGAAAACCACAATTTGATTAAAACAACACTCTCAACTCATCTTATTCTCAGCTCCTTACCTTTGCTGAAATTTACCCCAAAATTTTTCGGAGAAGCCATTTGAAGATGGAAAACTTATCTATTTCTCTTTTAAATAGATGAGGAGAACACAGTCATACGTAGAGTGCGAGGGTGGCTACGCAACAGAGCTCTGGAGGGTGCTCCAAGTTTTGGGAGGTTTCGCCAAACCAACGTATAAGGCGCGAGTTGGATCGTCAACGGAGCCACAAGAGGAATGGTGTGCAAGCTTCTAGTCTACGCCAGAAACGGTGAAAAACACTACACCATGGCACACTTTTGCCAACACATGCTCTGATCGGCAAAAGACACCTTCCCGACACAAAAGCTGTTGGCAAAGGTTTGGCCAAGCCAGTACATAAACGATCGCGGTAGAAGCGATCGGCTTAGGCTTTGCCGACAGATAATATCTTTCTTTGACGGTTTATGTGTCGACAAAGATCTAAGTTTTGCCGGCAGTTTCAACCTTTGCCGACGATTAATGTTTTGCCGACAAGAGGAGCTTTTACGATTAATATGAATTGCCGGCGGTTTACGTGTTGGCTAATTACTTTTCCCTCATAGACCAAAGCTAGTTTTCTACACATGTTTTGTGTCGGCAAAGGTGCCAGCACACATGACATACAAATTAAATATGCAATATATACATAACCAATTCCACATTATCCACCATTGAATTGACATACACACTTTACATGCAAATGGTGCCACTCACATATATAACCATATACATACACAATCACAGTTCAAATAGTCACTTCAAAATGTAAATAATGCAACGCATATATCTCCACCACAGGGTTTGATAGATCCTCCAAATAATTAAGTTAAGTTGCATACATGTCCGTCCAAAATGAGCTAAGTCTTGCTGCACAAAAGAGAGGATGTATATTTCTCTAACTACTAGTTAACATTTCTAACCATAAACAGCACTACTTTCTTGCTGCACAAATAGTGATGTTATAAATCGAGTCTCAGCCTAGTAATTAGCAGCATACATGACCCAATGAGAGGGATGTATATCCTTCTCTCTACTAGTTAATAGTTCAAACCATACACACATCACTATTTTCATGTTGCACAAAAGGTGTCCCTCCAAAAACTTGTGACACTCCTTGCTGCCAAAAGGTTGTTACTCCAGTAAGTTGCTGCCTGTGCACCTATCATGATCAAGAAAAAGAATAATCAGCACATAAGCAAGATCCTAAATCTGTGATAAAATCAGAAAAGGGACAAAAGCTTGGCAAAGACATGATGTGCGAGTGACAAAGCAAAACCAGCTCCTTTTCTTCTTCCTCTCACGTACAGGTTGATTGAGCTCTGCAAGAGTTTTTACTTTGTTCAGTAATAAATTAGCAAATCTCACGTTGGAGATAATTTGTGGAGAACTTGCTTTATTTTCCACCAAGCATATCCTTCAAGTGGTATATACACCCACATGTGACAGAAGGGAGCAAAAAAGCAGGAACCATATGAACAAAGTAAACGACAAACAGAACAATCTTTTTGGGTACCTGGGTACTTATCGGTGCTCGTTGCGTTAAGAGAGATACCTAGGAACAGATTTCGTCCAACAAATGCAAAGATCAGTAAAGTATATGCAAATGTATATCAGTTTAATCATTTTTCAACTATATGCAAATTGTATACCAGCAAGAATGAAAAGGCAGTAAGTCATATGGACAATGCAAAAAGATAGATAACCCTATTTCAAAAGAAAAGGAAAAGACAGACAACATAAAAATGAATAAACCCCCATCAAAACTATACTGTTCTCCAACAACAAAAACACATATGCTACTTTTGAGTGCTGCATCAAGTATTTGCAGGTAACATGACAAATATAAGCCTGAATGGAATTATGAACCAACAGAAAGGTCATAAAGTGTTCAATTGTGTTCAGCTAAAGCCTGAATGGAAATGAATTGTAAGTATCTTGGTGATCAATGCATTTCACAAATCAAACATAAACACACAGATTCAGCTTGTTGGTCTGATTTGCCCAAAGTTAAACCAATTTACCTTGTTGGAAGAACAATTGTGATAGACAATGGAATGAAAACATATTTTTGGACTGACTGCTGGTGTAGTACACCCTCCTTAAAAGAAAAGTTTCCTGACCTGTATGCAATTTCAAAAGAAAAGTAATACATGAGTGCTCTTCAATACTTGACAGAGATAAAAGCTCTGCAGGTCTTGAAGGTGCTGAAGCTCTAACAGGTTCTTCTACCAAAAATGAAAGTTCACAAAAGTACCCGTATCAATCTTCAAAAACGCAGTAACTGAATGAAAATTCATTGAAACATTTGTAGCACAAGGTTTTCATAACCACATACACATGTGTAGATCACTTTCATCTATGTAGGAAATGTGCCCAGGAAAAATGAGCACCACCAGAGTATATAGTTCATAATTCGGTCTGTGCAATCTAGCAAAATATGACTAACTTAAAAGAGACAGCGAAATATGACTAACTGGAAATATGACTAGCAAAATATGACTAACTTAACATTTATTACCAAAATGCGGCCAAGAATCGTTGTAGCAGCACAATATGACTAGTTTAAAAGAGCCCGACTGAAGACCAAAATCACATCGTACTCAGTATTCACATTTACCCAACCAATGCAGTCATGAAGATATGAACATTTGCACAAACTAAGAACTACACAGCCAAAGAGAAAGCCTCTACAAATCCAGACCATTGCCATGTAACTGACAGATGTAACACTCAAAGAACAGTTCATTACCATGTAACTGAAACTCCAGACCATTTAGCACTGAAAGAACAGATTTAGCACTGAAACTCCAGACCAGCAACTGAGTTCCAAAGAATTTGGGTCCGGTTTGGTTGCATGCCAGGCGGGGGAAAAATAGAGAAAGTGTACAATGCGCACCAACAATGAGACCTTGCATTTTTAGTTCATTCATTTTTACCCCATGTTCAGAATCTGCATAGTTAAGAAAATTAGATCTTGTGCAGAGTGAACTCCGTGATAAACGCCCTCCATAAAAAAAGGGTTGACAACTACTAAATCCTCTAAAAGTTAAGAAGTCCAGAACCTAGAAACAAGTATTAGGAATGTTTCACAGAGAAAGGTATTAGCATGTAACTGACAGACCATTTCACATTTAGCACTGAAAGAACAGTTCATCCATTGCATGTAACTGACATAACTGCTTCACCTGGAAACAAGCACGCAGTGAATACGAAATCATGGCCTTCGCCCATTCATCAGAACACCCACCAGAATGAAGTTGAGGTCTAGTTACCCTAAACCAAACTGTATTCAGTAAATTGCTCTGGCAAAATTCAGCACCAGGTTGCAATTTCGAATCAAGGTGAGCTTTCTACAAGCATGTACTGATCAGACCAAGCCAATCTCAAATTGATGAAGGTAAGCTTTACTTCTACCCATCTCTCTTGATGAAAATAAGTATAGTTGTACCTATAATGTTGACAGTTCAAGCTTATTAATTTTGGGTCTAAACGCTCATCACAATTTTAGGGAAGAATGAGTGAAGGCCAACACAATGCTCTGTAAAGCTCCGGCCCGAGTTCGAGAGAGGTTCTAGTGCTGTGAGCTAACCTAATCACTCCCAAGCGACGCTAGATCGGAGCAAACCCTAGTCACCAAACTCGGATCGGAGCAGACATCACTCCCAACCGACGGTGGAATGAAGCAAGTGAACCCTATATCACACATGGATCCTCATCGTGTACTCGCCGCCCAAAACCCTAAGCGTAAAACCAAATCACCAACAAATCGGACGGCGCCCTCCACCATTCACCCCAAAATCCGATCGCCATTGCACATTGCACATCAAATTGGGGAGGAAATTTGGGCGAAATTTTTACCTCGCGTGGATGCGGCGGTGGCCTCCGTGCACTTGATGAAGGCGCCCGGCTCGGCCCTCTTGAGCAACCACTGCGGCTGCCTCGTTAGCCTTCCACCGTCCCTTGCTTGTCGCCGACTTCAAAATCCGCCCGGTTCGCGCCGCTCTGTCGCCTCTTCGCTCCGGACGCTGAAGCCTCCTCCACCAGCGTAGGGGCGGCGTGGAGAGGACGCATTGCTACCTCCATTTGGTTCTTTGCATTGCTTGCCTCCCGTGGTTTCTTCATCTCTCTTCTTCTTTGGCAAGAGCCGGCCGGTGAAGAACTCTCTCTGCCACCAAGGGAGGGCGAGGACGGAGAAACGCCGATGGGGTGGTCGCCGCGAGAAGGGAGCCAGGAGGGAAAGGAGGCGACCCTTGCCGGGTGAAAGCCGAGGCAGCGATCGATCGGCTTGGCTCTTCTTCTTCTTGCCTCTCTCTCTTCTTTGCCGGTTGGGAGGATTGGGGAATGTCTTTGGAGACTTGGAGAATTGGGGAATTAGGTTAGGTTAGATAAGGCTGGCGGCCGGCTGAAATTTTAGATTCCGCGTCATTTGTGGGCGTGGCACCAAAGTCCTTTCTTTTCGCTAGTCCATACACACCCATTCGCCGACACATTTGCAAATGGTTCAATTAGGCTACGCCGACGGATAAACTGTCTACTATTTTTAGCCGACACATTATCTCGCCAAAATAAAAATGCCGACACATAACATGTTGCTCTATTATACAATTGCCGAAGCGGACTACGTGTGATGAAGGTCGATTATTGCCCTGATTATATGTCACCAATATTAGCCCTTTGCCAACAGTTCATAGTGGCCAAAAGTGTGCCATGGTGTAGTGAAAGCAAGCCAACCCATCAGCATCACGGTGAGAAGGACCACTTGGGAGATTGGTATCCAGGAGGCATCGCGACTTGCTCTACGGAGGATCTGCTACGACTACTATCACGAGCTGGAGGACACAGTGTTTTGACTCCACCCCATGGTTCGAGATGCCTGGCGTTCATACGTCACACGAAAGGAGGATGCTACTGCAGTGCACTTAGCACGATTTGCAACTACTCAAGAGGCTCATATTAGCGACACTAATACAGAATTAAGAATGGCCTATGAAGCACTCAGAATTGCGGAGAAGGAACTGCACGAGACCCAAGTAGCATACGAGGAGAGGATCGTGGAACTCGAAGTGGCTTTACAGGAGGAAGGCCACGCTACACCAACATCATCAGAGGAGATGAAGTCTGAGTTCGAGGAGCCAGAAGCGTCACCAATTGTGGGACACCGAGATCAGTTCACGCCAGCACCAGCTCACCCGCCAATGTACCCACCGGGGAGTTCCCGTGGTGGATGGCTGGAGGAGTAGGACTCTTAGTCTAAGTAGAGACTCAAGTATTGAGTCGCGTCAATAGAATAGTCTTACCCAAATGTAATAGACGTTAAGGTTGAGTGTTTAGTTTGGATTTTAATGTTTGTTGAGTGTGCAGTATGTGTTGCAAGTTTTTAGGCTTATGTAAGCAACCATACCAAGTATAATTAATAAAAGATAAAAAGTTGGGTTTAACCTATCTTCCCCGCATTAGAGATTCTTGCATCTTATCTATGCTATTTCCACCTTACCTAACCCAAAAAGAACTCAGCAGATGGTGAATACTCGTGGTAACAATGGAGCGTCAGGAAGTGGCATTCGCCGGAATGACAGTTTCAATGAGGAAGCGTCACCGCGGCCAGCGCCACCGGTAGACATGCAGAACTTAGGAGCTTTCTTAGCCGCATAGACTCAGCTTATGCAAACAATGATGCAGCAAATGCAGAATATGACCAATCAAGCTGCAGGCCACAACAATGGGCAACAAGGCCATAATGGGCCGCGTTCTCATTCTAAGCTGTCAGACTTCATGAGAACCCATCCACCCACATTCTCAGGCAATGCTAATCCTTTGGAGGTCGATGATTGGTTGAGGACCATTGAGAGGAAACTGCATATCACACAGTGTGAAGGAAATGAAAAGGTGTTGTATGCTTCACACCAGTTAGAAGGAACCGCCGCAGAATGGTGGGAGAACTACTATGCCGCACATGAAGCGCCACAGCAGATTACTTGGGAGGAGTTTACAGTTGCCTTCCGCCAATACCATGTGCCGGAAGGAATGATGGATCTCAAGAAGGAGGAGTTCAGGGCTCTGAAACAAGGAGGCTAGTCGGTGGCAGAGTACTTGAATAAGTTTACTCAGTTGGCACGTTATGCACCAGAGGATGTGGCCACAAATAAGGCTAGACAGTCCCGTTTCTTGAAGGGTTTAACCACGGATTGCGGTGGGACTAATCACCCACAACTTCCCTGATTTTCAGGAGTTAGTTAATAAATCTTTGATCTTTGAGGATAAGCGTAAGGAATTGGGTGAAGATCGCAAGCCTTGAGATGGCTAGTCAGCGGGGCGCCCTAATCATCTTAGATTAAGGATGACACCATAGCAGTTTGCGAAATTCAACCAGTGGACCAACAAGACATCAACTCCATCATCTCGCCCCACTAATCGAATTTTCAAACACCGGCACCGGAGGAAATGCACCGGAGAAGTCGTGATCCGCTATCAAGAAATGTTTCTCTTGTAATGAGCTGGGACATTTCGCCAACAAGTGTCCGAAGAAAGGAAATGTGACTCCAGTTCATTTCAACTTTGGCACTACTCAAACCAAAGCACCGGATGTGAGGTAATCAGTACCGGTCAGTCAGGAGCGTCACCTCAGACGACAACGCGTGGAAGGATCAATCACATCACGACAGATGAGGTCCAGGACGCCATGGAAGTCGTGCTGGAAATACCCGACGTCGACACCGCCGTTGATCCGCAAGAAGACGACTCTCTCGTCGCTAACCAAAATCAGGAGAGCGAAGATAGCTATCCAAGAGCCTGCAATCCTCCG
The DNA here is from genome assembly GCA_036346375.1 of Guadua angustifolia. NCBI lineage: Eukaryota > Viridiplantae > Streptophyta > Magnoliopsida > Poales > Poaceae > Guadua > Guadua angustifolia. Next base: position 48,242,145 of record CM070515.1, read on the forward strand.
TTCGATATCCACGGTGAAGGCTGTGAAGAGGAGGATTAGCCAGACGTTTAGAGTCGCGTTTTTCCAGTCATTGCTTTGTCTAAAGCTTAGTTGCCAGTTAATGTCCCCGTTACTGTATGACCCACGGGTCCAATTTTTGTAATAATGGGATATGTCGCGCAGTGCTTTGAATTTAATTTTAAGTTACTTCATAGTCATGGTCCGAACTACTATGATCTGTGCGTACCAGCCATTGGCCTAGCTTGAGTCATGAATATGATGAATAAGGTATTCATGGAATATTTGCATAAATTTGTGGTTGTCTTTATAGACGATATTCTTGTGTACTCCAAGTCAGAAGAAGAGCATACATAACATTTGAGGTTGGTATTGGAGAAGTTGCAAAAACAGCAGTTGTATGCTAAATTCAGTAAGTGTGATTTCTGGAAGGAAAAGGTGGAATTCCTTGGCCATGTAATGACCGCTAAAGGAGTTACCATGGACCCAAGTAAAGTGGAAGCTGTGATGAATTGGGAGCCGCCAAAGACAGTTACCCAAATCCGTAGTTTTCTAGGAATGGCAGGATATTACCGTCGATTCATAGAAGGATTCTCGACGATTGCGAGACCTCTTACGCAATTGTTGAAGAAAGAAAAGAAATTTGCATGGACGCCAGAGTGCGAAAAGAGTTTTCAGGAGCTAAAGAAGCGATTAACATCTGCACCAGTGTTAGTATTGCCGGACGTGCAGTGTAGCTTTGATATTTATTGTGATGCATCAAGGCAGGGACTTGGTTGCGTCTTAATGCAGAATGGCAAGGTTGTAGCCTACGCGTCAAGGCAATTGAGACCGCATGAAGGAAATTATCCGACGCATGATTTGGAGTTAGCTGCCGTAGCGCATGCTTTAAAGATATGACATCATTATCTCATTGGAAATAGATGTGAGATATATACGAACCATAAGAGCCTGAAGTACATATTCACCCAGTCAGATCTTAACATGAGACAGAGAAGATGGCTAGAATTAATTAAAGATTATAATGTCGGAATTCATTATCATCCGGGAAAAGCTAATGTGGTAGCTGATGCTTTGACTCGTAAAAGCCACAGTGTTAATGCAATAGTAGCCAATGATCAACCGAAGTTATGTGAAGAATTTTAGAAGTTGAGATTAGAAGTTGTTAGTAGAAACCAGAAATTAGGGATGTTACAATTGAGAGCATTGGCTAAAGGACCGTCATATACAATTTTGACATTTGAAGGATATGACATCAATGGATATGCATTTTATACAAGAGCACGAGATAACAAGAGCACCAACCAGAACAGCGGGGTTCTTACAGATGCCTATGACAACAATGGCAATATGCATACGTACTATGGATTCATAGAAAAGATTTGGGAGCTTGACTATAGGCCTTTGAAGGTACCCCACTTTCGGTGCCAGTGGGTCAGGCTACCTAGGGGCGTGAACATCGACAAGTACAGTATCACTACCGTGAACTTTAAACACGTCGGATACAGAGAAGAACCATTCATACTTGCTAATGCTGTCACACAAATTTTCTTTGTAAAAGATCCGGCTGACAAGGAACGCCACGTGGTTCATCAAGGAAAAGGAAGGATTGTAGGAGTTGAGAATGTAGTCGACGAGGAAGACTATAACCAATTCGATGAGCTTTGTCCTTTCGGTGAGAACATCAACCTAGGTCTCATGGAAGACATAGAGGAAACTACATACATACGCCGCGATCATAACGAAGGTTAGATCGTAACTTAGTTGTATAATTAAGGATATGCTTTATTTTGTATGAAGGTCAAACTTCAATTTGTAATATAAACATTTTGTACGAAGGACATGCTTCAATTTGTAATGTATGGAGTATTGATTATTATAATCATTCAAAAAAATTTTCATAATATTTTGATATTGTTTGATACCTATAGAAAATCAATAACAGAGAAATCAAAAGTCAATTAGTCAGATTTTCAGAATTTTACAATCCTCCTCAGGTCAAATCTCAAGCCAAACATTTTACAAAAACATCATCAACTCATCGGTATCCTCCTCAAAAAGTTTCAAAAATTTTCACCTTAGTTTGGATGTTCAATTAAATCCAAATCTATATGGTTGTCCAGAAATCAGAAAACTCCTTTTCTTTTACCCTCCCCCCAATGCCATGTGGGCCCCTCTTCCTCGCCTTTGCGCGTGTGCCCGAGCGGCTACCTAATCCTTGCCGCGACAGTGTGCCCGAGTGGCTACCCAATCCTTGCCGCAGTGGCAATTTCCACCGTTATTTCTGCCACACCAGCACTTGGCATGCACTAAGGGGGGCAGGGACTATCACTACCGGTTCATTGGTAACGTGGCACAGATGGTGAACATCAGTGCCGTTGATATACACTACCTGGCAGTAATATAACACATAAGTACCGGGTCGTATGCCACCCGGCACTAATAGTGAAACATCAGTGCCGGCTGACATAAGACACTCGGCACTAATGTAACACATCAGTGCCGTGTCATTTATCAACCGGCACTGATAGTTCCATATCACTGCCGGGTTATATTTCAACCGGCATAGATGTTGTTATATTACTATCGGTTCATAAATGAATAGGCACTAATAGTACTACATCATTGCCGGTTCTAAAACAAAACAGTAGAGATAATACATCAGTGCCGGATTATTTGGTTGAACCGGCAGTAATAATCCTCCCTATATAAACATCTTGTTTCCCCCACTTAGCCATTTTACATCCCATTTGTAATTCCTATTGTCCTTCATCTGTGCACCCCTAGCTGCCGTGACCACTCCGCGTCCCTGCATCGGCCCTCCCCGCGTCGACCCTCCCGCGCCGGCCCTCCCCGGCGTCTACCCCTGTGGCACCTCCTCTCGGTGTCTCCGTCCACGTGGCGCCTCCCCCTCTCCGAAACTGCCCCACTTGAGGTTGCTATTACTGTCTTTTTGTGTTTTAACGTGATTTCATGGATTGTCCTAGCTATAGTTGTTGTAATGTTGCTATCTTTCGCGTTATGGAAGGAACTAGCTAATTGATTGAAGAGACTTGGCAGCATTTCTATTTCAGATTTAATTTGGCATGCAAATCAATTTATATATTTTTGAAACTTTTTGGAGCAGATCATTATGAGCTATTTGATCTACCATAAAATTTTCAGCTTAAAATCTAACACAAAGAATTTTATAAAATTATGACAATCTGATGGTCTGATTATTGACCTTTCGGTTTTTGATTTTATAAAGGTAGAAAATGACATCTAAATATTCTAAAATTTTTACTAAGTGATTCTGGGGTATTGAGGGTATTACTATAAAATTTTCATGCTATGTTCTTGTTTAATTATTTTATAGAATTCTGAGAATGATTCTAAATGTATTGATTGAATGCGATTGAGGGTGCCCTAATTTGTCAACATATTTATGTGTATAGCTTGTCATAGTTTGGTGATCGTATTCGTACCTACCTGGCGTGTCATTTTGGATGGATGGTGAAAAACCTAATAGAGACAGTTGTGCAGCTGGAATATGGTGCATGTGTGTGTGCTACTAATTTGTTCCTATTATTATGCCAGCCAAAGTGTATATATGTGATAATGCTTTGTTGGTTGTTGCTTGCATACCAAGGAGAGAATGTTCGCGCTATTTTTTCTTCCACATTGACACATCTATATATTCGGGATACAAAATGAGATGCTTATTGTGTTGTACCTTAATTAGTAGAAACATTTTCAGGTTGTTATTGATTTGTTGTGTACAATTCATATGGTCATTCTCACATGTGCAGGCATTGGAGAAACAGATCCATAAAGCTTTAGTTTTGTTTTACTAGCACTGTATGTATGTATGTATACCACAGGGATCTTGCTCACTGTCCTCGGCTTTTACCGACGACACAGATGCCAAAATCGCCGACACAGGGCTGTGTCGTCGGCCTCCCGACGACACAGAGTCGACGACACAACCAACCTATGTCGACGGCTACAATAAATCCCGACGACACAGATGCCAACTGGGGCCGGCCCGACACCCAGACATTTGTCGTCGGTTTAACTCAAGCTGTTGATACAGATGGGACATCTGTGTCGTGGCCTAATTAAAGCTGTCGATACAGATTGGACATCTGTGTCGTCGGCCTAATTAAAGCTGCCGATACAGATTGGACATCTGTGCCGTTGGTGTAATTAAAGTTGCCGATACAGATTGGACATCTGTGTCGTCGGTTGTAAAAATAAAAAAAAATACTGGGAATTTAAAAAAAAATCCAATTTTAACCTGCAAAAAAACCCCCATTCCCAATAGTTTTATATCCCCAATTGCCCAGAACAATCACAACATATAATTTCACACACATTACCACATTCGCATTCACCAATACAATGCACAAATGATCACCATCGACACAGATAGCAAAATGCATCAATAAGTCCCAAATTCAGCTCACAAACCAAAAGAGTACATCACATTCACAATCAACATGTCTATGTAGAACATGACATACTATTCTACCAACAAAACAAATAACTAAGATTGCGAACCGGCAAAAGGATCGGCAAACACGTCATCGACGAATTGATCTGCGGCCGATCTTGTGCCACTGGAATCACCTCCTTGCGAAGCATTCATCACAGAGCGGCGCGGTGGAGGCGGACACCGCAAGATTAGAGGAAACCACAATGTTCAAAACTTTTGTGCATTTGTGTACTTGTATGAATAGTTAGCTGGAACAAAATGCATTACCCCGTCGGCGTCTGCGTGAAGAACGGCGGAGGTGGCATCTGCGGTGGCCGGAGGGTCCCGCCCTCGCAACGCATTGTGGATATGATATGTTAGCATCTGAAGCGTGTAAGTACAACGTAGCTCGTATACAATCTTAATTACCGGAAATAGTTGTACATCCAGAGGTTTCGACTCCGAGGGCCTCGATCGCCTCCTATCCTCCTCTCGCTCCGCTTTGCCTCCGCTGCTCATCCTTTGCCTCTCTGCTGCAACTTCTGCGATCATCTTCGCTGGGCTTCGGTGTGCCTTTGGCGGAAGAGGCCTCTTCATCGGCGATGTCTGACTTGGCCCTTGTATGAGTCAGGCGCCACCACCGAGTCCATGAAGCCGAGCTCGCCGTGACTCCTTCCACCGAATCGGGTCGAGATGACTAGAGGGTCGACCGGCATGGTCAAGGGGTCACTGATCGGCACCGTGCTTCTCCTTCATGGCTGCCTTGTATGTATCTGCGAAACAAATAAGATATGAAGTGGATTAGCTCGGCCCACGATTGCGATGAGTCAGAGAGCGTGAAAAGAGAAAGTCACTTACAATCTTCTCTGGGCAGCGGGGCATCGGTGGTTCGCGTCGTCGAGGCGGACACGGGCGTGTGTACTGCGTCCACACGGTGAACTCATCAGGCTCAAGTCCCATATGAAACTCCTGCAGTTCAATTTCAAATGTGAAATGAAAAACTGAATTGACAAGAATGCTAGAGTTGTACTTAGTATACTTACGATATCGTGCGCGACGTGACCCATGCCTCGTCCACCAAAGCATCAGTATTACGCAGGCATATAGGGCATGATAACTTTCCATGCGTGCTCCACCCCGAGAACATGCCATACGCGGGAAAATCGTGTATTGACCATAGGTATGCGGCACGCATCCTAAAGTTCTTCCCCTTGTAGCTATCATGTGTCAAAACTCCTTTAGTCCACAGGTCAGTCAGCTCTTCTACCAGAGGTTGCATGAATAGATCTAAGTTTTTTCCGGAGACTTAGGCCGGTATTATAACAGAAGAAACATGTACTCTTCTTTCAAGCGAGTTGAGGCGGGTTATGCGGATTGCGAACACCGGCCAAAGTCTGAGTACGGTGCGCCATCATATTGAATGGCGTGAACCCGTCGGTCGAGAGGCCTACGCACATTCCTAGGCTCGTTGCAAATTCAGGTGTTGTTGGTCAAAGTGCCTCCAAGCTTCTCGTGATCGACGGATGAATCATCACACCCTCCTTTCTCGCTTGCCCTCTTTGTGCCACCTCATGTGTCTCGCCGTGGCCTTGGACATGTCTGAGCCCAGCTGCAGACGTTGAGTAATTGGAAAGAAAGCGGAATGTTTTCAGACCACCGTCGTCTGTCTCATTCCACGTTCAGACATTTAACTTCCTCGTACCGACTCTCATTACAATGCTTACAGTGAGTCAGCCCAGAATCGGTCTTCCAATAAAGCATGCAGAACTTTGGGCAATAGTCTATCCTCTCGCACGGCATGCCTAACACGCGAAGAAGCTTCTTCGACTCGTAAAGATTCGGAGTCATCTTGTGTCCACTCGGAAGGAGGCTATCCAGCAGTTTGCAAAGGTCGTTGAAGCAATTGGCTGACAGGTTGTACTTGGTCTTCACCGCCATTAGACGCGACACTGCCGAGAGTACAGTCACATCGGTATGCTCATGCAGCGGCAACTTGGCAGAATCAAGGAGCTTCTCGAATTGTTCGGCAAGTGGCTTGAACTCTTCCGGGAGAGAGATCGTGGCCGAGCCACATCATCCGTGAGCTCGTCTAATCTATCAACCGACTTCGTCGTAGCCCTCTTCAAAATCCACGGGGCACACACCGTGGCGGACGCCTTCCTCTCGCCATGAGCTACCCATACAAAGTAATTTGGTTTGAAGCCATGCCTACATAGGTGATGGCTAATATCCTTCTTGGTCCTCTTCTCGGTGTTCGAGCACGCAGCGCAAGGACACCACACACGACCATTGCATTAGGGTCGGGAATCTTGAAAGCATCATCCATGAATGCTCTAGCCTTCTTGATCCACTCGTCAGGTGTGTCTCCGGACTTCATCCAACCATCGTATATCCACCGCCGATCTTCCATCCAAAGATAAACACTACATAACGTCAATGCATGCATCCAAATTTCAGATTTAGATAGTTTAAGCCTTGCTAAATAGGAGGGCTTACCCACCCATCGATGTGGGCTTAAGATCTGATGGTCGTGGCACGAGGGTGCTTGGGTCGAATTCAGCAAAGATAACCCGTTGTTCTCCGAGTGCAACAGCGGCACGGCGTACCACTTATGTTATGCACTAGGAGAACGACAAGGAAATACCGCGGAATCCCAACCCGTACACCCTCGTGTCACGACCATCGTACTCAAGCGACATCCGTAAAATTTGTCCAAAACGTGGACGGCTCGAGAGCGCAACACTTTTCGTAATGGAACCCAATGAATCACCGTCGAGCTCCTTACGAAAATATGCGAAAGGCCCGAACGGGTTTAACTCGCTCGGTTGGCGTTATAAATGCTAAATGTTGAACCGACCAAAAGCCTAATTACGGATTTGTATGCATTCTATAGTTGTCATTCTCCTAAATTATTAGAAATTTAAGACACCTCCCTAAAACTAGGACATCCACTCGCAGACAAAAGACAATATTTAATATAATAACAACCACATATAGCATCTATTTAAAAATTTTAAAAGCTTGATTGCACAAATTCTAAAATGGCATCTATTTAGAAAGCAGATGGAGTACAAAAGCAGGATGATGTCAATCCTAATTTTTTTCGAAGAAAAGAAGTACCTCGATACTTCTTTCTCTAGGCGCTCCTTTAATTGCGTAATTGATGATGAGCCATAAGAAAGCTATCCAAAATACAAGTTTGAAGATGTTAGAATTGTATTAACAAAATCTAATGAGAAGAATTATTATAGGACTAATGTCATCGTCACTTAGCTCATGCATGGGGACATCTAGAGAGTAGTAGTAAAATCTGATTAAACTCATAAGTGATTACCAAGATGCTCTTGAGTAGCTCCTTGCAAGAGGAGGCGCGAGGAGGTCGGCTAGGGCGGGAGGCGGCGGTGGCCGGCCGGGCGGTGGAGGCGGCGGCGGGCGGTGGAGACGGCACGGACGGGAGGCGGCAGCGGCCGGAGGCGGGCGAACCAGACGGGAGGCGGCGTCGGGCGGTTAGAGGCGGGTTGGGCGGGCGTAGCGGGCCGGGCGGAGAAAGCGGCGGCGAAGCGCAGCGGCGGCCGGGCGGGCAGCAGCGGCGTCGGGCCAGGAGGCAGCCGGACGTGAGGCGGCGTCCGAGCAGTAGAGGCAAAATCGCAGCAGCGGATGTAAATGGCAGAGAGAGAGCGATGAGTACATCGACTTCACAAGACTTGGGTGATAACGGAAGCCTGTGTCGTCGGCCACACTTTGGCCGCCGACACATAAAGACTCATGGGCCCACCGCCGATCTCGGGTCATAGCTCGTACTTGTGTCGGCGCACTGGGTGATAACGGAAGCCCTGTGTCGTCGGCCACACTTTGGCCGCTACGCATAAAGACTCATGGGCCCTTGCCGAATCTTGGGTCACAGGTCATACTTGTGTCGACGGTTGAGAGAGAACTGACGAAAGAGGTAGCACTTTTGTCGGCGGTTGAGATTGAACCGACGAAACAGGTGGAACTTGTGTCGGCGACCACGACAATACCACCGACACTGGGTCCCATTACGTACAACAAGTTCAACTGATTGCTCGCTCTTCTTTCGCCCGACAACTATTCTAAAAGCTCTATTTAATTTTTCTTAATTTTAAAAACAACAAAAACATTTTCAAATAGATTTTCTGAATTAATCTGGAATTACTATTGTCGTCAGCTAAAATGAAACGGTCGACAAAGGTTCATCTGTGTCGGTCGGTGGGCTTGGAATCTTGTCGACATAGATTGATTTTATCGGTGTTGTTTCTCTCCGGCGACAAAGTCTTCGTGCCACAGTGGGCTGAGCATCCTGCAGTTGGTCCCACATGGCGGAGTGCCTGTGTCGGCGGGTTTGAGGTAGCCGCCGACATAGCTTGTGTTGGCGGGATCTGAAATTCAAATTTCATCCCGCGCCGATGCTCCTTGTTTGGGGTGGAGTGCCTGTGTCGGTGGGTTAAATGTGGCCGCCGACACAGCTCGTGCTCTATATCGGCGGGTTTGATATAACCGCCGAGACAGTCCTGCTTGGTGTATATATGTCGTCGGGTTGCGTTAAAGCCGTCGACATAGTCAAACTTTGTGTCGTCAGCCTTTTTACCGACGATAAAAATATTTCGACCGACGACACTATTCTTGTTTCCTGTAGTATGTATGTATGTATGTATGTATGTATTCTTACGTTTACTAGTATATGTATGTAATTAATTTGTATGTATGTATGTTTAATGGTGCCATGGATGTATAATGGTACCTTTGATGTATAATGGTGACTTCGATGTATAATGGTGCCTTCGATGTATATTATTTATATTTCATGTCTACCTTGCTTTATTTATCGTTTCGTACATGCATGTTCCATGATTACCTTTGTATAGTCTGGCGATTACGCTCTATATATGCAAAACATTAATATTAGCAACTCTAACACATAACAAAATAGTGATTACACCTTATATACGGAAAACATTGATATTAGCAACTCTAACACGCGATAAAATGGTCATTCAAGTTGTGCGAAGATTCATCTCATAACTTTGTTAATTTAAAATTCTAGATAAACATGCTGCACATGGCCTCTAACCAGGGACAAGTGCTGGATGGTGCTGAGCCCATGAACCAAAGCCCGGAGCAAAGCCCAACAAGGTTCCTCAACCTGGAACAACCTGAGGCAACAAATGTACACGAGGTAATTATTTAGTAGGATGTGCTTCCCGATGAAATTCTTCACATACACGAGGTAATTCTTTAGCAGGGCCAAACGACTAATGAAATGGTCAAAATGTAGGGTTAGACATCTGGTGCACGGAGGCAGCGTCGTGGGCGAGGTCCCAGCAAGATGCGCATAGGTGAATGAAAGGTGATCGTGGAGCTTAATGTAGTCAGCAAACAAAATATATCCACATCATTACTTGGGCCATATCAGATAGCATGCGGGGTCCTGGCTAGAGATAATGTGCTCATCATCTACAAATCATAGACACGTCAACGCGATTGCCCGTCGTATGTTTTCGATGACATCAAGGAACTAAAGATCAGTTGGAGCTTGCCAAGAAACGTGCACTAACCATCATGGGATCCGCATGGAAGAATTGGAAGACAAAGCTGAATAAGGAGTATGTCAAGAAGGATCAAACGCCGAATTTTAATAGATACCCAAGGTTAGAGTAATTTTGGGATGAATTCGTGCAGCATAAGAAATCTGATGAAACCTAGGCTATCAGCCAACAAAACAAGACAAATTCGGACAAGAACATTTACCTCCATGTGCTAGGCACCGGTGGCTACATGAGGAAAGTACCCATGTGGGATGCACGAGAAGAAGAGCTAACTCGTAGTGGAGTTATTACTGCGACGTCCGAGATGGCCCCAAGATCAAAGTACTAGCTGCTTGCGAGGGGAGCTACTCTGTCGGATGATGGTAGCTTAAGCTTCATAAGCGAGAAAGATGAGGAAATCTTGAAGAAGATCGCAGATGCCCACTCTTAAGCTACTCAGGGCTCCTTTTAGCGAAGAAGGGAGAACGACGAGCTAACATGTGTCTTGGGTAATAAAGAACACCCTGGTCGCACCAAAGGGTTCTGCTTGGTGCCTTGGAATGCAGTGTTCTCAAAGCATGCTGAAATTTATAAGCGACCAAAGAAATCCAGACAAGAACAGTTGGATGAACGTGTATGAGAAATAGAAGACCGGATGCACAAAAGGGAAATTGTATTTGAAGAAAAAATGCAAGAAATGCTAGCAAACGTCAGTCACACGATGTCGGCCACCAGCTCCAGAGTCCCGCCGAGGATGGTAAAAACAGCCAAGCGTCTGCGGACCCTCTTGAAGAGGACTCAGCGTGTAGTTTTCCTGTGGACAAAATCGTAGAGCCGACACACTGCAGTCTGCACCTACCCATAGCGAACATTACCATCATGGTGGCTGAAGGGGTGGCTTGGTCATGCATCGAGGGGTAGATGTTGCATAACCACCCAATTCCTCAGAGATATGCCAGAGTATCAGTTGACAGCATGGTTGACAGATACCGCAAAGTTGAGGTTGAGATCCCGGGCGAGGAGGGGAAAAATAATCTCAGACAAAGCCTGGGCACATTCATCACGTGGCGCAAGTGCTACATAAAGTTGGCTTAGAAGTTGACGATGATCGTAATAATGACAACGAGGCGGACTCTCCACCCAGGAAAAGTCCTCCTCCGGCGTCACCTAAGAAAGGTTCTTCTCCTGCTCCGGCGCCACAAGACAATAATCAAAGAGCACCGCGATCTCAACATTCTACACGGTCAGGGGGGAAAAGTTCCTCATCTATGAAGCTAGCACGAACTCTTAGCAAGAAACGAGCATATAACCTGACCGAAAAAGAAACTAGAAGGGAAGTAGACGCCAGCGTAACAGCTCATTTCAAAAAGATGCCACCACCTGATAAGGTTGTAATCGAAGCTGACAAACGGGATTTCTTTGTGGGCTTAGCGACGGTTAAATAGACAGAACAGGCAACTGAATCTCCTCAACTTAGCCAACGATCAGACTACGAGCGCATCTCTAGGAAGAAATCTAAAAGAGATGGTGGTAAAATAGCTGTTGCTGGAGGCCAAAGTGGTGCTAAAGGGCAGGAGCCCCCTCTAAGGTGGCCATTCATTAACGGGGAAGCTTTGGTGGATCCAAATGAGAAGCCTAGACTGACAACACAGTTACGGCATCTACATCAATAGTACCAGCAATATGTCTAAGAGACAAATACCAGCAATATGTCTAAGAGACAAATAACGATGCTTTCCCCGTCAAACACAAAGATGTGGATTTTCACAACATGGACGGCGTTTTCTGGGTAGAACACATGGAACTATACCAGTTGTACCAACGAGACGCCCTAGAAGTGCCTATATTAAGAATGTGGACTCTGTAAATCTCTTGTATATATACTTCATGTTGTACATTCATGTACCCTTAAACTAAGAGTCTGACTTCTTTTTTTATGTAGAATGGAGGCAATGACACTTAGAGCAGACTTAAATGAAAGGGTAGGATTCCTCGACCCAGGCCTTGTCAACTGCAAACTTATTCTAGATCCAAGAACGATAAAAGATGTTGAGGAGTACGTATTCAAGACGTTGCTAAAGCTACAAGACAAGACCTACGTACTTTTACCCTACAACTTTCAGTACGTGTTTCCCTGCCTACTAGTCTCGCATATTTGATGCGCAACACTATGTGATGACTAATTGGCTTCTGCAGCATTCACTAGATCCTCCTCGTCATCATGTTAGATGAAAGCAACATCACTGCCTTGGACTCAATGAGGAAACCGACAGCCAATTACAAAGTATTAATAGAGTTGCTAGACAGGTAAACTCGGTCGTTACATTATTGCTCCAGTAATCTATCATTCCATTGCACCAAATTAATTTTAATGACTACTTGAATCCATGCACAGGTTGTACACAAAATACTGCAAGAAGAGCCAGCGGTGTCGTCCATTCACAAGGAAGTTCAGAAAAAAACCGATTTTCTGTGCCTGAGACAGGCCCAAGGGAATCTATGTGGATACTACGCAATGATACATATGCACGTGTTAAATAACGACAAGACGGACTATAACGGCGAGATGGTATATCATTACATGTTGATGCATACTTTTCTTTATAAAGACGACGACACTAATTAATGCTTCAATTTCTCTCATGACACCGCGTGAAGCTAGGCACCAGCGGCTTGCTCGACAGCGAAATTGAAGTTTTTCGAGAGTAGCTAGCCGGGTTCATCGTTTGAGAAGTTATCAACTCGAAGGGCAAGTTTTACGAGCATTTGTAGTGTAAGTGAGATGTCAACGATTGTGAATGAACAATGTAATAATTAAATATTATGATGCTTCAAAAGTGAATGAACAATGTAATAATTAAATATTATGATACTTCAATGTATTTGAATTACCCTTTAGCGATGTTTCGTTAGTATTGTGCATAACGTATACCGTACATAATACATCTACTGTACAATATATATATGCTACAACATTACATAATACATATACTGCAACAAAAATATATATATAAAAAGGTTTAAAAAACCCATCACTGCCAGTTTTGGATGAAAATAGGGCAGAGAATTATCACTGCCGGTTGCTGAGAGAAAAGTGGCAGTGATACTACTTACCATTGCCGGTTATTGATAAAAATATGGCAGTGATAGTTACTTATTACTGCTGGTTATCAAAGATAACCGACAATGATAATTATTATCACTGCCGGTTGTACAGTATGAACTAGCAGTGATAGTGATTATCACTGCCGGTTTACATCCGGAAGTGATAGTTCTCGACTATCACTGCCACTTAGGTAGTGCTGGGTCCACATCCGGCAGTGATGCCGATATGGACCTAGCAGTAAACACGTATTCTGTAGCAGTGATTATTATAACATACATTTTAGAAATGAGCTCTGATCACATATCAACATACAGCGCATCGATTTTACAAATCAACTCTAATCACACATTATAATGTAGAGCATATCCATTTAAGAAATCAACTCACATATATAAAAACCAATTGAATTGACAACTACAACTCACAAATTCGCAGAACAAGGTTCACAAATTAATGCAAACGGTATATAACAAATTCACAACTCTTCAGGTGAGGCTTGAGTGGTGTTCGCCTTTTGGATTAATGACCTCACGCATCAAGAAGGCACAGAGTTGTCCTCGAATACCTAGCAGGTCAGTCTGTTCCAATGCAGATTCAGTGCATTGCCAAGCCTGTAATGGGAAGAGTAAAGTGTTGCGTATATATAAATTAATAAGTAGAAACAATTGTTGCAAGATTGACAAACCTCTATAACATTAGTCGTCAAAAAGAAGCGTCTGTCAACAACAATTTCGGACGACGATGATAGCTTTAACTCGTCGGTGGGTTATCGTGATGACTGGGAGCTGGAGGATGACCCAAATAGAGTAGGTTCAAGCGAGGACGACTCTGACGATGATGACAACCAGACTAGCTAGACTTTTCCCATCAACAACTTTTGTAGGGAAATTTTTGTATATTGTATTGATGCATGCAAGAAGCTAGTTCTTATATATATGAAATGCATGTTTCGTTTAAGTGTTTCAAAGGATTCACTGATACTTAGGGCTCACCAGAATTATCATCATAGACGATTTGTAGATAAAACAATCTATATTATCGACCTCATCACAGACGGTTTTAGTCACAAACCGTTTGTGAAGTTCTTCCCGTCATCACAGACTGTTTGTGGTTAAAACCGTCTGTAATGTCGCCCTCACCATAGACGATTTTAGCCACAAACTATCTGTGATGTGGCCGAGACTCATCACTAACTGTTTTTGTAAAAAAACAGTCTGTGATGACACTTCATCACAGACAGTTTTTGAAAACCGTCAGTGATGAGGAGTCTAATATAAGTCCTTTTGTAGTAGTGCCTGAATGTCTTTTCATGTCAAAAAAGACGGCAGCCACATCGTCGGAGCACACGTCGCCGGCCGGATTGCATCGCCTCTCCCCGAAGTGTGATATTTGTGTCGTCTTTATATGCTTCAAAATTTATATTACTTGTATTGAAAAGTGATGTATATAAGCACCGCTCATCCTTGTACCCTTGTTCTAGTGAGCATCTACGCCACTTTACTTTCACTTTAAATTTAATAAGAAAATAACCGTTAATTTTCACCACTTATTGTTGCATGCCGTGCAAAGTCTTAAAAATATGTTTGCTCACTGAGCCTCGAGATGGCCACCACCTACCTACTTTACTTCAAGTGGAAGCTTTTTAACTGCAAACGGTTGCATCTTTCTATGATCGCACATGGTTAGCAGGTGAAGGCATTTGATCAACTTTGGATTTTCTGTCCGGCTTTCCCCCCATTGTTTTCATTTATAAACTGAAGAACGAATATTTTTTAGGAAAACTGCACTTCTTGTGCCCATTTTTAGGCAATAACAAGCCACCTTTTCCTAATAAAAATAAGTAAGTTATTATACGTTTTCTGGATGCGGCAGAGGACACATGTCATCTACCATGTCTTCCGTGGTGACGAAGAAGGCTATTTTTGCAAAAACATATATGAAGAGGCTAGGTTTGCAAAAAAATAATATTAATAAGGCTAGATATGGACGGTATTCCCAATTAGTCAAACTCCTTCACACATTCCACAAAAACACTCCCCCAGTCATTTTGCTTCTGCACTTGCTCCGAAAATAATCCTAAGGGCATGGTTAATAAGAGAGCCAACTGCAGGCTTTATTCCATTGCCATATCATATACAACCAACCTAATTGCCCACCCATATAATAGTTAGCCATACATACATACAAAGCCATTAATACTTGGCCTACATTTATCCTCTCATTCTCTCACCAAGTTTTTTGGAGCCGTGCTGCAGCCCGCTCCTCTCCTCCAACTCACCATAAATCTGATGTGGCAATCCTTACAGCCTGCTTACCTCACCTTATTATACTTGCTCTACCGTACTAAAAGAACGTTTCTTCACTGGACCTCGAGAGGGCCACAATTTACTCTACTTCAAGTGGAGGTTATGTTAATTACATATGGAGCATCTTTCTACGAGGGCACATGCCCTCACAAGATTAGCCGGTGAGAGCATTTAGTTAATTATTTGGTTAATTGGTTAGCTTTACGGGGTGTTTGGTAAAGATCACTTCATCCTAGGACAGAAGATGCTAGGGTCCTCCTTAGAACTAACCAAAACCTAAGTTGTGTTTCCCTGAAACATTCTTTCAGACCATTTCTCCTCTGCACTCTCCATAGCAGCTAGTTGTGTTTCCCTGTGTTGAGTGCGTGTGGTGTTGCAAGTTGTGAGAGCAACAATGGCTGAGTTGGTGATCGGGCCACTGGTCTCCATGGTGAAGGACAAGGCGTCCAGCTACCTTCTGGACCAGTACAAGGTGATGGACGGCATGGAGAAGCAGCGGAATATCCTGGAGCTCAAGCTGCCAGCCATCCTGGACGTCATCGAGGATGCAGAGGAGAAGGGAGCTTACCGACCCGGCGTGAGTGCTTGGCTCGATGCCCTCAAGGCAGTGGCCTACGAGGCGATTGATGTCCTTGACGAGTTCAAGTACGAGGCTCTCCGGCGTGATGCCAAGAACAAGGGACACTACAGCAAGCTTGGCATGGATATTGTAAGCCTGTTCCCTGCTCATAACCCCATTATGTTCCGTTACAGGATGGGCAAGAAGCTGAGCGGAATGACTTTGGTTTCACACACCGGCAGCAAGCACTACCATCCAAGCAGTGGCGTCAGACGGATTCCATATTGACCGACTCTGAGAAGGATATCATTAGCAGATCCAGAGAAGAAGAGAAGAAAAAGATCGTGAAGATGTTGCTTGATCAAGGTAGCGACAGGGATCTGATAGTCCTTCCAATTGTTGGAATGGGTGGGCTGGGCAAGACCACCTTTGCGCAGCTCATTTACAATGACCCTGAAATCCAGAAGTATTTCGAGCTACAGAGGTGGTGCTGTGTCTCAGATGATTTTGACGTTGGTAATATTGCAAATAACATCTGCAATACCAATGAGAAATACCATGAACAAGCATTGCAGAATCTCCGGAAAGAAGTAAGTGGAAAGAGGTATCTGATTGTGTTGGATGATGTATGGAATCGTGATGCTGATAAGTGGGGAAAACTGATGTCCTGCCTTAAGCAAGGTGCCGAGGGTAGTGCAGTACTCACAACCACTCGTGATGCAGTAGTAGCTGGAGTTATGTCCATGGGTAAAACTGAAGCCTATAATCTCGACAAGTTGGGTGATGAGTATCTAAAGGAAATGATCCAGACGAGAGCATTCAGTTTGCAAAAGCCAAACATTGAGGAGCTAGATGTCATTGTAGATAAGATTGTGGACAGATGTGCTGGCACTCCTTTGGCTGCCAAAGCCTTTGGCTCCATGTTGAGTACCAAGAGTAGCACGCAAGAATGGCAGGCCATATTAGACAGAGCTAGTATTTGCAATGACAAGACTGAAATTTTACCTATACTCAAGCTCAGCTATGACGACCTACCGCCTCACATGAAGCATTGCTTCGCATTCTGTGCTGTGTTTCCCAAAGATTATGAGATTGATGTCGAGACTATGATCCGATTATGGATGGCACATGACTTCATACCACTGCAGGAAGAAGTCCATCTTGAAACTGCCGGTGAAGAAATTTTCAAGGAGCTTGCTTGGAGATCATTCTTTCAAGATGTGAAGCTTGCTGAGGACTTCGGACGAAGGGAGCAGCTCCGTTACAGAACCATATGCAAGATACATGATCTTATGCATGACATTGCTCTGTCTGTTATGGGAAAAGAATGTCACACTATAACTGATAGGTCCGATCACAAGAAGTTATGGTTAAATTCTACTCGCCACTTATTCTCAACATACCGTGAAATCAGAACTCACCATTTGGATGATTTTGTGAAGAAACAATCTCCTAATCTCCGGACGTTGTTGTATCCATTCCGGTGGTATCCATATGCTCGAAATTCGGGACCACGTTTGTCGAAGTACAATTCTCTACGGGCCCTGCACCTCTTTGAATTGAAAGAACTGCCAATCAGACCAAGACACTTACAGCACCTAAGGTATCTTAATCTATCGAACAACAGTTGGATCAAAGAACTTCCTGAAGAAATAAGCATACTGTACAATCTACAGACATTGGACCTTTCTCATTGCAGCTGTCTTGGTCGACTTCCAAAGGACATGAAGTACATGACAAGCCTCCGACATCTCTACACTAATGGATGCGAATCATTAGAGTGCATGCCTCCAGATCTTGGACAGCTCACTTCTCTGCAAACTCTGACATATTTTGTGGTGGGTGCTAGCTCTGGTTGTAGTACTGTCAAAGAATTGCGGAACTTAAACCTTGGTGGCGAATTAGAGTTAAGTTGTCTAGAAAATGTAACTGAAGCGCATGCAAAAGCTGCCAATCTTGGAAATAAAGAGAAACTCAAACACTTATCTCTTGAATGGAGTGATCACAGCAGAGTGGAACCAGCATCAGATTTGCATAAGAAGGTCCTAGATGCTCTTAGACCTCATAATGGACTGGTGATGCTTAGGATAGTTTCTTACAAAAGCACTGGTTTACCTATGTGGACGACAGATCTTGGTGTGCTACAGAACTTGACTGAACTCCATCTAGTTGGGTGTACAGCGTGTGAGGAATTTCCTCACTTCTGGCATTTGAAGGCTCTTCAAGTTCTTTATTTGATTAGATTGGATAAATTGCAAAGCCTATGCAGTGACACGGCATGCACAGCATTTCCAGCATTAAAAGAACTCCGGTTACATGATTTGGAGAGGTTGGAGAAATGGGTGGCAACTGAAGGAACAAACCAAGAAGAACTAACATTTCCTCTGCTTGAGATGATCATTATTAGGAGGTGTCCAAAGCTGAGAACTCTACCTGAAGCACCAAAACTCAAGGTTGTACAGCTAAAAGAAGAAAAGGCACAGCTATCCCGATCAATAGTTGGATCCAGATACATGTCTTTGCTGTCCAACTTAAAACTGTCTGTCCATGACGGGAAAGCGACACCAACACTGCAGCTTGATGAGAACCATGAAGGTTCTGTTTTGGAAATGGAGTTGTTTGGCTGCGACTTTTTCTTCCCCTCAAGTCCATGGCATCGAACAATTGGGATTTGGAAGTGGTTTGGAAAACTTGTAGATTTGAAAATCGAGTCATGCGATGCTCTCATCTACTGGCCAGAGGAAGAATTCCTATGCTTGGTATCCTTGAAGAATCTATCCATTCGTGAATGCAGTAGGCTAATAGGGCCCACACCCACACAGGTCAAAGGAGACCCAACTCGAGCAAGGGATCGGCTCCTGCCGCATCTAACCTCACTAAAAATATGGGGATGTGAAAGATTGACCGAGCTCTTCATTCTTCCCCCATCAGAGAGTGTGCAGGTGGAACACCTTGATACATTTGCATCATCGGAACACTGCAATGACCTCTCTTCCACAAGTATGCTAGAGCGATTGCCATCACCAAGAAATAATTCTCTATCATGCCTAGAGTATATATATATACGGGATTGTGATAAGTTGGTAGCACTTCCGTATCTATCACCGTCCCTCAAGCGGTTAAACATTAAGTGTTGTGGTAAGCTTCGCTTCGTGTCAGGGCAGCTGGACGCACTTGAGCATTTAATTATCAAGAGATGCAATACGTTGAAGTCACTGGAGTGTTTGGGTGACCTGCCATCGTTACAAGTACTCAGTCTTGAGAGCTGCAAACGGCTGGCATCCTTACCAGCTAGTCTTGCGAGTTACGCAGGTCTTCGATGGATTACAATTGAATATTGTCCAGATTTAAATATGAAGCCGATTTATGAATGCCTGGAACAAGGGTTAGACAGCCTTGAACACAAGGACCTATCCCATGCTCATTCAAGCGATCCTTTCGAAGGTACCTTTCGATTTGCTTTCCTTCTTTTTATTTTTTCCCCTTGCCTACTATGCTACAAATCTACACCTTGCGTGGCCTATACATTGAAATTTTATTCATGGTATTTTGGAAACAAATTTGGTATGGCATGTTATTTATTATTCAATGTCATTTTTAAGTTTGTCAACAAACTTTTCTTATGTTTTGAGACGAAGGTGCATTATTTTGCTCCCCTGAGGGAGAGACAGGGTGGAGGGGTGGTTTGCTTTCATTAGGAACTAGGAAGGCAGCCCTTTTGATTGATTAACGTATTTCAGCATAACACGTATGCCAACATCTATTATTTAGTACTGATCTATAATTCGTTGACCGCCAATACAATGGAAATATATTTCTCGTGTGTACACAATTCATTATGATAGGGGGACACCCAATTTCATTAGTTTATATGGTTGTTCAATTTACTTGTTTATAATTATCTTTGATATACAACTCTACTTTAAATTATTGAAATACAATTGTATTTGTTATATAACTCTATTTATATACGATTAATCTGTACCGCTATAATATAGCCCCACCAAAATAAGTTGTAGAGATCCTTTCTTTGATATACAAGTCTACTTCCAATTATTGAAATACGATTGTATTTTTTATATATGATTAATTTGCTCCACCAAAATAAGTAGTGGAAATTCTTCTTTTTTTCTTCCGATTAATGTAAGAATTTCTAGAATTTAGGATTATTGTGGGATTTTCTTACCCTTAAAATGAAGGTGGTGCCTTCAATATCACCGCTTGTTTTTATATATATAGATATATTTACTCAGTTATGAATGTAAAACAGATAGTTTCAACTAAAATGCAGCTCATTTACATTGAGAATTCTGACATCATTTTTCCATCTTTAGGGCCTAAACTAAGGGACCCAAAATCTTGGAAATATGTTATTCCTGGATGTCGGCGTTACGACATGGAGATCTAGATACCATGAAGGTATGTGCAACTAGTCATACATCTTGAATCTAATCAGTTTGGTAGTTAAGCTAAAAATATTGGGTATAGTTCATGCTTCAATCTATTGCAGATTGTGTGCGGCTTCCTCGCAGAGTTGCTCCTAGACATCCAGGAGAGGTGACTAGAAGTAGAATAATCTGCTATCCTAAAGACAATCTCCAGCTTGAAGTTTTTGTCCTTTTTGGCTTCCAAGATCTGATAAATTGAAGCTGCTCGAAAACCTCAGGCCTTCACAACACAGATCCCAATTGGTGAAGGTCAAGCCGAAATTTGTGTTGTGCTTTAGATGTGTGCTTCGGGATAAATCTTGTTTGAACACGTACTCATGTAGATTTGTGCTTTCATTTCTCGTGTGGCAATGGCATGATGCTGTGGTCGTTCCTGAGCGCATGGGATGTATTAAATTAATACATTTTTTCTTAGTTCTTTCTTGCAATTTGAGTTGTGCTCCCCCTTGCTCTATCTGCTATGATTTATTGGATCTAGGATGCATAAATGGTTGAGGAACTCAACTAGAATATGTTCTAACCCAGTAAAATCCAGTAGAATGTCTCTTGCTCAAGTGTTGGTGAGTCGTTGATCTCTCTCTGGTTTCTTTCTTTCTATATTTTGTACTACCAAGGATGGATGATTGATGGATGAATTTTTGTAAATCATATTTCAATCATCCATGTAAGGTTTAAACAATATCTCCAAAGTTTTTTTCAAGAAACTTGCTCTTGGCTTGAAAAGGAAGGATTTGCGGCAGATCCGGTTCTTGTACATTTGAGAGTTGTTTCTTAGTTGCTCTTGCTTATTGTGACATGTAGGAGATAATCTAAGATCATGTTGATTATCAAATCCTCACAAACAAGCTGAGGGCAAAATTTGTGTGTTTTCCTTGTCTTAGGTGCAGCCTTGCTTCAAAGTAAAAAAAGTTGGAATTTTGACATCAATCCTTGCAGTGGAAAGTTAAAATAAGTTTCTAACATCTATAGAAAGATGCACATAAAGTTTCACGGGATTTGAATCAGCCAATCAAAAGTTATCTCGATTCTTGTTTTTAAATAGTGCTGATTTTTCTGTTCACCCGAGAGCGCGCAACTTTTATCTAGTACTGGCTAAGCTGAGTCTTTTGATTGACCCTTTTAGCTGGAGAAAATTTTCTTTTAGCTCTTTTGGCTCTTATTCACCATCCATTGATCGTCTTTCAGTCATTCCAACGGCCAGCCGCTTTACCTCAGGCAATGCCGAGTAGACCATGGCGAGCGACGACAGTGTGAGGCCAAATACCGCTGCAGCTACGAGAAGCCTCGGTCTTTGCTGGTAACGTGCCGCGCGAGCGGCACAAGCACAACATCGTAGACGGGGATTAAGATGAGCAAGCTGATCACGTAAAAGCTGGAGAGTGAAGCAGGAGGCACGGTGAATGAGCCAACGCAGTTGTCCATCACCATCCCCTGCTCGATAAATGTCGACGACATCTGTGCAGTGACTGTGTAGAACATGGGCGGTACTAAGGGTGCCGGGTATGTCCCGACACCCTTAAAATTTTAAAGAGTTACATAAGATCATCTTTTTAATGTGCTAAATTTGTTTATTAAATTTGTTCTGATTTTAGTGGTTTAAGATTTTTGAGACCTTAGAACTATTTATATTGTGATTTTAGCAAATTTCAAATATATGTGTTGGTTTACGATATTATGAAATAATTATAAAAAATTATAAAGATGTACGTATAAAATGTACATCCTTAACGAAAAATTTCTACTTCTGTAACTGGAGTGGAAGATTGCCATGGACGCCTAAATAGGGCAGAATTGCAGCAGTGTCTTAAGCTCCTCCACCTGTGAATCTGGGGCAATCAAAAAGAGAAGGTTAATACATTTTGGTCCATTTTGTCCTTTCGCATGAATTGTTTCATACGAAATTCCCATATTGCAAACAAATCCTTACAGGATTTGAAAACCAAAAAACAAAACCTTACGTGCTTTTGAACGATGGATAGAAAAGACATGCTCTCCATCGGTTGCTAAATATATAGGTCATCGTAGTATGTGTAGAAAAGTACAAAATTGATTGCATCAATTTGGTACTATCTCAAGAGAGTGAAGTCTTCAAATTGCAACTTTGATCAGCATTTTTACATTAATATAAACTTAATAATATTATAATACTATCAAAGTACTGAGTAAAAAACCACAAACTTCATCCTGAGGTAGGCAAAGATCAAGAATGTATAAGGAAACCAAAATCCTTCTCACAAACCCTAATGGATATATCCCTCTACACCTCTTCTTATAACACATTAGGAGTAACTTTCATCCTTAGATGACCACTTGACCCTCAAGAAGCCTCATCAAGGGCTGATATTCACTCCCTTACTCATACATGGGCTAACCTGAAATCCAACAACATAAAAGGTTTTGACACACACACACACTTACACGCTTTTCAAAGCACCACTAACTTAATCGCTACTACACCCACGAACCCTTAATCCAATGATCCTCCTTCCCTTGAGTATGGCTTAAGTTAGCATCTTCTCCATCCACTTGTCATCTCGGCTTGCAGCAACTCCCTGGACTCAATTATCTTCCGGTGTCACCTTAACCGTCTAGACCTTAGCCCTCTTAGCCTAGTTCCGGTCTCCTTCACCTCACCATGACCTAACTATAAAGTCCTGCAACCATCATGGAGAAGCAAACACATCATATAGTAATGTCCAATAGCATATGCAATTAAATCACCACATGATTCAAAATGATACACACACCTCAACCCATGATCAGACTATGAATAGCAAAGGCAATGATTACCCTAGGATGCCTTGACCACTTAAGGCCAAAAGCGCTTGAAGGCTAAGACTAGTCAAAACCCAACCACTTAAAGCCACAACCACTCAAGGCTAAGACCAGTCAAATACTCGACCACTGTAAGGTGCCCCGACCACTTAAGGACACGTCCAATCGAGGGCACAACCACACTAGGGTGGCCTGACCACATAACTCAAATTGCTCAAAATCAAAGCAAATTGCTGTTGAGGCGATTTATCCGGCGATGGAACATATACACACTACAAGATAACATGGATTTCCCGACGTTTATTTTACCCGGCGTTTAATCTAAACGCCCCTAATAAGGCTAAAGCCGGCATTTTTTTATCATTCGAGGCATTTAATTCCCTGGCGTTTATAAACGCCGGGTTAGAGTCTACCACGGCGCTTATAAACGCCAGGGAATTCCACTCTATACCGGCATTTATAAACGCCGGGTTAGAGTCTTCCACGGCGCTTATAAACGTCGAGAAATTCCACTCTATACCGGCATTTATAAACGCCGGTTACAGTCTTCCACGGCGCTTATAACGCCGGAATTTATTCTATACCGGCGTTTATAAACGCCGGGTTAGAGTCTTCCACAGTGCTTATAAACGCCGGTATAGAGTGGAATTCTAGCGTTTATAAGCGCCGTGGTACACTATAAACGCCGGTTAGAGTCTTCCACGCGCTTATAAACGCCAGATAACGTAGAATTCTGCGTTTATAAGCGCCTGTGGTAGACTCTACCACGCGCTTATAAACGTGAATACCACACGGGAATTTGAAAGAATTGAAATTAAATCATATTATATTTGAAATAATTGAAACTAATATTCTATTTGCAATAATTTCTGTCCAAATATTTCATTTTCGATGATATTTTGTCTAAAATTTCAAATTTTGTCCGAAAATTCAATTTTCGTTGATATTTTGTTTGAAAATTCAAATTTTTTCGACCATCTGATTTTGTGACACTTATCAATTTCAGATGCTACTTTTCGTTATCTTTCCAATGAGCCAAAGAACGCCCCGATTGGAGGTACGAGTCAAAAGTTATGTCTATTTTAAGAAATATGCTCGGATTTCATATTTGCAAACTAGAATTGGTGCCCAAAAGAATATAATTGGAGATCTTATCGTATGATGATTTTGCTAATTACCTCAATAGTTTGCTAATTTGAAATAATTGAAAATCGGTGTTCGGGTGTTTAACAGGGTTAAGGGGAGGAGGGATGCATTATATATCAGATGTGATCATGCCACCACTAAAGTACTAGATCTTATAAAAACTCTGAAGTTAAGCGTGCTTGGACAAGAGTAGTAATAAGATGGGTGACCTCCTGGGAAGTCATTGTGTACCTGTGATTTTAAATGCCACGAATAGAGGGAACCCCGGCACTTATAAACGCCGGATT
Source organism: Guadua angustifolia (assembly GCA_036346375.1). Taxonomy (NCBI): domain Eukaryota; kingdom Viridiplantae; phylum Streptophyta; class Magnoliopsida; order Poales; family Poaceae; genus Guadua; species Guadua angustifolia. Next base: position 48,266,768 of record CM070515.1, read on the forward strand.
AGAGTCTTCCACGGCACTTATAAACGCCGTGGATAATTAAGTGCCGCCAATTACTTTTCCTGACGCCATCTAAAATCTTTTTAAGGCATTTATAAGGTTTTAAAGGCATTTATAGGTGCCATCGGAAGCCCGACATGTTGTAGTGACAGTTGCTAGCTCGATGATACCTACTGCGGCGGAGACTACCACACTACAGCTTCTCATACATGCTTGAGTCGTAGGAAATTTTTAAGAGGTGCACGAAAAAATTGGTTTTTTTTCTTTTCTTCAATCTGTTGAATAGTAATCTACTGGAATTGGAATGGGGTTTCCTATTATTTTTGTCCTAAATTCCCTGTTCCAAATTGTCCCTAGTAGATAGATGGTATGGAATGAAGGAAGCTGCACGTTACTACACAATCCCACATCACAGAGGGTTCACAAACCACATCATAGACGGTTTTGTGAAACGTCTGTATCAAAGTGTCAGTGATGACAATAGGTCAACACAGACGATTTTCCATCCGTCAGTGAAAACACTCATTACAAATGGTTCCAGTTTGGAACCATCTGTGATGAGAGCTCATCCTGTCTGAGATGAGCCCCTCATCACAGACAACCAATAATTCAAAATTTAGTAAGAAAATAGAAAATCAACATTACAGACGGTTCTAAATAAGAATTGTCTGGCCTTTGGGCGAGCAGCCATGGGGAACCCCCCAACCGCTTCCTGGTCCTCCTTAACTCACCATCATGTGTGGCTCATGGCATGATTACAATCCTGGTTGACTAATGACTATTTCAAAACAGTTATGCACTATCAGAGTGCACCATATTATGGTCATTATTTTTTCTTTTAAATTCTTTTTGCAGATCATAAAACCATGTATAAAGTAGAAGTTATGTTTCAACGGAGATTCGTACTAGTAACAAGAAGGCATCATCTTAGTCCCTACAGGTTGTTCTAGTTTATCTGGATGGTTAATGTCTCGCCACATGATGCAGGAAGCATCATGATAGTTAATCCAATGTCACCTCAAGGGCTTTCTAATTTTAGACAAGTCCGTGAGAGTTATGGATATTTCTTTTTTTTGCTGGGATGAAACAAAGTACAATGTACTTTTAGATGAGTAGCACTCCAGTGTACCAGCTTGTATAGATTTTTGAGCTTTAAATACTATGTAATTTCATAAGAATTCCACATAATGATGCCTGCATGAAAATTTACGTGAGCAATGAAAAATCGAGATGGTTGTCAACTACATGATTCTGTGAGGTCTTGTAGCTACTGCTGGTACCATCTTTGTAAGTTATTAGTCATTGTTGAAGGCATGACTAGTTTTAGGTTAGTAGCATAGATGTCTGTGAAATGCCTTCATGCATTGCCAGCATTAAGCGCCTGTTTTTTTCTCCTTTTTCATCTTTTCTAGTTTCCAATTTTGAGTAAGTAGCAGCAGCATTCAAGCAGGTACATGGACCTGATACTATTCAAGTGCAAGCAACATTCACTCTCGTTTCATTGTTTCCCAATACAATTAACAATTACTGGCTATTCAGTTTTTATACATGAAGCATTAGTTACATTCAAGCATCAATAATTCAAAAAATCAAGAAAAACAACCATCAGTTGGAGCATCAAGCATCAATACATTCTTGCAAAATACAAGTTCACTGCTACAATATCATGCCCCATTGCAAGCAAGAAAATGGCATTGCCATGTTTTTTTTGCTCACTATCTTGTGCAGCCAGCACTTTTGAATGGCTATGAAACATGAAACCATCTCAGTACTCACAAGCACCTGGAATAATCTTAGTATGTCACAAGCACATGGAAACATATACGGATACACCTAAGAGTGTATCCGGTGTGGCATATACCTGATACTATCCACAAGCACCTGACAACACTCACTTGGGAACTGATACTATTCACATTCTGAGCTACTCAACATTTAGAAGTGCACTTAAGAACTGATACAATTCACAAGTACTTGGAGGGTCAATTGATCGATTGCATTGGAACTAATGGAAGATTAAATTTCAGACAAGCATCCTAGAGCTTACAACTAATAAGAGAAGTCTTAGAGATAACACAAAAATAAATACAAGTACCTACCGTTGCAATATTTTCAAATTTTCAAGTAGCATAAACTCTTTCACATTCTTTCAAGAAAGCACTATGGATCTACAGACTACAAATTAAATACCAATATTCCAAATGACACATCACCAGCTTCAACCCTTGACACCCTACACACACCATGATCTTCGCATTGAAATTGACTCGCAAGACGGTCAAATAAGATGCATAACCATCTTTCAACAAAAATCAATGGAAGTTGGAGCACTACAATGGAATAGCAAAATCAATCAACGTTCTCTAAATTGGATGATACACTCAATCAAACCTCCTCTTGTTGAAGATGACTTGACCATCTGCATCCCTGCGTGGCGGATGGAGTCACACTCATTGTCGCGGATAGGTACGGGACCACACATGTCGCAGTGGTCTGATGACACTCCTTCCTTGGTGGCGGCAGCGGGTAGGTGTAGCGGTGCCGTGCTTAGGAAACGGAGGCGGTGGCGCTTGTATGATACGGAGCCGGCGGCGTTAGGGAATTGGTTGGGAAAGGGTTAGCAGGCTCACAACAAATTATAATTATAAAGAAAAAGTTTATTACAGCCTTGATATTCAATGGACAGAACCATTTACTACTAGTAAAATGTACTGTAAAATTTCTCACTATGAAAGTCCCTTCCCAAGACTGCCTCTAGTGTAACCACACTAAATTTGATCCAGTGAATTGGGATTTCACCTTAGTCATGATTTGCGCTAGCTCTAATCCCTTTTCAGTGATTATTATATTTCAGCACAAGTATGCGTAGAACTATAGGGTACCTATGATTACTTATTGTTAGGGTTAGCACGGCACGTACAACAGGAGATAACATTTAATGTGAAAAAACCATAGGAAACAATCTACGATAATGCTTTATGTTTGCATGTACAGAGGATTGACTTATATAGCCAAAAGAGTTCTAGTTGTAGATGACTTAGACTCCAACTTATTTTGATAAAACTAAAAGATATGGTAAGTTGAGATATTGAGTTATCTCCAACAAACCCCCTCTTAACTCAAAATCTATAACGAAATTGTTTCTGAAAAACCCCAAAGGGTAATTAAGCACATGAATATAAGTGTGTCAAAAGTCGAAAAGACTAATAAACAAGAAAGACTGGAACAGTCAATCTAAATACTTATTGTGCAAAAGACAAAGACTGGAATAATCTTGTCCAAATGCTTTTAATGAATCAAAATTAAGCAAACCACCAGTAGGTCGAAACAAAGACTAGAACAATCAATCTAAACACACAACTATAACAAAGCAGATAAAGAAATCTGGGTTTTTAAGGATTCATAACCGTAGTAAAATCTAAGTCTGTCTAGCTGACCTCTTGAAATAAACATTCAATCATTAAACGACATAAACCAAAACATCACACGTGGTGTTGAATAGATAGAGAAGAACACATAACATGGACTTTTGACATGCTCCATTTGGAACACAAAATTCAGCAAACTACTTACTGAAAATTCATAACATGGTTGAAATTGCTCAAAAAATGTCAATATTAAGAAAAAATTATTGTGGCATTAATGGAGTATAAATTGTAGTAGACCCCTCATATCAAGCAAAGTCAACAAAATAACATTGTAGTATCTACACAAAACAAACTCCTTCTTGCACTTTAATCTTTCATCTCAAATTGACATTGGAACAAAACATTCACTAGAAAAACTCTAAAGAGTATAATGCTATCAATAGGGTGTCAACGAATTCCAAATGAATATTGCTAAAACCTTTATAATGGTCAACGTGTCCAAACAATGAATGAAACACCAAAACAATGGTGATGAAACACTAAATTCTAATTAACGGTGATGACACACCAAATTCAGTTGTCTCCTCAACTGACTTTTTTTTTCCTCAAAGAAGATATTAAAATCTCAAAGAAACCGACGATGAAACATCGAATAAAATTGCCAAGAATCTGCTAATGATAATGCAGCATGAATGTTGCCAATAATAAGTATGAATTGCAAAAATAATACGCCAAGAATATGCATAATGGCCTGAACTGTGCATGAATAACATCAATAATATGCATGATAGCTTGAATTTGCGATGAAAATTCACTAATAATAAGCACAAAATAATAAGCATGAAATATACATAAAATACCACCAATAATATGAGCACAGAATAATAGACATAAAAACCTGAATTGTGCATTAATACCGCCAAATAACCAGAATTACAATAAAATCCACTTTTGTTTGCACTAAAATAGTCACTAGGGTAAAAAGCAATTCTTTACTCATGCCTACATATTGAAGAACAACTCTCATCTGAATCTACCATATAGATAAACTGATTTTGCCATCGAAATTCTCAATGTCAAATTTAGTGGATGACATGGTGGAGAATAAAATTGTAGATCAAAATATGCTGGATTCTAAAAAACTTCCTAGTGCGCTCTGGGTACGCGTATCAATTTCTTGGAGCATTCTGTACACATCGAGTGCACTTAGCAATGTGAACCGAAGAGCTGGAGCCAAAAACACGAAAGCCAAAGAGAAGCTGAACTGCTTAGGAGATGGAGCCGGACTGAGCTAAGCGAAAATCGAAGCCAACGAAGATAGAAGCCCTTGGAGCTGGAGCCCTGTACTTGAAGCCACACTAGACTAAGGGTGTGTTTGGTAGGGCTCCAGCTCCACCAGATCCGTAGATCTGGTAGAGCTGGGTATTCCTAACTCCATCAGATCTGTGGAGCTGGAGTTATGAGTGCATTAATAGTGTTTAGATGCATCATCTTGTTTACTTTTTAGACTAAAAATATAAAATTAATTCACTTTATTTTAGCCTACAAGTTTCAGATCCCAGGTGAAGCTAAGATCTGGAACTCTACCAAACAGGCCTTGAATTGAATTTGGAGATTAGATTGAGGTCCGGACTTCACTTGAGGAGCTGAGCCTTAATCAATGCGCATGGAGACATGAGTCCAGAGCGAAGCTCGGTCATGAGCAAGCAGACTTCTCGGTCGCAGGTGAATAAGAGGCTAGACTGGCGCATCTCATGCAGGCTATGGGCGAATCGGCGTGGACAAGCCAGGCGCAGCTAAGGCGGTTGGCGATGCGGTGGCCCGACATGAGTTGGTGCGAGGCCAATTGGTGGTAGTGATGGCCCGTAGTGGGCCGGAGGGTGACCAGCGGTGGGCTACCACGACCGGCAGGAAGCGCTTGGGCAGTACGGTCGGTGGCCGAGTAGGCCGGCGTGGGCGCAAAGGCCAGTGTGGCCGGTGCTGTTGCCGGCTGAAGGTGGTGCGCCAGTCGGAGGTGAGGGCTAGCGCGGTGGGCGGCCACAATAGGACCAGTCGGTACGTCACGGGCTGATGCATGGTCAAAGCGATGGAGGCGGTGGGATGCCGCACAGGGCATCGGAGGCAGGCATGGTGGTCGCGGGCGGAGACGACCACGTCGGGCGGGCGTGAGGTCGAGGTGGCCAAGGTGGAGGGCTCCGGGGCCGAGGAGGAGCGCTGCGGTGGAACCGGTCGAGGCTCGGTTAGCACGGAGATGGCGATGGGTGTAGATCAGAAAACCCAGGTAGTGGTCTGATACTTTTAGGGTTAGCACGACAGGTACAATAAAAAATAGAATTTAACGTGAAAAAACTCTTGTTAAAAAAACCATGACAAACAATTTATTATAATTTTTTATATTTATATGTACAGGGTTGACTTATATAATTAAAAGAGTTCTAGTTATAGAAGATTTGAACTAATAATTTATTTAGATAAAATCAAAAGATATAAGCAAATTGAGATATTGAGTATCTCTAACACTTACACATGGGACATTGCATCTATATTGTTTAATATACTCTTCTATAATTGTCGGGACTGAATCAAATCAGACCTCTCGTGTATTCTGTACTAGTCCAGATCACGCTAGTACACACAGGTGAATAAGTGTTGAAGTACCACAATCATACACAGCGGAAATAATAATAAAGTACTTCAAGCATAATTATAACCGAGTTACATGACCTTATAGTCGCCTTACAATAATTCGCCACGCAGGGTGATAAATATCAAAGTAGCACAAGTTCAATAGCGGAAGCAAAAGTACGGTAATGAAACCCCTCGTAGCCATAGGCAACCGACGAGGCTTAATCCCTAATCCTCCTGGCCTTCGTTGAACTCTTCTTCCCAAGCTGGCATAGCCTCCTCTTCTGAGGTTGTTGTTGAAGCAAGGGTAAGTATACAACATACTCAACAAGTCATGCACAAATGCAGTTCTATTACTACATGCATGGCTTATTCCAAAGAAAGGCTTAGATGGTTATTTTTGCATAAAGCAACATTTCTTTTAACAGGTAATTCTAATAGAATAAAAGCAAAGAAACCAATATTATTAATAATTAATTTTCAATTCTTTTCCAAGAGTTTGGCACATGTACCCTAGTTTGATTCATCGAGTCTTTGGCACACAAACCACCCATTCCACATCTTATTTTGAAAATCTAACCCTTGATGTAATCCCGAGCATTGTCCAAGATCATGACGTGGCTATTCGGATAGATTTAACACATACACTGCAGAGGTGTACACTTTACCCACAGGAAATCGCCACCACATGTGATTGATTGCAACAAAGTCCTTGAATACTAACACTTAACCGTTGAACCTCTCCAAGATTGCCTTTCTAACGCTTCCCTCACACAGAGCCAAAGTTTAGAACAAAGAATACAGATTGGATGGGTACCAAGCCAGAGTACGTGTACGCCTCCCCACAGTTACACTCTTGTGTAACTGTCCGCCCGAGGTGTCAAAGAAAAGATATTAGAACCCTACTAAACTAGGTCCATCCCATTCCGGACAAGTGGTTGTACGAGAAACTCAGTTCGAAGGCTCGCAAGGTGAAGTCCTTAACTGTCCCGGGCAAGACATCCGTTTTATACTTCTCAGCACACAGCCTTTACAATCTCAATACATCCCATTGCCACACAGGCCCACCTGGCACGAAGCCTTCTCGCCACTTGCCCCAGTCCAAATCATTTCTCACCCCGGGTTTGCATTTATGCAACACATGCCAATGCCCACGTCACTGTATGAGTAGGACCACACAGGCCACAACCCCCAATTCCATCTCATGACATCATCGCATTATTCTAAAATGCGTTCCATAATTGTTTAGTCAATATTCTTTTGCAAATTCGAAGTCATTCACGCACATAAGCATACTAAGCAGCTAATCACGGTCTAGCCTCCCGTGTTGGCATTAGTATAGCAACCAACGCTAATTACATCTTAGGGTGACAAGGTTTTCAGGGCATACAAATAATATTAACAAGGTGACATAAACAAGGTAGGTGCATTATCTATTCTTCCCAAATTATTCAATAGCATTTTTAGTTAACATAGCATGCATACTTTAAATTAAAATACATTTGAAAATTCTAGGGGCAATATGGTCAAAGCATGACTTGCCATCAAACAGCAGTTGATTCTGGTCTGGCTCTTGTGACGGGTCTTCAAATTCTTCTCCAACAGCTCCCGGCAACTCGGAGTCTACGCGCATTCAAGCGAACATACAATAAACACTCAATACAGACAACAAGATCAACTCTAAAAATAAATTAAAATTCACTAATAAATAGTTTACATTTTTACAAATTTTTAGGAACTGGAATCATCCAATTCCGAGTTAAAACGCAAAAGTTATAGCAGTTACAAGTTTCTGAAATTCAATTAAAAGAAAAACCGAATTATTCTATTTATTTTCCTACTGAAAATCAGGTTAATCCCCTCGGCATGACACGTGTCAGCACCAGAGACCGCCACGTCTCTCTCGGTCACTGACATGTGGGCCCAGATGACGTCATGCTGACGTCATCACCCACGGCGGCCAGCACACTGACAAGTGGGCCCGGTGAACAGTGCATACCCCACTCAAGAATCGACACGGTGCACATCCATCGGGCCACGCGGTCACCTACGCTCCCGCCCGTTGGATTTGGTTGGTCCCTACGCGTCCAAACCTACACACGCGGCAACATCCACGCCGCTTATTTCAAATCCTACGGTTCGGATGTGGCACGGCAAAACAGCTTGACCTAGCGACGACGTGGACACACCGGCACGACCGGATGAAGATCCAACGGCGATGGTATACCGAGCGGTTTCCTATTGACCGCACCTACGCGGCTTAATCTCGGTCGCAAAGCAAGAATCGAACGGCCATTATCAAAACTTCTACACAGCAGCTACGTGGATGCACCGAAGCGGTCGGATGAGAATCTAACGGTCATCTTTACCCGATGAAATCCCGGTCTAGCGTTACAGAGGAAAGAACGTGTCGTTACCTTGGTCGTCCGATGAAAATCCTACGGCTACCGTTACCCGAGGAGTTTACTATTCACTAGCCTACGTGGCCCGACCAGAACCACACGATCACCATCTAACGGCCGAGATCTACTGGTATCGCTCCAGCCCGATTCAAAGAAAAGAACGCGTGGCTTTACCTTGAGCGTTGGATGGCGATCCGACGGTTCGGAGCTCGGGGTGTTGACGGCGAGCAACCGCTTCTAGTCGCGGACTTGGGAAGACGGCGGCGACGGCGCTTCCGGCGATCTAGAGGAAGAAATGGCCCACTAGACACGGCGTGTCACAGCGAACTCGGCGAGGGTCTCAAGTGCAATGAAGAGCGGCGGACGACGGCGGAATGCGAAGAAAACCGAGGCGAGGAACGGATGCTACTCCGGTGAGCTCGAGCGGGGTCTACGGTGTACGGGAGTGCACGAGAGAAGGGGCAAAATGAGCGGAGTGAGGTGCTGCACGCAATGGACCTTATCACCGCTTCGGACAAGTTTCGGGTTGCGCGCAAATCCTCGACGAAATCGCGGCGCCAACGGCGATGGCGGCAGCAAAGGTTCTCCCGATGCAGCAAGATCAACGTCCACCGTTCGATTGCCATCCGACGGCGTTGAGCGAATAACGATTCGGCGATACGGCGCCACGCGTCGACATCCCAACGGCCACTTACTAGATCCAACGTCTCACGCACCAAGAGCGACGCGGCTCATCCACGTCCGCTCGATCGGAATCGCACGGCTCGAAAACAGTGGTGCTAGGGTTTTCCCGACGCGAGCACAGTGTTGGGCTCGGCCCGACACTGTAGCTTAGATTTCCCGGCTTTTCCCAATAAAAATAATTGTAGAAATTCAAAGTAATTAATTAGGGCACTAAAAACACTCGAAAAATTCTAGAAAAATTCCAGAAAATATTTCAGAGCATTTTGAGCCTAAATAAAATATTTTTATTTATTTTTGATAAATACTTTTTCTGATATTTAATTATTCGAGAGAAGGATAATCTAAACTAATTTCAATTAAATCCAAATAATTCCCAAAAATTCAGATAAATTCATTTAAATGCAAATACATTTTAATTAATTCACAAAAATTTAAATAACTCCAAAAATTTAAAATTAGGTTAAATTTCGGGACGTTACAAGCCTACCCCTTAATGTAATCTCGTCCCGAGATTCAAGTCTAACTAGAGAATAGGTTTGGAAACTCCTTTTTCAAATCTTCCTCTCGCTCCCATGTGGCCTCGCTTCACGGTGATTGCTCCAATCGAACTCGCAAAACGGGTTGTCTTGCTCCCGGTTTTCCGATCCATCAGATCCGAATTTTTATCTGCTGCTCTTTGTAGGTTAAGTCTTCCGTAGTTCAACTTCTTCCAGTGATGTTTGCTCTTCGTGCACTCGGAGACACTTCTTGAGTTGCGATACATGAAAGACATTGTGTACTCCCGCTAATGATCGCGTAACTCCAGTTGATACGCGACTTAGCTTTATGACTTATGATCTTAAACGGTCCTACATATCTTGGTGCAAGTTTACCCTTTTTGTGAAACCTCTCGACTCCCTTAAGAGGCGAACTCGAGATACACATAATCTTCGTGTTCGAGTTCGATCCTCGGCGTATTGTCCGTGATAACTCTTCTCGCGGATCGCGCGATTTTCAACCTTTCCCTTATCGCTATTTGCTCTTCGCTTCTTGAAGTATGTCTGGTCCAAAGACACGACGCTCACCAGTCTCATTCCAATTTAACGGCGTCCTACAAGGACGACCATACAAAGCTTCGAAAGGTGACATCTGAAGACTAGCCTGATAGCTATTGTTGTAACTGAATTTAGCATATGGTAAACATTTATCCTGTAAAGCAGAACATTACAGGGCGGTGAACCGCTGGAACATTACAGCGTGTGGTATTATACGATGGTTGCACAGATTTCTTGTATCATCGACGTGATGGTAATGGACGATTTCCTGTACTAATTTTATGGTTGCACTGGACATTACTTCCTAGAAACATAAAACGACAAGATAGTCAACCACCTCATGTGTTTGTGTCAATCATGAAAGCACCCGGTTTCTGACGAAACGGGAACTTCTGATTTTGCAGGCACGCTTAATTTGACACCTTGTTCTTTTTCTTTTATTTGCGAGGAATTAACACCTTATTCTTGGCTGTTTGAAATCTTTAGCTCTACTGTGTTTTGTTATCCTAACATTAACCTCATTGTTTCCAGAGTCGTACCCATACGTTGCAACAGATTCGTAAGAAAAACAACAAATTTAGCAGTAGCTACAGCTTGATATTTCTTTTTCTTGCAATCAAAAAAGGCAGTTTCTTTTTCTTGGCATGCCCTACATTTATCGATCAACCTTCAAAAACTATATGCTTAAATTAATCAATGAAAGGGGTATTAATTTTTCATGAAGAATATACTAACACATGCTTGAAAATATAAAACCACCCATAATATCCTCCTCTTCAATTCTCGGCAGGTCCAGGACGATGCACTTTGTTCTCATCCAAGCTTATACCAATGACTTGCACGTTGGACTGTTCGCACAAGAGACATTGCACTAAAATTGAATTATATACTCCCAAGGAGATCAACTGTGCCTGGAGTGTTACATCCAAAAAGAAAAGAAATAAAAATTCCATGTTTTTCATAACCAACAAACTAGCAACCTCTCTGATGCTCCCTGACTCTATTTTCCCCCGTTACAACAGTGCCCATATCTTCATATTTATCAATTATTGGCATCCTGCATTTGTTAATACAAAAAACTGTATAAGCTTGCATCTGGCATCTGATCAAGACCACAATGCAAGCAGCCTACTATATGGGTGCACAAAACCAAATATTATGATAAGAAAATATATTATATCAATTGTTCATTTGAAAGGCCTTTCCTAATATAATAAAACAGTAACCTGAAAAGGGAAGCAAAGACGTCAACATTAGCTATTTATTACTCCCGATGTCAAAAAAGCTGATGTTTTATTGAACATATAGTCAAACTTTCTTAACTTTCGATAACGTGAAAATAATATTCTTAGTTTGTCATAAAAAGAAGTTTCATAATATAGTTATTTGCTAACATATTACTATGAAAATTGATTATTAAAATTAGATATTGGAGATCCTTCATGTCTACAGCGTCATATACTTTTGAACAGAGGAGTTTGTACAGTTTAAGAATAAGCATAGCTATTTAACCTTACTTGACTTTTGGGGCCACGTAAAAGAACTTTAATATGGTCTGGAACGTCAAAAATACATGGGCCATTCCACCAACTACAAATGTTTTATCCATCCTGGTCTTCGTATTGGTTCCCAAAAGACCAGGTATTGGTAAGAACTGAACATCTTATCAAAAAGTCAATGAAATTGCAAGAAATAGGGTGCATTGGCCATTTGACATCGCAGTACCTACAATTAGGTATGATACTGAAACTTAAATCATGAGTGTCGGGGTAGAAGGAGCACCAATGCACGATAAAGAAAATGGGAGCACCGTGATCCTCACGGTGATGGTGAGAGTCTTCGATAGCCTCGTGCCAAAGCCCCAGATCGGAAGGGTTTGGCAGGTAGAGCCAAAACTCAAGATCAAAACTTAATTCTTGAGTGCCGGCCTCTCCCTTTTAATGTGATGCTGGTTATCGGGACCAAACCAATTCTGTTGAGATGCTCCCGATCAAAGTGCGTGAGAGGTGGGTCTTGCCCCTAAAAAATCAGATATGTTAGTTAAGCCGAGATCACAACCAACAAGGAGTAGATGGTGATTAATTACCCCTACCCTTGCTTCATGGTTTGTACAACTTGTACAGAGAAGAAAAGTATAGAAGCACTACTCATAACAGTATCCGTCTAAGTCACGTGGCATAACAGCCCAACATAGTCTTGCATTTTCTTACTGTTCCTTCGTTCTCTTTTGCATGTCATCTTAGAACTTGTCCAGATAACTTTCAAAATTTTCAATCATAGCATCAACGTCCGGGAACAGAACAGAGATTACATGCGGTCCTCAGATAGGCCAGTCTTTCTCCGAAAGCAGTGAAGGGACACAAAACAAGACATCTTTCCTTCAAAATTCTCTCACTCAGGTCAACTAATTCTTCTTCAGGTTTCAGTGAATACGTCGACAAACTGATGATGAAACTCTAAGCTCAATGGTGGGCTCAGAGATACCAGAATACATGCTAAAACAGATACAAGACCACATCAAGTAACATGAAGCCCCCTGGAGATGCCTGTACACAACCGGTTTTACTCAACAGGCAAACAAACAAACAAACATGACGGTGAACAGAGGTTCTTACGACAACAACATCGTCGCAGAGGAACAGGCAGCGGCATCGACGATTCAGTGAGTCTTTCCTGACAGTTGTGACCAACCGAGGAGGAGCAAGGGCAGCAGCAGCGTACATCAACAAGCTGCTGCTCGCACACCACAATCCAATCCTTGGAGATTCCAGAATGATGACCGGAATGAACACAGTTAACAGGGGAACTATCAACGCGACAGAAATCGACAAGCAGGCTGCGAGAGGCATATGGACTGCCGAGTTGATCAGCTCTAGCAAAATGTAATTGATAAGGAAGAGGAAACATATATACAACAGCTCCAATATCAAGAGGAAATCCCAGTCTGGCATTCACAGAGATCAGGAAGGAGACAACACCACCTCGCCTGACAAGAATCATGGAGGCTTTAATATCAGCATCAATATCAGTATCATGTGTATCTGTTTTCTTCGTGCTGTTAAGCTTCTTTTAAATAAAAGGTGTTCTAAAGTTTTAATTGGTCTAAGGCTTCCATGGCCCTATATATCTATCAGGTTGATGTATTTTTGCCGCGAACCTTTCACGGCTTGTTGTAAAAACTTTATTATTCTTTCTCTATTGAATGAAAGGCCAAGCTTCTGCCAATCTTTCAAAAAAAAAATTCAATCATCAATACAGACAAGAATATTTAGAATTGTTCAATGAAAACCACATCATTTCATTTTTAATTAGTTTTGTTAACATATAAATAGAAAGGTGGGAGGGAACCACCTCTTGCTTCTTGGTGGGGTGGTAGAGTTGTAAGTGTACGACTACTCATCAGTGTTCACATCCCAGTGCTCACTTATACGCACACGCAAGTGCTCTTTAGTAGTAATTTTGTGAAGGCATGTTTTTATCCCTAGCTCTGTAATTCTAGGTGTGTGCTCAGTGGGCACACTAGCTTGTGAGCTAGTGTGCATGGTGTGTCGACCTTGTAATATAAAAAATAGAAAAAAGGTGGGAGCCAAATGTTAGGAAGTGGTGTTGACCACTCTATCCAACTGGATTTGAACTCAGGCGCCCAATCCTTCAGCTAGCCAGAATCCTTTAAAAAAGGTAATGATCAAAATTATGTATTGGAGACTCTATCGATGGTCTTCTAAGGATGATGTATGGATATGCTATGGAGAATCTTCTGTGGAGGTTGGATCATTTGCGCTGCGCATGTGTGTATCCATCTAGCTTGTGGTATGATTCTTGGTAGCGTGCAGATAAAATGCGAATTTTTGTATGTAATTTCTGAAGTGGATGATTATTTGTGCATGATAATTAAGTCGGTAGGTATTACATTTGCTAATTGTTAATTAGTAATTATTTGTGCATGATGGCATACAAATGGTCACTCTAGTACGTTGATTTATTGCAAAATTTGAGTTACCTGCTGCACAGCATATTTAGCGGCCAACTCATACGCGCAAATCTACATTATTTTGTGTTTTAGAGTTCAGAACTTGCCGTACCATTTTATTTGAGATCCGTTGTAACATACAATGGCTAGTCTTGTATGAAACCACGACAAAATACGACAAAATGATCCTGAACTACTCATGTCTGGAACATATATGGGAAGCAAGAAATAGGAGAGGTGCTTCCATGCTTTCCTTTTTAACAGTTGCATAATTATTAAAGTATGAATGAAGGGTAGATGGTGATTACTTATCCTTTCGCTTGTTTCAAAATTTGTGCAACTTGTATTGAGAAAGAAAGCATTGAAACACTGTTGAAGAAACAGTCGTATTTCCTATTGAATTTCGCTCAATTTTCAACTAGTCCTGCATATAAGACACACAGCAGTTGAAGGCCTCGAGAGGACAGAGGACGCGCTACTGGAATAGGCATATACCCTGTCGTCAGGCTGCGCTTGTCGGATTGGTTACAGGTCCTCAACATACTTCTTTTTTTTAAAAAAAAATAGCTCATTTTCGAACAAATTTACAAAAATATCCCTCTCTTCAACCGTGGAAGGTGTAGTAGGTAACAAATGTCGCCCGCTGTGCTCCTATAGCATGGCAAGTTTTCACGCCGAGTACCCATACATCGGCATGTCATCAATTAAGCACCTGGATTAGTCACTTTACTGAATTTTCGTGTCGGATTAGGCACCTGGATTAGTCTATGCCAGGTATTAGGCTCGCTTTGGTGAATGGCTAAGCTCAGTCTTGTTTGCATCATGCCTCCACTGCGGTCCTACCGACCTTCACCACAGCCAACACTACACTCTTGGTCCAAAAGCTACTAATATCATGTTGACCTTAGATACATGCGGTCTACTTTTGAATCTTTCACCATTGATATTGGTAAAATTGTATAGATTAACCATATAAAAAATATTATTATATTTATCTTAGAAAATACTTTTATAATCACTACAGGAAACAAGAATAGTGTCCTCGGCCGAAACATTTGTATCGTCGGTAAAAAAACCGACGACACAAAGTATGCCTCTATCGACGGTTTCAACGTAACCCGACGACATATATACACCAAGCAGGCCTGTGTCCTCGGCCTCCTCAAACCCGCCGATATAGACCACAGTCTGTGTCCTCGGCCTCATTAAACCCGCCGACACAGGCACTCCGCCTCAAACAGGGAGTATCGGCGCGCGATGAAAATTGAATTTCAGATCCCGCCAACACAGGCTGTGTCCTCGGCCTCCTCAAACCCGCCCACACAGGCACTCCGCCTCACAAGCTGTGTCCTCGGCCCATTAAACCCGCCGACACAGGCGCGGAGAAAATTGAATTTCAGATCCCGCCAACACAGGCTGTGTCCTCGGCCTCATTAAACCCGCCCACACAGGCACTCCGCCTCACAAGCTGTGTCTTCGGCCTCATTAAACCCGCCCACACAGCACTCCGCCATGTGGGACCAACTCGCAGGATGCTCAGCCCACCAAGGCACGAAGACTGCTTTGTCGTCGGAGAGAAACAAATGGCGATAAAAATAAGTCTATGTCCACGGCATAAATGTTGCCGATTTATACGATTAAATTTTGTCGACCGTTTAATTTTAGCTGACGACAATAGTAATTCCAGATTAATTCAGAAAATCTATTTGAAAATGTGTTTGTTGTTTTTAAAATTAAGAAAAATTAAATAGAGCTTTTAGAATAGTTTGTTAGGTAACATACATCTATATGACATGTAACTTTTTATTAGTTAATTAATTGGTATGTTTACGGCGCTATGTGTATGTCTCCGCACGCATTACTACGTTTCGAGTACATTGAGTAGAACCTTGTGACGATCCAACGCAGACTCAATTGAAAGAGTGAGGAATGACCGAATAGGTGAGTGTTGTAAAACCTTTATGACCGTAGAAATGTCTCGTTCGACCCGTCAGAGGCGCATAAAAATATCGAAGAACGACGCGGTGGTGATCACTCACACTCTCCTTGAGTTTTCGAAGAATTTGTTGTGACGATGAAATGCCGGGCTAAAGAAGAGCGAGCAATTAGCTGGAATAGGTTGTGCATGTTCTAAAAACCTTAAACTGGCCTTAAAAATCTCGGGCGAAAGAAGAGCGAGCACGACTGTGTCTCGAAGATTCCATCAGGCCCATGAGTGCTTGTCGTGTCCACGGCATAAAATGTTACCGACACATTAAAGTTGAAGCCGTGTCGTTGGTGAGATCTCAACCGCGACACGTGCACCGGCTCGCCTGCACGATATATATATATATATGTATAAAGCATTTTCAGACTCGGAGTACATACTCTCACCTCTAATATACCACTTAAATAAACGCTTTATACTCTTTTATCACTCTCGGTATACTCCAATAATAATTCTAAGATACTCCAATACAACATGATTAAAAAGTTTTCATCAGACCCTTTATTTTTTTGTTACATACACTTTTCCATATGTATAAGGAATATGTAAACAAATTATGCGATAAAGGGTCGATTTTAATGAAATTTTTCATGGAACTCACTTTGGAGTATCTTATAATTAGTATTAAAGTATACTCAAAAGGATAAAGAGATATAACAATATCATTTAAACGGTATATTAGAGGTGGGAGTACATACACCCAGGATATGGAATCATTTTCCTACACACACACACACACACACATATCACTGCCGGTTGTTAGTTCGAACTAGCCAGAGTAACGCTCTACGCTGCGTCACGCACGATGATGCAACGTGTTAAATTTGGGAAATTTAGTATTTTTTGTTTTCGTTTTTTTAAAAAAAAATAGGTCGTTAGGACTTGTTGGCGAATATATGGGCTGCTATAAATCTTCGATGAATCTGTATTTTTTTATAAAACCGCGGTTAGGACCCACCGGTAAATCTATCGGCTGCTATAAACCTTCGACGAATCTGTATTTTTTTAGAAAATCGTGACTGGTTTTTTACCTAATTTGAGAAATTTGGACATATTTTTGGTTTTCGTATTTTTTTTAAAAAAATGGGTCGTTAGGATCCGTCGGTGAATCTATAGGCTACTATAAACCTTCGATAAATATGTGTTTTTTTAGAAAACCGTAGTTGCCTTTTTTCATGTATTTTCGGTTTCGTGTTTTTTGAAAAAGCCATTAGGCCCTGTCGGCGAATCGGTGTGCTGCTATAAACCTTCGATGAATCTGTGTTTTTTAAATCGTGACGTATTTTTTAGTCTCGCTTTCTAAAGACCGTTGATAAGAGCCAAATATAAATCAGAGGGACTCAAGCAATTTTTTTTGGGGTCCGCTCGCTAAAACCATCGAGGACGTAAATGTAAACCACAGAGGGACCTAAACGTAATTTTGATACTTTTAGTATATTTTATTAAAAAACCGCTAAAGGGCCTAAACGCAATTTCTACTTTTTCGGAGGCCTCTCGCAAGACCGGTGACATGGCACAGGGAGAAGCCAGCAATCCTCACCACTTTAAGGCATGTTTGGATCCATTAGCACTAATAATTAGCTAGCTAATAACTAATTGTTGGCTAACTATTAGCTGGCTAATTATTAGATAGGGCTGTTAGGAGGTACTAACTAATAGATGGTTGAAAATTTAGTTATTGGTGGAAATATCTATTGTACCCTTCATTAATACCGAGGCGGTGGAGAAAGGGAAAAGGGAATTGCGGTGCACAGGGCCGAGGGCATATTAGTCATTTCACCATCTATTAGCTGGAATTAGTAGGGGAGAACCAGTTAATGAGATAACTATTAGCTAGGTTAGTGGCTAACTATTAGCTAAGTTATTAGCTAGCCTGTTTGGATTCACTTTAGCTAATTTTAGCAGCTAATTATTAGTGCTAATGGATCCAAACATACCCTTAATATATAGTATACATAGGAAGCGACACTAACCACTATAGTGATCCCTAATTCAATTGCATGTTTGGAATGTAGGAATTTGATTTCAATAAATAGTGTAAACACGGAAGAATTCGGCAAAATTTTTTTGTTCCAAACTGGGTTCTGGCCATAAGATTATAGAAAGATTCTTCATGTGGACGACATAAGATTATAAAAGCCATATATCACTACAGGAAACAAGAATAGTGTCCTCGGCCGAAACATTTGTATCGTCGGTAAAAAAACCGACGACACAAAGTATGCCTCTATCGACGGTTTCAACGTAACCCGACGACATATATACACCAGCAGGCTGTGTCCTCGGCCTCCTCAAACTCAATGATATAGACCACGATCAGGTCCTCACCTCATTAAACCCGGCCGACACGGGCACTCGCCTCAAACAGGAGTATCGGTAGCGATGAAAATTGAATTTCAGATCCCGCCAACACAGTCAGGTCTCGGCCTCCTCAAACCCGCCCACACAGCACTCCGCCACAAGTCAGTGTCCTCGGCCCATTAAACCCGCCGACACAAAGCGTGGAGAAAATTGAATTTCAGATCCCGCCAACACAGTCAGGTCCTCACCTCATTAAACCCGCCCACACAGCACTCCACCTCACAAGTGTCTTCGCCTCATTAAACCCGCCGACACGGGCACTCCGCCATGTGGGACCAACTGCAGGATGCTCAGCCCACCAGCTGGCATCGAAGACTGCTTTGTCGTCGAGAGAGAAACAAAATGACGATAAAATAAGTCTATGTCCACGGCATAAATGTTGCCGATTTACACAGATTAAATTTTGTCTAATCGCTTAATTTTAGCCGACGACAATAGTAATTCCAGATTAATTCGTAAAATCTATTTGAAAATGTGTTTGTTGTTTTTAAAATTAAGAAAAATTAAATAGAGCTTTTAGAATAGTTTGTTAGGTAACATACATCTATATGACATGTAACTTTTATTAGTTAATTAATTGGTATGTTTACGGCGCTATGTGTATGTCTCCGACGCATTTACGTGTCAAGTACATTGAGTAGAACCTTGTGACGATCCAACGCACCAATTGAAAGAGTGAGGAATGACCGGAATAGGTTGTGAGTGTTGTAAAACCTTTAAGTGACCGAGAAATGTCTCGTTCGACCCGTCAGAGGCGACAAAAATATCAAGAACGACGGCCGGTGGTGATCACTCTGTTATCTCCTTGAGTTTTCGGAAGAATTTGTTGTGACGATGAAATGCCAAGTAAAGAAGAGCGAGCAATTAGTCGGAATAGGTTGTGCATGTTCTAAAACCTTAAACCGGCCTTAAAAATATCGGCGTAAAGGAGAGCAAGCACGACTGTGGTCCCGAAGATTCCATCAGGCCCATGAGTGCTGCTCAGGTCCACGCATAAAATGTTACCGACGATTACAAGTTGAAGCCGTGTCGCTTGGTGAGATCTCAACCGCGACACACTGTGCATCGGCTCGGCTCGCACGATATATATATATATATGTATGAAGCATTTTCTGTACTCCCGGGAGTACATACTCTCACCTCTAATATACCACTTAAATAAACGCTTTATACTCTTTTATCACTCTCGGTATACTCCAATAATAATTCTAAGATACTCCAATACAACATGATTAAAAAGTTTCCATCAGACCCTTTATTTTTTTGTTACATACACTTTTCCATATGTATAAGGAATATGTACACAAATTATGCGATAAAGGGTCGATTTTAATGAAATTTTTCATGGAACTCACTTTGGAGTATCTTATAATTAGTATTAAAGTATACTCAAAAGGATAAAGAGATATAACAATATCATTTAAACGGTATATTAGAGGTGGGAGTACATACACCCACGATATGGAATCATTTTCCTATATATATATACACACACACACACACATATCACTGCCGGTTGTTAGTTCGAACTAGCCAGAGTAACGCTCTACGCTGCGTCACGCACGATGATGCAACGTGTTAAATTTGGGAAATTTAGTATTTTTTGGTTTCATTTTTTTTAAAAAAATAGGTCGTTAGGACTTGTTGGCGAATATATGGGCTGCTATAAATCTTCGATGAATCTGTAATTTTTTATAAAACCGCTGTTAGGACCCACCCCAGAATCTATCTACCGCTATAAACCTTCGATTTAATCAGATTTTTTAGAAAATTGTGACTGGTTTTTTACGTAATTTGAGAAATTTGGACATATTTTTGGTTTTCGTATTTTTTTTAAAAAAATGGGTCATTAGGATCCGTCGGTGAATCTATAGGCTACTATAATCCTTTGATAAATATGTGTTTTTTTAGAAAACCGTAGTTGCCTTTTTTTATGTATTTTCGGTTTTCGTGTTTTTTTGAAAAAAAGCCATTAGGCCCTGTCGGCGAATCGGTGTGCTGCTATAAACCTTCGATGAATCTGTGTTTTTTTGTCGTGACGTATTTTTTTAGTCTGCTTCTCTAAAGACCGTTGATAAGAGCCAAATATAAACTGTAGAGGGACCTGAAGCAATTTACTTTTTGGGGTCCGTTCTGCTAAAAACCATCAGGAGGACGTAAATGTAAACCACAGAGGGACCTAAACGTAATTTTGATGCTTTTCAAGTATATTTTATTAAAAAACCGCCGAAAGGGCCTAAACGCAATTTCTACTTTTTCGGAGGCCTCTCTGCAAGACCGGTGACATGGCACAGGGGAGAAGCCAGCAATCCTCACCACTTTAAGGCATGTTTGGATCCATTAGCACTAATAATTAGCTAGCTAATAACTAATTGTTGGCTAACTATTAGCTGGCTAATTATTAGATAGGGCTGTTAGGAGGTACTAACTAATAGATGGTTGAAAATTTAGTTATTGGTGGAAATATCTATTGTACCCTTCATTAATACCGAGGCGGTGGAGAAAGGGAAAAGGGAATTGCGGTGCACAGGGCCGAGGGCATATTAGTCATTTCACCATCTATTAGCTGGAATTAGTAGGGGAGAACCAGTTAATGAGATAACTATTAGTCGGGTTAGTGGCTAACTGTTAGCTAAGTTATTAGCTAGCCTGCTTGGATTCACTTTAGCTAATTTTAGCAGCTAATTATTAGTGCTAATGGATCCAAACATACCCTTAATATATAGTATACATAGGAAGCGACACTAACCACTATAGTGATCCCTAATTCAATTGCATGTTTGGAATGTAGGAATTTGATTTCAATAAATAGTGTAAACACAGAAGAATTCGGCAAAATTTTTTTGTTCCAAACTGGGTTCTGGCCATAAGATTAGAGAAAGATTCTTCATGTGGACGACATAAGATTATAAAAGCCATATATCACTACAGGAAACAAGAATAGTGTCCTCGGCCGAAACATTTGTATCGTCGGTAAAAACCGACGACACAAAGTATGCCTCTATCGACGGTTTCAACGTAATCTGACGACATATATACACCAAGCAGTTCTGTGTCCTCGGCCTCCTCAACCCGCCGATATAGACCACATCAGGTCCTCGGCCTCATTTAACCCGGCCAAGACAGCACTCGCCTCAAACAGGGGAGTATCGGTGCGCGATGAAAATTGAATTTCAGATCCCGCCAACACAGTCGTGTCCTCGGCCTCCTCAAACCCGCCCACACAGGCACTCCACTCACAAGCCGTGGTCTCGGCCCATTAAACCCGCCAAACACAGCGCGGAGAAAATTGAATTTCAGATCCCGCCAACACAGGCTGTGTCCTCGGCCTCATTAAACCCGCCCACACAGGCACTCTGCCTCACAAGCTGTGTCTTCGGCCTCATTAAACCCCCCGACATAGGCACTCCGCCATGTGGGACCAACTGCAGGATGCTCGGGCCCACCAAAGGCATCAAGACCTGCTTTGTCGTCGGGAGAGAAACAAATGACGATAAAAATAAGTCTATGTCCACGGCATAAATGTTGCCATTTACACAGATTAAATTTTGTCGACCGCTTAATTTTAGCGACGACAATAGTAATTCCAGATTAATTTGAAAATCTATTTGAAAATGTGTTTGTTGTTTTTAAACTTAAGAAAAATTAAATAGAGCTTTTAGAATAGTTTGTTAGGTAAGATACATCTATATGACATGTAACTTTTTATTAGTTAATTAATTGGTATGTTTACGGGCTATGTGTATGTCTCCGTGCACGCATTACGTGTCGAGTACATTAAGTAGAACCTTGTGACGATCCAACGCACCAATTGAAAGAGTGAGGAATGACCGAATAGGTCGTGGAGTGTTGTAAAACCTTTAAGTGACCGTAGAAATGTCTCGTTCGATTCGTCAGAGGCGACAAAAATATCAAGAACGACGGCCGATGGTGATGACTCTGTTATTTCCTTGAGTTTTCGGAAGAATTTGTTGTGACGATGAAATGCAAAGTAAAGAAGAGCGAGCAATTAGTCGGAATAGGTTGTGCATGTTCTAAAATCCTTAAACCGGCCTTAAAAATCTCGGGCGAAAGAAGAGCGAGCACGACTGTGGTCCCGAAGATTCGATCAGGCCCATGAGTGCCGCTCTGTGTCCACGGCATAAAATGTTACCGACGACACAAGTTGAAGCTGCGGTCGCCGGTGAGATTCAACCGCCGACACGTGCACCGCCTCGCCTCGCATGACTGTCCCTCAGATTCGGTGGGCCCATGAGGGTTGTCTGTGTTCACGCATAAATATTGCCAACGACACAAGTGGGTTATCTCAGGTCGGCTAAATTGGCCGAGGACACAAAGCCCGCGATCAACCAAGACGCTAAGTTCGGCCTACTCATTGTCTCCCTCTGCTCGGCATTTGCGCTCCGGCGATTTTGGCTCCACCTCCGCCGCCTCCGTCCGGTTCTGCCGCCTCCCGCTCCAGCCACCCACGGCCGCTGCGCAGCCCACCGCCCCGCCCGCCAGCACTCCTGCCGCCCGCCACCGCCTCCGCCGTCCACCGCTGCTTCCCGCCTGGCCTTTCGCGCCCATCTCGCACGCCCACGCCGGCGCCGCCCACAACCCTCTGCGCCGCCCGCCTGTCCGCCTGGCTCGCCTCAGCCGGACCCTGCCTTCGCCGGCCGCCCTTTGCACCCGCCCGGCTGCCCTCTGCGCCCGTCTGCCGCTGCGCCGCCCGTCCGCCCGCTTCTGCCTCACAGGCCGCCTCGGCCGCGCGTCTGCGCCCGCCCCACGCCGCCTCACCAAGCCCGTCCGGCCCGCTGGCTGCGCCTCGGCCACTTCGGCCTTCGCCGGCCGCCTCTGCGCCCAACCCTCTGCCCGCTGCGCCCTGCCCGTGCCCCGTCAGCCCTCTGCGCCCGCCCGCCGTCCTCCTGCGCCCGGTTGCCGCTTCTGGCTCGATGCCTTGCCTCCTGCCCGCGCCACCAGATTGCCCGACCGCCGCCTACTGCCACGGTGGCACCGCCTCCACCGCATTCTCAAGGTAATCACTATTGTTGATCTTAACATTGGAGTTAATTGTTGTGTTTCATATTATGCTAAATGAGCATGTGAATGGCATTTTATTTTGGTGTTCTGGAAGCGATTGGTCTTGCAAGTTGTGACCATAATATTCATGTGCACACCTACAGTATTTTTCTGATAGCATACTTTTCAATGATGGCATTGGTTTAGATTTTAGACTCTATTATATAGAAATTACACTATTTGTTTTGTATATATGTTCTGATTGGTTTGTGGCACATTGCATTGGCGAGTATGCCAAAATTTGTGATTGGTTGACCAAATTTGACATGTATTTGGTTTGTAGCCACAATTTCACTCCAATTTTGGCTTGCAACCAAGACATAACTAATGCTAGTTTATTTTATTGCCAAAATGTGGCCAAGTTAGGCAACCAAATTGATGCCCAAAATCTTGGCAGGGGCTAGGTGAGCCGTGAACCAAGCAAATCATAATTTCAATTGTTGGGTTATCCTATTCTGGTTTCTAAATAGATGCCATTTTAGAATTTGTGCAGTCAAGTTTTTAAAATTTTAAAATAGATGCAATATGTGGTTGTTATTATATTAAATCTTGCCTTTTATCTCACGAGTGGATGTCCTAGTTTTAGGGAGGTGTCGCTAAATTTCTAATAATTTAGGAGAATGACAACTATAGACCGTGCATACAAATATGTAATTAGGCTTTTGTCGGTTCAACATTTAGCATTTATAACGCCAACCGAGCCGAGTTAAACCTGCTCGGGGCGCCGATATTTTTGTAAGGAGCTCGACGGTGATTCGTTGGGTTCCATTACGAAAAGTGTTGCGCCTCGAGTATCCACGTTGGACAAATTTCACGGATGTGCGCTTGAGTACAAAGTGGTCGTGACACGAGGGTGTACGGCCAAAGTTGGGATTCCTGGTATTTCCTTGTCGCTCTCCTAGTGCATAACACAAGTGGTACGCCCTGCCGTGCGTTGCACTCGGAGAACAACGGGTTATTTGCCGAATTCTAACCCGAGCAACCTCGTGCCACGACCATCTGATTTAAGCCCACATCGATGGGTGGGTAAGCCCTCCTATTTAGCAAGGCTTAAACTGTCTAAATCTGAAATTTGGATGCATGCATTGACGTTATGTAGTGGCGATCTTTGGATGGAAGATCGGCGGTGGATGTAACGATGGTTGGATGAAGTCTGGGAGACACACAAACGAGTGGATCAAGAAGGCTAGAGCATTCATGGATGATGCTTTCCCAAGATTCCCCGACCCTAATGTAGCGGTCGTGTGGTGTCCTTGCGCTGCGTGGTTCTAACACCGAGAAGAGGACCAAGAAGGATATTAGCCATCACCTATGTAGGCATGGCTTCAAACCAAATTACTTTGTATGGGTAGCTCATGGCGAGAGGAAGCGTCCGACGCCGGTGTGTGGCCCTGTGGATTTTGAAGAGGGCTACGATGAAGTCGAAGTTGATAGATTAGACGAGCTCACGGATGATGTTGCTCGGGCTTACGATCTCTCCCCCGAGGAAGAGTCGAGCCACTTGCCAACAATTCGAGAAGCTCCTTGATTCTCGCCAAGTTGCCGCTGCATGAGCATCTTGATGTGATTGCATTCTCGCAGTTGTCGCTGCCTAATGGCGTGAAGACCAAGTACAACCTGTCAGCCAATTGCTTCAACGACCTTTGCAAACTGCTGGATAGCCTCCTTCCGAGTGGACACAAGATGACTCCGAATCTTTACGAGTCGAAGAAGCTTCTTCGCGTGTTAGGCATGCCGTGCGAGAGGATAGACTATTGCCCAAAGTTCTGCATGCTTTATTGGAAGACCGATTCTGGGCTGACTCACTGTAAGCATTGTAATGAGAGTCGGTACGAGGAAGTTAAATGTACAGAACGTGGAATGAGACAGACGGGCGGTGGCCGGGAAAACATTCCGCTTTTTCCGATCACTCAACGTCTGCAGCGTCTGACATGTCCAAGGCCACGGCGAGACACATGAGGTGGCACAAAGAGGGCAAGCGTAGAAAGGAGGGCGTGATGATTCATCCGTCTGATGCAGAAGCTTGGAGGCACTTTGACCAACAACACCCTGAATTTGCGGTGGAGACTAGGAATGTGCGTATAGGCCTCTCGACCGACGGGTTCACGCCATTCAATATGATGGCGCACCCAGATTTTGGCCGGTGTTCGCAATCCCGCATAACCCGCCTCAACTCGCTTGAAAGAAGAGTACATGTTTTTTCCGTTATAATACCCGGCCTAAGTCTCCGGAAAAACTTAGATCTATTCATGCAACCTCCGTAGAAGAGCCGACTCGACTGTGGACTAAAGGAGTCTTAAGGCATGATAGCTACAAGGGGAAGAACTTTAGGATGCGTACGATACCTATGGTCAATACACGATTTTCCGCAGATGGCATGTTCTCGGTGGAGCACGCATGGAAAGTTGTCATGCCCTATATGCTCACGTAACATCGATGCTTTCTGTGAAAAATGGGGTAAGTCCTGTTGGTTCGATTGTCACCGTTGTTTCGAGCCAAGCACCCATTTAGGAATCAAAAAGGCATTTCGCAAAGGCAAGACTGAAGAAGGGGCCACCGAACGTTTGAAGTGCAGGATATCATCGATCGCATGACGATCCGCGGATATCGGGTATGTGAAAGACTATGGTGAGGAGCACCATTGACTCATAAGTGCAGCATCTACAACCTTCCTTATGCAAAAGACTTGAAGCTACCTCACAACATCGACGTGATGCACCAAGAGAAAAATATGTGCGAAGTTAGTCGTGAACACAAAGCGGGACATCCCACGTAAGACTAAAGATAACAAGAAAGCACGCCCGATCGTGCTCGATATATGATCGGCCGACATGTACCTCGATGAGAATGGGAGGAAACCTAGGGCAAAATTTCGCTTACACACGGGCAAATAAAGCGATTCTTGATTGGATTAAGGAAAAGGTTAAATTCCCAGATGGTTATGCGCTAACCTTCGACATGCCGTTAGTATAGAGCAATGCAAGTTAAATGGGATGAATGCCCACGACTACAAAGTCTTCATAGAGCGCCTGCTTCAGGTACTGTGGCGTGGATATGTTGACGATGATATATGGATCACTTTGGCGAGCTTAGCTTCTTCTATCGAGCATCGCGCAAAAGAGATATCCGTGATCGAGGATAGAGGAATTGAGAAGGACATTGTCGTGCTTGTGACAAAGCTCGAGAAGATTTATGTCCCTCGGTTTTTCAATTGCATGCAACATCTCTTCGTTCATCGCCATATGAAGCAAAAGTTGGGGGCCAAGCAGATTTAGGTGGATGTATGTCAGTGAGCGCATGATGAAAAGTCTTAGAGCGAAGGTGAAGAACAAAGCACGAGTCGAAGGCAGTATTGCCGAAGCTTGGCTGATTCAGGAGATCGCCTACTTCACGGACAAATACTTTGCGACAAAAAACAAGGTCCATGTGCCACAACCAAGGTATAAGAAGGCATGTCGAAGTACTTCCAACTTGGAGGTGTTCCATGACCAAGTCGGATGCAATGTCGGCAAAAGCACCACACGTGACTTGGACGCAATGAAAAGGATTTGATTCAGTTGTATGTATGCGACAACATGGATGAAATGAAGGTGTACATCGAGTAAGTCAATAAATGTCTCAAATAAGTCATAACACGCACTTATGAAATAAATGTCTGAAATAAATATTAAATCTTGTAGTCAATTTATTCAAGAAGAGTGGGAAGGATCAGTGAACCTTGGGCGAACAAATTGACAATCAAACGGCGAGGCCGTGGACAAGGCCGTCCAAACTTTCTAACCTGGTTTCATTACCACGTAACCTTCTTCCTCTTATACAAGTGTCGGCGTATTCCGCCTGACAGGCCCGTGATCTACAGACCCGGGTTTGGTTCGGAAGGAGGGCGTCTTCGCAGCTGGCTAATCCTAGCGAGGGGAAACCCTAGAGACTCCCGCGCGACAAACTTTGGCGTTTATGGACTATGGTGACACAAGGATTTTACCCAGGTTCAGGCCCCCTTTGCTTTGGGTAACAGCCTTACTTCCTGCTAGATTGCTTATAGAGAGTGCTTTTCACTGGGGCAGTACAAAGCTTGGGGATTACAAGTTCTCCCTTAGGCTCCACTGCTATACTGTGGTTTCCTTTCTTCAACCTCTGGCCGACCCCCCTTCCCCATGCACCCGAGGGCCCTTATATAGGCCAGGCTAGCGGGAGCAGGTAAAGAGGGGTCATCATGCTGATCCTTACACATTTAATACGCCTTCCTGTGCTGTCCCGTTCCTCCAGCCTCATTAAATGCCGACGCATGGCTTCGCCTGGTCCGCCTTGGATTTGACCCTCTTGACAAAGTTGGTGAGAGGCGCGGAGAATGGGCTTGTAGCGAAAACCCTTGCAATGACAGGTCTAACACCACCGTCCTATGGCCGAGCACTGCAGACAGCTGGAGGAGGAGCCTTTGAGGTAAAGCCACCTTGTTTCCACCTTTTTGCCTTGCGGCGCAGGGGCGACGTGCCCACTCGCCGCCAGCGCCACGTGGGTGCCGCCGGGCGGCAGGCATCCGTGCCCACTGCCGCGCGGGCGCCACGTGGATCGCTCGCAGGTGAGCGAGGCATGCACGCCCACTCGCTGCCGCCGCGCCACGGGCTGCCTGCCGCCCGGCAGCAGGCATCCGCGCCCACCGCCGCCGGGCACCACGTGGCCTCGCCAGGCAGTAGGGCATCTGACGCCACCTTGCTCGCCGGGCGCCACGTGGTGGCTTCCCGCCGGGCAGTGAACATCGCGCCCACCTCGCCGCGGGCGCCACGTGGACTACCGCCGGGCGAGCAGGGCATCCGCGCCCACCTGCCGCGGGCGCCCGTGGGTTGCGCTTTCAGGCCGAAAGCGTGGCATCTGCGCCACCGCTGCGCCCGGCGCCACGAATTTGCCGCCGGCGAAGACATCGCGCCCCACTTTCGCCGGGCGCCACGTGGGCTAGGTATGTTGACCGCTTGATTGATCGCTTTTGTCGGCGGAGAGGTACCCAGTAGCAATCTGTGTGAGTAGCCCCGGGCCCGCCCTGGAACGCGCGCCAAAGCCTCTTTTAGAACCTTCATTAAATGCTGAGTGCGTTCCTGGGTGGGGCCACCACTCATGAGGATACGACCGCCTCGATTCCCTCCCGCGTATCTGCGGGTTTTTCTCGGGACCCGAGGCGACGCACGATCTTGTCCTTCATGAGCCGGAATCGGTAGCGCTTATATATAGTCTAGTTATCTGCACTAGGCGGTTTCACGCCTTCTTCTTCCTGCGCATTCCATTTTCGCTCCTTCGTCTTCTTCGTCCAAAGCCTTCGTCTTCTTGGCCTCCATGGCGCACCCATCCTCGCTTGACCGCGGATACTCTCGCGGTAAGAGGATGGTCATCATAGCGCCGGAGGCACCTTCCGCTTCCGGCGAGGCCGCCACGCCACAGTGCCTTTCAAGCGAGATTATTATACATACTTGGGCGCGATGGCGGTCGGTCCCGCCTTTTCTCGATTTTTTCCTCACCGTACTCCATTTCTATGGGATCCACCATCTTCACCTTGCCCCCAACTCCATCGTTTTTCTTTCCATCTTCGCATACCTCGTGAGATGTTCATAGGGTAGCCTTGAACCTTCCTCTCTTCCGCTACTTCTTCCTCTGCCGCGCCTCCAAGCGATAACGAGGTGGTGGGGAGTTGTCACTTCCGTCTCCGAGATGGGATGGCTTCCACTACATCGCCTTCCAAACCTAAATCAAGCTGGAAGGCATGGCGCGATGACTGTCAGACGTCAACGGCTTACGGCGGAGTCGGCAGCCTTGGAGTGCTACGGGCGGCGGAGGCCTCCGAGCAGAATTCGCCGTCGAGGAGCAGCGAACTCACTTATGGCGGCCGCATCAGCAATTGCGGGGTGCCGGATTGACTGGGGCGATGGTGGCTTGGGACTTCGTATCCCGGAGAATCAGCCCTTTGCGCCGCCGCCACCGCCTAGCATGGCAGTATTCGGGCGACGATGACAGCACGCGCACGTGGCCCGGGCGTAAGTCTCCATTCTTTCTTCGGTCTTTTCTGCGACATGTTCTTTCGCGGCTTCCCATCAGCAAACAACCATTTTTGTCTTTCGCCAGCGCGAAACATAGCGAATATAGTCATCGGCAGGTGGCTTTCCGCGCTGATGCCGCTATCCGTTGGCAGCTCCTCTCCCGGCACCGGCTCGGCCGCTCGACGATCTGCGTACTCGGACCGCCTGGAACAAGTCAGGCGGTTCCCGCTAATGGACTCCACAGGGGCCGCCGTGGTGCCGTCATGCTGACGCCGGTGATCGACACGACCCTACCGTGGCGGGCGCGGGCAAGCGGCGAAAGTGCCCGGATGCTACGGGCTCGGACCCTAAGAGGGTCCGGGCCACGAGGAACAAACTTCTCCCGCCGCCAACCCTGCTGCGGCGGCGTCTTCTAAGGCGGCGGTGCGAACCGCCCAGCCCGATTTTCGTCACCGATCGCCGCCTCCGGCGCCAAAGGCCGGCGCCATCTCCTCCGGTGCCATCTCCTCCGGCGCCGTCTCCTCCGGTGCCCATCTCGCCGATCGCGGCGCCACGGCCTCCGGCCACGGGACCTCGAGCCATCGCTCCACCATGGTGGTGCGGCGCTTCCGGCGGCGGGCTTCGCTGAGAAGTGCCGCCCAGGCGTACTCAGCCGGCGCGCCCAGCGCCGCCGGCCGCCGCCACTGGGGCGGGGGAGGCCAAACCCGAGGCCGGCTCTGGCTCCAACCCTCCCATGCCGCTACTCCCCCCGCCACGCGCCACGTCGAAATCTTCAGCCGGCTCGGCGACCTTCAGGACGCATTCGGCAATACCCTCGTCGAAGCCGCCAGGCATGGGGCCAAGACTACCTGAACATGGCGTCGGTGAGAAGGCTGTTGCCTGCAGCGGGGAGGCGACGCTTGTGGCGGCAAAAGCTGCACGAGAGGACAGCCAGCCACCATGCAGCGCGGCGAGAGAAGGCGAAGAACAGCGAGAGGGCGAGAGGCGGCGAACTTCGAGGCTGAGTCCTTCGCCTGGCGTAACTGTCCGTCATGCTCAAGAAGGCGTTCAGCGCACCAAGAGGTGCTGAGAGCCCCTTAGTGGCGCTGAACACGCCATGGAGGACTCATGGCTGCGGATTGCCGCGCGACCAATCGAGCAGCCGAGGCACTCCGGGCTGCTAAGACCTTGGCGCGCGCTTCCGCTAGAGAAGGGCGTGAGGTGGCCATCATGACCGCGACCCACATCCTTGCGGCATAGCTACCGCCAGCGCCTTCGACCCTATGGCGGTGGTGACGGCCGACATTGAGGGAGTATTTGCTCGAGCGAGCCTTAGTCTTGTGTAGCCGCGCCGACACATGGCGGACTCGCAAGTAGACCGGCCGATCATGGACGTCTCCACCCTTGGCGGCGGAAGGCGAGACGCAATTTAGCTCAACCTTGGCGATGACGCATGATGAGCCGGGTTGCCTCGTTGCTCTTTTGTTTTATCTTCATTTGATTTTCACCCGCATGTACAAACACTGAAATGGTACTTAGCAGATCGGATGTTTCTGGGTCCAACGCCACATCGCATGTTTTTTTTATTCTGTGTGATCCAGATCGCTAGGTTGAATCACCAGGCGGTTAGCCCTTTAACTTAGC